>OU696530.1:79623311-80873311 GCA_916048285.2 Bellardia pandia | reverse complement strand
AATTAAAATTACTTGTTTCTCATTAACTTGCCCGGTGTCAGTAGTGGGTCGCCGATTTCGAAATATTTCAGGAGCCATTTAATTCAGCTGATGTTTTGGGTACATGTATAGTTGTTCAGGATGATTTGGGTGATGAAGAACTTTTCAATATTGAGAATATTGAATTAAAATTCTCAGGGTTTCCATTTCAAAACAAATATCTTTTAGTACCACTTTTGCATGGTTGCATGTAATAAAAAAAACCACATTCAAAGATATAAACATTTATAAAACGTTTAAAAAAATGTTTAACTTTTGCACAAAATGAATACATACATATTAAAATATTTAGATGTCTAATCAACAAATAAGCCGTAAAACTCTTGGCTTATAAACCCGTAGCTACATGTAAGTAAAAATCACTCAAAAAATTTTTTTAATGACTTGTGTTAATGAATTATTATATTACAGATCGGAATAAGACGGAACCATGCCAAAAAAAAAAATATTTCGAAGATCATTTTAATCGAATAAACAGTAAGACTAAATAAAGAATAACCAATATATTTATTTACATACATATGTATGTAATCGAAATATTGAGTTAATTATATATAAAAATAAAAAAATCTTTTATAAAAAACAAAAAAGTGACCTCAAGCTTAAAAATTAATTAATAAAAATTTATTGACCTTGAATTTCATTTTTAAATTTATAATTTTTGTTTTTAAATGAATAAATTTTTATTTTCTTTTAAAATGTAATACAAATTTTAAAAATTGTTTTATTTCGAATACCTAATATTATAGCTAAGCTTGTAGCAGGTTACAAATAGTGAGTTTAAAACCAACGTGTAAAAAACTAACTTTTTGTTGACTGATATTTAGATAACTTATAGTTAGTTTAAAAAAACCAACTTAAAGCTAATTTAAAGTAGTAAGCTTATAGCTAGCTACAATTAGTTAGCTTTAAGTTAACGGCTAGGTACCTAACTTACAGTTAATTGAAAGTAATCCAGAGTCGGAAAATTGACTACTTCCTAGGACATCGCAATGTTAAAATAGTTAGTTAATTGCATATAAAAGTAATCCAAGTGTCAACCACCACTACTTGAGAAATAGTTAGCTTTAAGTTAATTGAAAGTTAACTGAATGTACGACAGGGATTGACCACCATTTTTTTTTTTAACAACAACTTGCTATTTTTCTATACATACATACATTTTCTGCATTTTTATTACTTTGATTTCTCGCTTATTTTCAAACTTCAACACTTGCAATTGCACACAATGAATAACAACACTTTATATTTTAATTATTTACTATTAGATATTTAATTAACATGTGCAAAGCACATGTAGACGGAACGATTTAATATAGCGAACTAAATTAGAAAAGGAATAGGAGGAAGGAAGCTTAGAAATATAAAAGCTTTAAACTGAACGAACGGTACGTGAAGCACTCACGGCAAACATGGTACAATTGTACTTTTTTGATACATTTTAAACACAGTTGGTACCGTGGTACACCACGAGTCACATGGTACAATTTGAAAATATTCCTATGTTGTATTCATATGGTATCATCAGTGCTATATTTTTGTAATATTAAGCAGACAGTTTATTCAAAGTGATATAATGGAACATTTTGCAAACGGCTTTAAGTAAAGCTTTTATTAAAAAACTTGTAGGTTGATTTTAAAGTTTTAACAAGTAATATCTAAAGTAAGAAGCTTTAATTTGAAATGTTAAATAAATCTAATTGGATTTAATTCAGTAACGATTTGTAACAGTTGGTTACATTTTCAATTATGGTGAAATTGAATTTTATTTTTCAAATAATTCGGAAGCTTGTGAACGGTTCGTGTAGAATTTGTCAGACTTCATTGGAATTGGTGGAAGTATGTGCTTTGGAGCTGATGGTCGAACTTATGTTGGAAAGCCCATCAATCAATAATTTAACACTCGCTATGTTTCACAGGTCGTGAAGCATGTTGGAGGGTCTATTGTGGTATATATATGTTTCTGCTGGAATGGTGTTGGCCCCATTCACCGAATTTGTGATGTCTTAAATAAGGAGAATTGCATGGAAATACTAAATGATGTAATGAAACTAAACAAAACATTTTTGGTGGACAATTCCAACAAGGTTCTAGACCAGTTACAATATTAATTAAAATTTTAACAGAATTGTAATCATTTCCAATTAGGTGTCACAGTCAAATTGAAGAAAATTAATTTAAATGTTTAAAACATAATTAAGTTGAATAACTTTTTCTTTCCTTTGTTAACTTTTTAATACATATATTGTTACGAAATTGTATTTCAATTTAAATTAACGTTTTAATTAATAAACATTATTGAAAACACTCTGTTATAAAAAAAAAGCTGAGCCATATGACAACATTAAGTTTTACGACTTTGGCTGAATTTTCTAGACACGAACATTCTAGTATCTTACATATCTCCAAATCATTCAGCAATTATGATTGGTGTATAAATAGACTAACAGGGCTACTCAAGTTCATCAGTTTATTGTGAGTAAAAAATACAATTTGTGTAATATTTTTATAATATCTTAGTCTGCTTTCACACTTTTCAATTCTGACTCGTCAAGGCAAGTATTTTTGGATAAGAAGGAAGATGATGGAGCACAAACGGTACTAGTCAAGAATCTTATTTCCTTTTGTTTTTTTTTTCTTTCATGCATGTTGATTTGCATTAAAAAGTACGACAATTAAATTGACGTGTGTAAATGAAATGACAAGTTTAAAATAAAATTGAAAAAAAGAACTGGTCAGCTAAAACTGAAGAGTGTGAAACAGGACTTACGGAAACGTCTTAAAACTAATGTTTGAATAATGACGAGAAGACAATAGCATGGGATCGTCTGGGTGTTGAATACAATGATTTCAGTTGGAGTTACACATGTGAGCGGTCTTTGGGTGAGAATGCTACTTTTAGCAGAAAAGTAGTTTAAACTTTTAACAAAAAGTGTTTTAAAATACATACATATAATTTAAATCTTGCTTAGAATAGAGTATGTATTAGAAATACATAGATTTCAATAGTCTTTTCTTTAATGTGTTACACTGTGCCAAAGTTCCTTTAAATTGCATTAATATTTGGAGTTTCAATTGTTACAGGATTAATGTTTATATATACATACATACATATAGAAAAAAAGGAAAAGAAAAAGTAAATTTAAGTAGAGATTATGTTTTTGTTTTTCTTCTTTTTGATATGAAAAATTTCAGTTAGATTCAGTAAGTCTTTTAATTTTTGCTTTTTTTCTTTTTGTTTTTGGTTTTTATATCGATAATTTACGTTATTGATGTGGCTTTTTTTTCTGGTTAAATTTCCATTAAAAAAGGAGTTAATATTTTGTTGTTAAAAAAAATTAAAACATTTACATTTGCTTGTTTAAATATTTTTTCTTTTCTTTTTGTTTGCATAATTGTGCGTGTTTTATTATAAATTCAGTGCAAAATTAATACAAAACTGTTTGATATTTTAGTTGTTATTTTTTTTGTTTTGTTTTACTAATTTTTAATAAAAACAAAAACAAGAAAAATTAAATGCGTTATTTTTTTTTTTGATATTCATTCGACTACTTTTAGGTGTGTGTGACTGAGTTCATATTAGAGTTTTTTTTTCTTCTAAATATTTTTATAATGAAATTAATGAATTTATTTTAAAAATAAAATTACATAATTTTTATGTTTTGCTTTATATTGATATCAATGAAATAATCGGTAGGAATTTCTGTATTTTCGGTATATTTTTGTTTTGTGTTTTTTTAGTTATTTATTTTTTATTTCAAAAGATCAACACTATTTACACAAAAAACTTTTTTTTTTATTTTATATTTTTGGATTAACTATTTAGTTTTGTTAATTCTATTAAATGTTTATACCCTTTAATAAAATTTAACTTTGTTCTTGTGTTTTTGCTCTTAATTACTTTTAATTTACTTTAATTACCAATAATAACTTTTTTATAAATCGTTTTAACTACTTTTATGACATTAAGACTAATAATTTTTTTAATTAATGTGTTTTTTTCTGTTTATTTAAGTTAATTTTAGGTTTTTTTTTCTGGAAACATAACAGTTTTTCTTTCGTCTTTTTTATACCAACAATATATTTTTGTTTTACTGTTTAATTATTTATAATTATTTAAGTCATTCTTATATAAAACAAAACTTAATTTTAAAAAACTAAATAAGGTTTCCTAGAAATTATTGTCTAAAAATAGAAAAAAGTCGTAATTTTTTTAAGCTTCACTTAACCCATTATAAAAGAAAGGAAAAAAGGACGAAAATATTATTGAATACATGGCCTCCGGGACCAATGGACAATTTTGTTTAAATTAGTGTGAAAGAAGAGCGTACCATTGTACTTTTAGTTTAGAATTGCGCCCAAAAAAAAAAAACATATTTGTAGTGCACAGTGTGTTTGACATCTGCTTTCATTTGTTCTAAAATAATAATGCCAATGCTTAATACTACTGTTAATTTTGTCTCCTTTAAACCACGTCTCAACAAGCCATTAATTTGTTTTTCTTGGCGAACATTTTCTTATCCGCAGCTGAATTTCACTCGTGTAGACAATTCCGGTCGATGTTATGTTTTTGTTGAAACAACGTTTTCCCAGCAGTTTTTCGCACAACAATGTCTGCCATTACATGCAATTTTCAAACAAAGAACAAAAAAAAACACTATTTTAAAAAAGTAAAATGCACCAATTTTGGTCCATAATTCTGAGTTTTACGAGTTTTCGCAGCTACATATAAAGCAGAGAAAGACTCGTAAAGCTTGTACTGCCTGTTCCAAGCCAATTTGCACAAACTACTTGAGAAATTTGCGCTAAAATATTATTTTTCTTGTTTCCTTTACTCATTGAATTTTGTGGTTTTTACGTTTCTGTTTCCAAAATAAGATGTAATAAATTGTTTTTGTTTATAATTTATACAGACAACTTCAAATAATGGCCACTTTCTCATATAAAACACGTACTGGTAACCAGTTACCTTGAATTGATCACTCCGGCAAATTACAAAAAAAAAGTCAAAAATTTGACTGAAAACGCCAAAGATCCTTGGTGCACACTTAAGGGTTAATAGTTATACAGAAACGTTTAAGGGTTTCTACAAAAATAAGTAGAATAAAATATTTTAACAAATAATAGGGAACAATAAGGAATCACATTAAAAATATCTACAAGGCAAGTGGAGAGGGAGTAGAGATAAATCTAAAGAATTGCCTAACTATTTTAATGTTATTAAAACGACATATTAATTGACTTGGCAGTTACTTGACATATTGGCATATCCGATAACACTATTTCGGAACGATTAAACGGTATCATCGTTCAGTAAAAGTATGTCTTTAATTAGTTTTAGTTTTCGGCAGAGATGTGGAATGAAATTTCATAATGTTTTTCTTTATTTTTTTGGGCTATTCCAAAGATAATGCAAATATTTTGTTACTAAGTTTACTTAATCAAACTCGATGACAACTTATCTAAGGGTACGGTAATACATGGCAAATATTTACTCAAAAAAAGCGTAACCACTTGTTTTAGCACAAGTTTGTTTGACGATATTTAATCTCACAAATGTTCTGTAAGAGCAAACAGCATCAATTAGAATAAACCTCAACATCTGTTGTGATTTGTTCTTGAACAGGAAATTTTTTCAAATGACAACCAGAATTAAAACATTTCTTATTTAGTGGTTGCGTATTTTTCATCAAATATTTGCCATATGTGACCGTAGCTTAAGATTTTCATAGAGCATAAGGTATGTATATAGATGATTCACATGATGCTGGCGATCATTGAGCAGCATCCATCACAGTTGGATTGGAGTATATTTTTGTATCTTCAGTGTTGTCATTCAATATCACTGGATATCTTGCAGATATACTGATAGGAAATTGGAGAGATAGCGTGGCATTAATCGGTTACTATATGAGTTCTTCGCCATAGAAAATTAGAGAGTTTAAGCACTTGCGAATACCACTACCAACCAAACATTTGAATGCTTTTAGTTGTGATATAGACATCACCTGGACACCTAATTTAACTTTGCTCTCATAGCATGAAGACTAAAGAAATCTGACCTTATATAGATGTGAAGAAGACACTTGTGATAAATCTGCCTTGATGTTACATATCAAAGAGAGATTCTTCTTTACTACTCACTGATAACTAGATGCACGACGAAGAAACAGAGAAGACAGCTAAGCTTCTTCTTTGGCATTGGCCGGCATTTGGGGACGACAAATGTTTGGTCATCAAATACTGTTAGTAACGACTTGTATCTCCAAGGGTGACTTGATTATATCCACAATTTCATTAAAACATGAAACTTAGCACAAAAATAGTGCAATGCTCGTAGATCGCAGATCGAAGATGTAGCAACAGTTAAGGAAACACTGTGATACATATAGTACAGTGGGGAAAATAACGATAAAATGTATAAAATCTAAACCTTCTAAAATGGGTTGGTTAAGCTTTTTAAAAATATTTAACTTAGGTATTTAATTACTCTTTTTTTTTGTTTTGATTTTGAACTAATCCCTAAATTAATTTCTAAATTATTTAGCATTAAACTAATTTTTGTTTGTTTAGTTTTCATCAATTTGTAGGTACAATTACATAATTTACTTAATTAATTTTATGTTTCATTGTATTTATGTTTTTGTTTTAATTGTTTTTGTAATGAAATTTGAAATTTCTAACAAAATCTAGGTTGCTGTTGTTGCGGTCGTTTTACTAAATAAATTCTCTTGTCATACATAAATTGTTTTAATTTTTGTTTGCTTGGTTTTACTTTTGGATTTCAATTTCATACACTCTGCTTAATTTGAATTCATTGTGAATGAATAATAAAAAATATATTCGTTTTGTTCTTTAATGCAAAAACATGACGTCCCTTACACTTACAGAAAAAAATGTTTGGTATAGTTTGTAAAAACAAATTCATACACATACATTTATAACTACAGTACAATAATAATTATAATTATTTCAAAAAACTAATTTTTTGGTTTTTGTTTAAAAAAGTTATGAAAAAATAAATCTAATTATTCTTTGTTTTTTTTTTCTTTTTTACTAAGTTGGTATTTTTGTTTTGCTTGATTTTTTTCTAAGTGCATTTAGATGAGTTTTGCTTGTGTGAGTACGTTATTTTTCTTCAACTCAGGGTTGTCATAAGATGATTCATTAAATGACTGACTTAAAAAACAAAATGGAGTCATATGTATGTTGGTGTCTGCGTATGTATGAGTGTGTTTGTGGATGTCTGCTTGTTTAGGTGACTGTAACATGAGCTTAATTCATTTAGTATCACGCGTTTGTAAGCAGTAAAGTCACTATGATCATGACTACGTGAGCGAATAAAATGGAGGCTGGATTTTGGAGGAGATTTGTACCCCTGCCACACTGCTGTATTTCAATTTCTTCCGGATGATAATTTATGCATTTTCGGGGTCTTCGGCGTTTTTGGGTTTCTTGTGACTGGCGTCGGGTACTGCAGGCGCCTGAAAAAAAGTACCATAAAATAATATTAAATTCTCATTTAGTAAAGAAGCCAGCGCAGAATATACTACAAACTTGTATAATAACAACTTACCCACAATACCTGATTCTTCCATGGGTTCAATATCCAATTGTTTGGAACCACAAGGACACAAAGTGTCCACTACTAACAGTATTAGATTACTGTGTGGTATTTTCTGTACACTAAATGGACGTTCGCAGCCAGACGAATGACAGTTTGTTAGTTTACCCTAAAATATACATAAATTAATTTTGAAATTATTAAAAACTAAGAATCCTGAGAAAGTCTTGAAGAACTAACCTTCAAAGGATTATTTTGACCACCTTGGTTCAATCTTTCCGGTTGTAACATATATAAATCGGTGCGTAAATCACAACGGCGGGCATTGTTGGGATCGGGATTGGAGCGAGGTCCAATATGCGGCTTATGTTGTTTAGGAGCGGGTGTGGTATATTCCTACAAACAAAACAAACAAAAAAAAAAAACAGGTAAAATATGAGCATTTAATTAAAACGTTCACGCTAAATGTATTACCACATCGGCGGTGGTGAACAGTTCATCCATTTCATCGTCTATGGGCGAACTATAGTCATCTTCAAAAGGCTCATAATCATCAGGATAGGTGGGTTCTTCAAAGCCTTCTTCGTTGTAGCTGTAATCATCCTGAGGCCAGGCCTTAATCGGTGTTGGCAACATCGAAAGCCAAGTAGCGCTAAGCGATATAATATACTTGAATAGCCAAGAAACGGCTCGGTGAGGTCGTATTATAACGCCATCCGCTGTATAGGGATTATCAGCATTGGAACATACACCTTGATAATCATTGACCGTCACACGTTTATAAATGCGATCTTGCACCAATGAATCCATAATGGTGCCATCAATTTGACCAAAGAATTTGCCAGTATGTTCTGGCTCCTCGGATATGATAACAAAGCCACTATTGTCCAAAACGTAACAGTCCAAGTTATCGGAAGCACAAGTACGCTTGCAGCCAGTCATGCCAGTGCACTGAAATATCAAATAAATAATACAGTTAAAATTTTGTTAAATAAAATCCTTCGGAATTTCTACTTACAGCCGATGTTATACTTATAAAATGTTTAGCCAAGGAATCATGCTGGAATTGTAAACCCACTACTGCCGCGGGCGCCTTATGACCGCGATGTTCCACAAATATGGCATGTGAAGCTGTCACTAATGTAGAATTGGTCTTGGTGTTATAACCCGAACCAAATGGCACACTATACACAAAACTATCTTGTTCGACGGTGTGTTGGTCAATAGCTCGCTTATACCAGGACATGTCCATAGCCCGCAAATTGTCCTCACTAAAGTGTCTATTTAACACACACAGAATAAAGATTGTCATTTCATTTTGCTAGGTTTATGTATATGTACTCGTATGACAAAACTTACGGTTCTGGTGAGTCTTCGGCAGTTTTAATATGATCAATCCATCTCAACAGACCAGATCGAGTGGCCACAAATGAAGTGGTCACCACAAATTTTTGATAGCCTTGTCTGTAAAATAAAAATCAAAGGATTAATGTTGGAAGTTTTTAGAGTTTTACCCACGTCTAAAGTTTTTGCAATTAGTGGATCAACATATTTATTTAAGAGCAAGTCAGAGAATGAGAAAAGGCCAGTGATACAACATTTTATTAGCTGTTCAATACATTTACCTTAGGACTCAACCATTAGCTACTTAAGTGATTTAATATTTAATATAACCAGTTGACTACGGTGCATTTTAAATATACATACATATGTAATTTATACGTGCTTTTTTTTTTAAATGTTTGTAGCCATTTTCTGTGGAATTATATGAATATATGACCACAATAAAATGTTTTTTTAATATGAATATTACAAGAGAAAAAAATATAATTTTGATGCCAGATATTGGATCATATCTGTTCCATGATGGCCGTAGTGAAATATTTAGATGAGACCAGATAATTTGCTGTAAACAGACAGGCTTAAGTCTGAACTTTTTTTTTTAATGGAGTGTCATTATCAAATACGACTCTTTAACTAATTCAATTTATGGCAGGCATGTCTAGATGCAGCATAGAAAATAACTCATTGATATTTTCCTACATTTGTTATCGATCCAAATTATATTTACAGTGTCGCATTGTTTTCGCCTTTAACCAGTCACTTTGTTGATTCAATACAAATATATATAGTATATTTTTAGATCAGTTACAATAATATCTTGGCAACTGGAAATGTTATTAATTTCGAGTATCTTTCATTCCATTATGATGGCTTCAGTTAGAATAATATCTTCGCAGCTCCAAGGATGATTAATATTTATATTTAATTTGCGGTTCCTTTCTCTTCAAAAACTTGGACAGCTTCATTAAATCGTGCAACATTTTTGTTGATCATCGTTATTTACTTTGGAAGTGAAGAGAACATGAATATTGATGAAAATATCCTGGCCACCCAACAACAACCGGTAAAACTTACTCTCCCCCACTTTATTCCTTAAATTTCTAAATTACCTTCTACGTGAAATTTCCAACCCTTTCTATGCTTTTGCATAGAATGATTTTTATTTTCTAATTGATTTTTCTGTTAATGTTAATGTCATTAAACGTAATATCACAAATATGTTTCATATAAACAAAAATCATTTGGCCCAATTTTATAGTTATCGGTCCATAATAAGTCATAACTGCCACTTCCGAAAATCACTTTAACGTACATAAATCTCTAAAAAATGTGGGTATAAAAATAAAATTCTACGGAAATAAGTTCCATTTATACAGAAATCATGACATCGATTTTTATTACGGTCGGTAAAAATCGCTTTAACATGCATAAATTTTTATAGAAGTTTTTATATCGGGATACAATTAAACACAAAAGTCATAATAATAGGCAATAGCTTCCTTTTCCCATTTCTGCCCATTTCTGAAAAACTGTTTTACACATATCCCGGATCAAAGATATTATGTAGATGGTCGTGCTTGACCGACTATTGTTTAACCGTACTATTTCGAAAAGAAAATTATAATTTTAATTTTAAAACATATTTCAGCTCATTTATAGGTGTCCTGTTTCATCCACTTGTTTCTTCTTTAAAATTGAATAAAACATTGCTTTTTAAATGTTTCAAAATTTGTTCGAATACCGCAATTTTCTTCCCTCTTCATTGGTTTTCAGTCATACTATAACACTGTAGAACAGCATGTGTTTGCTTTAAATATACAAGTACCAACTGATATTTTCAATTAAAAGGACGTGATAAATTGTATGCAAAGGTGATCTAAGAGAATTGTTAGGCTCAAATTAAGTTGTAGACACAGTACAACTTAATACAATAGCTCGATTTTCAAAAGATTTGTTATAGGATTCTTCAAATTTGTTGTAAATTGTAATAGCTACATAGACAATTTATAAGCGTAAATACCAATTAATAATTCATACATATTTAAACTAAGATTTTATAGGTTTAAGAACAACGAAGAACTTAAATACCAGCAGTAGAAGGATAAGATTATATGTTGAGTGACAACAAATTAAAATTTCCATTTTCCACTCTAAGTTATTTAAGGCACAATATTATTTTAATATACAGTGGCTCACAGCTTATTTTAACCAGTTTCTGTTAAGACTATAAAATGTGTATAAATTCGAAATAAAGCTAGATATTAATAAAATGTAAATAAAGGATTTTTATTCAGTCTCCAAGTAGGTTCAAAGCAATCACAGCTTATTTCAATCAGTTATATAAACAAAATCAGGTGACTTTGCCGACTGTTGCATCAAATTGGGACAATTTTAAATCAGCCATCACTGCATACGACTATGACCTGATTTATGTGTTTGATCGTTGTCCTTATTGAACCGAAATTGCTCCCTAATACCCAGCTTTTCAGCCCTTGAACTTTAAAATGTCAAAATACATATTTTTGTACATTGTACTTTCAATAAAATGCTTTGCACTGTTGAATCATCTATGCTAGGAACACAACTGGCATGAACGTCGAAATACGCCCAACACTACCAATTAGTCAGTGATAATTCGCTGTGTAAATTTGTCGTATGAAGCACAAAAACGACGACAGTCGTAATTCAGCTTTGGGTGGAGGAAGAACCAGGCCGTCCTTTTTTGCTGCCTTCGAGAGAGTTGCGTCTCAGTCTTGCATTGGTTAGTGATTGGCGTCGTCTAACTGTACCGCGTTACGGTTTTGCGAAGTTGTACATTAGTCACATGTTAAAGATTTTTGAATACAAGATTTAAGCGTTCCAGCTTCCTATATGAAGCTATAGGTTGACTTGGGACCTACTTCAATCGAACGTGGGATAACCTGTAAATTTAAGATTTTAATTCTCGGCCAACCAAGTTTATAGTAAAAAAAGGACGAAATATACAGCTGTTATGTACATACACACACATATATATTGTAGTATGTGGCTATTTGAAAATAACCAAGCGAAACTTTTTCTCTGTTTTTTTGGAAATCAAACTGTTGAAAAACAATAGAAATCGTATATGAGGTCTGAGTCCTAAAAAAGACGGCGGGAGCCATTATACGCTAGCTTCAATCGGTTTTGGGGAGGTTCGTGTCTTTCTTATACTCTGACCAGTTCCACATAAAAAAATTTATTATAGACTCCCTAGATATGAAATTAAAATGAAATTAAAATAGGTCCATATAACCAAAAAAAAAACTAGCCCCATAATGGTTATAAATAAATGAAAGTAAAAAAAATAGCAAAACAAATAAAGTACTGATTCAATAGCTAATCAATAAGATTCCTGATGTCGTTTGGAATCCGTGCCTCTTTACCCACCCATACCTATATTTTGTCTGGCACAAACGTTTTGATAACAAAATCCCAAAAATAACTTCAGCCTTTTAAATTATACCATGGAAGAAAATTTAAGCAAAGTTAGCCTTTCATAATGACAAATTTAATATTTATTTCAACCCATATGTTATAAAATATATATAAAAGAAAAGTTTTCTATAAAACAATAATTCAAAATTTAATTGTTAAACCTACAATACAATACTATACTTAATAATTAAATAGATTTTAAATAATAATAATATATGTAGATATGCGTATTTAATTTATTTTTATCTTAGTAATATTTGTCAAAATTTAGCATTATTCAAATTCGGAAAAGTGTAAATTAAATATGCATATTACAACAAAGAAAATAGCAGGTAAATGTAAAGAAAAAAAAATAAGAACAAAACACTCTAACTAAACAAAAAAATGTACTTATAGAACCAACAAAACAAAGGAAAAATAAAATAGGTTCTCTTACGTGAGGTGTTATTCTTTTTCTTTAACCTCTTACCATTTACCAGCACGTATTTTAAACAATTATGTAAAAAAATATATAGATGCAAGAATTAAGAGTAAATAGATAATTTGATTTTATTTCACTCACCCATTTTATATTGCTGTCGCAGAGGCCTCTGGATCAAATATATGAATGGAGGAGACTAAATGATGAATGGGAGAAGAATTCTTGCATATACGTAAAACTCTAAAACAGTGGGTAATAAAATAGCACAAAATAATAGCAACAAAACTTACACTTAACTTATTTAATTGAATTGTTAGATTTTTAGCAAATTATTTTATAAAGATAATTTAATTCAAAAAAAAATTTTTTTTTTTTTTTTCTTTTTTAGTAGATTTTGAAAATTTAAGTTAGAAATAAAATAAAACTTCAATATCGACAATTCAAAATAACGTTAATAGAATTAGCTTAAAAAAAAATTAAATTAAAATTTGAGAATATTTATATGTACGAATGTTAAGCTGACACAAAAAAAAAATTAATAAAAGCCTAAGTATTGCACTCTAGTATATGGCAAAATTTTGGTTCTGTCCCGGGTTTTGCTTTTTCTTGCTACCGCATTTGATGTTACTAATATTCTAGTCTTAGAGACTTCTAGAAGGAAAGTTGCAGAATTTTGGAAAATGTTTTCATGCAAGAACAAAATTTAGTGGCTGGCTATCATTTAGTCTCTCCTGGACGATGATAGACCTAATAGAAAATAAGACTTTAGCGCAAATAATATAAAATCTAAAATAACATCTTACCAGCCCCGGTTGCATTGAGTATGTATTAAAATTGAAAGCTTAAAAGCAAAAATTAGGATACTTGCTTTCCACAAATCTTGTCGTTCCAAAAAAATTAAGTATCACCTTCCAGTTGCTCAGATTTTAAGCACGTTAAGCTTGACTTCACCAAATAAATTCCACTTTTGCCAATATTTAATAATAAATTTTACTTTTTACTAAAATATAATGACAAGAAAATTTTCCATTAAAAAGTCTAATAGGATCGTTGGCCGGCAGAAAAATCTTACAAAAATTTGATTAGGCACGTGTCCTTAACAAGACTCTATTTCACTTGTGCTAGTATAATTGATCTTATCGCAGCAAATGTTCGCAAGAAAAGAATAATTTAATGGCTTCTATTCTCAAAGAAAATGGTCGTGACTAGTGTTGCTAATTATAATCCCCACAGTGTAATAATTACCGAGTATCACGAATAACAAGTAACTACTATCTAAACAAAGTTTTTTTTTTTTTTTTTCTACATTGCCATATTTTATGAATGAAAACAAAAAGATGATAATAAAAAATAAATAGATAATTAATAGTAATTCTCCTTTAATATTCATTCAAAAATAAAAGTATATATTAAATACTCTCATTTTGTTTAAAATCTTATAATATTTGATTTACCAAAAAAAATTATCAATAGCATTGATCTCTGATATTGATGTGAGACTTAAGAGAATATTACAACATGTTTATATACATCTATGTATATGACTTTAGCAAAATGTTGAAATGTAGAAACATGAATGATGTTTATACTCAAATGGTTATATTGTACGGGTATGTGAAGCAATATAAAAATATTGTTAAGGTTTTAAGATTTTTGGGTAAATTCAATAAGTCTTAAGAAAATAAAATAGAATTTATTTCCTATATTTATTTTATATTTATTTTTTTGTTGGATCAAATGCTAAAATATATATTATAAGCGACATTATTAATAAGAGATTTTAAAGAAATTTAAATTGTGTATTTTGTCGAATAATATTTGAAAGAAAAAAATTTTTTCAGTTTAGTTCGTTTTTCGATAAACGGTCATTACAAAACCAAGTAGTATTGGCTCGTTGAAGCAACAATACTAACTGGAAAAAGAGCGTTTAATTTTTTATATCCTTCGAATGAAATGTACCTATTAGTTTTCCGCTCATATCTTCTAATTTATAGTAATGGTTACCAAGTTTTTCTTTTACTATGGCTTTAACGAATATCGGCGCAAATTTCGCATTAAAGCGTTTTTCCAAACTGCTTTGGACGAAATTTCGTCTCCAAACTTGCTGTCCAACTTGAAATGATTGTGGCCTCGTTCGTAAATTATAGTACTCTCTGTTATGTTCATAGGCACTTTTAATATGTTTTTGCAAATCCCGTCTTAAAATTTGTAATTCATCATCTCGCGAAAGCTGATAAGATGACTCATCTAAAAGTTTTATATTTTTTAATAAAGCATAAGTTGACCCATGGGTAATCATATCGAACCCGAATAAAGCATGGTATGGTGATATTTTAATGGCAGTATGCTGGGAGTTACGCAAGGCACAACTAATTGCGCTAAGATTTTCGTCCCACTTTGTGTGGTCTCCTTTTAAATATGCCCTTATTCCGGCAATGAGAGATCGATTTACTCGCTCAGACGCGTTAGATTGTGGCGAGTAAAAAGCTGTGTAAACATGATTTATACCCAAGGATGTAAAAAAGGCATTGAGATCATTGGCTTTAAACTGGGAGCCATTGTCACTCACAATTATCTCAGGCACACCATAGGTGTGGAAGATTTGTTTTTGTAAAAAATCCTTAATAGCTGTAGAGGTAAACTTACGAAGAGGTTTCACCCAATGAAATTTGGAAAGATGATCCAATACAATTAATAAACCAATATGACCTGATTTACTTCTAGGGTAGGGGCCTAATAAGTCAACATACAGTCTCTGAAAGGGTCGCTCAGAAGTTACTTGTTTGCCCATTTCTGGTTTCATTATAAAATTAGGAGCTTTGGTTGCCTTACACGTTTCACAATCCCGCACAAAATCACGGACATCTTTTGCCATTCCTGGCCAGAAAAAATGCCTTTTTAGTAAGTCTAAAGTTTTACACATTCCACCATGAGCAACATTGGCCGGTGTATGATGATTTGCAATTAATTCTTTTCGCAATCGAAATGGAATCCAAAGTTTCCAACATTTATCTTCATTTTCTTCCACTCCATCATAATGTTGTGTTCGGATGTAAATAAAATTATTAAGAATTTTGATATCTGGGTATTCCGACTGTTTTGCAGTAACCTTTTCCTGCAATTTGATATAATCGTCATCTAAGAAACATGGGGAAGAAAGATCTATTTTAAGAGGGTCTACTTCTAAGGACTCAATTACTTCAGTGGGATTTCTGGATAAAGCATCCGGGACAACATTGTACTTTCCTTTGCGGTGGCTAACAGTGAATTTGAATGCTTGCAACTTTAGTGCCCATCTGGCTAGTCTACCACTTAAATTTGGTTGTCGCATCAGCCAGACAAGACTAGCATGATCAGTGATGACCTCGAATTCCTGTAACTCTAGGTAACACCTAAAGCGTTGGATTGCCTCTAAAGCAGCTAGACATTCGCGTTCCGTAACGCTGTAGTTACGTTGAGCTGAATTCAGTTTCCTGCTCATATACGCAATTGGCCTTTCCTGTCCCTCACTGTCTAATTGTATTAATACAGCCCCTATGCCATAGTCACTGGCGTCACAATGAACGAAAAATTTCTTTTCAAAATCAGGATTAATAAGAATAGGCGCAGAGGTCAGAAGAAATTTTATCCTTTCAAATGCTGTTTGGGCTTCTGGCGTCCATAAAAATTTTCGTTTTGAAGACAGAGTCTCAGTAATGGGAAATACTATTGAGGAAAAATTCTCGATAAATCTTCTATACCAGCCAGCAATTCCTAGGAATCCTCTGACCTGTTTCAGATTTGAAGGCACTGGCCAGTTGATTATTGCACTTATCTTCTCAGGGTCTGTAGAAATTCCCCCGTCACCAATTACATAACCTAAATATTTTACTCTAGTCACGCAAAAATGACTTTTAGCCACATTTAGAGTTAAGTTTGCCTTTTTAAATTGGACAGCAAAGCGCAAAAGGACTTCTAAGTGGTCTTCAAAATTTTCCGAAACTATAACTAAGTCATCTAAATATCCAAATGCATTTTTTTTAAGGTCTGGTGGAATTATCTGGTCCATAAGGCGACACATTGTCTGGGGCGCATTACATAACCCAAAAGGCATAACCGTAAATTGGTATAATGGCCTTCCAGGAACTGTAAACGCAGTTATAGCTTTGGACTCTTCTGATAAACCAATTTGCCAGTAAGCGTCTTTTAAATCGAGTTTTGTTATAATGTTTGCCTTCGGTAAACGGGCGAAAATACCTTCAATTGGGGGTAGGGGATACGCGTCTTTTTTTGTGACCATATTCACCTTTCTTGCATCAAGGCAGAGGCGTATTTTATGAGGCTTAATTACGAGTCTCATCGGAGAGCTCCATGGGGAGGTTGAAGGTTCAATGACCCCTAAGGATAACATACGATCTACTTCTGAATACATTAGTTTTTCCACCGCGGGTGAGACGGGGTAAAATCTCTGCTTTATTGGTCTACAGTGGTCTACGTCAATTTCGTGTTCAATTAAAGTTGTTCTTCCTAATCCTATTTTCTCGAAATTCGGAAAAATTGAAATTATGGCCTGTAGCTGCTGTTTTTGAATTGGAGTGAGTTTATAAAAATATTTGTCAACATTCGAATCACCTTCGTCCATACAATCGGATGGATTTTTTAACGTTTTAAAAGTATTTTCAGACATTTTATTTTGAATGAAATCAGAATTTGCTATGCTGTCACTAAAGTTGTCTATCAGATCTACTGATTTAGTTATATTAGGTAACAATTCAAACTTTTTGCAAAAATCTATACCAAGCAATAGTCTTTGAGAAATGCTGGGAATTATAAAGAAATTGATATTTTGTGTAATATTATTAAAGGTAATATTTACACAGATCCAGCCTAAAACTCTCTGTTCTCTACCATCAGCAGTTTTTACTGAATGTCTACATTTAAAAAATTTTGAACTTTCAGAAAAATTTTCTAATGCCAGGTCAGCTCCAATGCAGCTTATGCTGGCACCGGTATCTATTAGACCATATTCGGTGTAATTTAGAAAAAATACTTTTGCGTAGTAACGACCATCTTTTGGGTTATTAACAATTGCCGAAATTAAAAGTTTAGAGCCAAATTTGCGATTTTTATAAAAATTTCGAAGCCTAATAGTAGAACGTTTAGGGGAACGTTTTGTGTTCAATTCACATATAGAGGAATCACTAAAAATTTCATTTCGCTTGGATTGGTATAATTGCCATTTTACATGAAGGGGTGTTTTAGGATAAATTAGCTTATAACAGTCAGTCTCAGGCAAATCTTCTAGAGAAACTAACTTACGTTTGAGAATTTTATATTTTATTTTATCATGTTCATTCTTTTCATTTAAATCAAAAAGTTTTTCAAAATCCGGGGACGTATCAATATCTTTATCATGTTTAAGGCAGGTTTTATTTAATAACTCTTCGGAGTATTGGTTTTGTAGTTTTTTGACAATTTCCTGGCTACACATTTTGGGCATTGTGGACAATATGTGTTCTTAGCTCCACAGCCATAACAAAAGATTGTTCTTTCTTCGAGACAATCTTGATAATAATGACCAATCTGGTCACAATTCCAACACCGAGGTGAAGTTTCATCTCTTTGTATAGCCTCAACTGTCGATTCATCTACTGTGTCTAAAGAAACTTGTTTTTCTTGATCAAAATCGACTTCAGCTATATGTCTTCTTGGGGGAAATGGATTTAAAGTTCTACTAGAGAAATTTCTACGCACATATTCATCATTTAGAAAACTTTCTCGCATTTGAACAAGTTTTCTGAGATGCGGAATTGAATGAATCGGTAAATAGAGTAACTCGTGTCTGATTTCTGGACGTAAGTTGCGGGTAATTATCTCCACTAATTCAAATTCAGATATGGGTGTGGGGAGTCTATCCATTATGTTAGAAAGCGCTTCGTAATACATATCAAAAGTTTCTCCAGTCTTTTGTTTGCGATTTCTGATTTCCTCGCGAATATCAAAAGACGACTTAAAATCTTTGTATTGAAATCGAATAGCCTCAGTAAAATCATTCCAATTAATGGCATCCACCTGTTTGTGGTAACGCCAAAACCATTCTCTGGCTTTACCAGTTAGTAAAATATGAAGATTTTTACATATAATATTAAAATCTCCTTGAAAATTATCAATGGTCAAAGACTTAAGGCGGTACAAAAATTCTTCAACGGTCAACCCGGTTGAAGTGCCATCGAATTTTAAACCCCAATTTTGTATAATTGAAGTTATCTTATCATTGTGATAGCTAGTACTGTTAGAAGAAAAAGATGTATTAGCTAAATGATTGCTGTGAATATTTTGTGCTGAAGCAGCAGCTGTACGCTGTGAATTACTCCTAAGAGGTTGTACATTCTGAGAAAGAGTTTGAAAACTATTGGTTGCTGGTGCATTAGGAAGCACTTGGAGATTCTGTAATAGTCTAGTTAAAGTGCTTTCAATCATTCTATTAATTTCCCCATAATCAATCAAGTTACTTTGAGCAGAATTGGCTGAGTTATCTACACGAAATCTTAACGAATTGTCTTGTGGCTGATTTCGTAATGAGGTTTCATTTATTACCACTGGAGCCGTAGAAGCAATTGGATTAGTATTACTAGCAGTAACGACTACTGGTGTTAGTGGTTCATTAAAAAGATTTTTTGAAAAACTACGTGTATGATATTGTTTTGCCGCCCCTCCACGTTGTCTGTGAGTAGGTTTACAAGGTTTTCCCGCAAAAGAAAACTGCTTTAAATCGGCCAATTGACAAGGTGAATGACATACTGGACATTCGGTATTTGTGAAAAGATAATTTTCTATACACGGACGATGAAAAATATGGTTACAGCTTACGATTAATAAGCATTCGATTCTTCCGTCCATGCGTTCATTACATATAGCACAAAGCTCGTTTGTAGCCGGAGCTATTATAGGAGCCTGAGGAGGGATTGGAGCATTAGATATTGCCGGAGATGTAGTTTGTGGCATATTTACGGAATGAGGAGGAGTTCGTTCTAATGACATTGTATTAAGAATTTGCCGATTAATTATAGATTAATTATTATAAATTATAGATTAGATATTAAATTAAAACTTCTTTCCATGGCTATAAAAAAATAGGCTGAGAAAAAAAAAATTTAGCAATTAACAATCAGTACTGGAAAAAAATTTCAGGCTATGGAATAATCGGTAATCTATTATTTTTTTTTTTTTTTTCAACTTGTCTGTCAATCAACAGCTATATATGTATATTTCTTTCTTTTCTATAGATATCTTTGATATAAGAGATGCTAAATTGCAAAGTGCCATTTAACATTTTCTCATTATATATGCGAAAGTCTTAGTCAAGAAGTAAAAAAATAATATTTTACAGAAATTATAAAATAGTTATAAACGTAACTCGCATCTATTTGTGATTCTGCAAAAGACTCGATTAGAGGTAAAACGGTTAGATGACTCGAACCCTCAAGTCTCTAAAATCCTGTAATACATAACCAATTATTGTCAAAGAACACCTATAGATACCAAATCAGTTTATCTCTAAGTCGTTAAAGAAATCTAAAAAAATCTACGTTAATTTTAACAAAAAAATAACCGAAAAGTGAACCAATAAATTGGGACACCTTCGGCCCCACGTTGGGCGCCATTTTATGTAGTATGTGGCTATTTGAAAATAACCAAGCGAAACTTTTTCTCTGTTTTTTTGGAAATCAAACTGTTGAAAAACAATAGAAATCGTATATGAGGTCTGAGTCCTAAAAAAGACGGCGGGAGCCATTATACGCTAGCTTCAATCGGTTTTGGGGAGGTTCGTGTCTTTCTTATACTCTGACCAGTTCCACATAAAAAAATTTATTATAGACTC
Organism: Bellardia pandia; assembly: GCA_916048285.2. NCBI lineage: Eukaryota > Metazoa > Arthropoda > Insecta > Diptera > Calliphoridae > Bellardia > Bellardia pandia. Next base: position 80,852,626 of record OU696530.1, on the reverse strand, counting down.
CCTAGATATGAAATTAAAATGAAATTAAAATAGGTCCATATAACCAAAAAAAAAACTAGCCCCATAATGGTTATAAATAAATGAAAGTAAAAAAAATAGCAAAACAAATAAAGTACTGATTCAATAGCTAATCAATAAGATTCCTGATGTCGTTTGGAATCCGTGCCTCTTTACCCACCCATACCTATATTTTGTCTGGCACAAACGTTTTGATAACAAAATCCCAAAAATAACTTCAGCCTTTTAAATTATACCATGGAAGAAAATTTAAGCAAAGTTAGCCTTTCATAATGACAAATTTAATATTTATTTCAACCCATATGTTATAAAATATATATAAAAGAAAAGTTTTCTATAAAACAATAATTCAAAATTTAATTGTTAAACCTACAATACAATACTATACTTAATAATTAAATAGATTTTAAATAATAATAATATATGTAGATATGCGTATTTAATTTATTTTTATCTTAGTAATATTTGTCAAAATTTAGCATTATTCAAATTCGGAAAAGTGTAAATTAAATATGCATATTACAACAAAGAAAATAGCAGGTAAATGTAAAGAAAAAAAAATAAGAACAAAACACTCTAACTAAACAAAAAAATGTACTTATAGAACCAACAAAACAAAGGAAAAATAAAATAGGTTCTCTTACGTGAGGTGTTATTCTTTTTCTTTAACCTCTTACCATTTACCAGCACGTATTTTAAACAATTATGTAAAAAAATATATAGATGCAAGAATTAAGAGTAAATAGATAATTTGATTTTATTTCACTCACCCATTTTATATTGCTGTCGCAGAGGCCTCTGGATCAAATATATGAATGGAGGAGACTAAATGATGAATGGGAGAAGAATTCTTGCATATACGTAAAACTCTAAAACAGTGGGTAATAAAATAGCACAAAATAATAGCAACAAAACTTACACTTAACTTATTTAATTGAATTGTTAGATTTTTAGCAAATTATTTTATAAAGATAATTTAATTCAAAAAAAAATTTTTTTTTTTTTTTTCTTTTTTAGTAGATTTTGAAAATTTAAGTTAGAAATAAAATAAAACTTCAATATCGACAATTCAAAATAACGTTAATAGAATTAGCTTAAAAAAAAATTAAATTAAAATTTGAGAATATTTATATGTACGAATGTTAAGCTGACACAAAAAAAAAATTAATAAAAGCCTAAGTATTGCACTCTAGTATATGGCAAAATTTTGGTTCTGTCCCGGGTTTTGCTTTTTCTTGCTACCGCATTTGATGTTACTAATATTCTAGTCTTAGAGACTTCTAGAAGGAAAGTTGCAGAATTTTGGAAAATGTTTTCATGCAAGAACAAAATTTAGTGGCTGGCTATCATTTAGTCTCTCCTGGACGATGATAGACCTAATAGAAAATAAGACTTTAGCGCAAATAATATAAAATCTAAAATAACATCTTACCAGCCCCGGTTGCATTGAGTATGTATTAAAATTGAAAGCTTAAAAGCAAAAATTAGGATACTTGCTTTCCACAAATCTTGTCGTTCCAAAAAAATTAAGTATCACCTTCCAGTTGCTCAGATTTTAAGCACGTTAAGCTTGACTTCACCAAATAAATTCCACTTTTGCCAATATTTAATAATAAATTTTACTTTTTACTAAAATATAATGACAAGAAAATTTTCCATTAAAAAGTCTAATAGGATCGTTGGCCGGCAGAAAAATCTTACAAAAATTTGATTAGGCACGTGTCCTTAACAAGACTCTATTTCACTTGTGCTAGTATAATTGATCTTATCGCAGCAAATGTTCGCAAGAAAAGAATAATTTAATGGCTTCTATTCTCAAAGAAAATGGTCGTGACTAGTGTTGCTAATTATAATCCCCACAGTGTAATAATTACCGAGTATCACGAATAACAAGTAATTACTATCTAAACAAAGTTTTTTTTTTTTTTTTTTTCTACATTGCCATATTTTATGAATGAAAACAAAAAGATGATAATAAAAAATAAATAGATAATTAATAGTAATTCTCCTTTAATATTCATTCAAAAATAAAAGTATATATTAAATACTCTCATTTTGTTTAAAATCTTATAATATTTGATTTACCAAAAAAAATTATCAATAGCATTGATCTCTGATATTGATGTGAGACTTAAGAGAATATTACAACATGTTTATATACATCTATGTATATGACTTTAGCAAAATGTTGAAATGTAGAAACATGAATGATGTTTATACTCAAATGGTTATATTGTACGGGTATGTGAAGCAATATAAAAATATTGTTAAGGTTTTAAGATTTTTGGGTAAATTCAATAAGTCTTAAGAAAATAAAATAGAATTTATTTCCTATATTTATTTTATATTTATTTTTTTGTTGGATCAAATGCTAAAATATATATTATAAGCGACATTATTAATAAGAGATTTTAAAGAAATTTAAATTGTGTATTTTGTCGAATAATATTTGAAAGAAAAAAATTTTTTCAGTTTAGTTCGTTTTTCGATAAACGGTCATTACAATATACATATATATATATTATAACAGATAGTGTGACCATATTGAAAAAATAAAAATAATCATTTACAAAAACACAGTTAAAAACTATTGTTATAGTTAACTATCTTGTATATCTTTTTTTTTAATTATATAAAGTAAAAAATAAAACAATAATTAAAGTAAAAATTAACATTATTTACGAAAACATTAAAAACTAAAACGAAACATGGTCACCCCGTATTGTTTGTACGTCGTTCGCTGGCTTAAGAAATAGAAATTAATATATTTCAGAGTTTGCCGAGTATGAATGATGAATTCAGACGACGCCATTATTGTGTGTATTTTTATAAAAACAAATGTGTTTTATTTTTGGCGTCGCTTGTACCAGTTTTGTTCCTAGCATAAGGCAAATCGTTTCAGCAATTTTTTGGCGCGAGTTGCAATTTTTAAAATGGCTAATAACCAACTCTCTTTCTGTTCTAGAATGAATGTACGTCGTCCTATTATCGAAATTTGCACTAATGAACCATTTAACTGGAACAACCACAAAATATACGCTTGGAAATTTACCGTTACTCGAGTAGTGATGCCAATTTAGCAGTTCGTAAAAGTGTTTGGTTGAAATAAGCTGTGACGGAAGAATTTGCACTATATTAACTTTTTCTATTTTGTATTACTTATGCCACATATTTTTCGGACTTTTGTTTTATAGCGTACATTCTTTTCAATTCAGGATACCTATAAAACAAAATTGAAAAAGTTCAGATTTTTTTTTGCCAGTTAAATATTTTAATTCCAGTTGTTTGAAATAAGCTCAGAGCCACTGTTAATAAGTAGAATTTTCTAGATAAATTCTAACAACATTTTAGCAGAATTCTCAATATTTTAAGCAATTTTTATAAGACAACCATTAGCTTAATCCAATTTTTATATATACGCATGTAATTGTTATTCAAGCTGCTTATCCGCCAATAAAGTTGTGCAAACAGGGAAAATGTTTTTATAAAATAGTTTGCTAAATAAATTTACCTTTTCAAAATTGCCATTAAAGTGGCGATAGGACTATAACATTTTTATATTATTAAGTATTATTTGTGTTTTAAAAATGTTTTAAAAAAGTGATATTATCATAAAAATATTGCAAAGAAATAATTTGCATTAAAGAACAAATTAAAATAATAGATTGCATTCAAAGAAATGAAATCAAATAGAATTAAGTGGAGGAAAATATAGATAAAAAAGTGCTTTAATAAATTGTGATAAAACTTAGAATGTTTCTTGAACAAAAAAAAAACATAATAAATGAAGATGCTTTAAAGTGCTTCTTGAGAAACGAAAAAAAAAAAAACAAACAAAATGAGAATTTCCAGTTTCCATTTTCTGGGAAAACCTACTTTTTATCTTCTTTGCCATTGGGGGCAGCTGTAGAATTACGATCTAAGCCATCGGTAACCATGGCATCACGCACCAAACTTTGCAACAAGGTTCGATCGCAATAGTAGGGCTCTGCCTTGCGAGAACCTTGAACATTCATATGTTGGGCAAAGTGGCCCACTGGTGTTGCACCATGCATACTATGATGAGGTTGGGGAGATTTGGGTCGTACCTGTTAAAAAATAAATCAGAAAATAACATAAATTAATATAAATTTTATGTATTTGCAAACATGAATTGTATTCAAAGCTTTTTGCTAGTTTGCTTACCGACATCCATTTCCAACCGGGTCTACCAGCTCTAGCCAAAAAGTGCAACACCTGTTCTTCGGGTGAACCAAAACTTGGCTCTTGATCTCTAGAACCCGAATATTCACCAGAGCTTTCACGCTCTTTTTCCAAATCGCTGACACTGTTGTACTCACAATAAACCCATTCGGGATGGACACGCCAATTGTCTCCCTTGAAATATTCGGTAACTGCAAGGGGCAAGAGAATTTAAATGAATATGGTTGTGAAAATGTATAACAGTTGAGTGTGTTGTTTTGCAACACTTACCATTTTTACGAGAATGTCTTATTTCCTGTTGGGAAACCAATTCATGGCTGCCATATTTCTCTGGTAATACAACAGCGAGCGTAAATGGAGTATCCTCAATGGGACCATAGAAATATCTGTAGATGGAGAAAGTGGAATTTTAAATATAGTATGTATAGGTATAATATCTAAGATGACTGGAACAAATTGTTCTGTTTTAGTTTGCACAGATTTTATTCAGAAGTTTCAGAAAAAAAATTGCAATTGTTTCTTGCTAATTCTGACAAAGTAATTGAAATTCTTTCCTACCTTTGAGTCCTTGCGCTAACACGTTTCATATCATCATAATGATTCAAAATAGTGAATTCTGTTTCACCCTCTTTGGGCATAATCATATCACTACGCATCTATAAAACAATAAAAACAAAATAAATTATTTTTGATTCACATTTAATGATCATAGCAAATAAAACTTACATCATATAAAAGATTTTTATTCATTTCGACAATTTCATGATCGTTACCAATTTCGGTTTCCGGCAGCTCCAACTCCGTTACATCGACCGATGTATAACGTGGTCTCAGCTGGTCAATATACTGATTACCATCACTCAATGGGCGCAAGTCGGGATGATAGAGTACACGACCATTATTATCAACGATAAACGAATACCCATTCGGTCCTAATTTATGTTGCGGTATCATTTTGCGTATCTCCTCTACGGGGACATCTGTGCCGACAACACCCAATAAATTTGCTACACGTACCGAATGGTTGCGTCTATCGAAGACCGGAGTTGAAACTGTCGTCACCAAACGTCTTTGATATTCCGAATCACGTGCCAGACCACCCGATTTTCCGCCCATAAAGACAGGGCTCCAGTGCACCGGATGATCGGCCTGATACATTATCATGGGTCGAGCCATAACTAAAGCATAGTCCATGACTTTACGGCGTGCATCGTCCAGATCGTTGATTTGCACAAAGAATCCCTTGTTCGAACAGGCCATTTCATGTAAATTGCTGCGACTTCCCGAATCCGAACCAATCAAATATGTAAAAATGCGTACTGGCATATGGGGCCAATTGTATTGCTTGATTATCTCCTTGTGAGATTCTGAGGAACTTTCTGTTAATAACATTATTGCCTGGTTACACTGACTGCCTTCGCCGGATTGGTTGTACTGCAATAAAAGAAGGAAGATTAGAATGATGTAATGTAAGCAGTTTACCAATAGCTTTTGCTATTACAGGGAATAACAAAAATATTATTTAGATCCAAAATAATATAATCAGACCTTTAAGTTTTGTTAAACAAGTAGCCAACTTGTAATTGAAATTGACTTGAATATTTCCCATAGCTGACTAGTTTTAAGCCAATTATTTTATTTTAATTAACGTCTGTCCCACACGTGGTCTCAACAGAGCATTCGGTTTGTGTGCAATTGTGGATTTTATCATAAACCTAACGTTTGCGAGAGAAGCGGAATTTAAACCATTCGATGCAGACTGATCATTTAACTGTCTTGGATAATAAAATCGCAATGCGGTTTCCTAAAATCTGTTGGTATTTCGGTAGCAAGGACAAAACATCAACCTGTTCGCGACCCTACCCTCGGCTGAAATCTCAGCCTGTAGTCTAAAAAATGCACTCGTACCGTCCAATTCCAGCCGAATTGGTTCTGCAGGAGGCATTGAGTCTCTTCAGTTGCTAAACTGGTAGCTAATTTAAGATTAGCTACATTTGTCTTATGTTTAAATTTCACATTTACATACCTTATGTAATAAACTAAATGCATACTCCAAGCCAGCTGTAAAATTCGCCGTATCTTGTAGTTTAATGGCCTTAACGGCCGACTTGATTTCCTGCACATTATCTGGTGTCGCTCGCACCATGCGTTCTTTGAAGCAAGGCACCGGTGTCTTTATCACACCGGCAAAGGTAATCAAATTAACAAAATCATTTTCACCCAAAGTATCGAGAATATTGAAAGCGGTATCCATAGCCAAATCAAAGGATTTCTTCGACATGCTCGTTGAAGAGTCCAATAAAATCATCTAAAGGCAAAGAGAAAACCAGAAATTAATACCTTAGAAACAATGAAAATCAATGTTGATAACTTACTATGTCCTTAGGCGATGAGGCCGCTTGGACGAACCAATTCTGTGTGCGAAAATCGTGTATTTGCTTGCTACCCTTAGAGCCCTCCGGTGGCCAGGCGGTGCCGGGGAAACGACGCAGAAATCCAGACGTTGAGCCAAAATACTGCCACGACAATGCCGGATCTCGCTCCAAGTTGTTCTGGAACAGTGGATCCAAATGAGAACTCCACTGTAGTGCTGCCTTAACGTCTCCCTCATCCAATGAGACACCATTAGGCACCAGAATCGAACTTAGACTGAGATTAACGGGTAGTCGCTCAAAACGCCGCATAAAACGAATATCCATATGTCTCGCTCCATCAGCCAATTTGCCATCGGCATTGTATTCGTTAATGCGTCGTGCATCGTAATGCTGATTATTCGCCGTGGCCGAATGTGAGCTTTGCGCGTCCAGTTCCGATAAGGCGGCCTGTTCGGCCGAGTCCATAATGCGCTAAAACGAGAAAAAAATTTAAACTGTTATTAAATCTATCAACAAGATTATGCACATACAAATGTGTGTATGAAAAGAAAATTTAATCTTTAGATTTTAATTTTATGGCTGTTTAATCTTTAAGTAGCAAATTTTATTCATGTGCAAAATACATAAAGTTTGCTTTCAACTCCTTGTGGAGTTTCTTTCTCTGTTTTTTTTCTCTTTATGCAATTTATTCAACCCCTTTTGTTTGTTTATATTAGTTGTACTGTTTGTGTTGCATGTAGTAGTCGTAGTGCAAATAGAAGTTTCTTTCCATCTTTTTCTTTTTGGATTTTTAAATTATACAAAGCTTTTGCCGAAACATACTAAATTTCGAACTCTTGTACACATTCAGAAACACATACATACATATGTGGAATTTGTTAGTACCCGTTACTCTTTGTTAAATTTAATTTCCAAAATGTTTAAATAACATTTGATGGGGTTTAAAGAGGGTTAAATTGTGCAAGTTTCCAAGTTTTGAAAGAGTTTCCTTGCTATACATGATAATCCAGGGATACTAGAATCAATGACTGTGGAATTTCTTAGCCAATATTGACAGATTATGTGAATTTTCCTTTACTTACTTACAGTTTCTTAAATAAATGAATGAAATCTGGATAAACTTTAAAATTATCTAAATGAAATCATAACTATTCTCAAGATGCTGTTCCCATTTGTGGGTAGAGGATTCATTTTAAAGTCGTATTGTAATAATTAATGTTCATCTAAAAATCTCAATCAATAAACTATATAAAGGTCAAATCTGTCGATATGTCCCTTCACATGATTTTGATTTGCATTGGTTGGACTGTCAAGCAAGGGACATATGCATTAGTGGCTTTCAAAAAAAGCCGAGGTAACATTCAATAATCAGAGTTAAAAGGCGATATTTGTTGCTTTTACTGTGAAATATCACAATAAACTCACTACTAGTGAAACTCAGTACTGGACACACTATCTACGTTTAGGAACGTTGCTCCAAACACGTATGGAGCCGGAGTAACATTAGCAATTCGAACATACGGAGCCGTTTATTGTCTACTTTTGATCTCGACTTTTCTCCCATTACTGTGTCGATCACAGATGGGCGAACTGAACAAACAAGAAAATCCATTTATGATCTTCATTGATGGCTTGAAGACGAGTTGTTTTTATATTATATGGCTTAGACTACTTGGTCAGTGTAGTGTAAAGAGCTGTAGACAAGGCTAGGTTAACAGACATTCAGGCTTACACGAAGAGTCAAATAAACTTAGAAATATTCACACGAATACCAATCTTGTCCTTAAATGCTAAGTATGATGCCGAGGCCTTCTACGGTCGGAATTGTTAATTTACCGGGAAAGCAAAGTGACGGTCGTGGATGATGAGGCCGACCGAATGATTGGTGTACTGCGTTCATCGTGTAAATGTTGGGTTCTGAAAAGATCCTCTGAATAGTATAATCTATGTTTGAGAGTCTGCGATCAACATTCTGCATGATCAACTACACAATGAAATCGTAGTGACCACTGATCACTGTCTATTAGGCGTGAATATCCCATGTAATGACTTTTGCCAAAGTTGTCTTGATTTCCGTTTAATATTTAATTTGCCACTAACCAACGATTCGTGACCTGAGGGATCTGTCAATTGCATGATTTGGTTGAGAACTCGAAATTGATTCTTATTTCCGCTTGCATATCGTAACGCGACCCATGAAGGAACCACATGAGTCAATCTATAGAGTGGACTGCCTGTTTAAGCTAACTTACATATTCATTAATCTAATAAAACCTGGAGTGAGTTGGTAAACTATTCATCCATTGAGAGTAAATGACAATTATATTAATCAGAAATGTAGGTATTTACAGAAATTGCTACTCCTCTTCCTGCACTTATTTGCACTAACTAAAACATCAGCATAACTGATACATTGATATCGAACTCTCTCTACTTTATAACCCACAAGACCCCAAAACCACTTTCCGAACCTTATGATAGTATTATCATTTTTGTACCTAAAGAACTAACGTAAATAATTCTGGCATATATCAAACTGTGAAAAAATTCGATTATGAATCTCTGTGTTGCATTTCACACTTTCACATAAATTCCATATTTAAATACTTTAAATTCATAAATCTTTAAAAGTAAATGCCTCCATTTCTATTACAGTCACAGTTTTATGTACATATCCAATTTTAATCTGGCTGTAGAAAAACAAAATAAAAACAAACAAAAATCCAACAGAAAGTAGAACAAATCTAAAGAAAGTAGCTTCAGTGCATCCTTTATCAACAGTTCTGGAATACGGTGTCATAATAACAACACACCTGCAGATGTAAAATACAACAAAATATGAATTTACAGACACTCATATATATATAAATTTACATACATTCATGTTTAGATACATAAACACACATTTATATTATTTAGGAACGTCGCAATGACAACGTATACAAATATATGTATTTTTTGAAACAAATTGGTTGTACGAGCTGAAAAAAAATATATGCGGTATTATTGATAATTAATCGGAAAATATTTTATAGAGGTGTTAAGAATTGAAATAGGTCTAGTTTAGATACATATTTAGATATAAGAAATGAAATGGTCAAATCGTTTAGTAGCAGATATACGTACATACGTATCTTGAATCCTATTAAAATCAAATAATGAGAGTGCTGTAGCTTAATTGGTGAGCACATTTGATCATTAAGCATGAGTATTTGTAACCCGGGTTCGATTCCCAGCCGCTGTCGCTCAAACAACATCAGTTTCTGATAATTATTAGTTTTCTTTTCTATTCATCATAACTAATATTTATCACAGCGCCATACTTCGGTGGTAAAGCATTCAAACTCTACAAGTTTTAACATTAATGCGCCTACTCACCATCAGAGGCGCTGCAATTCTGCACTAAAAACAAACATAATGCACAATTGCAGAGTTGTGATATAAAAAGCTTTCTTCTTTCACCACCTTTACTTCTTCAACTATCCCCTTTCCAAAGAAAGTAACGCAAGTTATAGGCACATTAATTGCCTGAGTGTTACTTCTCTTAAAAAAAAAAAATAAACTGAATCGATGCTGTTATTATACCGAAAAAAGGTTTCTTCAGAAACTGTCTTGTTGGCTGGGAAACAAGTAGTTTCAATGTGGCTTTTTTGGAATTAACACATTTCCATTCTGGCCGTATTACACCAAAAGTCTAACTTAAGGTACGGTCACATTTTGCAAATACATACTCAAAAAAAGCTTAACAACTTTTTTAGCACACATTTGTTTGACGCTGTTTACTCTTACAAGAGTTTTGCAAGATCAACAGCATCAAATAAATTAAAACTAAATATTTATTGTAATTCGCCCTAAATAAGAAAAAAATTGTTTAAATAACTAAACGAATTCAAATATATGTTATTTAGTGATTACGTCTTTTTCGGCAAATATTTGCCAAATGACAAATAACATGTCCAAGATTAAAGAATTTAAACTGATCACTCGTGATATCACTTAGTCCATTAATAATTGGAATTTTATTATTAAAATAGTAGTGCTGATGTTTGTAACGCCCATAAATATTGGTCCAACAACCACATTAAAGTATACCGATCGACTCAGACTCACTTTCTGAGTCGATTTAACGATGTCCGTCCGTCCGTCCGTCTGTCTGGCTGTCCATCTAAAGCTTGTGCGCAGAGTACAGGCCGCAATTTGGTATGTGATATTTTTTCGGCCCAAGGATGGATGGGATTGAAACTGGTGGAAATCGGTCTATTATTTCACCTGGCCCCCATACAAATGTCCTCCTGAAATAGGAGTTTAACAATCATAAATAATTGAATTATGAAAGTATCCAAACAAATAAATGAAGCTAAATCACGTCTACAAATTTTGTGAAGCTCGGTCGTAGGCCCACTTCCGAAAATCACTTTAACAACCACAAATGTTGGTATTATAATCCAATTCAAACAAATATGTTTCATATATACAGAAATGATGACACCTAATTTTATAATGGTCGGTCTATAATTAGTCAAAACTTCCACATAAGATGATCTCCGTTATTCAATTTAACCACCATAAAGCTTTTAAAATTATTTATATCGAGAAAAAGTAATATTACATAATATTTATATTCACAGACATCATGACACTAAATTTTTTACAGCTAATAACAACAATTACAATCACAAAAAGCTTCATAAGTGTGAAAGAAATTTGTAGACTAAGGAACACTCTTTAAAACGCAATGGATACTGCAAGTAGCTAAAGGCAATGGACAGTTGAATAGAAGAATGCAAACTAATATTCAAAGTTTTTGGACCATTTCGATATTGATTAGAATCAAAAAAGACTGCAGATAGCTACGATAAAGCCAGCGAAACCTAAAAATTTAATATTAAAAGTAATGCGCATAACCGATATTATTTTATGACTTAAATTGAATTTTCAAAAAAATTTATTGCCCTACCTCCTAGGCTGATTATCAGTTCACATTTCTACATTTATCAATCTAAATTCTCTGCATATCTAGAAGACGTGAAAGTGTTAAAATCACACAACTGAATTACTAAAGCGACGTAATGTAATGACAAGTCTGAGAAGAATATTCCCATTGGTCCTCGCCGTCTTGGCTGTGCCCTAAAAGGGACTAAAATTTTAAAAGGGTGTTTTACGTTTACCCCTTGTATAATATCCAAAATGATGTGTACGGAAAAGACACAGGATACTCTTGGCTTTTCGATTTAAACTTATAACTAGTTAAGCTTACTAAGGAACTGTATGGAACTCGTACATGTAAGAGGAGGAATTCGCACAACAGCTTCTGTGTGATTGTATCACTCTTCAGTAGCGCATGGTAAGATATCTTGTTCATGTTTCGGTTGGTTCACGCTATAAACATGGAACAGTCGTAGGGATTAAGGAACCGGCAGAGTATGCTAAAGGCCACTTTACATTGTCCGAAAAGTAATATGTTTTGTTAAGCTGCGACTAGTGGTATAATCATTAATTGTAATTAAACTATGTATTTGATATTGAAAACAAAAAATACGGATACAAATTAGACAGTCCTTGTTAATTTTATCAATTTTTTTAAAAAATAAACAAAAATTATTAGAACAAGGATGCATTAATACATATGTAAACAAATTTAATAAAACTGTCAGAAATGCGACAAAGTTTTAGTAAAATTCAAATTAGTAAGCAGCGCAGCTAAATTGAAATGTTTACAAGAGGAAAATTTATAAGAAGAAATTAAAATTAGTCTTTTCTTTTAGATTTTTTAAAATATTAATAAATAAATACAAAGTTGTGGTTCCAAAGCAGTGATGTTCAAAAATAAAATGTAGATGTATTTGTGAGAGATTTTGCACAGCAAACATATTGTCAAACGCTTAAAATCAGAAAAAAGTAAAGAATTTTTTTCAAATATAAACACCTTATGAAACAATATCAGGGACCGTAAATAACAATTATCAATATCGAAAACCAATTTTAGAACAGTTATTTTGATAAAAAACAAAAATAAGTCTATCTAAAACAGTTTTTTATTTTTCGTCTTCAATTGTAATTGAATCGCGTGTGTTTGCTATGCTTCGATCAACAAGAAGCAACAACAATGCTTAACAAATTTCTGAAAAAAATGACGATAATCCATCGCATGTGTTCTCATCGCTTGCTCAACGACGACTGAATGAATGTTTTGAAAAGAGCATAAGAAATGTGTGTAAATTTTTCAAACAATTGTTGTATGGGCTGAACATCACTGTTCCAAAGCAGTGATGGGCATACACATACTTTAATGTTTATATTTGTGTTGATAAAGCAGCAGAACGCTTTGTGTATTAAAAATTAAAATTATAAATATTTAAAAAATTGCATAGCGAGACTGCTTCCACAAGTGCTAAACGGGAAAAACAAGATATACAGAGGTGTCACGAGACGGAAGATAATCAAGTGTAATATTTATCTCTTTCTTTCAAAATTGTCTTTTGGTTACTTGTTTGCCTCATGTAACATTAAGCAATACACTTAAACATACAATAAATTAGGTACCAAAAAGTAAAATACCTTTTTCTTTCTCTGAGAACTGGCTTAGGAAACTGATTTTGGCTTTTTAAAACGTCAAAATTTTCACCCCTGTAAACTTCGTGCAGCAGCTGATTTATATTTGATCTTTGAGATTCAACAAAGTAAGAAACAAATGCGCATTTTAGTAAAACAAAGAGGAAAGCTTATAGTGTCCGTGTGTCAATGTAGCTTAAGCATAATTTTATGGCCAAGCACATGTGATAGGGAATTTCAATTTTTCCCATGACTGTTCTGAAGTATTCAACCCTTTTCTGTTACATGAATATTAAAATATTTACGCTACCGGGCAAATGGTTTTTGTACCAATCACCGTAATTATTAAGCTTGGATAAGTACGTTAATCAGTTCAGAACCGTTTCCGTTTTCCAAGGTTCATTACGAGTAGAAATGTTTAATATTTGACTGATTGTATGCGCATTGTCCAGGAGCACGAGTATTTATGTTATGATTTTATTCGAAATAATTATCAATTTACCCACCCACGTACTCTCTGCATACGATTACAATTACAACAACTGCTACTAAAATATTTTGAAAAGATTTTCAGCTGTATAGAATATCATAATCTTCGCCGAGAAACTAAAACAAACATACACACATTGGCATACATACAGAATTTTCTGAAAATGCCTTTTGCATGTTTGAAGGAATTACACAAAAACAAAAAGAAAAACAAGTAAGAGTTTATATTCGACTGTGCCGAATCTTATATACCCACTTCCGAAAATTACTATAAAGAGCATAACTCTCTTAAAAACGTCGGCATCCAAATAATATTGAACTCTAATGTACTTTATATATATACAAATCATTCTGAACAATTTTATGATGATCGGTCTATAATTAGTCGTAGCTCCCATATAAGTACGGTGACCATTTTTGGGAAAGGAAAATACAGGACAAATACAAAATTATGTTAAAAATGAAAAGAAAAACAGAAAAAATAATCATATAATATATTTATTATTATTATTATAAAATTAAGTAACAACAAATACAAGTCTTCTTGAGTAGAATAAAAAGTTAAATAAAAAGTTTTTATAATATTATACATAATTTAAAAAAATAAATTTGTTTTTATAAACAGTCTTCTTGACCATAAATGATAAATTTAGTTATGAAGTTTGATATTTTTCCACAGAATTGGAAACATTAAAACATCTGGATTGTTAATTAAAAATCCTTTAAATTCTGAGCAATTATTTTTAAAATTGCATTTTGTAATTAATAATGATCTTAAAGTATTTACTTTCAATTGCGATTTTTCGGTGGTCCAAATATTATTCATTATTGAAAACAATAATGAATATGAAATGCTGCTCTCGGTAGCAGCATTTGAAGCTGGTAGACATAGACAAAATTCAACAAGTATCAATATATTTTTATATGCAATCACATTTGTCTTAAAGTGATTAAAAATTTCAATTCATCTTTCATCTACTGATTTGTTACCCTCCAGTCTTCTATTTTTTCATTATTTGCAAAATTTTTCACGCAGCTCACTTCATCAAATAAATCTTCATTATTTATTTTTAAATCATTTCTAAATTCATTTAGATAGGATAAAGTTTTTTCAATCTTGTCCCAAGATAACATATTTCGTAACAATATCCAGTCTAAAATATCTACATCCCTAAAAGCTTTATCCCACTGATTTAGGTAATCAATGCATGTTTGGTAAAAATTTGTTCTTTAGTTATTGTTTCATCAAAATCATTACTTTTCTGTAATTCGAGAATAATATTTTTGACGGTAAGGGGTAAAAACAGTTCCTTTTTCAGTTCGACCAATTTAAATTTTAAATCTTTTAAAATAGTTGAAGCCTCAGGCATTGAAATATTTCGTGATTCTACATTAAGAATAGCTTTATGAAATGTTAAAGCTTGGCTATATGCAAAAGATAACCAAATTCAGCACAAGGATTCATAAAAAAATTTCGTAATATTGTCGGACATTTTGGTTGAGACATAAAATATAATTTTAAAGCTTCAAATAGTTTTATGAATCTTTCCAAATCAGGCGTTAAAGTTAACCATCGAGTTTTGCTATGTCCTAGTAACTTTTTATATTCTATTTCAATATCTTCCATATTTCTTTGAAATTTTAAATATAAAAAAAGAATAAATTTTGACAATAATAACTTCAATATCAATAGGTAAGCATTCTGCTGCAGTTTGTATGCAGTTGTTCAAAATATGTGCAGCGCAATTTACACCTATCAGTTTTTGGCCAATGAAGTTTTGTATTTTGTGAAAGATATTATTCTGAC
This sequence comes from Bellardia pandia, assembly GCA_916048285.2. Classification (NCBI taxonomy): domain Eukaryota; kingdom Metazoa; phylum Arthropoda; class Insecta; order Diptera; family Calliphoridae; genus Bellardia; species Bellardia pandia. Next base: position 80,837,182 of record OU696530.1, on the reverse strand, counting down.
CTTTTCTGGCTGCACCACCAAAATTACAATTTGTGCTGTCTCCACAAAACGCTATCATTGAAATTACATTTTATTTTTGTTGGAGCCATATCTCTAATAAAATGAATGCTATTTTAACTTTTGGAAATGTAGGGAAAGTATACAGTTGGTTTTTTATGATAATTTTGTATTAATGTTCGTGCAAAGTATATGCTAAAAAGAGGACATTTGCATATCAAATTAGGAAATAAGGGACATTGTACTGTCCTGTATTTACAAAAAAATCTCAAGGGACAGCATGTTAAAAAACAGGACTGTCCTGTAAAATACAGGACGGATGGTCACCGTACATATAAGGCCCACTTCCGAAAAGCACTTTATAGAGAATAAATCTTTTAAAAATTTTGGTATCCAAATAAAATTTGACACAAATAAGTTTCTTATATACAGAAATAATGATACCTAATTTTAAAATGGTCGGTCCATAATTAGTCGAAACTCCCTGTAAGACCCTCTCTGTAGTTCACTTTTAGATTTTATTTCACATATATATTCACATATACATATGTATATATTATTAATACTGCACAGACATCATGACAATAAATTTTTAGATGATCGGCCCACAATAGGTTATATCTCCCATATAACGGCCATTTCTGAAAAACTGTTTTATACATATATTGGGAGTAGGGTATTATATGAACGGGCTTGACCGACTATACTTTCTTACTTGTTATGTTGTGTTCATATACATATATACATGTGTATGACAACAAAATTGTACTTTGTCCCGCTACCACTTCTCACAGCATTGCCAAATTAAGTAAATTACGATACTTAAAATTTTTGTATGAATAATTTTGTAAAGAAACAAAACTTTTATTCACTGGTAATACTGTTGTCGCCCGCGGCCGCCTGCCGCTTACATTGGCCGTCCACTATAAAGCGATTTACTTTAACAACAATAAATTGGGTAACAAAAAGCCCTACTAAACTCATTTTGGCATTAAATTTTCATCTCTGTATACCCTGTTGTATGGGAGTCCATGGCCAATTATGGACCAACTTTCACAAAAGTCAAGAGTATAATTTTTACAAACTTATAACTGATCTGTGTAAAATTTCGGTTCGATGTGGAAGTTTATGTAGATTAATGAATTTGCGGGAGCAGTCCTCATTAGAGAGCTAAAACCTATTACCGGCCGATCATCATTAATTTCTTTAGGATGATTTATATGTATATGTGTTTTATTTGTGTTATTTTCCAACTTGATAATGATTTTAATATGATTTATTATGCGCATTTAAGTGATTTTCGGAAGTGGACCTTATTTATAGGGGCTATATCAAATATGGACCGATACAAACCAAATATCGTTTTGAAATTTCACTTTGCATGAAACTTATAATTGCAGAATTTTGTATGGATACGGCTTTTATATAGACATTTATGTACTATAAAGCCATATTCTGAGAAGACATTTGTATGAGGGCTATGGGAAATCGTGGACCAATTACTACTATTTTTAAGAGCACTTATAATAAAAATAAAATGTGCAAAATTACATGATATTATCTTATTATATTTAAAGAAAGCAGCAAAAAATATCTGAAATATATCTAGTTTCAGACAAAACTTTGGTCTATAACGCGGATCATACTGGACCGATTTCGCCTATTTTTGATAATAAACATTTCGGTGGATTAAAGAATATTTGCTAAAAATTTCATTGTTCTATGTCTTTCTTTCGAAGCTCTATGGTGCCTTCAACACACGTACAGGCAGACGGTCACACTTGGTAAATATTTGTCGAAAAGACGTAACCGCTAAATAAAATATTTTTAAAAATATTAAAAAAAAAACTTTGTTTATTTAGGATTTTTTAGTTGATGCTATTTGATCTTGCAAAACTCTTAAGTAAGAGTAAACAACGTCAAACAAATTTGTGTCAAAACACGCTTTTTTAAGTAAATATTTGCCATGTGTGACTGTATCTTTAGTAATTTAAAGTGACCCAGATTATATGAACTATTTGGTTCTACTAGGAATATTTCGATGTGTTATAAACGGAATGATAAACTTAATATACCCTCCATCTTTTTGGAGGTGGGTATAAGAACCAAAAATAAACGAAAGAATAAAAACAAATAAAAAATAATAAAGTAAAAGCAAACTGTAAATACTCGTACAAGCAGGAGCTCGAGTGAATGAGTGAGTGCATGTGAAAATAATAAAGAGGAGGTTAACTAGAAGATGATTTAGACATGTTCAATTTCAAAGTGAATACGAGTACAATGACAACAACAACAACAACAGCAGCAGTAATAACAACAGCAAATAGTAAATATTAAAAGTCTTTAACACGACAGGATTTTTTTCATCCTAAATTTTTTATATAGTATGTACGTTAGCAGCAATTTCTTAAGACAAAATGTCATAATCTTAATTAATACTCTGGCACTAAAAACAACAAAACATTATTACACTCTTACTAATACTTAATGCTCTGCTTAAAACATACATTTATGTACCTACACAATCATACTATACATACATACATACATACATATGTATGTATATAGATATGTATGTATATCTTTAAATCTCTGTATAACTGTTAAACAAGGAATGTAGTATGAGAGATAGAAAGCAATTTTATTAAAATATCCTGGCTTATGCTAGATTTTTCTTTTAGTTGGAACAATTTAAAATTCCTTTATTTTTGTTGCTGCAGTCATTTGTTTAATAACAAAAAATTATGTAAATTTATAATAATCATTATTTTATTATCATTATCTTATAGTCCTAGTTCACACACATACATATTTGCTTCTATTGTCTTCTTTTATACATACACACACATACATTATTTAGCACACTAAAGGCGTGGTACATGATTTATGGCAGATCAAAAAAAAAAACTAAAAACTCCATCTTTTGGAGACTTTTTTGTTAATTTGTTGTTGCGACAAACACCATTTTAGAGTTGGAGACGAAACTATTGCCACAACTACCGCTAAGAGCATGCAAGTGCTAAGTGTTAACCAAGCAAACACTGATGGAAAAATTATGTTTTTAGATTGCAATGATAGAAATTATAGAGCAGCATAGAAACTAGCAAACATTGTAAAGCGAAGACAGACGACACAGTTAATTTGCATTAGCAGTTTTAATTCAAATTAACTCGTGAATTATCCCCATCCTATTGCGCATTAGGTCAGACGTAAATGCACAAAATCAGAGTGAATTTATACTGAATTTAGCTATTTCAATATGGCAACATCGTCAACAATCAATCATATGTTATCAAATTGTTTACTATTGTAAAAGAAAAAGAAGACAATTTTAAAATTAAAATAATAAAAATAAATTTCCACAATTGCCTTTCTCTTAATTCAGAGTGTCCTACTGCGGTCCCCACTTGTAGCAACACGTTCAGGTTGATGGTTGCTTGTACATGAACAATTTTTGCATTATGGAGCAGTTTCAGCAAAAGTAATTTCAGCTTTTTTTCAAATAAATACTGATATTTCACCAACAGCATAGCTGCTAATCTTATTTTCTGCTTTCTTTCCATTTGATCACGATGTAAATGCCAAATACAATTAAACAGTTGTTTACAAACAAACAGCTGTTTACTAAATGCAAAAACTGTCGTCCATGATGTAACTAGACAAGGTGAGTGCAGTAGCCCAGCTGACTGACTTTGTTTACAATTTACTTATGTCAAAAGTAATACATTTTCAAGTATTTTTGACAGTAGTACATTATTTTACACAAACAAAATGCCTGTTGTTTTTTTTTTGTGTTGTATTTGTTGTCGATTTGCACTCACCTTGTATAGTTGCACCATGCTGTCGTCTGTCAGGGTAAATCATTACCATAAAGATAGCTTAACTATTTATTTTTCTTCTTCTCGGAGTGGCACACAGAGTATGATCCCTACACATGCACGAGTAGACTATTAATATATTGTAGAGTATAGTGGGAGTAAATCGGGTATACAAAACCCGATTTAAACTTTCCTATTTTGGAAGTGTTAGCATAACTTCAACATGAGGTGTCTTTCACATACTGATAGTATGGAAATTGAATTCTCTCTATAGTCGCTGGACGGTCATTTGCCAACTGAGCATTTGAAGAGTTATTGATGGAACACTATGCGAGTTATTTCTGGGAGTATCGGGAAAAAGGTCTACAATTTGATAATGCTCTTGCGAATGAATGTGGGTTGTTTATCTATGTCTACCAAATAGCTCTTGTACCTGTTCGAAAGTCTCTAAAATAGACGGCGATGTAGTGGCCCATAAGTGAGTGTTGGTTTTCACTTTCAGAAGGTTACACAATATGTGTTTTATTTATATTTAGTGGAGTGGAGTATTTTCTACAAAACCAGGACACTTGATTTCTTCTTACAACAGTTGAAAATGTGTTTAGTGCAACAGACATCACAATGTACATATACTCATTTCTAGAACAACTGATTGCCTAATATTCACAAAACCTGCAAATTTTAATAAAACAACGTGATCTATAGTGACTCTATGTTAAAATACAATGTTGGGTATTGGGAGCGTTGAATACGGTCATATTCCCATGACTCCATTCAGAGCTTGATACCCGATCATGATAAAAATAATCATAGAATGGCAATTTTGCAGTCAAATAGATAGTGTTGAAAGTTTGGCGAAGAATAATAATTTAATAAGTTATAGAGCAGGAAAAAGAATGTAGCCTTACGGTACAACTCGTGTAGAACGATCTTTGAAAAACCAATATAACTCAATACATATAGCTATAGAAGTTGTTACCAACATTCAAAGCAATTACCGCACTCTTCTTTATCAGAAACAGCGAATGGACTGACATCAACTTTTCCATAGGAAGTACTTTCTCAAAAAGTCATGCCACTAAATTTTTGGATGATCGGTCCGTAATATTATAATCATAGCGCCTACCTCTCAAAAACTGTTTTTACATACTATATATTGGGTGTAGGGCAATCTATAGTCGGTCTTGAATTTCTACCTGTTTCAATTCTGTTTCCAATACCCAAGTCTTAATTGTTTGTTTCGTCATTAATTAAGTTAGTCTTTCTGTCTAATTCTAAATCTTAAACAAAATTTGAAAATATCAATAAATTTGTTTACAAAACAGTAAAAAGTAAATTTTTCCTGTAAATAAAGCAATTGAATTTGCATGGTTGCCTAAAGTTTATGCATTTTGTGGTAAATTTGTTTTTCACCGTGTTATCGAATATTAAACTGTTTGTTTTCCACCAAATACCTAACTTCGTATAAGTATATAATATTAGTATGTAAAGCATATAAAGTATAAAACCAAATATCAGCTGCAAGAAATACAAATAATTTTGAACAATTTCGTAGACAAACAAAAACATTTCATCGTATATTTAAATTTCCTGCAACTTCCTAAGAATGGTATAGAATTTTAAGATTGAAACATGAGTCATAGTCGTTTTTTTTTTTTTTGCTCCGTCTTTTAAACTTAAGCAACCTAAAACTTCACTAATAACAGACTGGATGACTGGCTGGCTGGCTGACGGTTGATTGGATGGTTGGAGATGATGATGATGACTGACTGACTGAGTGAGTGCAAGAATGAATGTTTGGTTCGCTGGCTGAATGTCTAATTTTAAGGTTTGGCCGTGGATGGGTATCTTTTTACCAGAGAGTTCATTTGCAAAAGAAAACCAAAAAAAAAAAACAAACAAAAAAATTATTTGTAGCAAAATCTTGTCAAACTACTTATACAGTGTTATAAACACAAATACAGTTGCAAATTGCAGTAGTCATACATACATACATTTTATAAATATGTAGAGACACACTTACACTCACTGTGTCACTTAGTCGTATGAGGGCAATTGGAAAAGTCTTTTTTTGAAGTCTGTTTTCATCAGAAACGATTAAAACTGTGGGTTGTTAAGGCAGATCTAAGAACAAGATCATCCGCAGTGTTTTGAAATTACAGGACAGGAATGATATCTGCAGGAAATTTATTCCACATAAGGCAGTAAATGTAAAGAACGACTTGAAATTAGCGTTGAAATAGATTGAGTAATTGTTGCAAGGCGTATATTACGTAGACATCGGAGGGAACCTATACTACAACAGTACTTCATAAAATACTTTAAAGCACCTCAAAATTAAAAAGAGTCTCGTGTTCAGAGATTGACACAATACACTATTTAAGCGCAGCATTCAGGCTCGGTTTATAATTGAATGAATATGAATGCCAAATTTTACAACCATCTGCAAAAGATTGAAAAAATTCAAAGGGGTCAAAATAAAATTCTACGTATTATTACTGCAGCTCCATGGTTTGTTAAAAATTCTCGAATCCACAAAGATCTAGGCGTGCCATTAGTAAACGTCGAATTTACAAAATATGCGTCAAAGTACGTCAGCAAACTTGAACAACATACAAACCCACTTGCATGAGACATCCTTAACTTTAGTGGCCACAGTCGGTTGAGAAGGAGGGATACCCTTGCTTTAACTCAAGCGCAAAACAGATGACTTGATCAGTTGATATGAAATTTTTGTAGTATCATAAAAATTTTTTGTCTAGCACTGGCTGGGCTTATTATTTTATTTTTAGTATTAAGATTTGAAAACTTATTGTTAGTTCAAAATATGAAGATTCAATAAATAACTAAAAGCTAAAAAAAAAAAAAAAAAAAAAAAAAAATCTGCAAAAGATTTCTGCCACAGTGTTTTTAATCAACAATTGTTATTTCTTCCACTCTATTCATTGCTTGCCTTGATCCTTAATGATCTTCTAAGACAAACACTCTACCCTCTTCAGGCTTTTGCAACTATGTAGCTGTAACCATTTTCATATTCCATAGAATAGTTTATTAGAGATTTGGGGCCGTGAGGTAAAATAGTAATTATACACTTCATTTGTTAAAAAACTTTGAATAAAATAGATTCAAATGATCGCAAGGCTCAATGTTCTATGTTCGCATATATCGTTAATCGTCAATTATAAATGGACTTAAGAGTTAGAAAACAGTATTTATCTATTTCTTCTGGAATACCAAATTTTGATGGAATAGTATTACGATACTAACTGTTTCTAAAATGTACCGTGTTTGCCAAGCCCGGTTGTGACTTGTAAATTAATTTTGAACGATAACAAAAAATGTTTCAATTATTTTGAAGAGACACTTCAAACAGCCCTCATACAAGAAGTACTTAGTAATTGTGTTCATTCACATTTGTTCTAACTGACAAACATGTCCTTACATGTCTCTAGTAATCAAAATGCAGACAAACAAGAGGTTATTGTTACAAACACATCCACACAACACTAATGCACATGTGGAATCTAAATAGAGTAAGTGTATTTGTGTACAGCCAGCCATACATACGAGTGCGAGGAGTGTTACTTGTGAAAAAAATATAAGAAACAAAATATGAAACCATGAATTACATTGTCATTTTTTAACACTTTATCTACAACACTACCCTGCCAACATTTTCTATTGCGGAAGTGACTCAGAAGTGACGCTAAGAAGTTGAAACTCATCTTCTGCGATACCATTTTCTGATCGTAGAAGTGTCTTCCGTATTGAGAAGTTGTACCCCCCGGAAGTAACTTCAAGAAGTCACTTCAGCGTAACTTCAAAAAGTCACTTCAGCGTAACTTCAAGAAGTCACTTCTGCTCAACTTCTTTTGCTTTTGATTTTTTTTTTGCCTTTACTGATAATACACTCATATTGACTATGGGATAACAAATATGTAAAAACTACAACAATAACAAAACAAAACCACACTTTATCACTGACCGACCACAGCAAATGACAAAATAAAACTAATTTCGATGATGTCGAAAACTTCTTTTTGGCATTCTTTTCATTTCTTTTATAACGGGACATGTCATTTTCGGCTGGTGTTGTAAACAACAAACAATCTTCCAAACGTCCTCTGGATGATTAAAAGACGACTGCAATGTAAATTGTTATTGTTATCTTCCAATTAACGTCTGGAAGTGAGTAAGACGTAACGCCTTTGACGATGGACGATGAAAGAAACTTCCAATTGCTGGCAGGGTAATAACAACGGCAGTAGCAGCAACAATATGAATAATAACAACAACAATGTTATGAATGTATATGTATTTAGAAACCCTGCCAACATTTTCTATTGCGGAAGTGACTCAGAAGTGACGCTAAGAAGTTGAAACTCATCTTCTGCGATACCATTTTCTGATCGTAGAAGTGTCTTCCGTATTGAGAAGTTGTACCCCCCGGAAGTAACTTCCAGAGGTCACTTCAGCGTAACTTCAAGAAGTCACTTCAGCGTAACTTCCAGAAGTTATTTTCTTCGCCTGTCTTTTGCTTTTGATTTTTGTTTGCCTTTACAGATAATACACTCATATTGATTATGGGATAACAAATATGTAAAAACTACAACAATAACAATAACAAATCGAAACCACACTTTACCACTGACCGACCAGAGCAAATGACAAAATAAAACTAATTTCGATGATGTCGAACATTTTTTTTTGCATTCTTTTAATTTCATTTATAACGGGACATGTCATTTTCGGCTGGTGTTGTAAACAACAATCTTCCCAACATCGTCTGGATGATTAAAAGACGAATGCAATGTAAATTGTTATTGTTATCTTCCAATTAACGTCTGGAAGTGAGTAAGACGTAACGCCTTTGACGATGGACGATGAAAGAAACTTCCAATTGCTGGCAGGGAATGTACGAGTATGTGTTTATATATGTATTTGTATTTAAATACCCAAACACACCAACAGCCCACCACCCCGACCAGGAAGGGGATGTCTTGTAAACGTTTATTGTATTTTTCTGTTTTTCTACTCTCATCATTTCTTAAGATTGTCTTTTTCGTCATCTATTCCAAGTCTAGGACTATGTACGAGTATGTATGTCTTCTTTAGTTGTTTCTTTATTACTTTTCTTGCTACAAGTACAACCTCTTGACATTTGTTTAGTTTTTTTTTTGTATGGCTTTCCTGCTGTTTTTATTTCCATTTTGTACATTTGGCGGACATCTATTTTACATTTGCATGAATTCTAAGCGTGTATTTTTTTCGTTGTTGTTGTCATCGTCGCTTTATTTACAAGTATCTGCCTGTACTTGTTGTAATATGAATGTAAATATTGAAAAACAAATCTATTTTCTCGTACTTGTGTGTCTACAAGAAAGATCTTTAAAATTACAAGTTCATAGGCGTCATATTAACAAGAAACTCGTGGAGAACTGTTGGGAAAAAAAACATTTAAGCAAAATTATTATTAGCGGTTGAAGCGACCATGTGGGACCTCTAACAAATGGCAACAAGCATCTGGGCGTACAACATTAATCACTTAAATAAATTAATTTTAAATATTTTAAAATTAAATAATTAAATGGGAGGTAATTATTAGAATCTATAGTATGCAGATATATACGAATATCTAAGTTTTTCAAGACTTTTCGTTCTGTTATTGCCAAATTCTTAATGTAGGGTGCAACATTTGTAAACGTAATAATTTTGTAAAATGTAAAAATGTACAATTCATATTTAAGTTAAGAGTGTGTTAAGAGTGTGTAATTTCTAGAGTTCTCTTCAACACCCTAATATTGTCACTGTTCTGAGCAATGTCCCAGCAAACACTTCAAAAGTAAAAAGTTTAAGTCGTTTATTTCATATTAAATGTAATACAATATCAAACCTTAATTCAAGTCTTCTTGAAAAAAATAAAAAAACCTTTATGTTGAGAAAGCTTCTATTTAACCATGAAATAAATAAGAGTTTGATATCAAACTCTAATCAGTATGAGATTCAGCCTAAATGTTTGCTGGGTAAATACTAATATGTATGTGAAAATTTCTTACATAAATGTTACACAAAGTCTTATTGCAGTTCAATGTTTTAGTTGCGGGTCTTAAATTACATAAACGTCAATAACTTTTCACCATCGTTGTCACACATGTCGTATGAACAATTAATTTTGTTAGTGTTAAAATAACAATTCCACTTACAGTCGTCAGACAGACACTTCATTTTGCATCATTTTACGCAAAAGGTCACTTCGGAAAATGATTTATTATATTGACAATACAAATTTTGAACAAGTTTAAGTAATATTTAATATTTATAATATTTAATTTATAGACAGTGTAGTATCAAATTAATAAAAAGAAATTTGAAATCCAATATACCTACGTACATATATTTTGACAATGCTAATAATTTGACCTTAACGAGATTCTCCAGATACATTTATTTTAGAATTTTGCAACGGCTTTCTTATTAAAGGTGTAATATTGTATTTGAAATACAAATTATGGCGGAAAAAAAGTACAAAAAATGAATCGGAAGTTCTGAACTCATTCCGTCTTCTATAAACAACCTTTCTTAATTGAACAAATGTGTTTAAATTGAGTGTGGCCGTCCGTCTTTTAGGCTTAAACCTCACGGCGCGCACTATCGGCCAAAACCTAAGCAACCCATTAGACAATTTTTTTAAATGATAATTTTTTCAAGAAATTTTTAAAAATTTTTTTATTATTGAATTGATATTGAAAAACACAAGCTTAAGGAATTCAGAATTTAATAAAAAAAAGTTAAAATTCAAAAAATATTTTAATGGGGTTTTAATGGTTGGTCTAGGGTTATTTCTCTGGGCAAGGGATTGGGCCAATTCATAAAATTGATATAATTATGGATCGTTTCATGTATCGCGACATATAATGACATATTCTGAAAGAGAGATGCCACTGAAATGGACATTCTAGTAAAATAACGACCCACAACAGCCGTCAAAAGTGATTAAGGAGTGATTCCAAAACAATTTGATAGAAGTTCTTCGTTGTTCTGCCCAATCCCCCGATCTTAACCCAATCGATAAATTGTGGAAGATCGTCAACTTAAAAATCAATCGAGAAAATTGCAAAACCACAAAAGATGTATGTATTTGAAGCCGCAAAAATAGCCTGGGAAGCAATATCACCTTATATAATTATTAAATAATTTAATATCCTCTATGCCTAAAAGATGTTCGTGTGTCATGCAGAATAAGGATTCGCAACGAAATATTGATTTCAATATTTTTTTTGTACCTTAAATTGGGGGTGCTTTAGTGTAATCCGCTTATATTTGCGACTAAAAATATTTTTTGAATTTTAACTTTTTTTTTATTAAATTCTGAATTTCTTAAGTTTGTGTTTTCAATAATAGAGATATGAAAAAATAAAAAAAAACTATAATAACTTAGTTTTCTTAAAAAAATTATCATTAAAAAAAATGAGGGACTGCTTAGGTTTTGGCCGATATATAACCAATTACTGGCGCATGTTTTTATCTTGTTATACTGGTGAGATTTGCCATTCGAAGGAAGGATAATAAAAAATTCTCTTACAATCTCCTTAATGAAAGGCTTAAATTTTGTGTTTGATGTTCATATTAAAATATGCTTGAAAGTCCCGGAAAATATTTAAAAATTCCTTCTTATTACACTCGAGATTACACTCGAAGCCAGTATGGATTAAAAACATTGAAAAAAGAAGAAAAAACTAAATTTTTGGGATATTTGTTAAGTACCAAAGGTATTAAATCTTTACCTTTGACAAAACTTAAAGCCAAAAAATTCCCTGCCAAACTTCTTTATTGTTTAAGTTATACTTCCGTTTCCAACAACTATGTATTCCATTAAGATTATATAATCTCTTCCAAAAATAATTTGCAAACCTTTAACGGCGGCGGTCAAAATAAGTACGTGTATTTTGTTGTATCAATTATTTGGTTACAATGACAGTTTTTATATGACCACTGATCCATTTGCCCAAGCAATTGACATTTTGGTTTACGAATATTGCCCGCACAATTACCATTCAATGAAACAATAAGCGAATGCATTCAATATTTTGCACTCTCCTACTCCTTTTTGTTTGCAACTACCAAATAAAAATGAATTGATGTAATTTGATCGAATCGGTTGTATTTGTGTGTGTATGTGTATGTGTATGTGTGTATGTTTGTTGGACGTGTTCAAAAAAGAATAGTACAAAAATATAAATAAAAGTATCTGTATCTGTATCATTATCGCTATATGTAGTCGTATACGAGGTCTGATCAATAAATAACCGCTATTTTCAATTTTCGTGAGTTAGGTAGGTGTAGGTAGGTAGGAAGGCTGGTGTGAGTCATCTCACACCCTCACCCAGAGACCAATATGGTCCATTGCGATGCCCTAGATTCTCTACCAAAATTTCGTGAGTTACATACATATGTCTGTTATACTTTATATGTTGGTAATATCAGTCATTTTGGATTGTCAGTTTGTTTTTTACAGATAAAAAGGTTAGTCGTGATTTGGTGTGCTCTTCGATTTTCGAAGTTTTGTGTAAAAAATTAAATTAAATGCGCAAGGACATTTGAAATGTTGACTGTGGCGTTTGGCGAGTCTACTATGAGCAGAACACAAGCTCAATTGTGGTATAACCGGTTTAAGGAAGGCCGAGAAGATGTCAATGACGATGCTCGTCCTGGTCGCCCGAGCACGTCAACAACCGATGAAAACATTGAAGCAGTGAAGAGAATGATTTTGGATAATCGTCGAATCACTATCAGAGAGGTTGCTGATGATGTTAGCATATCGTTCGGCTCATGCCAAGCAATTTGAACGGATGTTTTAGGCATGAAACATGAGGCAGCAAAGATTGTTCCAAAATTTCTAAATTTTGAGCAAAAACAACGTCGCATGGACATCGCTCAGAAGCTGTTAACATCGTCAACGACGATCCAGATTTCCTCAAAAATGTTTGTGTAAAAAATGAAATTAAATGCGCAAGGACATTTGAAATGTTGGCGTTTGGCGAGTCTACTATGAGCAGAACACAAGTTCAATTGTGGTATAACCGGTTTAAGGAAGGCCGAGAAGATGTCAATGACAATGCTCGTCCTGGTCGCCCGAGCACGCCAACAACCGATGAAAACATTGAAGCAGTGAAGAGAATGATTTTGGATAATCGTCGAATCACTATCAGAGAGGTTACTGATGATGTTAGCATATCGTTCGGCTCATGCCAAGCAATTTGAACGGATGTTTTAGGCATGAAACGTGAGGCAGCAAAGATTGTTCCAAAATTTCTAAATTTTGAGCAAAAACAACGTCGCATGGACATCGCTCAGAAGCTGTTAACATCGTCAACGACGATCCAGATTTCCTCAAAAAGGTCATAACTGGTGACGAATCATGGGTGTATGGCTGTGACATTGAAATCAAAGCCCAATCATTCTAATGGTAACGTCCAGAAGAGCCAAGACCGAAAAAAGCACCTCAAATTCGGTGAAATGTGAAGGCTTTGCTCACTGTTTTCTTCGTCTGAAATGGCGTGATGCATCACGAATTCTTGCCACAAGGTCGTACGGTCAATAAGAAATACAACCTTGAAGTTATGCGCCGTCTGCGAGAAGCAATTCGTCAGAAACGCACAGAATTGTGGAAAAACCCAATCATGGATTTTGCACCATGATAACGTACCAGCTAACACATCGATGCTTGTGCGTGAGTTTTTGACCAAAAACAAAACCCTTATCATGCCTCAACCACCGTATTCACCGGACTTGGCCCCCGCTGACTTTTTGCTCTTCCCAAAACTGAAGACACCGATGAAAGAAAAGCGTTTTGCTTTTTGGATTACTTTGAAGGGGACAAGATAGTTATTGATGAATAAATAAATACTTTTTGAAAAAATTAAAAATAATGGTTATTATTTGATCAGACCTCGTATGGTAATTTATTTTTATTTTAAATGTTTATACTATTCCGCAGCAACAACAACATCAACTGGGTAAAAATGACTACTCTGTGATATGCAACGCATCTTAAAAACACACAGCCAAACAGACTCAGGACAGGCAGTTTGTTCGTCAATTTACCAATTTGTATGGGAATATGTTTATACTCGTACAAACATTCAACCTCACACATTCGTGTATGCATGCTCACCAATTCCTTTAAATTTGTACATACTTCGTCCGCATGTTATTCCATACATACTTCCATTGCATACTTTCAGGTTGCTCTACGGCTCAATGTAGTGTTGCCATATGTACATGCATACAGCCATCTCCCTCCGCTCCCAGCCACCAACCATCGCTGGAGTAGCGGCAATTTGCACTCATGTCGAACATGAAAATAATGAAAAACAATTCGTGCGTAAACTGTTGATGCCTACACGGCGCTACACACCTCTACTACCATAGACGTCTGTCACATCATACAAATGCTTGTATCATACGAGTATAAATGTGTGTGTATGTGCAACATTTACAAAATCCAACCAGACAAGTCCAGACCATAAGGCAGTCAGTTCTTAATAACAAGAACAAAAAAAAGAAACCTTTACCAGACCAAAAGTCGTCGTTGGTGGGATGTTTAACTAAGAAAAAAAAAACAATCCAAAATCATGATGACTTAAAAATGGTCAGTGATGTCAAAACCAGGTTTCAAATGCTGGACATGTAAAAAAAAGTGAGTAACAGTATTGGAGAATTTAACATAACCCGATCTAAGATATTTTAAAGGAAAAGAAATTGCGAAAAAACGGTTTTACCAATATACGAGTATATAAGTTGTAGTACCAGAAGTTACAGAATCAGATATTTTCGCTTAGAGCCATCCCTAAATACCGGTGGTAAGCGCACGTTCTTTTACGCTGAGCGTTAACGCTGGTACCCCATCCCTAAACAAAAGCGGCAACGTTATGTCAAAACGATAAAAACAGGGTTAGCAAACAAATAAATAAAACGACCCTGTTTATTGTTACAGCTGGACATTGTTGTTTTATTTTTCTTTTTTTTTTGTTTTCTTTTGCAACTAACTTCACTGTGAAACTCCTTGTCAAAATCGGATTTTCCAATAGCAAAGCGTTGCCGCCGCGTTGTTTCGGTATGCTCCATACAAAATGTAGAAAACAAGGCAAGCTAAAGCATAACCACTTGTCACCGAAGCTTATGGTGAATATGTTTTATCGATTTCAACGTGCCAAAGATAGTGTGTGAGGTGCAAAAGTGGTGATTTTAACACAGAAGACAAAAAACGACCTGGTGAGCCAAAACTGTTTGAAGACCAAGAATTGGAGGCATTACTATATGAAGGTTGTTGCCAAACTTAACAAGAGCAACATCATTGAGAGCTACAACAACTGATTCGTTTGAAACGATCATTGGACGAAAAACGCCCAGAATATGCGGCCAGGCATGATAATTTTCGGGAACATGTCAAATTTGGCCAGTTTTATTTCACCTGCCTCACAGTCCAGACCTTGACTAGTAGTCGGACTACTGCACTGTCTGGTTTGATTGGCTTTAAAAGATGAGCAATTCTTTTGACACTGAATTTATATGTATGTTGCCAGAAAGATCGAAAAGAAAAGAACTTTGAATAAATTCATATTGCACAAAATAAATGATAAAAATTTGATTTTAAACCTAAATGGTTTTCAGTTCCTCAGTATGTACGTTTATTCCACATTACGTACCCCTTCTTAAAAGATGTCTCACCCCAGAATGACTGCATATGTACGTGCTATAACGTAGATATTGGAACGTCACTCACCTTTAATGAATTGGCTGAGATTGAAGAGGGCATTGCTTGGTTAGTTGGAATTGGTTAAATAAAAACAAAAAGGCAATACATAGCAACAAAAGCAGTATAAATGCAACATGCAAGCCAAATTTTATGCTCAACATATGCACAATGGCACAAGTACGAGTATGAGACAACAAGAGTAAACCCCCAACTTATTTGTTCACCTTGGGTTACACAATTGGTTGGATGTAAAAATCACACTTTTACACATGTTCAATTTTGTTATAAACATTTGTTGTTGTAATTTTCTTTTTATTCTTTTTATTATTGTTGTTATTGTTCTTCTACGTTTTCCTTAAAAGTGTCATGGTTTTCTGGTAAGTAACTAAGTAATTTCTAACACTAACTACATACTCGTACATACATATGTGTATGCGAGCGTCTGGTATTACAATTGTTTCCTCTTTCATGCTCATGCCTCCATCTATGAATAGTGAAGGTTTTTTCTACTTTTTTTTTCTTGTGGTGTATTTCGTTGCCACTTTTAAAGTGATACTTGAACACTTTTACTGGTGTCAATTTGTTTGTACTACTTTTACACATGAATACATTTTTTCAATAACAATTCTTGCCACAAAAAAAGAGAGTGAAAAAATCAACACTACTGCAGCACACTAATGGAAAAAATAATTTTTAACCTTAATTTTTGTCTACATATTTTCTTCACTTTTTTTTTTTGTAGAATTTTTCAAGTTAATAAAATATCTCAATTGTCCTAAATATTAATTCCTTTTAACAATTTCCACATGGTGTTTTTTTCTACTACTTAAATACTAACTTCAAAAATCAATCAATTTAAAATTCCATCACTGTCACTTGAACTTGATGGCCTTTTAAGGAGAGTCCTAATGGAAACCAAAGATAACTTTGTGCTGCTGCGGCAATGGAAATATGAACATTTGACAGGCAATACATGAAATCTCCTTGAGAAATATTCCAAAGTAAAGATTGACTTTCAAATAGATACATATACACACATACAGACAGACATTCATAGATATTTATTTTCACATTTATGCAGACAGAAACAGTCAACGTTATAAAATCAAGTTCATTCAAACATTTGCACTTTAATGTACAAGTGTTAATATGTATGTGTGTATTACAACGTTTCTAGTTCTCCTTTTATTTTCTGCCTTCAGTTCTTTCATCTTGGGTTACATTCTAGCAATGACATTTCATATGCTGATATTTTAACCCATTACCGCTCACTGTCCCCATATAAGGACACTTGTTCAACTGATGGCAGCTCTAAAAGAAACCGTTATGTCTCTCAATGTAAAAACAAATATCTCTTCTAAAAGGTTTAAAAAATTTGTAGCAAAGCTTACAAGGTGTTGTATAAAGTACAAGTGTTATTTTCAGTCATTTTAATTGCGCATTCCAATTCGGTTTACTTTGTTAATTTTAGTTTTGATAATTTTTGGTGTTAACCTGCCTAAAAAAAATAACTACAAATTGTTTATTCTCCGAAGAGTGTGTGAATAATTTTAAAATAGTTAAGTAAAAGAAAAAGTGTAACATTTGATTATAAGGTATTATTTTTTTAAGCTGTCCCCAGTTGGGGACAATGGGCGTTGTAACTAAAAAAAATATTTTTTGCAGATTTTTGAAAATATGCAATATGGCCCATCGCAATACCTTTAGAGGACAAGAAGATTTTTTACGACTTCAGGAGGCTGTTGAGCAAATAGTAGAAAACGATGACAGTGATGCTGAATATGATATTCTTGTCGTGCCACCTGATACCGCTGTCATAAGTGATGAAGACGAAGGAAATGGAGAAGACTTGTTGTGTATAAATATTCCGAACGACGCGCTGAGAAAAATTGAGCTTGTGTATAGAAACGAAAATGATTCCAATTTAGATTGGAATGACAGTGTTGATGAACTACTTTCTAGTTTTCTCAAAGTAAAGCTAAGAGGCAATATAGATCAGGTCGACTTCGGAGATCCTAAGTGGAGAAATATTTTACCATCTTATAGTGCAATGCTTAATTCAAGTGATGCAGTTCCAAATAGGGTTATAAACTTCACAAACCTTTTTAAGAATCATACTCCCCGAATTTTGTTTGAAACAATATTCGATGTCGACATAATTGATTTGATAGTCGAGAACAGTGTTTTATACGCCGCAAAAGGTTCCTGGAAATTAAGAAAAACTTGCACTTCACCGATAACAGCCTCGCTAATAGTTCCAATGACAAAATGTTTAAATTAAGGCTTTTTTGTATCTCATTGAGAAAAATTCATATCAGTGGGGTGTTATGCATGAAAATTTATCGCTAGATGAGTCCATGATTAAATATTTTGGTAGGCATCCAGCAAAGCAATTTATTATGGGTAAACCGGTAAGATTTGGTTACAAGAACTGGGCTGTAACAAGTTCCGATGGGTACTGCTATGTTTTTGACGTTTATTGTGGAAAAGCAATGCACGTTCCTTCGAGTTCTGATCCTCTTGGTGAACGAGTTGTTAAATCTCTTCTTGCAAAAATGCCCATAGTACCTGCAGAACACATATTATACTTCGACAACGTTTTCACCAACTATCACCTATTATGTGACTTGAAACGTTTAGGATGTCCTGTATGTCCTGTAATGCCCGTAAAAGAAATAAAAAAAAGATAGAGCAAAATATGATTTTCGCTTTGATAAAAATAATGAAATCACAATAGTACGTTGGAAAGACAATAACGTCGTCACCATGGCAACAAATTTTGATTTTGTTTATACACTGCTATGTATAAACAATAAACAATGTATGGAAAAGTAAAAAGATGGTGTTAGGCTCGAAAAGAAAAGGCTGACTTCACTATACCCAGACTGTTTGTAAATTACAACCAGGGAATGGGAGCCATTGACCAAATGGACCAATCTATAAGCCTTTACAGAGTATCCATTAGATGAAAGAAATGGTGCTGGTGTATTTTTACATATATTCTAGATTTGGCTGTAAGTAACGCTTGGCGGTTACATGTTTTGTTATGCAGAGCTGAAAATACGATTCCAATGGACCAATTATCGTTCAGAAGAAACATTGATAGGGCATATTTAACGCCTGGAATTTAAAAAAAAACGTCCAACTTCTTCCATCGCAGTTGATGCTGATCGAAAAAACAACGGCCATAATCCTGAAAGAATAGCAAATCAATTGCGATGTGTTGTTAGTCATTCCAAGTGTCGATGGAAATGCGAATTATGCACAAAAACACTTTGTGTAGAAAGAAATTGTTTTGGTAAATTGCATAACTAAAACGCCCGTTGTCCCCATGTGGGCACACCCATTTTTCTTAAAAACTAACAAAAAATTTAAAATTTTTTTAATGAATTCCTTTTATTTTATCTACATTAAAGCAATCAATAATAACAAAATAAGTTTTTTATTAACAGTTTCTTTTTGGGCGGTAATGGGTTAAAGTGCTTTGAACGGCTGAGTACTTTCTCTCTCTCTCTCTATCTCTGTCACTGTAACACACAACTATTAAATTATAGATTGAGTGAATACTGCAACGAAATGCAACAGTGTTTAATAACACAAACACTGAAGCACTTGAATACTTCGACACTTTTGTAGTGGTTGACACTTAGTAATAGTGATGCCAAATTGAAAAAAATCTAGGATTTTATGGTGTTTATTGAAACTTTAAATTAAACGTATAAAGTTAAAAGTAATGCGGCCATAACCATAAACAAACTCTAAAATCGGTTCTTTTTAAAAACAACTTTAAACTTAAAACCAACTTTTAATTATTTTGTAGCTATAGTTTAAATTTGTAGAAAATTATTTCATACAAACTGTAAAGAAAAATAAGCAAGTGGCGGCACCTTTAAACAGCTGTCATTGAAAATAAAAACAAAAATCGGCAAAATAATAAAATTAAGCGGAAAATTTTAAGAAAAGTGTTTGCGGTGGAAAATGGAGAAGGTAAGATTAATATCATAATTAGGCTATTTTGACGTTGATTTTACAGGAACAAAAAACAAACAAAGAGAAATAGGCGAATTAGGCTACTGCAAAAAGAGAATATTTGCGGGAGTGTATAAGATTGCACCTGGATATTGTCGAACACAAAGGCAACGACACTTCCATGATTCTTAAAAAAAAGAACACATGGAAAACAATCCGGGCTGATATGGCTTTTTTATATTTTTGTACACATCCAGTTTTTGTTCTTTGCATAAACAGCTGGTTGATTTTAAAGTGATGTTGAATTATTTAAAAACAACTTAAGCTGGTTTTAAAATAAAACTATGTTTTAGCGGTTAAACTATATTTTTACGTGTCTATAATTAAAGTAATGTGTACTTTTAACAAAAGTCAACGTTTTAACTATTAAAGTACACTTTTTTGTGACTATGATTATGGCCCATGGTCTTTGAAAATGTCAACAGTTAGTTCATGATTGAAATTAAAGTCACCTGCTGCATTCTTCATTCATGACCATACTGTGTCCTTCTTTATCACCGAATGCCAGCCCTCTTTAGAACATCCAAAATGGGTCGATCAAATTCGCTAATTAGTTTTATTTTGTTTCAAACCGAATGAAGAATTGCATTCTAAACTTATCTAGGATTATAATGGAACTATTTCGAATAAGAAACTGACGATTATTTGTGACATTTATTTTGGTTGCACATAAAAAATATAATTAAACATAAATTTGCAAAACTAGACGAAATCTCCTGAAAAAGAAAATAATGTGAAGAGTTGACGACATCACAGCAAGCTTTACGGTTTGCAATTACTTCATTTAAAATCCTTGCTTGAAAGTATCGCTTAGAACTTAATGTATATAGTCAAGTCGTCAAGCATGTACATTAGTTTCCTTATGTAAATTCGGGAGACATTCCACTCATATTGAATGTAGTCGTATTTTTAAAGGCTTGCAAAAGACCATGCGATTTAGTCAAATTTTATTAACAGATTAGTGGTATAATAAAGGGTGTTTTTTTTACAGGTTTGTTTTTCGAAAAGAGATAAAACTGGCATTTTGTGGTCAAATCTGGCAACTTTAATGTCATTTATGTTCAGTTTGGTTTGCCATTTCATCATGAACAGGTTGACAAAAGAACATCGCTTGCAAATCGTGCAAATTTATTTCGAAAATAACGGTTCAGTTCGCGAAGTTTACCGCAAGCTCCGTCCATTTTATGGTCGACATAATCGTCCATCAGAGCAATTAATTCGGTTAACCATGGATCGTTTTCGCACTACGTTTACTCTATGTGATAATACGCATCCGCAGAGACGTCGAACAGTGCGCACCGAAGAAACAATTGCCGCTGTAGAGCAAAGTGTTGAAGAGGACCCGAATTAATGGAGACCGGTATAAAGCCATGATAACCGACTATTTTGTTCCCGAATTGGATGGCATGAATGTGGATGAGTTGTGGTTCCAACAAGACGGAGCTACATGCCACACAGCGCACGCCAAATCGATTTATTGAAGGAAACATTCGATGAGCGCATAATTTCGCGGAATGGACCTGTCAATTGGCCACCAAGATCGTGTGATTTGACACCATTGGATTATTTTCTTTGGGGATATGTGAAGTCGCTCGTCTACGCCAACAAACCAGAAACGTTAGGGGAATTGGAAGCCAACATTCGTGGCGTTATTGCCGACATACGGCCCCATATGCTCGAAAAAGTGGTTGAAAATTGGACCTGTAGAATTGGCTTTATTCGAGCCAGCCGCGGCGGCCACATGCCTGAAATCATATTTAAACATTAATGGCATAAAATTATCCTTCCAATAAAGCCAAATTGATGGTCATTAAAACGATTTTCTTGTGTTTTATTTCAATTCGAAGTTCTATACCTCTCAAAAAAACACCTTTTAGTTTCTAAAGGCGAATGAAAATATATCTAGAGGAGGGAACGCCCTACAGAAATAACACTTTATCATAATTTTGTATAGATACTGAATCGAAATTGAAATGACATTTCAACAGAAAAAGGTTGCACAATTACTTTTATGCCATTGAGGATTGTATTTAGGTAGGTTTTTCTCCCGTTCAGTAATGTATTATATTTATAAATAGATGCAATGTTTTTTATACAAAGGATTAACCGGGATTTCCCTATTGTGAGAAAGTAATTAATCTAGTTTAGCTCGAGATTCTGCAAGAGCTTATATAGTATCCATTGCTCTCATTGCTAGACAAAAGCCGAAGCATTTTGAAATCTTGTGCTGCGAAGTCTATTTTGGAGTTACTCGACCGCGGAGAGGGCAAAGATGCTTAGGGTATCCAACTCTATTGATTCATTGGAGCATCGTCGCAATGTGGGTTTTGTTTCACTGTTCTATCGATAATATAATGGAATGTGTTCTGCTGAAATTAGGGAACTTGTTCACGAAACACGTAGTTTATTACGTAATACACGTACTTCAGTCAGGGCCCATCCATTCATGGTCGACTGGGCAGTGGATCGCACAACAAATTATAGGGAAAATTCGTTGTTTAGCCGTACTGTCCGTATGTGAAATCAACTACCAGCAGAAGTGTTTCCTGCCACTTTCAATATACATATACAAATTAAATGTTTACAAACACCTCCCATAACCTATTTTCCTAGTTCCAATAATGCATTGCATGAGTAGGGGTCGTCCCCTGAGTGCTGGTCCAAGCAAAAAAAAAAATATCGACATAAATATATAAATTAGTTTCCATTCTTATTTGACTTGATCTATTAAGAGTTGTTGTTATTCGAAAACATACAAATTTATTCTCATTACAATACACATCATGTACCTGTGTACTTTCCGTGACAGCATTAAATTCATTAGTATCAATATTATAATATATTTACTCGTACATAAACTCATTTTGGATTTTGTGTAGCCATAAAAAAGTACTAAGTAAATTTTAATGTAAAATTGCACTTTTTACAGTTTTTTGTTGTGTCATTGCAAAAGAAAAAACTATAATAATAAATGTTTTATTAACAAAACATAACTGTAAATGACACACTTTAATGGACTTTTGTAATACGAAAAAAGTAGTAACATTATTACTAACAGTACACTCTGCAACAACTCTGCAACACTTCCCTCCTTTATATGCTGCTTAATCACTACACTTGACTCTGGATGTACATATGAGAGTCCTTTTATTATTCTTATTTGGCTACATGCACTAAACTACCCAGTAGTTCTAGTTCTGTGTTTCCTTGGTAGAATGCAAGTAACCCTAGATAAATTATAAAGAGTAAACTCCGCATAAGAAAATAATATTTAGTGTTGATTGATTCTTCAATATACCCGTACCTATATGTGATTACATCTTAGTTTACTTAAAGACACTAAAGTGACAATTGAGTTCGCGTTAGATTACCTGAGATGTATAAAGTAACCAATTGACATCTCTCTGCATTACACAGTTTATATAAATGCCAGATGACCCAAAAATATATAAATAGACGATAGTCCAGTAACAGGACATTAGAAAAGATTACTTTTTAAAGGGGACACATTGACTTCTTTTATATCTTCTGGGTACAAAAGCAAATAAACACTAAAAAATGAGTTTAGGTACTGCATTTACTGTCAGAATAAATATGTACATATGTATGTATGTATGTATGTATGTAAGTAAGTTTGTATTAATGCATGTGGCTGTGTATTTTGCAAGTACTTTTCATTCCCATCAAACTCTATCAAATTTACTGACAAGACACCAATTTACTATCGCTGCTGCTTTTCTTTCACAAGTAACAAGATGCCAGTAATGAAACTAAATATTTAGGAAAGTGTTGACGAATAAACCACTTTCTTTAAGTAAGAAAGGGAAAGAGGGTAAACCGTTTTAATATGTGTTAGAGTTGTGCTGTATTGGAAATCAGTTTTAGAATTTGAATTACATAAGTACATAATCTTAAAATTCGTATAGGAAAAAGCTATTAAGCTGGTTTAAACCAGTGAACTTATATCATGACAAAAGATATTCAAATATAACAAAAAATTATAGTTTAAAGTCAAACGTTTTATTCTCAATCATTATTTAATATTTTGAGATGTTACGGTTAAGTATGGGTTAAAAAATGAAATGGGAGCCAATCTAGAAGGTTAATTGCCATTAAGAAGCAAACATATTTCAAATACTTTTAGAACACTCTGCAAAGTTCATTATTAACTGTCATTCAGAAATGTCTGATGTTTATTTGTTTTCTTTAAAACTCACTTAAATAAATAATAAATAAATGGCTATAAATTAGACATAATAATAGATAAACTCAATACCAGACTCTGCTGCCATGTGCAAAAACAAACCTTCGTTCTTAAAATTTATTTTTAGTATGATATCGAATTCCTTAATAACGCCACAATCAGATGTAGTTTTACAAATGAGGCCATGATCAGGACTGTTTCCCAACCAACAGCCTATTTTAATTGAAATTAGTTGGCTATCAAAAATATTATTCATTAATGAATCTATCTCCAAAGAAATCTACTAAACACTGACTAAAAGACAGTTACAATGACGGATCGAACATTGTCTTAATCTGAGTAGATGTCCCGACAATTCCGAAATTTAATACTAAATTACTTAATGAAGCACTTAAAAGTAATTTCTGCAGTGATTTCTACCATCCTCCTGCCTTATTATTGAACAATGACCCGAGCAATGTCAAGCTAGTTCAGTTAAACGGGTGTACGGTGAATAACAATTAGTTTTGGAACTTATTTGCATTCTTCGTATCTTTTGTCACACCTTCCCCAATCCCAAGCTCGTTGTCTTCGAGTGAATGTGATACTCTTAAATCCACATATAATTAATAAGAATTATTATATAAATATTGTTGTCTTTGAAAAAACATACTCGTATATATTGATCGTTATTGTAATTGCAACAATGTCCCTTCACAGTTTCTTAAAAAAACGATCCGATTGTAAAACATTCTTTCATAATTTAATTCTGGAACCCACACTAAATCGACACGTTGTCGACCGATCTTGATCAGAGAATGAATGCGATTAAGAAGATATTTCCAACTTAAGGCTTCATTAGTCTTTACTTTATGTTGCTTTTCTCTTCCGTGTCGTTCTGTTGTTAAATTTTTGTAGTTAGTTTTTCCGTATAAACGTATCAGCTGTTTTAGGTAAACAGACATCACACCGCGAGAAATAAATCAAAAAATACAAATCAAAGTTTTTTTTTATTGTACAATATGTCATTAGTTTCGACTAAAGTAATGAGTTTTTCGTCATCCATCGTTTATTTTTTATATTTTTATAACTTTTATACAAAAACTTAATTAAATTCAAAAAAATTTAAAATTTTTGTAATAAACCAAAAATGTTTTGTTGTGCAGATGTCAGCTGTTTTGTGCTGTCACTTACAAATACTTAGCAAATTTTTGTTTTCAACAGGTTCGTCCGCAACGGCAAGAAAGGTAACAAAACAACTGACGACTTCTACACATTTTCTATTTAACAGAATCAAGTCAGCTGATTCGGAACGGAAGAGAAAGTACAGACTAATTCTGCCTTTATTGTGTTGGAATTGAAAGTCATGATTTATGTCTAAATAAAAACTAATTGTCGACATCTCGATTGCTAAATAAGTCAATCGGTTCAGATAGTAGTTCAGTGATTGACTGTTTTTGGCGTCGTTTGCTCCAGTTGGAGTTAGCATGCTTACTTTTTACTGCTAGGAATTTTGGGTTTGTCAGCAGGTTTAAAACTATATGCTTTATTTAACTACTTATAACACGTACATTTTTAACATACGAGTACCAACAATCTTGAATAGTTTTATAGTAAATTTCGCTGCATCTAGTTATGATGGTCCTCGTAAAACTTGAATTGGAACTTTGCCGATTAAACAATTTCTATTAAATTCAACAATATTTATGACAAGTAATTTTAATTTTATGGCCATTTAATATATGGGAATACCTTTATAATTTTTGTATATATGTAAATGTATATACGAGTATGTATGTATGTAAATGATTTTTATAGATTCAAATTTTATATTATATAATTTATTAGGCATAATATGTCTCCAAATAAGCTTGTACAGACTCGTATATTTATTTTGTTTTATTTGTAGTATTTGCTTGTCCTAAAATATTAAACAAAAAAACTTTATAACAATAAAACAAAATCCCTTGATTTTGAGCTGGGTGTTGTGGAAGGAGGAGCTGTAGCGACGAGGTCACAAAACACAGGAAATACAATTGAATGACATGAATTTCTCACACCCAAATAAAATAACAGCTTCTATTTTTTATGGCCAAAAGGTTTTCTTTTTTGAAACGATTTTGTTTCACCGTTAGACAAAAGTTGAGAGTTGTAGGCAGTCACAAACGTAGATATAGAAATACATGCAGAGATTCACTTTAATAAATACTACTGAAATATAATATTATATAGGCATAGATACGATTCCTTTAGTTGGTATGAATACACACAGATTGGATAATAAAGTAATGGTGTGTGCGAATTGTGTGTGTATGAGTAAGACTGTATGATGAGCAGTTGAGGGCATAAAATGCAGCCGTAAAATTTATAGTTACACTTTAAAACCCAGAAACAAGCTATCAATATTTGTTCTTCTCTTTTTGGGAGGAAAGCACAATAAATAGACATGAATGACCATAAAAACGGCCAAAGAACATGGAATTTCCGTAAGAGAGAGACAAATTGGCAAGTCTATACTAGTAAATATAGTATATTAGTTCCGAAGACAACTATATAAGGTTCATGCCGGATTTAAGACTATATATATTTAGAATAGTAAATATTACTAATAGTGTTAATTTCCATTATTTATTACGGCAGGAGAATAATTGCCGAAGCATTTGGTTTATAGTTTATAAACTAAATATCGGCAATATGACCAGTTCAGAGAAAACAGAACTCGTAGTAGCGCAATACATTTCGAGGCGTTATCGAAATTAAAGTCACTGTTTCATGCAAAACGTCTCAATTTTGGAATACTCTTCAACAATTTTCACCAGCTGGGTCAGGATATCAATGCGTTTGAGACGGCCTTGTTAAATTGGTGTTATTGGTGAATAGCCTCCATGTAAAAACTAATGAACGACGTCTCGAGAATTGGAAAACGAGGAACTTGAAATACCAGGTGCAAGTGCCAAATTTCATCTCTGAAAGAGATTTATATTAAGATTTTCCCATCCCAGAGAATTATCTATTATTGGTATTCTAATCATAAATGTCTTATCAACTAAGAGGCCAAGTTTATCAGATGAAATACCCAAGCCAGTGGGCATTTCGCCTTTCAAACAGAGGACAGAGTTTGCAGTCCAATCATATCATGCCATAACCAATATTGTTGTACTTCACTCCTTGAGTCTTAAAGACTATGTACTTAGCAAATATTAATCTGCTGCAGATACCATCGTCTGCATATTGTCATGAAAAATGTAACTAATGGACCCTGCAATAGCATGGCAGGCTACACGCTAGACCCTGTACATAAGTATAGAAGTATATCTTAGTATCCACCTCTCTTTGTGAGCTTTTACAGCATCTAAATCTGAAAGTTGCTGATGCTCAATTAAATGTTAAAGAAAAGTTTGTAAATTTTCAGATATTTGTATTAAGAAGAGTTTGCAAAAGAAGTTTCTGTCTCTCAAAAGTCAACTGATTATGGACAAAAATAGGTTTTGCTATTGTAATAGGATTTGAAAAATCTCAAACCTACTCGCATTTCAGTTTAAAGGAAGACATTGTACAAAGAAATTATCTCCAATCGAAGGCGTTTCGAAGAAGGTCTATTCAAAGCTTCAATATACAAACATACTTTTTTTTTCTTTTTAATATTATGAAGTTTATATGATATACTTTTGTTCAAAGAAGGAGCTGTAGATTATAAAAATTTAATAATACATAATTTTTTCAGAATATAGTAAATAAAGATTTTGAAATAAAACTAGTTAAAGTGCTATACTCAACTGTGCCGAACCTTTAATACCCTTCACCTAAACGTAATAAGAAACACAAAAACTACACTGGTTATAGGACTAGAATATTCTTATTCTGTGTTTTCTATTCTGTCTTAGTGCACATTTTATTATAATTTTGCATATTGTTTGTAAGACAATTTTATGAGCAACATAATTTATTTGAAATATTTTGAAATTTTATCTAATTTCGACCATTTATAATTGATGTAATTACCGATTCTCACCGTAATTTACAGAGTTTGTTTGATTTTCATACTAATCTTAAATGTAATTTAACAATTTATAAAATTAAAAGAGCATTTTTCCATATTCACTCAAGTTAAGAAGCAGAGTATAAAAAAAGGATAAGATATAAGCTGAGGCTTTTTGTTTGAATTTGATCTCACTAACATTATTTACATAAGATTTAAGGCTGGCATAGAAGAAGTGGACCAATTATGGACTGATAGCTTCTAAATCCAGTATGCACTAGGTATTTTAGATTTATTTTGATTGAATTTCTCAATAACGTTATTTACAAGAGTTGTATTGTTGGTTGTTATGCTCGGAAGTGGACTTAAGTCGGGAGCTATTACCAATTATTGACTGAAAGCTACAAAATCCAGTAGCTTAATTGCCGTATAACCGATACTAATATGATTTCTGGATTAAAATTACTGATCTATATAAAAGTTGGTCCGATATCGATATTTATTAGACATTTTTGTGGGTTTATTTCATTTTTGGAAATGGTTCTTATATGGCACCTATGAAAAATTATGGGCCGATCTTCCTAAATTTTGGAACATTGACTTCTATGCATATGAGAATATATCAAGTCGAATTTCAACATAATAACCGTATATTTAAGACATATATTAGTATTAACGTGGATTTCGGAAGTGGAGCTTATATGGGGGATATAGTCAAATATGGGCCGATATTCTCAAAGTCCAGCAGATTGATTTTGACATGTAAATGATCCGTGTAAAATTTTGGATTGGTACCCTTATTTATAAGAGATTTATGAGTATTGAAGGGATTTTCGGAAGCGGGCTTTATATGGGGGATATGGTCAAATATGGTCCGAAATTCACAAAATTCTGCAGAATGATTTTTGTATATACATATGTAAATTATTCTGGTATATACAAAGCTTTGAGTCGGTGCCGATATTTATACAATATATATAGGGAAAAATGTCTTTTTCAGATGTGGTCCTTATATGGGAGCTATGACCAATTATGGGCCGATCACCATAAAATGTAGTACAACAATTTATTTGCCTATAAGAATTATTTTTGTCAAATTTTAACCGTTTAACAATATTTATACCAGTTTTATACGTATTTAAGTGAATATTGAGAGTGGACTTTATATGAGGTCTATGTTCATGGACCGAACTAAAAAAAATTAGTTTTGCGATTTCTGTTTGCATGAAACTTATTCCTGCTGAATTTTGTCTTGATATTCTAATTTTATGGGCATTTATGTATAATTGAGCAATATTTCGGAAAGATTTTTGTATGGGGGCTATGAGAAATCATGGACCGATTCTTACTATTTTCCTCACACTTTCTTCTTTTATCATAAAAACAACGTGTACAAAATTTCATGGTAATATCTACAATATATTAAAAAAAAAAAATTGGAAGAAAAATGCTTAACTATATCAATTTTTTATGGAGGTTGTCTTAGATTTTGGTCCGTAACTCTGGTTTTGCTTTACCGATTTTGCTGATTTTCAATACCAAACTGCTTAGGAGAACTTTGTTGATTTTGGTTGTGTCCGAAAGTGTTTTACAGAGGCAGGCAGACGGACAGACATGGCTCAATTGACTTAGAATTTCGTAAGGACCAAGAATATATGTATATACTTTGTTGGGTCTCAGATGAATATTTCTCAGTGTTACACACGGAATGACAAATTTATATATACCCTCATTCACCACTTATGGTGGTGGAGGGTATAAAAATGTGTAATAGCAGCAAGTAACGGACTTAGAAGAAATCTCAATTTTAACAAATCAATCAATACAAACAACTATAAATTGTTAATTGTTTTTTCATTGGTGTTGCCTTTAAGCGTTTGTTCCTTTAGGTGGTATTTAGCCTAATCTATCGCAACTTGCATTCTACTTTTTGTTTCTGCTTTCCTTTAGCAATGAGATAAAATTTTTGTGCAATTGTAAAGTCGGACAGCATGACACCGTAATCTGTTGAAATTCGGAGTAAATATCTGGTTCCGGTTGAAGTCTAAAAATTTCATGTTTTCCCTTGGGAGAGGTAAGTCAACATTATAACCAAACAAACAAATCTTACAATTTCCATGTCTAGGAACTTTTACAAGAATGGTGTATGATTGTCCATATAACTATTTTCGGATGTTAAACATTTATTAGCGATCTAATGACAGTAAATATCAATCAATGTTGCGATATCCAGGAAAACTTCTTTGAGTTTGTCGTTATATTCTAAAAATGAAGCCGGCAATCTTGGAATTTTAAATGTCATATGGACATTTTCTAGGGATCTAATGGACGCTTTGGCGCCAGTAAATATCACTGCCAGATATACCTTAACCCATTATACCACAGCATCCTATTTATAGGGCAGTACAAAAACAGGCGTGTTGATTTCACGGTTGATAAGTGTAAGTGCCAGTGTCCTATATTTAGGACAGGCTATATTTACGTTATTTTTATAAAAAATGAATACATTTTTGTATTTTCGTATTGTTTTACTTCAATTAAAAATGTTTTATTTTTAATTTTTAAAAGATGGCCGTTAATAGGTTAATATTGTCTTTGTTTAATGGCTACTTTTAAAAACAAAATTTCAGCTTGAATTATGCTATAGTAATTCGGATACCTGAGGAACAGTTTCCGACCACATACCATATCTTTTACTTTCAAGTAATATGGATCCACCTTGAAATATTTGGATGATAATCTCCAAAAAGAAGAAGTAGTTGATATATTCAGATCTAACGGTATATTTGTAATAAAACTTGGATCGAAGACAGTTCCAAGATCCCACGTTGACAATACTTGTTGATATCATTACCAGATGTGCCGGATATAATATTTGTTTCAAGGATACTTTTATTGCCACAATTTCAACTTGAATTGTGCAAACATAATTCGATAGCCTGAGGAAAAGTCTGAGACTAAACTTATTCGAATATGTAGATACTTTGGATGACATCCCCAAATGGTGTAAACCGTTGTTTTATTCTGTTCCATCCGGTGATAATTGATAAAACCTGGATCTAAAATGCGTTCACATATGTATTACGTATTCAATAGGAAAATTCTTTTTGGCAACTCTTAAAAATTTGGCATAATATTATGTTTCCAAGCTTTTTTGCAATAAATTTTCGAGGGTGTTATCTACTTTTAAAAAGGGATATAATATATTAATGTTATAAGATTTTAAAATGAGCCTTAGTGCTCATAATACTTTCGAACCAGATTCAAGTCTTCTCTATAGCTAACTACCAAACATTGGATTAATGGCAGAACGTGTAGCCAGAGTATTAGATTTGATTCCATAGTTGTGAACCCAATATTAATAGGACTAACTTGTTTATTTGTCATTAGTTTACTCTGAAATAAGTGTGAGGTTTTGTCAGTTCTAGGTTTCTGTTTTGGAGTGCAATGGAATAATAGAGTTTGTGATATTGTTATACAATGTCCATGTTCTGTAACTCCCACGTTGAGAAAATTTTCGATTAAAATGTGTGAAATGAAACAGAAATGCAATAAATTGAAACAAACAGCTGTTTTTCTTACAAAACTATGACAGTAATTTGTTTTGGCGAGTAATAGCAATAACATAATACTGCATTTACATCTACGCAAAATCTACTAGATTTCAGTTTAAATCTTCAAGGAAATCTTTGCCGTTTACACTACTATTTTTTGTCATATTGTGGGATTTCATTTTCATAACAAAAACAACTGACTAAAAAGGAAGGAAAATTTTTAAATTTTTTTGTGGCAAAAAATGAGCTTCACAATGAGTTTTTTGTTTTTAAAAAAGTACACAACAATATACTTACACTTTATTTACTATTTGGTGCTCCATTGCCAATTATCTTTAATAATTATTACGATTTTAAATTTTGCCGCAAAAATTCCAAAAAATACCGCCCTTTGTTTGCTTTTTTTTATTGTCAAAGTGTCAAAATTTAATTGAAGTGTTGCGTTTTTTAGTACATTAATAGGAAAATCACGGTTGTATTAGTAAGTAGTGCAAGATTTTGAAAGATTTTGGCGAAATCTACTAGATTTGCTGCATTTTGTTTTGTATGGAAAATCTCATCAAAATCTACCAGATTTGGCTTGAAATCCCGTAAGTAGTAGATTTCGCTTAGGTGTAAATGGCATATAAGAAAATTACTCGTCAGTTTACAGAAAAAGTGTGTCTGTAAAATTTTTCAAAAATACTTACACATAAAAACGCTGCGAGATATAATTTTAAAAATAAAAAATATTCAAATCGCAATGAAAAATAACACATTACTATATATTTTATATATAAAAAACAAAGTTTTCTTTTTTACACCATGAAGCTATTTTTATGTTATTGCAAATAATTTTGTAAACAACAAACATTAATGTCGTACTATACTCGTACATTATTTTGTATAGCCGACGGTTATATTTCTGCCGCCGTCATTGAAAATTTTTAAATTTTAGTAAATTTTGTTCGCCGTCAACGATAACTTTGATAAGCGATTTCGAAAACTGAAACTTCACATCGGCTTTGAGTTGTATATTTTGACATTTCTAACGTAACGGCGTAATCCCTTTTGATAGTTTTCGACATGAGTTTCAGAGACATTCTTTTCTCACTTTTCGAGAAACGATGATGTATTTTATTTCACATCTTATCGACGTGAGAAGTTTTCACTAAAATTACACAACATGGGCACTGGAGGATGTGGTTAAGTTCATTAAAAACTTCTTAATAATTCATGACAACTCCTTTTCCGTGTTCAGCCGTCCAACAAGTATCTGCAGTATTTGTCATCTTTTATCATTGTTTGTACAACCTTTGTGTCATTGGGTCACATTATTTAATTTTATGCAAACTCACTACAATACGAAAAACCGAAAAGAAACACAAGGAAGCTAACAAACAAACAAAATTCTTACAAAACACTCCCAAACACCCCTAAATCATCATGTAGTCTTCATAAACAATTTACTAACACCCCAACTGGACCTTCTTTATTCTTGCTTTTGCTTTTTTATTCACTCAAAAAGCACTTCCCTTTCCCTGCCGTTTCATTTTAAATTTCATATAACAGGCTGTTTTATTTCTGTAGAATGAATATATGTACATAGGTTGTGTGAAATACGGCCGCAGGCACCTTTTCCGTATTAAAATTTTGCTACATTTTATATTTTATTGATTTCAATTTTATTTTAATTTAAATTTGCCCACGGCCGTTTTTGTAGAAAGTTTTTTTGGCGCTTTTTCTTGTTTCAGTTTTATATTATTTTCATCTTTTGCATTTTCACCACTGAGTGTTCGCCAGAACGAACATTTGTTTTGCTTCCTGTTGGAAACAAAACATTTTTTGTGCTTCTTTATTTTCCAATAATTGCTATGGAAATTGTTTTACATTTATTGAAGTTTCTTTATTATTATACCTACACATTTCATTTTAATTTCTTATTTTTAGATTTAGTTGTGCAAATAAGATCCATCCCTAAATACCGGCGGCAAGCGTTTTTTAACTGTCAAAACTTCTCATGTTCATACATTTTGTATGGAGCATACGGGAACAACGCTTTGCTATTGGAAAATCCGATTTTGACAAGGCGTTTCACAGTGACGTTAGTTGCAAAAGAAAACAAAAAAAGAATAATAAAACAAAAATGTCCAGCAGTTACAATAAACAGGGTCGTTTTATTTATTTGTTTGTAAACCCTGTTTTAATCGTTTTGACATAACGTTGCCGCTTTTGTTTAGGGATGGGTTATCAGCGTTAATGCTGAACGTAAAAGAACGTGCCGCTTACCGCCGGTATTTAGGGATGGCTCTAAGAATTTGTTGTTGTTAATAGCAATGTACGAGTATTGCGAACTTACCATCACTGCATTGCGTTTAAAGTCCATAAAGTTTTTCACCTCTGCTGCCAGTTCACGCAAGAGTATGATGCCATCCTTTCGTTTTACCTCGATGTCGTTGTCTTTGAAACGCTAAAAGTAAAGAAAGTCATAAATTAAATAAAATTAGTTTAATTATTAATTAATTTTATTGTGTAAAGTAAGTAAATTTGTAGCTGCTTGTTAATTTACTAATTAAAATTATTTTATAATTATTAAATTTATTATTTATGAAAAGTTTTATCAAGCAAATTTAACATTTCAACATCAAAACTCTCCCTCTCTCTCTCTCTTTCTATAGTCGGTAAATGATAAAGTTTGTAATTAAAATATGTATGTGAATCGTAACAAATGTTAATGTTTATTAGAATAGACAACAAGCAACTGATTTTACAAAATTATTCTTTTCTGCGTTTAAATATTTAAAGAAGGATGATTGTAATAAGCAATTCGGAGAAATAACTAATATGAATGTTAGGTTGGCTTAAACTTCAAAGTTAAAATAATTATCACGCATTTTTTTAAATGCGGTCTTTTTGTTCGATAACTCTAAAGATTCCATGTTTTTTGTTTACAAATTACAGATTACAGAGCTATTCTCATAAATCATCTAAATAATTTTGTATATACATATACATATACAGGTAAACCTCCTACAACGCGGTGAATAGGTTCTTGAAAAGCTCCGCGTTATAGGATACTCTAACTCCATACAGAAATCAGAGTTTGGGTTCAAAGTAAAAAAATGTTCAATAAAATATTGGAGTTTGTATAGTAAATATATGTGCTTAATATAATTTTGTGTACATATTTATTTGTTGAGTCATAAGAACATACATATTATGCAATTTAATAACACTCCATTTATTTAAACAAAAATAAAATAAAATAAAATTTCAATTCTACGTTAAATATTCAAGTTGAAAGATTTAATAAATTAAAGCTAAAATAGAACGATAACTTTCTACTCCTCCTCATCACTTAGTACTAGTTCAAAATCTGAGCTTGATCCACTATCAGATTCGGGCATCCTTTCGACGTTTATTGGTTTGAAAAAATCGTGCATTGAAGTTTGTTTGCTCTTATTTCGCAAATCTTTATAAATTTCCTGATAGGGAGCTAAATTGTTTTGAAGATTTCGTTTAAATATTTCTGCTCTGTCACTTAAAGGGTCGTTCTTCAAAATGTATTCTTCCAACTGTTTTGCCATATTTAAAACTTTCTCGATATTTTTTAGTGAAAAGTTTTTATTTTCAACATCGGAAAGATCGTCAGAGCAATCTCCAAATGATCTCTATTTCTTAACCATAGTGACTTAAATAGATGATATTTACAAGTAGATTTTAGACAACAAACATTGCTGATGACGCCTGTGGCAGGTCAGAAAATGCATACATTGGAATTGTTCAATTGTCTAAAAATATTACTACCATTACCATGGTATTCTTTGAATTATTAAATTAATGAACTCAAGCTATATAAAATATCTCCAACAAAAATTAAAATTTTACAAAAAAGTATGTCAAGAAAATGAAGGTGAAAGATTTTTTTTTTTTTTAATTTATTTTTTATTATTGAATCTTTCTTTTTGAAATTTACAATATGTATTCAAATCTTAATTCTACTTGTTGTTTATTAGTTGTTACCAATGTAACCTCTAACTGCTGTATTAAAATTTTAAAAATATCTTCTAGTTAGGCTCAAAGTATCGGTTCTTTTTAGCCTCTGGTGACCTTCGAACTGAAGCAGACCCCGAGCGAGGTACTTAGGGTGGGTCATTAGTTTATCGATGTAGCTAATTGCATATTTTTTAATTTCCTCCTGGATAGTGGGGACGTTGAGATCTCTGTGGATAGTATCATTACGTATATACCATGGAGCGCAGACAATTTGTCGTACTATTCTAGATTGTCTTATTTGAAGCTTTTGGATGTTAGATGCGCATGCAGTACCCCATAATTGGATGCCATATGTCCATATTGGTTTTATGATGGGCTTGTATAGGAGAATTTTGTTGTCTAAAGACAAGTTTGAGTTTCGACCGAGCAGCCAATGTAGTTGAGCTGCTTTAAGTTTCATAGCCGTTATTTTCGCTTCAATATGACGAGACCAGGTCAAGCGTCTATCTATATGAATTCCCAAGTACTTAACATGCTTTTCTACCGGAACAGTGATGTTATTTATTTTTACAGCTGAGCGTGAAAGTTAAGTGAGCATGGGATGATGTCGTGTTCATTTAGATGAGGAGTTATACTTAAAACGAATATTTTTTCGAAAATCTTCGATAGGATTGATAATAAGCTTATCGGTCTGTACGACGTAACCGGCTAGCATCTTTTCCTAGCTTGGGAATCATAATAATTATAGACCTCTTCCATGAGGATGGGAAGTATCCGACTCTTAATATCGCGTTAAAAAGAAGCAGCAAGATTCTAGAAGCAGACGATGGTAAGTTTCTTATCATTGACCCTGTGATGCGATCAGATCCCGGAGATTTTTTAATATTCACTTTTTCTATTACAGATTTTACTTGAGTTATGTTAAATTTTATGGTTTCCCTTATCAGGAATGATTGGACGACAGGAACTTGTATGTGCATCATGTGGCGTGAAAACTTTCTCAAGGTGAAAGATTAAAAATAAATTTTTGATTGCCAAATTCGAACACACTATTTGATGTGTCGACGGCTTGTGGAATTAGAAAATTCCATATGAAAAAAGCTTATTTGTATTTAAAAGCTCAACATATGACAGATGAAGAACAAATAGTTGTCATTTAAATTTCGGAACAGAGAATTTTATACATCCCACGTTGAATTTCAATAAAATAATAGTACATTTAAGATTTGTATTAGTATTAACGTGAATTTCGGTTATGGACCTTATATGGGGGATATGGTCAAATATGGACCTATATTTTCAAAATCCAGCAGTTTAATTTTGCCATTTATGTTAGTGCTCCATGTAAAATTTTGTATCGGTGTCGTTATTTATAAAATATTTATAAGTGTTGAAGTTGTATTATTCTTGTGTACAATTCGTGTGTCATTCAGCTAACGACTAACTGACCATCTTTATTTATGTTCTACGAATAACGGGTTGCCATATGACTAATATATACAACAGAAGTGATTTTTGTTAAAGAGCTTTATATCGGGAATATGGTCAAATATGGACCGAAATTCACAAATTTCATTAGTATGATTTTTGTGTATATGTAAATAATCTGTGTAAAGTTTTGAGTCGATACCGATATTTATAAGACAAATATAAGGATAAATGACTTTTACGGATGTGTTCCTTATATGGGAGCTATAACCAATTGTGGACCGAACATCATAAAATTTAGTAAAACAAGTATTATTTGTGTCGAATTTTAACCAGATAACTATATTTGTACCAGATGTATACGTGAATTTTAGATGTGGACCCTATATGGGGTCTATGGTCAAACATGGACCGAACAAAACAAAATTTCGTTTTGCAATTTCTTTTTGTATAAAACTTATTTTTGCTGAATTTTGTCTTGATATTCCAATTTTATAGGCATATTTTGGGAAGATATTTGTATGGGGGCTATGAGAAATCATGGACCAATTCTTACTATTTGCCTCAAACTTTCTCTTTTATCATAAAAATAACGTGTACCAAATTTCATGGCAATATCTGCAATATATGTACATAATTCCAAAAATTGCAAGAAAAATATTGAAAAATATCAAATTTTTATGGAGGTTGTCTCACATTTTGACATGGGGTAAATATAATTAAACTTTGGCGTTTTAACAAATTACAACGAAAAATATTTCAAAGGGAAAAGGAAATCTAGTTCTAAAAGCCTGTGAGTAAAGTGCCCAGATTTAAAATAGTTAAAATATGTAGATAGAATTATCATTGCAAATACAATTTAATTATAATTAAAATAAAATTATAAGTCTAATTTTTCAAAAATCAGCAACTAGATTGACATTGATTGAATAAAATTTAAATATGTTGTGTTCAATAATCTCATCGCCAGACCAGGTGCTTATCATAAAAAACTTCCTAAATTTAGCCAAGTGCGGTTAATAATTTTTCAGTATAATCCTCACCCTGCAGCCCCTTACAACACATTCATTAGCTGTTACTTTCTCTCTCATACCAATGAGACATACATACTCGTACATATTTGAGTAATAGTTGTTTTTTGGCAATTAATTTTTTGTTAGTTTATTTTTATTTGTACCCGTGCTCGTGTATAAACAACAGTTTCCAGACGGACAGACAAGGTTACATGAAAGTGCCCGGCATATTCCTACAAACCGATTTCAAAATCAAGAGAATAATTTGTAATCTGCTTCAGTAAGTTACTATACAAGTGAGTCTGCATTTGTGTGAGAGTAGTTAAAGGGCCAAAAGAGTGAATTCAATGAGCGTGCGAATTTTTTTCCGAGGGGGGGGGCGAGAAGGTACATGTGGCTGGATGGCGGAACTGCAAATAAAAGCAAATCGTAAATCAACGTAAGCCATACAACAATGTTTTTTGTGTCTGTTGGTTTGTTTGCCATTTGGCTGTTTTCTCTTCTGTTGATGGGGAAAATTACAACAAATATGTATGTATATGTAAATATTTTTCATTGGGAACATTTGGAACAATTTTGGATAAATGCTAGAGTAAGGATGTTACTACTTACTACCACAATTACTAGCATGCACCCAGTATATACCCTGCAGTTTAAAAAGTAGAAATTGACTTAAAATCGTTGGGTATTTCCCTAACTAAAAATCGACTAACTACTACAGTTGCCACAAGTAATGCAAGAGTTCGCCTTTTGACTCTCTCACACGTGGATATGTTAATGTATCTAACCTAATTTTTTCGCGAGTGGAAAAAAACTGTGCCGTTATTCCAAAGAAAATCAACAAGAAAAAAAATTATTTTAAGTGTAGTTATTTTGATTTTGTATTGGCGTCAGTTGCAATTGGAAGTCCATGGTCACTGTACGTGTAATTTTTAGTAAAAAAAGTGTTTTTTTAGAAAGGTAAAATGAGTGAATTAAAACGTCGCATAAAATAAAAAAAGAACAATTAATTGAAAAATTTAAGTTACATCAATCATTCCGTGTTTTATCAGTACAAAACTTAATTGCATAATAGCGAAATAACTGACGAAAACAAGCATGCTTATGTGAGTATTAATAAATATCTTATATGTATATTAATCATATAATCTTAAATAATATTATTTTTTAGGTAAAAGTTATGAAGTCTATACTTAAACCATGTGGAGTTGAAAAAAACTTAAAATATATACTAAGTAATAATGTTGTCATGGCTTATAACATTGATGGGGTCCATGGCAAAAAAAGTCTCAAAGGACTGGAACATGTATACTCCGCACTCATAGGTAATATCATATATATTTAAAATATTATAATATATTTCATTACCAGATTATTTATTTATCCCTTTTTTAGAATCCGTACCAATAAACGCAAAATTCCCTGGCCCGGCTGAAGACCAATTAAAAAGAGCTATTCAACTGCCAAAAAAGGGAGATAAAGGCAAAGCCTGTCTCAAAAACAAACAACTAATACTTTTCATTATTTAATTTTTTTATTACATTTTTAATTGATGTAAATTGCCTGGAATTTATTTTGAGTTTTAATTATAGTTTAAAAATGAATTACTTAAATTTTTTCATTTTTTTTTTGTTAAATAAATAAAAATCAAAAAGTTTTAATTTTCTGCAGTATTTTCATTATGGAAATATCATTAGTGATATAACTGATACATTTTGACTAGAGAAATAGTTGGGTTTTGCTGTTAGTTATTTCGCTAAAGAAGCAGTGTCAGTGAAATGATTAGTGAAGGGTTATGCAATTGTTAAAATCATCAGTCGTGTGCATTGCTAGTAGTTAGGCTGGTAGTTAATGCTAATGATTGGTAGTTACGGAAATAGCTGGACCTTCGCTAGCTACGCCGACTGCAGGGTAACTGTGTACTACATTTTTACACACATATACATACATATGTATGCATGTAGGTAAATACATACGCTTGCTGTTTTATGAGTGTTTTGACTTGAAAAGTACGTGAATTTAATGTATTGCAAACAAACAGACAAACAAATAAAACATATTTATTTATTTCTTTCTCTGTATCTCTGTCTCTTGTCTATGCAAATATTTATGTCTGGCCCTGTCATTTAACCAGGATCATGTTCCATAGAAATTGTTTAAAGTAAATGCATTTTTGTGTGCATACATAAATACATATGTACAATAGTATCAGCTCGTAAAGACAGTATCTTGTACTTTCAAATAAAAACGCTTAATAAAAACGGGGTACACTTTATAAAATTAAATTATATGGAAACCAAAATATGGAGTTGTATAGGTATCAGGTAAATAACCAAATATTTTCTAACCCAGCTGGTTATGAATGCCGACCCCTACTCTAGAATGACTTCATTTGGGTGTTTCGTAAAGTTGGTTTAAAACAACTAACACTGGCATAAATTATCCAGATTTGCTTGTTTTCAACTAGAGTTTCCAGAAAAAAGTTTCGATTTTATTTCAGTATTAGACGAGGTTATTAAATGTTATGATATATTGAAATAAGAAAAATTTGATAGAATGTATTAAAAAATTGTATTGTTACGAAATTGTATTTCAATTTAAATTTAACGGTCGGTATCAACATACAACATGTTTAACAAACATACAACATCTTTATCAACACACCGCATATTTATCGACATACAACTTGTTTATGTAAAAGTTTTAATTTATAAACAATGTCTTTGGCTAAATATTCTAGAAACGAACATTCTAGACTTCAGTAATGAACATTCTAGTATCTTAGCTTCGAACCATCCAGAAATTATGATTGGTGTAGAAATAGACTAACAGGGCCAATCAAGTGAGTTAGTTCATTGCGAGTCATCGTTGTGTAAACATTAAGCGTGCTCAAAATATAATTTAAGTGTGTTCTTAAACCGTAATATAAGTGTGTAAAAAGACGAGTGCTCATTTTTAATTGTTTTTGTCTACATTTAAATAAATAAAGACTTGACGCTTTTAATTTGCAATAAAATGGAATCCTGTTTATTTAAAGAAAATAAACCACCGTTTTTAAAAGGTAAAAAGGATGGATTTTCCGAAGATATGTTCAATAAATTTAAATAAATTCGTAATATTATTTTTTGGAAGCCTTTAAATATGTGTAAGAAGGTTTCTTTTGACTCCCATACACTTCCGATACACTTTGCGAACAATATCTTGTCTGCACAAAAGTTTGTCTCGTATAGACAACCCTTGGCGATGTACTGTTCGTGTTCGAACAAAATTGTCACAACATTTGTTTATACAACTTTGTATGCCTTAATAAAACATTTTTACACAAAACGACTAGAATAACATGAATAAATTTGTTCGTAATTCTGCTAATTTCAAGACATGAAGTCAAATATTGTTCACATAAAATCGGGCCATTCTACTTTTTTAAACCAGGTAACCAAAATGTCGCTGCATTCAGGGATTTATTTTTATAACATAAGCAGTCCGTATATATTTATTGTATGACTGCTGAGAATCAAATTTAGAAATGTAAAAATTAAAGCAGACAAATTTAATTTCTCTCAGTGTACTTCCACACTACCACCAGTCTCTGGTGCAACATTAAAACGCATAAATTATTTTATTATTTTAAATTTAAAAAAAAACAAAGTAAATAAAATACAAAACAACAGACACCAGGATATAAAAGTAGTTTTTAAGTAAGTGTTTTGTGGCAACACCAAAAAGCTAAAGCAGATTGCGGTTTAAAAGACAGATGAACTTAAAATGCTTGTAGATACGGATGCCAGTAAATATGGACGCTGCTAGACACCTATGCTCTGGTCATAGTTAGATAATATTTTAATAAAACATCATTTAAATAAATACATATTTTCAACATGATTTTAAAAATGTTTTAAAAAAAAAAAAAAAAAAATTTTTATGTCTAAAATACTATTCAAGATTCAGAACATTTGCCTTTGAACGTAGTGCTGGCAAAGTATTGAGTAATGGGTACCGAGTATCGAGTATTTGCCCTTTTTTTGGATACTCAATACTCAAAAGTAGTTACTCGATACTTTCTGAGTTGTATTTTTAATCAAGTTGAGTGGGTAAAATATTGCATAAAAATACATCACTGTATAAAAAGACAACAATCTGCAAGCTACAAAATTTAACCAACCGCCGAAATAAAGCTGTCTATTATTAATTAAGTTGTTGTTAACGTTGTATTAAAAGTTAGCTTTACATTTATTTTTGATTTAATAATAAAAGACATACAAAACCAATAATAGTTGAAGATCTATTTTTATTTTTTGAAGAAACTACTTCAATTTGCAGATAAAAACTATACGTTACAATTTCAAAAAATCCGTTAAAAGTATCGAGTAGTATTGAGTACCCAAATGAAAAGTATTGAATATTATTGAGTAATGGAAAGTAGTAGAATTTGCCAGCACTATTTGAACGATTACAAGATACTACGAAGTGGGAAAAATCATGTCAACTATCCCAACTATCTCATATGACCCGCTAAGATTATTGCAGCTATTCAAAACATAAATGTATAGCAAGGTGTGGTAAAATCTCTGTTTCTGAGAATACGACAACAACGGCAGTTGAAATTCTTGACAAGAAATACAATAGGGCCAATGTATTTTATTATATTTCCCTTAGTAGCTAGCGCAGTGACGGAATATCAAGTGAAACTTATGGTGTTTTCTTTTCTGAAATAAAATGTTACACCGTTATTATGTACATTTTTATAATGTTTACCCCACATTTTAAAGATGTCGCATTTTTAATGGTCAAAATAGAACATAAAATTACAACAGTGTAACACTTTTTGTTTCATGAACAGCTGTTTTTTTTTTTTTTTTTTTTGTTAAAAAAGAAGAAGCAGATAGCTCCCTGGTAAGATCGCTTGAAATAAGACAATGAATATTTATCAAAAAGACCAATGGCACCTTCCCGACTAATACGCAAATTATTAAACTATAAAAATTATAGAGGTATATATAGACATACATTACATATATACATAAGAAGTAGGAGATATTGTCCTATGAAATTTGACATACATCAACTTCAGAGTATTCATAATTACGTTCTCGACAAAGCCATTCACTTTTCCATAATCATATAAAATATTTTATCATAATCAGATGATGAAGATGAATTCAACAAATCATCCAGAATTTTTTCAGCACATAAAAAAGTAATAATAGTTTGCATTTTGTATATATTTTTTTTTTGTTTCTTAACACAAATACACATTCATAAACAAAACAAATGTCAGTTGGCATGGCTACAACTTAGCCCTTTTCGGGCTAGATTTAGCCGGATTTTAGTCACTCAAAACGCAAAAAAAAAAGAAAATTGTATGTGGTTTTATATGGATTTTTTTCCATTTAGCCATTTTTACAAAAATGTTTACGCGTTTTGAGTCTCAAAAGTGGGCATCACTGGTCAGCTGTTTTATCGTGTGATTCTCCCCCTCTAAAAATACAGAGTGTGAAAGGTGCACCATTTTTTAAGTTTTTAGTGTGACATTTATAGAAAAGAACACACTACACTTTAGCAGTGTTGACATTTTTTCCGAAAAGAACACAAAAAAATTAAAAAAGATGCGAAATGGGAAAAACGTGTAACATTTTTGCCAGAAAAGAAAACGCCATTAAACAAGCTGCTTCGGAAGCCAGAAAAGAGATCAAATAAAATTTTGCTTTTGGTTGGAAATCTCTTTAGTTAGATAGAGAAAATTTCGATGTAACAATCATATGTCGTAGATTTTTGAGAATCTTTAAAGCAGAAATTTCCACATACATATTGTATATAACCAAGACTGCATGATGTTGTAACGATTCTGAATAGATAGAATCTATTGGGAACGGGACTACCTATTAATTCGGCTGTGCTCGTCGTTTGGGGGAGTGTGATATGTTCCCGATTAAAGAATCAAAGTTGTTTAAATTTTAAGAATTTAATATAAAGAATAAAAATATTAATTAATTAATAAAATAATAATAAAAAGAATATTTCAAATAGAAGATGAATGAATATGGACACCTTAATTTATAGAGTTAATTTAAACATATAACGAATTATTAAGAAATATCATGACTTTTTAGAATAGTTTAATATGTTTTTGCCATTTCAAGAATGTATTTTATATATATGGTAGGGTATTTATAGAAAGAAAATTAAACGTAGTATGAATATTTAAGACAACTAAATTAAAAAATGTAAATATTCCTACTCGTATTTAGTTTATTAAAGGTAAAATTGGTTGATTATGATTTATATTTGCTTGAATAAATAAAAAAATTAACTTGCAGTAGTTTGTCCATCGATGTCAGCCGGCGCCAGATGACTTAAGACCAGTTATGCAGTAAATTTATATGAGATCAACCAAAGTAATAATTTAAATTGTAGGGTGTAAGAGTTAAAGAGTTTAGTTTAATTATAGGGTGTCTTTATGAACGAGTTTGTTTGTATATATTTTTCTTTGTTTGTTTTTGAAAATTTCTAATTTAAAAAATTTAGTTGACCATAAGAATTTAACAAATGTAATTTAACAGTGACAATCAAAGTGCAATTAATTAACCCTTTGACTGTCCAATGCATCACAAATGATGCACAGAGGTTATGATTGATACGCTTGTGCATCATATGTGATACACAATTTGTCTTATTTCTTTTAACAACTGATGAAAAATAAAGTGATCTAATGGTCTGAGCGTGTAGAGAATGTTTTTTTTTTTTTTAAATAAGACATGAATATTTGTATAAGAAAAAGCTGCAAATTTCCAGCATTTAAAACGACAAAAATATTTTGTTTAACAAAACAAAAAACTTTATTCATGTTGAAAAATATGAAAAAAATACAAAAGAAAAAATAATATTATGTATTAATAAAAATATAATTTCATAATAACTTATATTATATACATATGTAGTTATAAAAGAACTTAGAAAGGAACATTTTTATGAATTTCATAAAATTGTTACTGACAGCTAAAAGCTTGCCTTGACGGGTCAGAATTGTAGAGTGTGAAAGGGGACAAACCAACGACAATTGCAAAAAATGGGATTCCCCTTATTTTACTCGACACACGTATTTATTTCGGTGTTG
Organism: Bellardia pandia; assembly: GCA_916048285.2. NCBI lineage: Eukaryota > Metazoa > Arthropoda > Insecta > Diptera > Calliphoridae > Bellardia > Bellardia pandia. The sequence goes on along the minus strand of OU696530.1, from coordinate 80,792,334 downwards.
CTAACACTATACGGCAAAATAAATGAATAAAAATAGTTTAAATATTGTTCCGTGTATCACATGTGATGCACGCCATTTTTACCAAATTATTACTGTGGACGTACGCTATAAAAAAATTTTTTGTATGGGGGCAGTCAAAGGGTTAACTAATGCAAATAAACCAAAATAAATTAAATAGAAATTAATTTAGAATTTCAGAAATGCAAATTAAACTTTATGAAAATTTACAGTTTTGTATCAAATATAACAGTATATAACCTTTTAGATGAAGTGTTATTAGGGTGTAAATAAATAAAATTTTAAATACAACGTTAACCTGGCCACCCACAACGATAATTTTCAACTATGTATATCAACAAGCTACAAACCCACCAGAATTCGCTTGCTAGAATTCTAGCTCAGAGCCAGATGCAGCCAAGGCGTCGTAGAGCTTATCACCCAATAATAAATTAATTAGTTTTAAGATTTGAATACTTATTGTTAGGCCTAAGGAAATAAGACAAATTCAATAATTAATAAAAAAAAAGTATAAGAAAAAAAATTTCGAGTCTATTAAAATTTTTGAATAATTTCACATTTTGAAGTATATAGAAAAATAAATCCATCGTGTAATTATACAAGGTGACTACAAATCGGCAACAAATACAACACAATACAGAAACAACAGGGATTTTGTTTGTGTAAAATAATGTACTACTGTCAAAAATTCTTGAAAAAGTGTTACTTTTGACATAAGTAAATTGTAAACAATGTCAGTCAGCTGGGCTACTGCGCTCACCTTGTATAGTTGCACCATGATTAAATCAAAGCAAATTTTAATAACATTTGAAATAGTTAATTCTTCTTACACTCAAAAAGAAATCGTAAAAATTATAAAACAAACGTTCGCGATCACAATGTAAGACTGTGTATGTTTGAGGTATGACAAGAAATGCAGTTGAGACTCTTAACAAGGATTTTATGGCTCCATTGCGTCCTATTTGCATTCTGCCTCCATAGCCATGGCAGAGACATTATCAGGCAGGTGTCTCCTGGATCATGATTAATGTTACATACAATATTATTCATATTTTATTATTTCAGTGATGAATATACGATAGAGACAGCCGTCTATATGTATGTATGTGTCCTACACAAAAAGTCTACCAGTTACATATGTATATATGCAGACAAATCACCCAATTACCCAATATAATCTTAACCATGCGAGTGACCATCGGTTTTATGGTTATGATGAATGCATAACAACACAAGATATGAGTGCTTCTTAGTTCCAAAATCTAACTTTGTTGTAGCATTACAAATCCGATTTTTTTTAAGCAAAAAATTTCAAAAAATGTCTTTGGATATCAAACCAAAGTGCTGCAGCCTCAAAATTTCAAAAACAGTAAAATAAAAAAAAAATTAATATTTTGCTGCTTGTAAATTGTGGTTAAAGGTAAATTAATGAACACGAGAAATAAAATGAACTTAAAATTGTTAAAGACTGAAAGTGTCTAACTCGTATGGGTTTTTCAGCTTATATTTATTGTTTAGTGGGTTGCTGTGCCATTTTAGAAACACGTTCTTAAAACTAGGGATTTTTCATGGAAACCATGAGCAACCAAATGCAAAAAAACTCCTTATTCCTTTCAATTTTGTTGTCCTTGTTATTTATGTTGTTGTTGGTTTTAAATAAAAGCATGCAAGTGGTTTATGTGTAACATCAGTATTAGCATCAGCAACATTTTTGACGTTGTCTTCTTTTGTTTTTGCTCCGTTTTTGTTTGCCCCATACAAGGAAACATGAACGTGCCAGGAATTTTATTAATTTTTCTCTCATAGATGGATTCAATACGGCACATAATGAAACAAACAAACGAACGTACGTATTAAAATATGTATATATGGATAAATGAATGTTTAAAGGAACAAATGAACGAACGAACGGCAAACATCATTTTAACAAACTCTGGCTGAATTCAACTCGTGCTATATTGCTTTTCGGTGTCGCCGTTTTTTTTTTCATCTCTTTTCGTATTTGGGAGGTGTATACTCCTATATAGGCACAATTGCTTTATGTATTTTATTATCCTTGTTCTAGCATAGAAAATATAGAAGAGCCTTTAAAATATGTGTTTTTGTTGGTAAGAAAGTGTCCGTGTTACCCGCATGAGTTCGAGTAGTAGTGAATTAGTACAAATACGATCTGAAAAATACTTTTATTTTTTTTCTATAAGTATCAGAACGACATCTTTTCTGAGTATTTTCTTGCTATATCTAAAGCATTTAATTTTTCGTGAAAGGGAATTTGAATTCCTGGGGGGTTATTGTGTATTTCGATTAGAAAGCAAAGGCTTACAAAAGGCTCGAAATACAATGCAAAAAGTATACAAATCGAAATACATAATAACCCCCCCGGTTTTGGCACAAAAAAAAAACAGAAATATTCTAGATTATAAAAACTACAATTTTTCTAAAACATTTAAGCTGTCTACATAAGTGGTGGCGGTCATATTTAAATTATAATGCCAGAAGATTACCTTTCGAAAAAAGAAAATCACGGTACAGCTGGACTATTGACAATACAGATTCTATAATTTTGATAATTTTTTTTAATTTCGATAGTTGAGCAAAACGATCTTGAACGAGAAGGCATGCCAAGTTTTCTTAATGCTGGACTAGGTTCAAATAACAAAATTAAGAAATATGTATTATGTTTGCTAATCTTATATTCATTGCAAAATCAAAGAATTCAATTTTAATCATTATGAAACCATATTGAAAAGGATCGAAAGGATCCATACCTTATGCATATATACATTGATATAATCTATTATGAAAAAGCAAAGCGATGGAATGTTAGTTGATATCGATTGAACTTCGGTCCAACTATTGTACGGGTATGTGCATATTGTATTTAAATTTAACGGCTGGTTTAACTATCGTATCTGCATATTGTTGCGGAACTGTATTTAAATTTAACGGCTGTTATCAATATAAAACATGTTTATCAACATTTTCATTAGTAGAAGATTCTATTATAAACATTGTTGATAACACACTGTTATTAACACTCATTATGGCAACATTAAGTTTTAACTTCCATAGAAAGGATCTTTCGATTGTCTTCTCTAGATACCGCCGGAAATTGCTAGAAGATTGCGCTATTGTATAAATAGAGCAAATAAGGCCGCTCAAAGCTAGTTTATTTTTTGCAATAAACTACGACAACTCTACTGCAAACATGCATTATCCAAATTATGCACTTCTGAAAAAAAAAACGTTTACTGAAAGTAATTAAATACCTGATTAATATACAGGGACCGATCATTAAGAAATTTGTCAAAATGTGGATCAAGAATTTTAGGGGTTGTTCTCGGTGTTTTCACAGAGATACGTGAAGACTGTGCCACTGTACCTGAAGGATTTTAAGTTAGACATTTTGGGATGAGCGAGGGTTGAATGGAAATATTAGCTTTAACTTTCGTCATTATCATCTTCCAGGGATATTGTTAAAAAATGCATGCCTGCATCATTCATTGCTTGTATAAAACCACAAAGTACCCTGTGTATAACACTTTTGTTTAATTTTTATTTTTGCTACTAATGGTTATGCACAAAATATTACAGTCAGCTGTTTAAGTAGGCCATTCAAGCGTTTATTAAAATATGTAATAACTAAATTATTTCGTTTAAAATATTAGAAAACTAACAAAATTAATAAAATTTAAATGCGTACTAAGTAAATTATTTTAACTTAGAAGATGTATTGAACAATTGCTTATTTATGTTTATATGGATTTGTATTAAATTTCAAAAGTAGGGAAAAATTCAAATTTTAATTTTTTTAGCAAAATATATATAGATTTTAAAAATCTATAACTTTTTCTTTAAAAATGTAACATTTTTCACTTTTCCATTAAATCAATAACTTTTTTACTTAAAAAAATATAAAATTAAAGAAACAACTTTTATTATGTTAATATATGTATATTAATTCCTATTTCAATTGTTTAGAGATTTTCTCATCTGTAATTAGTTTTGCAACAATTTTAAACGTTATATTTTAACAGTAACATTTTTTGACTTTTCCACAAGTTTTCTAAAAACTTTTTCTTTTCAGTGTAAAATGCTAAAAATAGTCAATAATTAATTTAGTAATTGGACATCTGATCAAAAAACCTTCTTGATGCACAATGCTTTTTTAAAAGCTGATTTCCTATTTTCAAGCGATTTTGTAACAATCACTACTTAGCATCATTGTGCTTTAACTAACGGTATACAATTCACAATATTGTTTGTTTATTAATTTGTTCACACTGCCTTATCGACAACTTTTAGAATCTTTAATTTAAATTATTTAGGCGTCTTTCTTGGAATTTCATTAGAAATATGTCCTTCAGTATATAAAAACCTTATCAACAGTATTTTTATAGTTTAATATATTTTTATTATTATTCAAATATATGTAATGGGTGCCCAGCCAACAAAATCAGACGACGAGTTAACAATCGTACAAAGTGACAAACAACAATGCGGGACATTTGCAAGAGAACCAAACAATGGTCAAGAACTTATGAATGAAATTAATATACTAGAAACAGTTATGCCGAAACAAATTCTCACTTCAATGGCCAATCCAAAATTCATTACTGTGGCTAATTTTGCTAAAATTAAAACAGAGCCACGAGATGTGGAAGAATATTCGAATGAACTGCCAAGATTTGAAGAGAATGAAACCAATATAGGTGATGCTCCACAGGCTGAAAAACAAAGAAAGAAATCTAGTCGGGATATGGAAATCCAAAAGGATCGACTAGTTTCTAAAGCCAATCAAAATATATCATCCAAAGAATGCTCAGGGATAACATTTGTTGCTGAAGAAAACTGTCTTGTATTGAACTCGTATACAGCTAATCCATCGCAAAATATATCAAATATCGAAATAAAAAAGGAACTGTTAGAATCACATGGTATTGTAAGTGACTCTAAAAAATGCAATGAAACTGATGAAGTGTTTAAAACTAGCTCAGTTCCAACTTCAAGTGATAAGCTAACAGGTGCAAATAGTGATAATTTCCGTAAAGCAATTAAAAATGAATCAATTGAAGATTACAACATTAATGAACAATTTCGCAAGGAAGTTATTAAAAAAGAAAATTCTAGTGATAATGTCGAAGAGGATATTATTCAGCAACACGAAATTTATAAATTGGTAAAAAATCCATTTTTTAGAAAGAGCAGTAGTGAGAAGAAATGCATAAAGCAACGACAACCGGTTGAAGACAGAAATAAAGTATGTAGATATAAATTGATTGATTGATCTGACCAATAAGTAAATAAATATATTTTTGAATAACTTGTTTTTAGGATTATTTTGAAAATAAATCTATAAAATCCGAACTTATACACTGTAAAGCAAAATTAAACATCGAAAAGCCATTAAAAACGTCAACGCCAACAGAAAATGTATCGTCAGCTAAACCTGTATTAGATGAGGAAACGCCGCTAGCAGCAGTACATACAAAATTATTATTTACTATCTAATATTTCTAACATTTTTTTTCCCTACAGATCAATCTTACTGAGTTAATTATTAAATCAGAAACTCAAGCCACGGCTGATGATAATTTGGTAAATTATTACAATAAAACTTACTAATATATGCCTACTATTCTTCACTTCACAAACATTTCATACTTTCAGGACTTTCACTTAAATAGTAATTTGAACAACAATTGTTTAAGTTGCAATTCAAATTCATCATTAGATGTCAATCTGAGTAATGCAGATGCAGATTTCGTTGAAGCTCTGTCAACACGCTCTATCGAAGATGAAGTATCGAACATATCTATCAATTCTTCCAGAGATTCTTTGCAATATTACTCTACAATCGAAATATCTTCTGTGGAAAATGTCGATTTACCTGTTAAGGAACCGACTATAATCTCAAAGCACCAAGCTCAAGAAAATCGAAAACCAAACAAACCACACTATAAACGCAAGCCTTATAAAACGAGACAAAAAGGGAAATTACAAAATTCAATTCATGCAAAGATACAGGAAAAAAGTGGTAAAAAGGTAAGTTTTTCCATGATTAGATTCTACTATCATTTGGCATTACAAACAAATTCACAAAAACAAGAGGTTGTTTTGTTTCTTTTGATGTAGAGAAACTGGCAGTATATAATTTTATTTATATATTCGAAATACTGTATTTATTTTCGTTTTCCACATTTTCAGCCTGTATCTAAAACTTTAAAATCAAGAAAATACTCTCAAAGAAATTACCATTCTCTTTCAAAGAACACATTAAAAAATCTACCTAAAACTTGTATACAAACGCGCAAAAAAGATAAAAATACTTTAAAAACTAAAAACGATTTTCCCAAACCCTTCAAATTGGAACCTCAATTAGTGCAAAAAGAGCTCAACATTGCTACAGAACTGCCCAAACCCATGATGTTAAAACGTGAAGCAGAAATAAACGTAAAAAAATTAAAAGCCTTTCTTAAACCGGAATTCCAGCCGTATGTTCGTTTGAAACGTTTAAAAAGCGAAGAGCTGTTGGTGCCCTTAAAGGAAAGACCGACGAGAACCTCTCGTCAGCGTTTAAGTTTTCACCAAATGTCTAGCGACAATAGACGTGATTTTCTAATACAACATGCTTTTAGCTTAAATCAACGCATTAAACTAAATCGTTCAAGTGTTAATCATGATCAATTGTTTTACCATAACAACAACGAACATCCGTCGTTGTACAGTCGGTTAAACACACCTTACAGCCTGTCAAAGGATACACTAAATGAATCTCTTGCAGAAGCAGATTCGAAATATTTTAGTGCTCAAGAAATGTATTCCCTGTTTCACGCCTCTACGCCAGGTGGTTCTTCAATGCATAATGGCAACTTAGATAGCGGTGTTTCGACCTCAACACCAAGTATGCAGCAATCTCATACTGATAACAATAAAACTTTACTTTTAGAGATTGCTGCTGAACGTGCCTTCATCAATAATCATTTAATGCATTTTGGCTATTCCCCCGTGCAATTTGAATTGTTTAATAATTTAAACGATTTGAATGTTTTCCTCAAATATTTGCTTGGCAGCGTAAATATGAATTGAGGAGGTATTAATGTTTATTCTTTTTGTTTTAGATTCTATTATGTTTTTGTTTTTGAATACATTGCGTTTTGTTATTTTATGAATATGTTTTTAATTATATGAACAATTAATAATCTTTATTTACTTTTTCGAAATATTTTACAATTTTTTGGTAATATTTAAATATAAATAAATATTTTCAAATAAATTTAATATGAATGGGATTTGTTACTTAAAGTTAGATTGTATATGTTGTTATTCGTTTTCAACGAAGCCTTTGTTTTTGGCAGCACATATTTTTTCATGTAACATGTTACTGTTAAACATTTTCAGTTTGGTCTATAATTTAAACATGAATCGACTTACAAAGTTTAGGAAAGTGAAGACCCACTTTTTTTCGGAAAATTGTGTTTAGTCACAAAGCTCATTTCTGTCGTATATGGTGTGAATAGCAGCCAGAAGCATTGCAAGAACTGGCAATGCATTTCGAAAAATGCACTGTTTGGTGGGATTATGTGCCGGTGGCATAATGGGATTGTACTTTTATTTATGTAGAATTTAAACTTGATAATTTTTAAGATATTTATGAGCATTGAAATTATTTTCGGCAGTTGACTTTATATGGCGGATATGGTCAAATATGGACCGATTCAAACAAAATAACGTTTTGTGATTTGTCTTTACATTAAATTAAAATTTGCTAAATTTTGTACGGATACTGCTGTTTCGGGAAAACATTTATATGGATGCTATGATTCATGTCATTTTCAACAGAACAAAATTTCATGATACATATTATCCTATCTTATGAAAAAAAAATTGCAAAAAATATAGAAGTTGTCTGTAACTTTGGTCTCGGATCCTACTGGATAGATATTGTCAATTTTTAATACCAAACATTTCGTTGTAACAAAAAATGTTTGGGAAAATTTCATTATTCTGTCTGTTTTTCGACAAACGGATATACATGGCTATATTGGCTTAGAATCTTAGAAGGACCCAGGATACAGTGGTGGCCTGCATATGTATATGTATTTCTTCATATATTTAAAAAATTTAGTGCAACATATTAAAACTAATAACTAGAAATAGTAAAGTAACATACATATTTTCAATTTTGTCAACCCCTTTCAAACTTATATCAAACATTTTTTTACACATAGAAAATTTGTATTCTATAATTTCTTTTTTTCAAGCAATTGGGGTCACTCAATATATATATATATTCAAATGTTCTTTATATTTATATATCCAATATTTTGTTATCACAATGGATAACTTCTTCAGGGATTTACAATTTTAAAATTATAATATAATAATGATTGAAGTATAAATAATAAAAATGAAAAATGTTAAAAATTTTCATTTTAAAATTGAAGAAGTTATCCATTGTGATAACGAAATATTGGATATATAAATATATAATATGATGTGACCTAATTGCTTGAAAAAAAGAAATTATAGAATATTAAAAAAAGGTCGAATAAAAGAACTAAATAATAGAAAATTTGTTATAATATTAAAATAACTCCTGAAAAAGATAGAAAATATACCCCCATCTTTTTGGTGGTTTGTATAAAAACTATAACCCAGTATACAACTGTTTCTCTATTGCTTGCAAGTGCAGTACATTAGCTAGAACTAAGAAATAAAATTTATTAATTTTAACTTAAAGTTCGATTATTGTTATTCCTTTTATAATTTATAAAAATAGAATAATTAGTATTTTTAGTTGAACTGTTAATATTTAGTTTTTGATATTTCTTTAGTTAGGCTTCGAGTTCATTAAATTTAATTTTCATTAAATTATTATACTGACGTAGGAATTGTTTTACAACTTGAAAAAATTTTATGTTTGATAATTTTTCTTGACTGGGATTCGAACCTGGGGTGTTGGTTAAATTTACATATGTTTCGAGAAACACCACTTTCTCTCATCAGAATTCTTTTTGCGTTCTGTAGTTCGAAGTTTTCTGTAATTATCATTTTTATTAATTTCTATTTATAGCTGTTTTTCCTTTTCTTCAGTTTTTTCTTTCGTATTCATGTCAAGACTTCGTCTCGAAAACCTGAATACATTTGTTTATTATGTTTGTTGTCCACTTTCGTACACATGTAAACATTATGGCTTGTGCCCATAGCTGCCAGATTTGACGATTTATCGTCATTTTGACGATTTTTGGTTTCAAAAATAGCAAAATGACGATTTGACGATTTTTTCATTGAAAATTACGATTTCCTGAATTATTAAAATTTTCTATAAATTGTTAGTTTTATTAATGTTTTTGTTACCAAATTCTCTCTTTTTTGAGACAACAACTATTTCAAAAACAAAACTAAGTGATAGTAGTGTTTTCTTAATTATTGTTGTTAAGTTCAAGTAAAATAATTGCAAATAATATTGAGACAGGATAGTCGAAATTACTTATTTATGTGTAAACATAAAAATCAATTTTAAATACTGAATTCCATGAACTAAAATTTTAAGAGGAAACAATTTCTGAATTTCCACGGGGAAATTCTTCTACAAATACTTCTTCTATTTTAACAAAACGTTGAAAGCATATTCAGCCGAATAAATTTAAATAACAAAAATACGGAATTCTTTGAAAATATGTTGAATTCTATACTCAAAATGTTATTTAAAACTTAATAAAATAAATTGTTTTGACATTGTAATTTGACCTGAATTAATAAAATATGCTGAATTCAACAATTTATTTATAAAATACTGTTTCACACTATTCAGTTTTAGCAGACCAGTTTTTGTTCAATTCTCTTTTGAACTTGCCATTTCATCAAACATGTCAATTCAATTTTCGTACTTTTTAATGTAAATCAACATGCATGAAAAAAACAAAAGGAAATAAGAAAATTGACAGTACCGTCAAGTTTGTACCCCTTTTGTTCTTATTTCCCTTCTCTTCCAAAAATACTTGCCTTGACGAATGAGAATTATAGAAGTGAAAACGGACTAAGATATTAAATATTAAATATTACACAAGTTGTGTTTAACATAAAATTTTTTGTGATTTGTTATGTAAGAAGTTAAAATTTACGTATTTTGATATGTATTGTACAAGAGACTATATAAAATTGAATTTTTATGTTTTCGTTTTAATAAAGATTTCAAAATACTATTAGAAATAGTGACTTTTTATTTTTCCGATTTTTTTTACGATTTTTAAAATTCGAAATGACGATTTTTTTCTTTTTTATCGGGATTTTGACGATGCTTGTGCCTTAGCTATTTATAGAATAATTAGTATTTTTAGTTGAACTGTTTAGTTGAGCTGAACTGTTAATATTTAAATTTTTAATTTATAAGAATAATTGCAAATAGCCTTAATAAGTCAGCAGGTGGCCGTGTAGTAGAGCCCACTTAGGTCCATATCGCTGGTCCTATTGTGTTATCATTATATTATAGCCTTAATAAATTTAAACTTTTTTACTCATAACATAATTTAAATATCCTCAAAGCCATTACTAACGACCTTCTAACAAACATTAATGCAGTAATTCTTTAAAGCACAATAACCTGGTAATTCTCTAAAAACGAACTCGTTACATATAATTGCATACAACAATACATGAGACAACTTATAACATTACAACTTCAACATGTTTAAGTATATGTATGTACGAATAAAGCGGAGCTACGTTAAAAAATATATAAAATGAAATAAATATGGAACAGCCCATTACTTTTCCTGCATACTAAATACTTTATTTGTTTTTTTTTTTTTTGTATTATTAAAAACAAATACAATATTTCTTATACTCGTTACTAAAACAGAAAAAAAATAAAACAAATGTACACATATACATTAATATGCACTCATACACAAAGGATGAAACAAAAATAAAACTGTACAACAGGAAACAGGAACATGTTCTTTTAAATGGTGCCACATTTATTATTTCATTTGTTTTACATGTTACACTCGTATTATTGCAACGTTCTCTTTTTTGTCGTTGTTGTTGTTAGTGTTGTATTTTACTCTTACTCTTATACGTACTTGTACCTTCCATTTTGCTTTTTTATCTTTTTCTTCTTCAGTTGCTCTTGTTCTCAACTTCATCTTAGTGTTTTTTTTTTGTTTTGTTGTTGTTTGTCATTTTATAGAGTTTTCCTTGAAATGAGAGTGTGCCTGCAAACGTTTATTCACACATAAACAGGATGTGGTTTATTCATTTTCACACACACACACAAATATTATGTGAGCTTGCAAATGTGAGTACGTATGTGTGCGTGAGTGGAAATGTGTGAGCAATTTTTTTAAAAACAAATATTATTGAAGGACAACTGTCAAATGAAAAATTGTGTCAGTCGAAGCGTGAACAATAAATAAACTCCTGTTTATTTTCTTATTCTAGTTTTTGTAGTGTACTAATACTAAGTTAATATGTATGTATATATACATATATTAGGGTGGCGCTTATTTTGCACTTTTAGGGATTTTACAGACTCTCAAGGTCTAAAACTGCTGTTCTCAGTCAGCTAAAAGGCAAATGCAAAATTGGATAACATTCAGATATTGCATATTGCATTGAAATTTCAAAATAGAAAATACAGTCAAACCTCGATATAACGACCCTCACTGTAATGAATTCCTCGAATTAACGAATTTTTTGAAATCCCCTACAACTCTCCATAAGATTGAATACAAAATATAGCCTCGTTATAACGAATTTTCATTCACTGTAGACTAACGAAATAGAAAGAATTATTTACTTCTATTTAACGAATTTTGCCAACTTATAACCTTTACATAACGATTTCCATCAATTAATCCAAATTATATAGGGTGTTTTTTTTACAGGTTTGTTTTTCGAAAAGAGATAAAACTGGCATTTTGTGGTCAAATCAGGCAACTCTAATGTCATTTATGTTCAGTTTGGTTTGCCATTTCATCATGAACAGGTTGACAAAAGAACATCGCTTGCAAATCGTGCAAATTTATTTCGAAAATAACGGTTCAGTTCGCGAAGTTTACCGCAAGCTCCGTCCATTTTATGGTCGACATAATCGTCCATCAGAGCAATTAATTCGGTTAACCATGGATCGTTTTCGCACTACGTTTACTCTATGTGATAATACGCATCCGCAGAGACGTCGAACAGTGCGCACCGAAGAAACAATTGCCGCTGTAGAGCAAAGTGTTGAGGAGGACCCGAATTAATGGAGACCGGTATAGAGCCATGATAACCGACTATTTTGTTCCCGAATTGGATGGCATGAATGTGGATGAGTTGTGGTTCCAACAAGACGGCGCTACATGCCACACAGCGCACGCCACAATCGAAACATTCGATGAGCGCATAATTTCGCGGAATGGACCTGTCAATTGGCCACCAAGATCGTGTGATTTGACACCATTGGATTATTTTCTTTGGGGATATGTGAAGTCGCTCGTCTACGCCAACAAACCAGAAACGTTAGGGGAATTGGAAGCCAACATTCGTGGCGTTATTGCCGACATACGGCCCCATATGCTCGAAAAAGTGGTTGAAAATTGGACCTGTAGAATTGGCTTTATTCGAGCCAGCCGCGGCGGCCACATGCCTGAAATCATATTTAAACATTAACGGCATAAAATTATCCTTCCAATAAAGCCAAATTGATGGTCATTAAAACGATTTGCTTGTGTTTTATTTCAATTCGAAGTTCTATACCTCTCAAAAAAAACACCCTATATGAAACAGATAGACACAAAATTATTTTTCGTAGTCGACAGCAGCACGCATTAGACTAACGGCTGAAATATTCGAAGAAAATGTATTGTTGCCAAGTGTTTGTTATTAGCGGAATTTTTTTTTTTTTTTTTTTTTTTTTTAAACAAACACAAACTGCGAAGCTTTTGGCTTGTCTGCAGAAAACACCCCCCAGAGTCTTTGGCGGGAATCGAACCCGCAACCCTCTGACTGATAGTCCGGCACACTATCGCCTAGTCTATCGGGGCACCCAAATCGTTCGCTATAACATGGTAAGCAGATGATGATTAATATAAAAAATATTTTATTACCATACCGAATATAAGTGCAACTTCACCTCGATATAACGAATCTCATTGTAACGAATTATTCGATATAACGTTTTTTTTTTTTTTCTATTTTCATGAAATTCGGTACAAGGATTTTTTTTGAAAATAATAAACAAACACAAACTGCGAAGCTTTTTGGCTTATCTGCCGAAAACACCCAGAGACTTTGGTGGGAATCGAACCCGCAATCCTCTGACTGATAGTCCGGCACACTATCGCCTAGTTTATCGGGGCACATACATACATAAATGTACATTAGGGTGGCCCCGTTTGTATGGAGAAAAAATAAGGTATCGATGTTCCCGACTACTATGAAAATTTGATTCATTTTAAAACTACGTTTCTCAATTTTTTTGTCCTGGGGTCAATATTTGGTGAGCTGGATCAAAGGATAAAAATGTCCTTTTTAGAGGTTTTCCATCTATAAACTCGAGTCGCAGGAAAAAGTCGCAGCGTGTGAATCCAGCCTTGTCAGTTTAGGGGATTTATCCCCAAATTGAGGATTTGTTTTCGTGATTTGGGATAAAAATTTCATCTTGGGGATCCGGGGATTTGTTGGGGATGACAACACAATTTTAAATGATTTTTGGGGTTATTTTTTTAAAAGAATGATTTTGGAGCTAAACAATGTGCGTCTGAAAAGTCTAAAAATGTGTGTTAATATTTATAGTGTATGGTTTCTAACCCTGCCTTTACACATGCAAGTACTTGCATGCAAGTGCCGTGTACGTATTATATCCCTGCCAGCAATTGGAAGTTTCTTTCATCGTCCATCGTCAAAGGCGTTACGTCTTACTCACTTCCAGACGTAAATTGGAAGATAACAATAACATGCCCCGTTATAAAATAAATGAAAAGAATGTCAAAAAGAAGTTTTCGACATCATCGAAATTGGTTTTATTTTGTCATTTGCTGTGGTCGGTCAGTGGTAAAGTGTGGTTTCGATTTGTTATTGTTGTAGTTTTTACATATTTGTTATCCCATAGTCAATATGAGTGTATTATCTGTAAAGGCAAACAAAAATCAAAAGCAAAAGAGAGGCGAATAAAATAACTTCTGGAAGTTACGCTGAATTGACTTTTTGAAGTTACGCTGAAGTGACTTCTGGAAGTTACTTCCGGGGGGTACAACTTCTCAATACGGAAGACACTTCTACGATCAGAAAATGGTATCGCAGAAGATTAGTTTCAACTTCTTAGCGTCACTTCTGAGTCACTTTCGCAATAGAAAATGTTGGCAGGGATACGAAAACTTATTCGAAACACTCGACTAGCTCTGCAAGTGAAAAAATTTGAGTGTATTAGTAAAAAAGTGTAAATGTATTGACTTGCATGTGTAAATGCCGGGTAATAAAAAAGAAGTATGGAAATTAAAAAAAGTATATTTTTTACCGCTTAAAATGGCTGCAAATACTAATTTTATTAACAAAAATCATAATGCTTCTTGGGAACGCGAGGATTGGGTAAAAGGTTTGAAATATAAATATACGAGTATATTTTTAAAGGCTAACGCTTGCGTTGAACGCGTTTTTTCAATAATGAGTACTACCAAAACAAAAATACGTAACAAAATGCAATATGAATTATTGGAAGCACTTCTCAGAATAAACTTAATACTTAAAAAATAATTAAATTTGTTTTGAGAAATTTAATCCATCTGTTGAAATGCTAAAGCTTTTTAATACAAGCAATATGTACAATAAAATTTCTGATGAATTAGAAGATTTTGATTCTGAAGTTTTTGAAATGCTAAACTCTGGTAAATAATTTTTTATACTTCTATATATTAAATTATGTGTAATTTTTTCTTTACAAGATTTATAATTACAAATCTAATTAGTTTGAATACTAATATAGTAGCTATCGATAAAAATGAATTTTTATTATTATTTTTATATTATTTTTTAAATAAAATAAAAATTTTCCAAAAAAAAAGAATTTGAATAAAAAAAATCAGTTTGGGGATTTTTGGGGATGACAAATCAAAAATTGGGGATAAGCTCTAAAAAAAATACTGCCAGCACTGTGTGAATCCACTCTTAGTGTCTCAATAATGTCTAGTTAATTTAAACTTTGTTTGCACTGAACTTTATAAAATAGTAGTATGTAATAACTATTAACTAAGCTAATACTGTAACCAGTGGTAATGCACAATGATGGGTAAAATCAGTATTTCGGGACAGTCAATTAGAACTGCTGGGTTGTTTGAGACACTTAATACGAACTGCCGGGATTTAGGTTAACACTAATACACATACGTACATATATATATGTATGTACATGCAAAGTTTAATTTTTATAAATTCATCTCACATACTTCCTTGAAACATGGCAGGACAAAACAAAAACTCTATAGTTATTTACGTTGCTGTTTTTTATTCAGACAGAATTATGTCAGATGTTTCGGTTTTTTGTCTTTTTTTTTCTTAACTACAACTCCTGACAAGCAAAAAAGAAGTACAAAGTATTTATGTATGAGTTGTTAACACACTCACTTCCTTTTAATATCGAAATAGAAAACAAGCAACAAAAACAGAACATAAAGAAATGATTTTTCTTTATAAAGTTTTTTTCTTTATGTTGCAAACCGAAATCGTTTTTCTTATTGTTGAAAGGAAAAACTTCACACTTACAATGACATTTAGAGACGTTTATGAGAAGTAAAATTTAAGGTTTGTTTTTTTTGTGAAAGTAATGCAATATTTTGTGGTCACTTGAGAAATGTACAATAATATTTTTATAGTTTTTTGTTAATAATTATTTACTAAATGAGAATGTTTCCTTTTGCGAGTATTAAATAATTTTTTTAAAAAAATTTTTATTCGAAGTTTACTTCTAGTTAAATATACAATTTATTTGAAAATAATTGTATACACTATTATTTAAGTAAAGCAATATCTTAAAATTAGAAAATTTGTTGGACAAATAGAAAATAGTTGTAATTTTTTATATAGTTTGGGTATATTGCGTTTGTCATTCCGTTTGTAACACATCGAAATAATGATCGTAGATCCAAAAATTCTATATAGTCTGGGTCCTTGTAAGATTCTAAGACGATTTAGCAATATACGTCCGTTTGACCGTTTGTTGTTGGCACGATAGAGCTTCCAAAAATTCATTCTTTGATCCACCGAAATATTTGGTATGGAAAATGTGCAAAATCGGTCCAGTAGGATCTGAGTTATAGATCAAAGTTTCAGACAACCTCAATATTTTTTAGACATTTTTTATTATTTTATTCAAATATAATGCAGATAATAGCATGAACTTATATTTGTATTTTAGAAGGACAAGATCTGTTGAAAATGGAATAAAACATTCCTCGATTTCTCATAGTCCCCTTAATATAACTCTATGGTACATAAATGTCTTTTGAATAGCAGTATCCATATAAAATTCAGTATATTTTAATATCACGTAAAGATAAATCACAAAACGGTATTTTGCTTGAATCGGTCCATATTTGACCATATCCGCCATATAAAGTGAACTTCAAAAAATAACTTAAATGTATAAATAATTCATTGACAACAATATTGAGGTCATAGAGTGGCCAGCGCAATCACCTGAGTTGAACCCAATAGATAATCCTTAGGCTGACGTAAAGAAATGTGTATCTCAAATAAAACCGACTAACAATGCACCTCTTTGGGATGTAGTGAAGAAGTCGTGGGCGAAAATACCTAAAGAAAGATGTGAAAACTTAATTAACTTCATGCCGAAGCGCTGTGCCGCCGTTCTAGCCAACAGAGGACATGCAACAAAATATTAATAAGCTATTTGTTTCATCAGCTTAATTTTATTTGTTTTTTTATTTTATTTACTTAATATATAGTTTTTTTACCGTCCAAATTTTGATACTTCACCTGAAATTGTAAATCTTTTTAATAAAAGTTACACGAATATTTTTTACGTTGTCATTGAAAATTTCATTAAAAGATTGCGTGTGTGCCAGTAAAGCCGCGGCGCACAGTGGCTGAAAATCGTTTTTCATTGGCCAAAAGTCGAATTTTTTTTTGTCACCGATTTTTAAAATTTTTACACCTTTTTGGAGCTAATATATCCGTATTAAGGTAGCCAAAAAATTAGGTTAAAGTATTAATAATTGTGGGCGTGGCATGCTGTCAAACTTAACTGTTTTTTTAATTTCAGAAAAAGGTGTTTTTTATTTGTTTTTTGTCAAAAATAAATGGTTACTACTCGCAAGCTATCATCGATAATGGCCTGCGGTCTTTTTTATAATGTTGGTGGGATTATAGTCTTTAGTTGTTGTAAGTGGTTACCGCTCTAGCGTTTAATATTAGGGGCGTTCTGAAATATTTATGAAACTACTATATTTTTCTGAAATTTAAACTTTAGTGGAATAGAACTTCTAGGGAACAAAAGGGAACAAGAAACGTATACCACCCGAAGAAAGGTGAAAGTTGGTTCTTTAATCCTATATATACTTTTGCACCCGCCACGACCCGCCGGTAGAACACTTTTTTAATTTTAATGAAATTACTCTAAAAAAATTCAAATTACGATAATTTAAACAGCCCTATAATTACTCGTATACAATGGTGTATTAAATTTTCACTTTTTCGCCTAAAGGTTTATGTTTCTTTACTTTAGACTACGTAAAACTAAAATAATTAAATATAATATCTGCGAAAGGGTTTTATGGCTTTGTTTTGATTAGCAAAAAATATCACAATAGGTTCTACAGTAAACATATGATCTCTTTCTAATATACCTGTTATCAACTGTTAGGGTCAACCAAAGTCATAAACAATTTTATAATAATAATCGCGACATTAAACCACTAAAGAAAAAAAAACCCAATATTGGCCAGATACTAATTAGTTTTACCTGATATTAACCCTTTCGGCCGCACTTGAATTTAGCTGTGACTACCAAGAGCATCACATATTTTTTCATGACTTTTTACTGTGGATCAAATGACGACTTATGGAACATATACTAAAAATCAGTTATGATTTGGATTTCGGGTCTTCAGGATCCATAAGAAACAATGGAACAAAGAGTTAAGAAGTTCAAAAAAGAAACATGTTCAAGATGAATATCGCAAATTTGGATTAATTATAGATCAGCCAAAACAAGGGTCAGGCAATACAAATGATGACAATACCGCACGAAAATTCTTTTTAGATCCAGAAACAGCATCTGAAATAACAGGAGTGGATTTACCCCTTGTTTTCAGATTTAAAATAATCCTAGAAGTACTTGCGTGCAATGAAGAAATTGACGCTAGACAATTTGGAGATTATGCTAAGGAAACTGCAAAAATATATACAACCAACTACCCATGGAGAAATATGTCTGCAACAGTTCACAAAATCCTTTATCATGGAGAAGATATCACTAAATATCATTTGGTGCCACTTGGAGATCTATCAGAGGAGGTTCAGGAAAAAAGGAACAAGGATTACAGATTTTATAGAGAGCAAAATACTAGAAAAATTTCACAAAATTCCACAAATGAAGATCTATTTAATTTATTATTGGCAACATCAGATCCGTTCATATCCAATATTCGAAATCAATGGAAAGTGGAACATCGGGATTTAGATGAAGAAGCCAAAAAACTATTAAAGAACAGAAATAGCGCAGAACAAAATATAGAATATTTGCAATCAATATTTGTTTCAAATGAATAATAATTATAATTGCCTTTATTGTTATTTAAGTACGAAAAACATAGTATCAGTAAATAATTCTTTAAAAAAAAAACGACTTCAAAATTTCGGCCAAATAAAATGTTGGATTAACTTTCAAAAATGTTTAATATAACTAATGTTGTTGCACTTTTTTGATTGAAAGAAAGAATTTTGAAAATCTTGTTAATCTTCTAAAAAATCGGTTTATGATAAATCTATAATGTTTTCCCATTAACAGAGCTAAATTTTGACACCCATATTCGATATATTCTTAAAAATCGGTTTATGCTATATATCCCCGATATATCTCAATCAATTTCTGAAATTTTAATTTTTTTTACCTTAAATATATTTTTCTGCAAGCCATATCTTCCAAATAAAAAAATTATTTTTAAAATTGATTCATAAATCACGAAGTTATTCAACAATTTATAAGAGAAGCACAGAAAAAATATAGATAACGGTAAATAAAAAACCGTATGTCCGTCCGATCTTCTTAAAAATTAAATGGGACCCACCTGCAAGCAAACCCTTTCAAACAAAAAAATTAAAATTGGTTCAGAAATGGTTATCGTGGAACAAACATAAAAAAAGCAACATACCATTCGAATTGATAACCTCCTCCTTTTTGAAGTCGGTTAAAAATAATACTGTTGTTACAAATGCTAATAAAATCTATTGCAGTTTTTATTTTTAAAATGTTTTTTAAAATTATCAGATCTGACAGCAAAAAAGAATAAATTTTTCTGTAGTAACAGCAAAATCTCCAGTGAATTTTACTATTTTTTTTTTAGTGTAAACATTTTTTTGAGTGTAAAAATTTTTTTGAGTGTAACATTAAAAAAATTCCATTATCACAAAAAATAATTATAATTATTATTAAGTTCCAAATATTAAATTTTTTAATATGTAAATAAAAAAAATAAACCCATATTTCACTCCAAAAGTTAAAAAAAAATCAAAAGTTCAACTTTGACCTAGAAGTCCTTAAAAAGTCATCAATCAATTTTAATGTAATTAAAACTGAGCCAAGCTGAACTAAATATCTATCCATTAAAAAAAAAATTACTTCAATATTTTGATCGGTTCAAAAGTTACAGAATTTTGGCCAACGAAAAACGATTTTCAGCCACTGTGCGGCGGCAATCTGCACGATATCTTGTTCCATACATAACCTCATTCTGTCTACTTTACGATATAATAAAGTTTCACGATTTTTTTTTTAAATATCTGTGTTTTATTTAAAATTTAAAAATTGCGATCTAGTTGGGACACCCTTTATGTATATCGATGGTCTCATGTAGAAATGCCCTAACTCGCATATTTGAAACTTTACAGGAGAAGGTAAAAACATAATAGAAACTGTAATATTCAACATGTAAATTTGTTTGTACAACTGCTTATAAAAGCGTTATTTTTTACACTATTGCAATAAATTTTTGTGAGGAGGTGTATTTGCGTTAAATGCATTGAAATCGCAAAAACAACAAATTTCGAAAAATAGCGAGTTAGGGCCTTTCTACATGAGACCAACGATATGTAGGTGGTGGGTATACAAGATTCGGCACAGCCTAATATAAACTCTTACTTACGTATTGTTAAAATCAAAAAAATTTTTTTTTACAAAATATAAGTTTTTAACATTTTCACTAAATCCACCTCGAGACACATAATCTATTATGTGTCTATTAAATAATATGAATTTATCGTGTTCATTGCAAAACAAATGATATGAATCTACATATGTTTCCAGATATGTATCTAACGATTGTTTTATTTTCATATACTTTAATACTAGTACTAGCTAAAACCCGGTGTGCTTCGCTACCCGTATCGTAATGAAATAAGGGTTTCAAATGTATACAAATTTTAACATTTACTTAATATTGTTGCTAGTCAGCGCATTGGTGTCCTAAATATTAATATTGATAGCTGATATAGCTTTCCTTATAAATAATTTGTCATCATATCTATGGGAGGTGCCACGCCCACTATTGATAGTCCGCCCATTCTTGTCCTAAATATTAATATTGATGGTAGAATAACCGTACCATATATCTTATTGTATACCATATATTTGATATTTTTTAATTATCATCATATGGGAGGTGCCACGCCCCCTGTCACTACTACTCCCATTTTTTTTTCGCAAATATTTAAACAAACAATGGAATTGCTCATGCAATTCATCAGTATTATAGCTATTATAGTTTCCGAAGTATTTGATTTTTAAAATTAATTTGTATGGGAGGTACCAAGCCCACTTTAAATTTCAGAAAAAAAGTACCCTATAGCTCCTTCCAGACATACAGAAATATACTGTGAAAATTTCAAGCAAATCGGTTCAGCCGTTTAGCCGTCTATAGGTCCCAAACTAATAATAATAAACATACATACAGACACACAATCACTTTTATATACATATATAGATTATGAATACAAAAATATACATGTATGTATATAGATATGTATGTATGTACGTATAAGCATTTGCCTTTTACCTATATCAATCATTTCCGGTTGCTGTTAAAATAATTTTTAATTGCTACTCAACCTACAATTTACAACAACATACAGCAACAACAAAAATATAACGAATAAAAGTAATAAGAAGAAAAAACTGTACAAATCTAAGCTTTCAAAAACTGTCGTCGTTAAAACATAAAATTATTATTATTTTTTTTTTGTTTTTAACACATTTTACAGTGAGTGTGTGCGTGTGAACTCAAAATCATTCTCTCTGTTGCTCGCTACTCTTTCGCTATCTAACTCCTCTCCTCTGTCACTCCCTGTCGCAGCGTTTGTGTAATTTTTAATTACATGTAATTAATTGTGACAAGTGACATTTCTGTCAGATTGACTGTTACATTTTTCAAACATGCGTGCGTTTATTTGTGTAAGTGTGAATGTGGCGTCTGTGTTCGTTAGTTAATTTTGTTGGCAGGATTTTATGCTGCTCCTGAATGAATTTTACAATTTGTGTCAAATATTTTTTTTAATTTTCCTCTTTTTTTTTGCACAATTCTCGTAGTTGTTTGCATTTTTTCTTCTATAATGAAATGTGAAATGTTCAATAATTTTGAAATACTTTTAAATGGTAAAAAAAAAATATTGAATAACAAGAGAGTAGAAAATATAAATTAAATTCCACTTAACTGATTTAAAACACCCTACTCCTGCCTCTTTCAAACCCTTTATACTAAAGACTGCTGTAATTGTGAGATATTGTAGAAGTCTTGCATAGCCCACTAAAATAATTATTGATTTATTAAAAAAAAATTATTTCTATGCTGTTTAAGTGACAAGGAATGTAAAAAAGAAAGTAAGTTTTCCATTGCATTGCATAACCATCATTATTGTCAAATGCAACATATGGCATAAGTTGTATTTACTTTGTTTTTCTATTCCATGGAGATTTCCAATGACTATACAGCACAAAAAACAATAAATGCATTGGTTGCACATTTAAGCACATCAAGCAAGATCTCACAGAATATGAATTTGAAGGATATGTTAAAGATATGGAGAAATCTAAATGTGAATAGAATGTAGGAAATTCTGAAATTATATAGATCAACTCTTAAAAGACTAATTGGTGTGCTTATTGGGCATAGAGAACTGAACACTTTCATAACTTTAATTTCTCAATTTTTGTAATAAACCAAAATTTTTTCTGTTGTGCGGATGTCAGCTGTTTTGTGCTGTCACTTATAATTACTTAGCAAATTTTTGTTTTTAACAGGTTCGTCCGCAACGGCATATTGAATCTACTTGCGAAGCACGAAAAATTTCACTCTTCTCTAATTTTTATCGCAAGTTTATCTGCACTAGCTGTAAAAATTTATTATTATTGTAAACAAAGCAAATTATTTTCTTGTTGCTGGAAGTAAAGAAAGTAAATACGTACGAATGTATGTTTTTTTTTTTTGAAATAAGCTAACTAATTTCCACTCACTGTTTTTTTGTCCATTAAAAAAAATTATTTTCCACAAATTGTAAATTCTGTTTTTTTATTCTATTTGTTTATTAAAAACAAACAAAATCGAATCAAGTTTATTAGTCATGTAAACAGCATGATTCAAAAACATGATTCAGAAGGCAAAGCAGATGATTCAAGTCGTCGTGGAAACATAGTATAACAGTCTTGTGTCGACGTCGTCTTATTATCGATACTTACAACACACATATCTAATATTTGAGTCAGCTGATTCGTTTTGTTTATTTTTTGAATATAAACAAAACGTTGTGAGTTAATAAAAACTTTTTAATATATTATTAAAATAAAATTATGATTTTATTTGGATTCCAGCGAAGAAGAAAACAATAAGGCATTTTCTCCTCTATGGTATACAAAATACCGGCTTCGCACAGTAAAAATTTCTTGTATTTTTTTATGTTGAAATGTCATAATCTTTCTCTAATATCGTTGGATCTATATTATCTGCACGATTATATTATATCTCAAATTAAATCTTAATTTCTTGACTATTAAATTTTGCGATTTATTTACTTACTCATATAAACGTTTTTCCCGGACTTTTTAGATATTTAAAAAAAATATCGAATCAAAAAATTATTTTTTTGGAAATTGACCTAAAAATGGTCCACATAAGTAGGTCATTATATAAAGTATATCGTTGGAAAGCTCTTTAAAATATCTATACTTTTATATACATATGTTTATATATCGTCTAAATGTAGTTTTCAAGTTATAGCTAAAAAATAGGCGTGGGCGACAAAAATAATTTTTTATTTGAATTTAAATTTAAAACTCTATTTTGGAAATGATTTGAAAATGTCACTAAAACCGATTTTTTTCAGTTCTTCCATCAGCTTTTCAAATTGATTTGTGTTTATAATTTGAATTTTTTTTTTATATTTTTTAATTATAAATTTTTTCTTTGTACACAAAAGAATACAACACAACACGATAGTAAAAAGACCATCGACAATATGAAAGGCAACATCGATGTCAATTCAAGTGTCGACAGTCATCGATAAATACGGATTTACAACAAACAATGACGTCTTGTGTCGACGACGCCAAACAGAATAGGGGGGAATATATACAGTCGAACTTCTTTATAGTGAACTTCTATACGTTAAAGTTCTCCTTATCAAGAACACAGCTTTTTCGTTCCACTTTCAATGTATGCATTTTGATCTCTGTATAATGAATTTCTATACAGTGAATTTTTCCTTACAATGAAAAAAATTTTTTGAAACAAAAATACATTTTACGTGTGTTTTTGTCTCTGATATGACTTTTAATAGCCCCCAGACCAATATTTGTATCAATTAAATGTTTGGCCACATAAATCTTATTTATAATATTTTGTAGATTGAGATTCCAGTTTGGTTTTCTGTTCAGGATGATATCAAGATACTTAGCAGTACCCGTATTTTGCAAACTGTTTCGGGGATAAAAAGCTATTAATCTTATACCTTCTTGTGAAAGTTAAGTGAAGTTAATGCTTGGTTTTCACTATGTCATTTTTGTTGTCAAATTGTCCAAATTGTTGGCAATTGTATGAAAACGGGTTGTCATATGGCGTCATCTACGTTTGCGATCCATATGACAACCCGTTTTCATACAACTGCCACCAATTTGGACAATTTGACAACAAAAATGACATAGTGAAAACGCGGCCTATGTCTTCAATGACTTCACACTAAGCATAAATATGTCGAGCAACAATTCAAATTGTTCAACCATAATGGAAATTCTGTGATTTAAAGGATCCTTCTAAATTATTATTAAGAACAATTATTCATTTTAGTTACCCAATGTGCACTGTAGAGTTTAAAACAGTTGAAGGAATAAAGTTTTTTTTTGTTTCATTCATTTTAAATTTCAATCTCCTCTATCAAAACTAACGCACAAGAAATAAAGTACGCATATAAATGTGTGTTCAGATGTGTAAATGTGTATTGCTGTGTATGGGAGTATGTAAGTGTATGCAATATTTAATTTCAAGTTTTTCGATTGCATTTTACAAATCCCTATATTGTAACTAATGTTGGTGTTTTTCGTTCTATTTTGTTGTTATAGTTGTAGTTGTTGTAAATGGTGTTGTTGCAGTTGTTGTTATTGCAAGGATTGTTCTTTGCTTTAGCTCTAGAGATGAAAAAAGTATGTACAGTAGGATGGCATCTGTATTAATGGAGCCAAAAAAAGTTCTAAATGTATAATAAGAAATAAAATTATTTTAAACAATTATAATATATATATGTATATACATATACATATAATTATTTTTTTTTTTAAATGATTCATAAATTAAATGAGAATTATTCCTCTTGCGAGTATTAATCAACAAATTTTTCAAAAAAATTTTTTTTTTTTTGACTTGAATTATTTTGATTGATTATTGATTGACTTGATTAAAATTTTTGAAAAAAAATGATTTATAAATATTTGCTCTAGTTAAAACCTTTGGAGGTCTGGATGGCAGGAAAAAAGTTTCTTGAAATTTTATTAAAATTTATTGCAGGCGAACGAAATGATCATATGGTAAAAAATAAGTCCAAACATAAAATATATCCTAAAATAAAATTTCTTTCATTCTAGCAGGGAACCCTGACAACACATTTTAATATTTGAAGTAAACACTGAAGCACCCCCCTTGTTCACCTAAGCTTATGATGAATGTGTTCCATCGGTGGTGTTGATTTTGACATGGAAGACAAAGGTTGCCTAGGTCAGACAAAATAGTTTTAAAATCGAGAATTGGAGTTATCCTCCCTGAAGATTGTCGTCAAACTCAACAAGAGCTTTCAAAGCTATTGGAAGCTATTAAAGAAGCAATTTCAAAACGTTTGCGAGATTCATCCAAAAGCAAATGAATTGAAGCCGAGAGACCTTTAAAGACGATATTGTATGTTTAAACTCCTGCTTAAACCTTATAGAAGCAAGTCATTACTGCGATAAAAAAATGGTTCCATTCGATAATCCAAAGCATAGGAGATCCCATGTAAAAACTGCGCAACCAGCTAAATTTAAGTCTATGGCACTAAGGTAATGCTCTGTATTTGGTGGGATCAAAAGAGTCCTATGCTAGAATCTGTCCAGACCTCCGAATGCAAGTGATTCGTTGGAAATGAGCCAGACATAAAAACGTAATATTCCATCATGAGTATTGTCATGTTGCAATAGCTGTTACAAACTATTTAGCAAGAAGTGGTTGGGAAGGTTAGCCTCACCCGCCCTATAGTACAGACCTTGACCCGTGTAACTACTATTTATATTTCACTTCAGAACAGGTTATCCGAACTTGGCTTGATTATTTTTCGGAATTAGTTCGCGGAATTCATATGTTGCCAAAATCATGGGAAAAGATTATAACTAACAATGGGCAATAATGTGATTAAATTTATTGTACAAATGTTTCAAAATAAAAGCTACAAATTTGAAGACATCCCCCATTTCTAAGTTATACAGCCAATAGTTTTTATTGCTATTTTTTCAACATTGAATTTTTATAATTTTTTTTTTTTTTTTTGTAAAATGTTGCAACTTTGTGCCGAAACTCGTGACTCGAATACCTGTCAAAACTTTCAAACGTTATACGATTTTGCCAAAATTTCCAGCATTTGGTTTTCAGATGGCGAATAACAATTTAAGCACTCGGAATTATGGAATACATAACGAAACGTGCCAAATAAGGGCCACCCCAATACACATGCATGGGATAGTTTGAGTGTGTGAGTTTGTATGTAGGGATACAAAGTATAGTTTTAACATGAAATTCAACAAAGTTCATATTGTGTCATAAAACACACACACACATACACTCACTTATACTAACACAAACTTACTCGTACATATAAAACTGCCTTACATATACACTGAGGAATATATGTGCGAGTATAAAAGAATTTCCAGGAAATTGTTTCGATATAATTTTTGTTTCTTTCATTTATTTATGCATTGTTGCTGCTGCTTTTCTTGTTTATATCCTTCAATGATTTACTTATGATTAAAATGTTTATAATTTTTATAACAACAAGCAAGATTGAATGAATGAACGAGCTAAGGAACGAGGCAACGAATGAATGAATGGATGAATAAAGAAATAAATGATTGAATGACTGAATATATCGTCTTTTCACTAGAGGATTTCTAGTTCTGTCCGTATGTTTGTATTTGCACAAATTCTCATGTGTTTTTTAAGTTTAAGCAACATTTTGATTGTTAAATGAAACTTTATGATTTTCTAACGGGTTGTAGGTAAAAAGAGTGTTTTTTTTTTTTTGCTAAACAAAACTTTGTATTTCAGCTCCTGAAGTCGCATAAAAAAACCTTTACTTTCAATATTTACCTTAATTAGAAATTTTACTTTGCTCTAAAAATATTTATCAAAATTGTTGAAAATATGTATTTTTAAATTATGTTCCATAAGTCACAACTCTTCAGAATTAAAGTTACAATTTACATTTTTAACATTTCAATTAAATTTTCTTTGTTTAATAAGTAACATTTCTCAAATATTTCCTTCCCAAAGCCACTAATACTCGTACAAGAACAATAAGAAAACTTAAGATGACCACAAACATTCATGAAAAGCTAAATACTGAATGCACAATATCTTTTGAAGTTTCTTTATTGTTTTTGGTTTTGTTTTTTTTTTTTGTTCTCGTAGTTATGCAGTCTTAAAGATTTAGCCAAGAAATGCCATAAAAACATATAAATTATTCACTGTTAAAAGTTGCACAAGAGATTGTGGCGAGTTCCTGTTCTGCTGCTGCATATTGTTGTTTTTTCTCATCCTTCTAAGAGATATAGTTCGAGTACATACGATTTTAAAACTTTTTTATACCCTCTACCACCAAGAGTGGTTAATGAGGGTATATTACATTTGTCATTCCGTGTGAAACTTTTTTAATATTCATCTGAGACCCAACAAAGTATATATTTTCTTGCCCCTTATGAAATTCTAAGTCAATTTAGCCATGTCCGTCTGTGTAAAACACTCTCACGTCCAACCTATACAACTTAACTAAACAAAATTTCCAGAAAAATATTTTTTATTTTGCAGGTAACTTTGGTATTGAAAATCACCAAAATCGGTTTAGGCCAACCAGAGTTATGAACCAATATGTGAGACAACCTCCATAAAAATTTTATGTTTTTTGTCCATTTTATTGCAATATTTTAAAAAATATATTGCAGATAATACAATCAAATTTTGTATAAGTTGTTTGTAGGACAAAAGAAGAAAGTGTGCGGAAAATAGTAAGAATCGGTCCATGATTTCTCATAGCCCCCATACAAAACTCTTCCCGAAGACCCCATATAAAGTCCACTTCCAAAATTCACTTAAATACGTATAAAACAGATATAAATAATGTTAAACGGCTAAAAATTGACATAAATACTCTTTATAGGCAAATAAATTGTTGTGCTAAATTTTATGGTGGTCGGCCCAGAATTGGTCATAGCTCCCATACAAGGACCACATCTGAAAAAGGCATTTTTCCCTATATATATTGTATAAATAGCGGTACGGACTCAAAACTTTGCACAGATCATTTTTATATATACAAAAATCATCCCACAAAATTTTGTGAATTTCGGTCTATTTTTAACCGTATGCCCCATATAAAGCCCTCTTCCGAAAATTACTTTAATACTCATAAATCTCTTATAAATAAGGGTACCAATCCAAAATTTTACAACAATTCAAACATTTATGATCGGTAATCCAATTTCGGGAGGACATTTGTATGGGGGCCAGGTGAAATAATGGACCGATTTACACCAGTTTTAATTACATCCATCCTTGGGCCGAAAAAATATTACGTACTAAATTTTATCGAAATATCTTCAAAATTGCAACCTGTACTCTGCGCACAAGCTTTACATGGACAGCCAGCCGGATGGACGGGCGGACGGACGGACATCGTTAAATTGACTCCGAAAGTCATTATGAGTCACTCGGTATACTTTAAGGTGGGTGTTGGACCAATATTTCTGGGCGTTACAAACATCAACACAAATCCAATATACCCTCCCCAGTATGGTGGTGTAGGTTATAATTAAGCAAGAAAAGTTAAAGAGAAATCAAGCCATATGGAGCCAAAAATGCTGAGAAGAGATAGTGGACTTGGCTTCGCTTCAGACGAGCTGCGCTGTGAAAAATGCAAAGGCGTTCCAAAATTGTTCACGAATGAATTATAAGACGTTTTGTGAGTTGCTTGAAACAATATCCCCGATTATTTCAAGACAAAATGCTGACATGCGTGAAGCGATTTCTAATACTGCAAGGTGGTTTCTGCCAAGTACTTGTGTGATTTGTGTGAAATAATGGCAATATTCTTCTTTTGTTTAGATTACTTTACACATTACGGTTTTTAGCTACCGGATCAAATTATGTGTAGTTGTCGTATGGATTTCGGATTTCTGTAGTGTCTATAACACATACTCACTTGTAATTGTGTCTATTTAAGTTAAATAGAAATAAGTGTGTATTAAAAACGATTTTTCTTTAAATATTTCTATAAAAATTTATTGTTTTGTTTAATAAATTTTTTTTTTATATAAATTTGCTGAAATCACAAACACTATGTTCTTGGCGCCATAAACAATTGATTTACAAAACAGCTGGTTGCAGGTGCTTTGTCAGATGAAAATAGAACATGTTCTAATTGAAAATTTTACACTGTAAATGCAGGCTGACATTTCCAGAAGCTTTTTTTTTTTTTTTTTTGACTGCAAAATACATACCGTCTAAAACTACCTTCAAAACACATTTTTTAATTAAGTTAGTTAGTTAATGCAACAAATTTAATTGAACGTTATATCGAACTTTTATTAAATTATATTAAATATGTACCCGGATTAGTATTTATGTAATAGACAAAAGAATTAGAAATATAAAACGTCTCAATTGCAGTTAATGCTTAAAACTGTCAGGTTTAAATGTTTCGTTTAGTAACAATATAACTACAATTAACATTTTGCAAGTTGGTATCATCATGTTGAAAAATATGTTCTAAAATTATATATGATTTACCCTAACACCTGTAGAGTGTTTACAAAAAAACGTGACAAGTTTCATTTGCACGTAATTTAGTTCGCAATTCTTTAGTTTATTTCTGTTGTACATAAAATATGTATATTCATATAAATTTGTATGTACATATGTATAAAAATACAAGCACACATGCACAACTATACCCGGTCGGACTTTGAGTTAACTCATGGTCAATCTAAAATAAGACACAACTGACTCAAAAGCTAACTCATGTAAAACGCTATTCAGTTTTTCCACGCGTTATCATCAGAATGAGTCAGTACTCACTCACTCTGCATAAGTTTCAGCTAACCACAAGCTAGCTCATTATGAGTTAGCTTGTGACACATAAAGTAAGGGGCACTATAAGTTATGCTTGGTTTTCACTATGTCAGTTTTGTTGTCAAATTGTCCAAATTGTTGGTAATTTCATAACAATTTAGACAATTTGACAACAAAACTGACATAGTGAAAACCAAGCATTAGTTATAAACTAACTAACTAATGATTATGTTAAAAAACTATTTAAAATTAAAAGTTATTAAAATTCATATTAAATTTTTATTATTTTTTTTATTTTTCTTAAAAAGATGTAAATTTTTTTAAATTAAATTATTTTAGTTTTATAAAACTTGTCACATCCACCTCATAACTGAATAAAAATGAAAACAAAACAAATATGTAAGTAGGTATTTACAGTTTTAACTGTTATGATCATGAAGAAAAAAGTAATAACTTGTTTTTCTTCTTTTGTTCTTTGCATTTTACTCTCTTTAATAATTGTTTAATTCTGCACCAGCTTTGAGTGAGCCAATGATTAGTTTAATACTTATCGAGAAGAAGTCAAATGTTTTAAAAAACAAATAGTTCATCTCTGCATCATTTTTGAGTTACTTCAGAAGTCAGTTGTAAATGAGCTAGCATTAAGTTAACTTTATTTTGAGTTAGTTCACAAAAATCCGACAGGGTACCTATATATGTACATACCCAGCTAGCATTTGGATGATTGTTTGACGAGCGCGATCGTTTCACGACTCTTTTTTTAATCGTTCAGACGATTGTTAGAGTAGATTTATAATTTTTGCTTCCAAACGGTGCTTTTGCGAGTCATTTCGACGTTTGTTAGACAAGTGAATCGTCGTTTACGCATTTTGGTGAGCATTGAAAGATTGTTTGCAGTCAACGATCGTATTTAGCTCTTCAAAATGATACTTTCATCGCATCGTAGACGACTCATATGGAAGAGTCGCCGTCATGACACAGTTTCTCCCGTTGCACTAAACTTAATTAAATAAAATTAATTAATTTAATTGCCAGCTCCGATCGCAGAAGTATCCCCTACGATTAAAAATGTTAGCTGGGTATAAACAAACAGTTGTCTTTCCATTTTTTTCCGTTATAACTGATTTCACATAAGATTAAAGTTTTCAAATATTGAATGTAGTAAAATAGAAAAAAAAATTAAGGAATACTGTAGATATTTGCATAGTTAGTATATGCCCAAGGAAGTGCACATACTACTACACACATACATACATACAAACATACATATACACAAACATGTGTGCATAGAGGAAAATGTGTAAATGTTTATTTAATAAGGCTGAGCTAAACACATACATATGCATGTACATACATTGGTATATTGTAGATGTACATATACATATGTATGTATATGGAGCAGTGCTGATATTCAGCCGGTTCGGACTGGTTCCCTCGAACCGGTTGTTAAAATTTTAAAAATTTTCCGTACCGGTTGTTGCATATTCACCCTTATCGTGAAAAAAAATTCCACATGAAATTTGTTCCCTTTTATTTTTTAACATTGAATTTTAATAGGAAAAATGTGAAAAGGGAACAAATTTCATGTGAAATTTTTATTCACGATAGGGGTGATTATGTTTTTTGCTTTAACGGTTTTATATAATGTGTATTTATCAAGGTGATATAGTCTCGGCAACAAACACAATATTGTTCAGTTGTTCATTGTCCAAACGTCCAAACAAATGATTTTATTTTGGTCATACATTGGATTCTTGGATGATGATGTTTTCGATAGCGTTTTCTTCAATCTTTTGAGAAAAAAATAAAACAATTTTTTTTTACTTTTATTTTGCAAAATCAAAACTATTTTTTTTTAAACGTAACTTGTTTTTTGATTAAACGAAAGTTTATATCATTTCCTTCAAGAGGCTTGTGGTCTGTTACTGGGATGCGAATTTAAAATTTTCGCTATTTTTATCAAAATTTGGCAAAAATATAATTTTTTTAAGCGAACCGGTTGTTAATTGTTGCGAATATCAGCACTGTATATGAGTATGTGTTTATGTTTATATGTATATTAGTTTTGTGTATGTACATAACAAATTATAAAAAATAACACATAAAACAATTAATGTATATGAAAAATGAATGGTGAATAAACAACAATAAGTATAGGTACATACGAGTACATACATACTTGCATACGCATACATGCAAATCATATTCTTCTTTTGAAGAAAAGTGCTCTTTTGCCAAATAAAAAACAAAGTAAGAAACTGAATGTACATACAAACACACACACCTACTTTTTATATCTCCAAATCTCGGAAGTATTAAATAAAATTAACAATAAAACTTGTATCAATCTGTTACACTTTTGACCATCACTGTATATGTGTAACTCAAAAAAATGGCAAAACAACAACAGAAAACTGGATATAAAAGAACTAGAGATGACTGAAACCAGCTGCAAGCACAAACATACATACATACAACTAACGTTGTCCTTCATATGAAAATGTAGTTAGTTTTCCTTATATTACGACCATTTGTATATACAAACATGCTATTTTACCATATACACACAAATAGCTCAATATACTTTTAGCATTTGCTGAAAATAACGGGTTGTCCAAATGTAGGTATAGTTTTGAGGGGCAGCTTTTTTTAAAATGAAAGAGAATTAACAGAGAATGAAAGAGAATTAACTGTATTTCCCATATTAAGCCTGTTATTAAAAAAAAACTTTTTAAAATGTCATTATCAGTCCGAAGGCGTATTTGGAAAGAAAGAACATTTTTATGATTTATGAAATATACATACTTATGTATGTATGTATAGTATATTCATTTATTAACCCAATTTCCTAAGGCTTCATTGACGGTTTAAAGCTGACTCCATGTTCAACTGTATCTTTTCAGCATTAGTGGCATATAATCATTGTCAGGAGTCTACACGTTTTCAAATCGAGTTGAGTTTTACATATTAAATTTACTGTTTGTTATAGACATTTATTTATGCACACAAAGAAAAACTTTGTACTTGTTTACCACACCAATGTCAACATTTTTAAAAGTTTTTCAACATAAGAACAATTATCATTACTATTTTTATTTGAACTGTCAATTTTAAATCTTTGATATTTCTTTATTTAGGCTCGAGTTTATTAAATTTAATTTTCATTAAATTGTTTTTACTGAAGGTAGGAATTGTTACATGAAAATTATTATTAAAATTTATTGGGTTGTTGAATTTACACATGTTTCGAGAAACACCACTTTCTATCATCAGAATTCTTTGCGTTCTAACCCTCTGCACCAATAAATTTCAATAATAATTTTCATGTAACAATTCCTACCTTCAGTAAAAATAATTTAATGAAAATTAAATATGGTATAATCTTTCATCATAAAACTAATCAACATAAGCATGTATGATTGCTATAATCATGTGAATGGTAACTTAACCATATCATGTTTGCAGAAATCATATAAATAATTACAGTGACCATAATATCAAAAAAAACTGTTTACAAATTTTGAAATAGTTGTGGTAAACATGCACAACTATATTTTTGCTCTGCGTGTATCGCCCGATTAAACGACACTCATACAACAACTGTTACAGGAAGAAAGGAGTTAGTACAATTTTACATACTAAATAAGTATTACTTTTTGTTTATACTCACAAGAGTACAATAATTTTAGATAAATAACTTATTTGAAACATTTCAAACTAGGACTCCTAATGTTCCTGTTTTTTTCCATTTCCGGGATATAATATAAAAATATGTTTATTCCCGGGTAATATTAAATACACAATTAAGCCAAAAAGCCAGTACAGTTTTTCGAATTAGAAAAAAAGTAATTCGTTGTCGTTATGCCACTTTGAAAAAGAAAATTAATAACTTATTTTTAAACTTAAAAGTATTATAAACAAGTAAAAGTGCTATATTCGGCTGTGCCGAATCTTAAATACCCTCCACCTAAACGTAATAAGAAATACAAAAACTACACTGGTTAAAGGACTAGAATATCCTTATTCTTTGTTTTCTATTCAGTCTTTGTGCAAATTTTATTTGTACTTGATATTCTATTGTTTGAAAGATAATTTTACGACCAACATAATTTATGTTAAATATTTTGAAATTTTGTCTAATTTTACCATGAGGATATTTCATGTCGAATTTCAACATAATAACGGTATATTTAAGATATATATTAGTATTAACGTGGATTTCGACAGTGCACCTTATGTGGGGGATATAGTCAAATATGGACCGATATTCTCAAAATCCAGCAGTTTGATTTAGGCATGTATGTATTTATAAGAGATTTATGAGTATTAAAGTGAATTTCGGAAGAGGGCTTTATATGGGGCATACGGTTAAAAATAGACCGAAATTCACAAAATTTTGTGGGATGATTTTTGTATATATGAAAATGATCTGTGCAAAGTTTTGAGTCCGTACCGATATTTATACAATATATATAGGGAAAAATGCCTTTTTCAGATGTGGTCATTGTATGGGAGCTATGACGAATTTTGGGCCGACCACCATAAAATTTAGTACAACAATTTATTTGCCTATAAAGAGTATTTATGTCAAATTTTAGCCGTTTAACATTTTTTATATCTGTTTTATACGTATTTACATGAATTTTGGAATTGGACTTTCTATGGGGTCTATGGTCAAACATGGACCGAACTAAAAAAAAATTCGTTTTGCGATTTATATTTGCATAAAACTTATTTTTGCTGAATTTTGTCTTGATATTCCAATTTTATACGCATTTATGTATAATTGAGCAATATTTCGGGAAGATTTTTTTTTGTATGGGGGCTATGAGAAATCATGGACCGATTCTTACTATTTTCCGCACACTTTCTTATTTTACCATAAAAACAATGTATACAAAATTTCATGGTTATTCTGCAATATATTTAAAAATATTGCAATAAAATGGACAAAAAATATTAAGTTTTTATGGAGGTTGTCTCACAAGTTGGTCCATAACTCTGGTTGGCCTAAACCGATTTTGCTGATTTTAAGTGGCAAACTTCTCGAAAGCAAGTCTGACACAATTATTGAGGATTTGTATCCCGAAGATGTCTGCGGACTTCAGAAAATTGAATTCAACATCTAGACAGACGGACATGGCAATTTGTTACTATGAAATGTGGAATAGAAACAAAGAAATGAGCAAGTTTGTTACTATTTTAAGGAGAAATAAAAAAAATTGTGCGATTAATAAGGAGAAATAATAAAAATAAAATAATACAAAAGACTTGTGAATTAATAATAATAAAAAGATACTCAATTTTGTTTGCAAAATATTTCAGTGCTGAGAATCCTGTCAAGCCGGAGGTGGTATTTTTAATTTTTGTATTTGAAAGAGAAATGGAATCCATAGCACTGGCTTTATTGGTGGAAGAGGAGAACAACGTGACTCAGAACACAGAGGTAAAGCTTGAAAAGAAAATAGCTGAACTTCCTCCTTGGATCGTTTATGGCAGCCGCAAGCAATATCCTGTTTTGTTGACATTAAACTTGCCAGCTTTTCGTATTGCTCTGATGTCGTTGTTTTTGACCTGGAAAAATAAATAAATAGGCTGCTTCGTTCTACCATTACACATTTGTTTAACCATGTTCTTTGTTGCTGCATATCACCTCTTGATTGGCCGTATAACAAAAATTTATATAAATTACTTTTTAAACATTATATACTTGCATTTTTATTTATTCATTTAGCCTTCTCGGCCAAAATAAAACTATATTACATAGTAATAAAAAACTACCTGAAATTTTAATTAAATTAAACACTTTTTAAGTTTATAAAAAGAGTAATCGAAAAAATTCCGTTGCTAAAATATAAGTGTAGAAAAACGTAACTACGATCGTAATTCAGAATACCTACAATCGAAAGAAGCGTAGCAGAATCGAAACTCTGAATACCAAATTTGCCAAACGGAGAAAATTTCGATTCCGAAAGTCAGAATAGGGGTGATTAGTTTAATTTTTGACAGCGACGAAAAAATCAGCATGGACAACAACCTGCACTCGTGTAATTGCCTGCTATCGTCAATATATTCACTCTCATATAAACGTGTGTATTTTATTTAATGCTTTGCAAATGCTCCAGCAAAGATGGCAAATAATTGTAATAGCTAAAAATTAAAAGAAACAAATGTTAAGTTTACGAAAAATCAGCTGCACTCACAGTATTACCAGTACATACATACATACATACATACGTAATAGTTGTTGCAGTTGCTCTTCCTATGGTGCTGTTGCAACTTCATTGTGTTGTTGTTTTTAGTTGAGCTTGTGGTTGCTTTAGGAATTTCAATGGTTCCTTATGTGCAACAAACTAAAAATGTACCCATAGAGTGTCTCTATAACAAGTGCTTGAGTACGAGTACGAGTGTGTCTGAGTGAGTGCATGCACAATTGTGTGTTTTTTTTTTTTTTGAAAAGTGAGTAGATAAATAAAACTAAAAACCTTCGGGACTTTAACAGAATCAGAGTACATAAAAACACACATAAACATATGCAACACACATATAGGATATGTGTATAAATGTGTGTGTGTGTGTGTTTCAGAAACAGCTTCTCGTAAAGTGGAGCAAGGACACGCGTAATAACGTTGACACGCACTTGCAAAATAACAAAAACAGCAACAACAGTAACACTAAATTTATGTATATTTTATAATTTTTGTTGTTTTTTTTTTGTTGTTTCTTCCTCTTTTTTTTTGCGAAACCAAAAACCAAGCAAGCCACACACTGACAAGACTCAAGTATACGACCCAGCATACCATTGTAGGAGCGCCCCGAAAAAGGAGTCAGAAAAGAGTCCAACAAAAGAGCATTCTCGGAGCGAAAGAAAAATTTGCTTGTTACTCCTAAGGGCAGAATTAGTCTGTACTTTCTGTTCCGTTCCGAATCAGCTGACTTGATTCTGTTAAATAGAAAATGTGTAGAAGTCGTCAGTTGTTTTGTTACCTTTCTTGCCGTTGCGGACGAACCTGTTGAAAACAAAAATTTGCTAAGTATTTGTAAGTGACAGCAGAAAACAGCTGACATCCGCACAACAGAAAAAATTTTGGTTTATTACGAAAATTTTCAATTTCTTTGAATTTAATTAAGTTTTTGTATAAAAGTTATAAAAATATAAAAAATAAACGATGGATGACGAAAAACTCATTACTTTAGTCGAAAGCAATGACATATTGTACAATAAAAAAAAACTTTGATTTGTATTTTTTGATTTATTTCTCGCGGTGTGTTGTCTGTTTACCTAAAACAGCTGATACGTTTATACGGAAAAACTAACTACAAAAATTTAACAACAGAACGACACGGAACAGAAACCCAACAGAAAGTAAAGACTAATGAAGCCTTAAGTCGGCACGCAGTACGACTCAGAAATTCCACTTAATTATGTGTGTACCAAAGCGTTGTTGTTCTGTTAATTGTGCTTTGAACAAAAAAAAACATAGCTGTACCACACAAGAATGATAAAAAGAAGATTACACAGAGCCCAAGAAAAACCTCATAAAAGACTCTTTTCTGGCATTATCTAAGAGCTCTTTAAGAGCCCAAAAAAACCCTCATAAAAGACTCTTTTCTGACATTATCTAAGAGCTCTTTAAGAGCCCAAAAAAACCCTCATAAAAGACTCTTTTCTGACATTATCTAAGAGATCTTTCTGACGGTCCATTTTCTGAAGGTCCGAAAAAGGTGTCAGAAAAGACTCTTTTCGCACTCATATGGCTTGCTGGGGAGTATGTACAACCAAATACGAGTTCGTCCCCTCCGGCATATTTATGCATGAGTGTAAGTTTTATATGAACAACATACGAATACTTATAATATTAGTTTTTGCTCTTGTTTTTTTTTTTTAGTTCTTGTTGTTGTGGTTGTTGCTGCTTCTGCTGCATTTGCAGTTTACCCAACAGCATTCCAGAATTATGCTCTAGGGATGCAAATCTATAACCAAGACAAAAAACAGCAACAACAACTGCTACGTAAAACACTGCTATAACAGTAGCAGTAGCATACGAGGTGATAATACGCGTTACAATAAAAAGCATCATCAATAACATTTTCTACTCTACTCTCACTTCTCTTCTATTTTTCATTTTTTACATTTTTGCTTTTTAAGGAATATATTTCAAGGATTAACCCAGTAAGTGTTCTGTTTTATATGCATGCCTTATTATGCGAGAATTTCATGGAATGTTGTGCTTTCTATAATAGCATTAATACTTGCATATGTTTTTTTTTTAAATGTTTAAGTTTTTTTTTAAGAGCATTATTGCAATGTTATCAGCTTTAGCTTCATCGGCATTTCATTTCATTAGTTTATGGTTTATGCTGTCTCAAAGGACAATTCAAATATATTTTCGCTCTATTTATATACATATGTGTGTACTAATTTGAGAGACTGTTTAACCCTGAACATACATTTTAATAATAATAATAATAGATAAAGAAAATTCCTTCATTCTTAGCTTGTGTTTTAATAACTGTAGATATGCCAAAGTTCCCAGTCTAATATAACGAGACCAACATCCAATCGATATCTCCATTCTAAAGCAAGTTTTCAGCATAAAATCGTCATATTTAAATTATTATCCATCAAATGTTAGAAATTAGTTTTTCCACATCGAAATGTTTGTTATGTAATGATGTCATGATGTATGCTGTGTTTTCGTCTTTGGTAACTCCGTCTAACTATTTGAGAATAATCAACTCCTCTAGACTATTTTTATTTTAGCAGTGCTAAAATTAAGCACATAAGCATTCAAACTCGTGCCAGTTGGAATTTGCAGACAGCTGCAAATTAAGTTGTTTGTAAGATTCAACAAGTAAGAGTGCTATATTCGGCTGTGCCGAATCTTTAATACCCTTCACCTAAACGTAATAAGAAATACAGAAACTACACTGGCTATAGGACTAGAATATCCTTATTCTTTATTTTCTATTTAGTCTTAGTGCAAATTTTATTATTATTTTATATATTGCTTGAAAGACAATTTTACGACCATCATAATTTATTTTAAATGTTTTGAAATTTTATCTAATTTTGACCATTTATAATTGATGTAATTACCGATTCTTACTATAATTTACAGAGTTTGTCTGATTTGCATAATAATCTTGAGTGTAATTTAACAATTTATAAAATTAAAAGAACATTTTTCGATATTCACAACAAGTTAAGAAACAGAGTATAAAAAAGGATAAGATATAAGCTGATGCTTTTTGTTTGAATTTGATCTCAATAACATTATTTACAAAAGATTTATGGGTGGCATAGAAGAAATGGACCGATGGCTTCTAAATCCAGTATCTACTAATGTGGTTTTTACGTATTCGAGACTTCATTCAATGTTAAAAAAATAAATGGGAACAAATTTCATGTGGAATTTTTATTCACGATAGGGGTGATTGTGGTTGAATTTCATCTCAATAATGTTAATGAGTTTAATTCTGCTTCTGTGATACTTAGTGTAATGCAATTTAATTATACTTGACATTTTTATTTTTATTTATATTTTTGCAATTGTTTTGTTTAATTAAATTTATGTTTTATATTGTGTTTAACTAAATGAGAATTTTTCCTCTTGCGAGTACTATTGTAAAAACTTTTTATAAAAATTTTCTTATTCGAAGATTTACTTCTAGTTAAATATAAAAAAATAAATTTCAAATTCTTTTATATTTAACTAAAAGTAAATCTTCGAATAAGAAAATTTTTATATTGTGTTTATGTAAAACAGAATGTATGTTAAATATTCTAAATGCAGAAATATTGACGAAAGATTATATATCTAATAAAATATCCCTGATGATGTTGGGAATCTCCAACGAAACATCGGAAAAATAAATTATGAAATAATCTTTTATTTGCATAGAATACATGACCTTAATAAGCCCAATTTAGAATTTTCTAAACAAATCAATAATGTTAGTTTTTGTTGTCTTTTTATAATTTGGTGTGAGACAAACTATGTATTTCAATTGTGCTTGCTCTTAATAACTGTTAACTTTATTTCTCTTTTATTTAAATACTATGACCTTTTTTTATGAATTTTTAACAAATTGTAAAATGATTATGTTGAATATGAACTAAAGCAGTGCCGATATTGGTCAAAAAGTAACAAAACAGCGAATTTTATTTGCATTAAATGAACTTTTGCCATTTACACCAACACCTCGCTTTGCGTCGTTTCGTTAGTTGCGTCGCTGCTTAATTAGTACTAATTTTCACTGTATGTCGTTAGATTTTTCTATTATCTATTATTTTATTTTTTCTATTATTTTTTATTTTGGAATTTTTGCAAAATCTGCAACATCATTAGATGCCAAACGCGATGACCAGTACAAGAAGTGCTTTGATGATCGAATTGCAGTCCTTTCTTTCTATTTGGATTGAAAATCAAGTTGCGCAGAGAATCTCATTAAGTGAAATGGTATTTCAGACAAAAGCAAAAAGCTTATTATACAAGGAAATTTATTTGACGTTGAAAAAAAGCTGTTCAGCAAACATTGGACAAATTTTATGTCAAATAAAGCCGACGACTTATGACTAGTTTTTAACTTAAAAAGGGTTTTTAAACTTAAGTTCTGTTCAAATGCCAAATTTGTTTTTATAGATCATAAAGATCACTGACTATGTCCATTTAAATACAACTTAAGTTGTTCATATTACCATATGATTTTGACAGTTCTGCAAATTATGAAAATTGGGCATTGAAGTTTTTTTTTATTATTTATTAAAAATATTCAATAATTAACTCGCCGCGAATAAAAACACTGTGCTTTTGTCCATTTAGTTTACAACAATTTGTAAAGTAAACAGAAAATCAGCTGTTAAATGAAGAAGTTATTTATATTTTTTTGACATTTAATACCAATACGTAATTTGAGACTGAAATAAATATCAAAAACTGGACATTAGTATTTTCGTAAGAACCTATCTGATAACCCACCAAGTGTGTGTATAAATGTTTTGTGGGACCTGCAAATTTTCTAACCAAGTTTCAAAACAACTTGGTTTGCTTTATAAAAAAGGGATTGTTTTCATGCTTGGTTTTCACTATGTCATTTTTGTTGTCAAATTGTCCAAATTTTTGGCAATTGTATGAAAACGGATTGTCATATGGCGTCATCTATGTTTGCAATCTATGTTTGCAATCTATGTTTGCATATGACAACCCGTTTTCATGTATACAATTG
The DNA here is from genome assembly GCA_916048285.2 of Bellardia pandia. Classification (NCBI taxonomy): domain Eukaryota; kingdom Metazoa; phylum Arthropoda; class Insecta; order Diptera; family Calliphoridae; genus Bellardia; species Bellardia pandia. Next base: position 80,751,019 of record OU696530.1, on the reverse strand, counting down.
GGCAATTTGACAACAAAAATGACATAGTGAAAACACAGTGAAAACGCAAATAATATTATTTATATTAATATAATTAAGCTTTTCTTTTAAAAACATGTGGTGTTGACTTTATTTTGACACTCACAGCAATCTCTTTATATTTTTCAACAATCGTTATATGTAATAAATCTCAATATTGTACAATTTTTTGACATTCCATTACCACGTTGAGTTCAATTCAGGGATTTTGTGGAAATTGAAAATAATGGATAACTATCAATGCGAGTGTTTCCGTTCTAAAAAAAATGTAAATTTTTAGAAATTTCTTAATAAATTCTTAGTGTTCTTCAAATTGAATTCTAATATTGTACAATTATTATACAATATATGTATACAAACAATTATAATACACAACAATCTTGCTAGCGAAATTAAAAAAATATCTAAACTATAATTTTCTAAATCTTATTGATTTTCCTATGCAATGCTCTTCTCGATATTAATACAATTTACAACAAACTATACTCCAACAAGAAACATACATATGTACCTACAAAACTATCTATTCCAAAAATTTAATAGCAAGTCTAAACTATGCCAAAGTACTGCCATCTACCCACGCAAGATGATAAGAGTGGTAGGGGGTCCTTGTGACTGACAGTATGTACTAGTAAAAGTGTAGCATAAAATCACGTCATCCTCATCATCATTGAATAGAAAAAGTTACTTTGCTGCCCTAACAACTAAGAGAAAAAACTTTGGATTATTATGTTGTAAATGCAAAATACAATGCACGAACGTTTTCTGAAAAAAAATAATAAAATTGTCAAAAAACAACTAAACTAAAAGTAAGAATAAAATAAAATTAGAAAGACAGCGAGCGTATTCCATTGAAGATGTTACTTGCAACACTATTCTTATGTTTCTTTTTATCTTTACGACAGTTTTGCAACATACCACCTGGTTTTTTTATATAGATTTTTGTTAATGCAAATACTATGCGAGAGTACTGAGCAACAATTTAAAGTTGGAATTTTATGTAACATTGTTTGGCACTGTGGGAAGGCAATGGTTGAAAATGGAAGGTAAATTTTGCAAAGCAAAATCAGAAAGAATTAGAGGCGTTATGATTTACATTATTTCCTGAAGCTTAGCAATAATTGAATTCGGAATTTTTGTATTTTTTTTTAACGAATTTCAGCACTTTTTTGTATTTTATTATTTTTCATTGGACTCAATATTTAGCCAAAATGTAATTGAACTAGATATATACAGCGTTGAAATTTTTTAAATACCCAAAATTTTAATAAATACCCGTTTTGGAAAAGCTGGGGCCAAATTCGATATCGAGTAAAATAGATCGTAATTTTCCTATTTGAGATTATGGCATTCGATATCGAGCAAGAAATTTAGTACATTTTATCATAATTTCGATATGGAAATCATTTTTCGATACGATAGCCCATTCGATCACGAATGCGGTATTTTGGCCCCTGGTATTTATAGCACTTTTTACAATTTCTCACAGTGCTTTTTAGTGCCTTTTAAGAAATTAAAATTGTTGGTACTGAAACATTTTTAAATGCCTGATACTTTTTTAACCAACTGCGTATTACATTTTTATTTTAAGTAGTAGAAATTTAGAATTTTTTCAAGCATAAATATATTTGAAAATCAGTACAAAAACTTTTATTATTAATTTGTTAGGCATGTATTTTACTTTTGTTTTGTGAAAATTTACAAAAAAAGTAAGTTCTTCATGCATTTTTTGTTAAAATTTATGAACTAATTATGGAAAAACAAAATTACAGTTTGGGAGAATGATCTAGTATTCAAAAGGTGGCTTAGACCAGCAAAATATGAGTTAAAGGCACTTTGTATTTGTTGTAATTGTGAAACTAAAGCCCAATATAGTGATCTATTACGTCATAGTCATACAAAAAACATGAAAAAGTAACAGATTCGTGTAAAAGTTTTTGTTATATTAGTTTAATAAAAATCAATGGATGTCAAAAAAAATTTAAAAACTTATGCGTTATCTTTTCGTTATAAAATCATCAATCATAAGCAATATCAATCCTGGTGCTTTTATACCCGCAATTTTGTTAATTTTATATGTGCTTACAGTGTTGAAAATAAATGCCATCTGGCCACCCTTTTTTCTTTTACAATGTGAATGTTGTTCACTCTTTTGTACTTATCTTTAATTTAACATTTCTATTAAATCTGATTCTCAATAAAACCATTGAAGAGTAAAGAAGAAAAATCAATCTTTCTTTTAAATAATATCATACAGTGCTTTGATGGTGCAAGAGTTGGCATCACTGGATATATATAGTTCCGTATCGTATTTTAAAGAGTGTCATTAAGTGCTGGGTAATTTTAATCATGTTGCATGAGCAATTTTTAGTAATTTGATTTCAAAATACTCTCCACAGAATATGTATATATCAATGATCCGCACAAAGAGATAATGTACATATATTGCTGTTTTTTTTTATTTATTTAAAGCTCTGCCTTTATTAGTTTATAATGAGCTTGGTCTCGGAATGCTGGAAATCCTTAAACAGAATCGTGAGACTTCAACAATTGTACTTATATAGGTACGCAGATATGGAAAGAAACTATGATTTTAGACAGAGATATAGACTTCCTATGAGATCTTCCGTTATCTACATGTAAGCAGCGAATTAGTTACGTTTACCATCGTAAGCAGACAACCCATCTGCTTACAATTCGTCCAGCTAAGCAACTAGAGGGGGTGAAAAAAAGGATACTGCATATTTGGCATTCATGCAATTAAACTTTGATTACTTTGCAGGTGCCGTCACAATGAAGAAGAGAAAGAAACTATTTCTCACTTTCTCTGTCATTGCCCAGCTTTCACAGAAGGCTTCTGGAACATCGTTCATATGACACACTCTCAAAAGCTAGAGCGCATAGAAGCTGTATGCCAGTACTTTGACGTCCTAAAGTCAAATCTGTGTAGCAAAAGATGAAAGTTGTGATACTTTCATTTTATTTAAATTAAAAAAAAAATCGATAGGAGACCATCAAAAGTTCATCTTACATCTTACCCACTGTGCAGCCTCTTCAACAAAAAACAAAAAATAAAATAAAACATACCAAGACGCCACATACAACATGCAGGCGGCATCCAACTGAATGCAGTAGTAGAAGATGCAAAAAAAAAAATAACGATGAAAAATAAACGTATAATAAAGGTTGAAAAAGATACAATGTGCTAATTAGATTTTAATGAAGATGTGCAACTGCATCTTCTCGAGTGGCAACAACAATAACATTTACTACAACAATATGTACGATATCAGCAGATGAAATTTCTCTCTAAATGAAAAAGTGTCTTCCGTTTCATTCTTTTGTTACTTTCGCTGTGAATGCGTTCATTTGGTGTGTATTTTTCTCGTTTCTCTTGTTTTCTTTTCTTATCTTTTCTTTTCTTTTTTGTTTTAAACATGTTCATACTTGTACTATTTTTTTTATTTATTTTACAACCTCAAATGGTGTATTCTTCAGGCTGAGGTATCTGGTAAAAGAGCGGCTAACTCTCTGATATAACAAGATATCTGATAGGACAAGCAAGCTAAGATACAATCTCTGACAGAGGTGCACAAAATATCAAGTCTAGTATAAATTTAGTCTTTTATGAAAGTTTGTTGTGTAAAACACGCGTGAAGCAGTACTTTATATACAAGTGATTTTTTAAATTAATTTAAATCCTTCTTATTTTTAAACCCCCTTCTTTCAAATTCCTCGATGTAATTATTAAGTCAACAGACCTTTAATTACTTTAATTACGCTTTGTGTGAGGCATTAGTTGGTAGGCCTTCTAGCAGGCATGGAACCAGTAGCGAGTAGTCAAGGCCTTGACTAACAATGACACGCCATGTAAAAATAAAATAATTTGGCAATGCGACTGGAAGTACTTGTGACTACCAAAGAAGGCCTTCTAGAAGGCTTCTTTACAGCATCTTTTCCCCGCTGGGTAGGTACGGTGCATACATAGAAAACCTAAACAAAGTGGAGAGTTTAACAAATCTTGCAATCACTGAGGTAATGTAATAACTTTGCTAATTGGGAAAGATTTTCTGATGATCTCGTTCAATGTGACAACTGTCTTGTGATTACTGATTCGGAAGCATCCACTGAGTGGGTCACCTTCACACGATGCTGAACTTAATTTCGAATTGACAACAACCTGCAAATCTTGGTTTAAAAAATGTTTTTCATAGGAGAACCAAAAAACTTATTAATGATGAAATTTGACAAAAGCACTAGATGTTTTTACGAGAATGTTCGGTAGTAGGCAAATAGAGAAAGACCATAAAATTTAAGCACAATTAGTCTAAGGACTTTTTGACATATAATCCAAGCATATTTGTTTTTCTTGAAATATTTCATCGAAAATAAAAAGACAGGGTTAGTTTAACTTGGTTTTTATAGAAATTATTTCTAAAACAGGCGTTTAAGGTCAGTTTTCCTCCTAAATGTAAATAAAAGACTTTATTTATTTATACATTTTCTATCCGACGTTTCGTTGGTATTTTGCCAACATCTTCAGTTTAATTTAAATATAAATTCAAGGGTTTATTTTCAGTTTTTTCTTTTCTTCTTTGTACGTACCGTACTTATTGGGGGTTTACAAACAATAATAATAAATCGACACAAAATAACAACAATTGAACTTAACGAAACAATTAGCAATCCTATGAACAATAATTGGGGGACATTTACACTATGCGCGTAAACAATATTTATGAATAGTATATCATTATCCTATATTGAATATCATTCCTTTTGAGTTGATGTCATTACATCATTTATACAATCCTTTAACAAGTTTGGCAAGTGCTTAACAAATTATAGCGTAGAGTATTAAAATTTCGTTATTGCCAATTAGAAAACTTTTATTTGTCTTTCATTTGAACATGTGGGTGTGTCATTTTAAATATGTATGTATGTATGTAAGGTTTGTATGTATGAGTAAGTGAGTGACTACCCTGCAAATATCCCGACTAGTACATACATGAATGTAAAGACTAGACCAAAGAGGAGTAGGAGTACTCCAAAACTACTCCAAATAAATGAAAAAGGTGGTCGATTTAACATTGCGATGTCCTAGGATTGGACCATATAACCCATCTGAGTAGTCCCAAAACTACTCCATGCTTCTACTCCATGGAGTACTCAAGAGGGTTAGTTTTAAACAACAACAACTCAATATGCAATCGTGTTAACTATAAACTCTTGTTTAACTATGACATGGTCCATGACTGCATTACATTGGAGCATGTTCTAAGTAGTCCATTTCATCTAAAATGGATCACGTAGACCAATATTATTTGCAGGGTAAGTGCTTGAGTATATCAACTTATTAGTATGAGTGCTGAGTGTGTTGTTGAATGCAACGTTTAGTTTTTGCAACAGCATTGTTTAGGTGTATTATAGTGAAATTTCATGTTTAAGCATGTCGTAATATTAAAAATAATGGCTTTTACTCGTATATGCTTTCGCTGTAAAAATTCTCTATTAACTTGTGCATATTTGCAACTGTGCGTATAAATATGAGTTCTCTATGCAAAGTATTTCAAATGACAATAAAAATCACAAACACAATTGCAACGATGCCAAAGATGTAATGTATTCGTAACTGGTTTTCAAACAACTTTTACATTTAGCACGGAACATTTTCAAATTTTTAGTATTTTAGAGAGTTTTCTTGTTTATAAACAAAAATATTGATTGTAATGTTTCGCTGGACGCTTTAATTCCGTATTGCAAGTTATTCATAAGCCCTACATTGACACATCATTACAAAGAATAAACACGTTAAGTATTTTCATATTTAGTTTGTTTCTCCAGCAAATACCTTCATTATTTTAGTTTTGTAGTGAAAAATCAACATTATTTTAATATTAAATACAAATTGAAATTGTTTGTTTATTTGTTTGTTTGCTTTCGTAATGACTGTAATACTTAAGATAATCATCATATGTACGAGGTCTGATCAAAAAATAACCGTTATTTTAATTTTTTTCAAAAAGAATTTATTTATTTATTTATTCATCAATAACTATCTAGTCTAGCGTTTTTTCCAATACCCGAAACACTTCTCAAACGTGCTTTTTGGTATCGCCAACAGCTCCTGTTTTGATTTTTCTTTTATCTCCTCAAACGTAGCAAAATGCTTTCCTTTCATCGATGTCTTCAGTTTTGGGAAGAGGAAAAAGTCAGCGGGGGCCAAGTCCGGTGATGACGGGTTTGTTTTTGGCCAAAAACTCACGCACAAGCATTGATGTGTGAGCTGGTGCGTTATCATGGTGCAAAATCCATTGGGATTGGCCAACAGCATCAGCATCCTCTCTGATAGTGATTCGATGATTATCATAAATCATTCTCTTAACTGGTTCAATGTTTTCATCGTTTGTTGACGTGTTCGGCCGACCAGGACTAGCATCGTCATTGGCATCTTCTCGGCCTTCTTTAAACCGGTTATACCACAATGGAGCTTGTGTTCTGCTCATAGTAGACTCGCCAAACGCCACAGTCAACATTTCAAATGTTCTTGCGAATTTAATTTCATTTTTTACACAAAACTTAATACAGTTTCTTTGATCCATTTTTTTGAATAGTAAAAAATCGAAGAGCACACCAAAACACGACTAACCTTTTTATCTGTCAAAAACAAACTGACAATCCAAAATGGCTGATATCACCAACATTTATAACAGACATGTGTACCAATATAAGAGAAAAAAATGCGAAAATCGAACGTACGTAACGCACATAATTGGGTGCCCCGATAGGCTAGGCGATAGAGTGCCGGACTATCAGTCAAAGGGTTGCGGGTTCGATTCCCGCCAAAAACTCTGGGTAGACGAGTCAGACATATGGAGATAAGTAACACATTTGTAGACCAGGTCAGACATATACAGACCAGTCAGACATACGTAAACTAGTCAGACATTTGGTAGAGAATCTAAGGCATCGCAATGGACCATATTGGTCTCTGGGTGAGGGTGTGAGATGACTCACTCCAGTCTTCCTACCTAACCTAACCTAACTCACAAAATTTGAGAATAACGGTTATTTTTTGATCAGACCTCGTATGTATGTGATGTTAAAGACAACAATCTTTACTGACTGAATTAAGATTTAAGAGAGAAACGTATAACTACGCTTAACTATAAAAACAGTCTTATTAAACAAAGGCCTTTTTCATATGTATATTTTAATTTCCATGAAAACTAAAAAACAAGGATTTAATAGTCCTTGATCTACTATTTATAATCACCTTTTTTTTGATTTTGAAATAACTCAAATAACTACCTTTTGGGGACTTTGTCTTATATTAGGATAACTTTTTTAAGCTTCTACATATTTGGCAATCTCTTGCAAATATACTCGCATGTCCCTTTCCTCGTAGATAAGAAACATATTGTAAATGTATTGAGTAAGATTAGGTGAATACTAGGTTGAAATAAAACATGGAAGATAAAGATCTTAATTGTATACAATTTGCATATATGCAGACAAGATTTGCTATAATTTCTGTAACATTTTGTATCGATAACGATGTTTATTAGATTTTTTTAAATCTTTTACATGGGTCTATTACATATTGTAGGATGATCGTCATAAAATATGTTTCTTATTGTGAATTCTCAATAACGATATATTTTAGAGTTCTTTTTTTTGGGTTGTCTAAAATTATATGTTTTAGACACAAAACTAAATACCTATTGTGAATTATTATTAAAAATGTGAAATTAAATGTTAAAGTAACGAATTACTTAAGATTATTGTGAATTGTAAGAAACCATAGAAATAAGTTTCCGGTCTAGCTTTAAGATTAAAAAGAACTCACTATCACTTTTCAGAATATAAGAAAAGGGTGAGCATCTAACTTATAAAAATAAATAAAACCTCTAACCTTTATTGAATTCCACATCATTGTGGGTATTATAAAACTATTGAGGCAAAGGCGTTTGTTTTTCTTCAAGACCACAGCTATATTATATACAGTCCATCACATCCCTCCAAGAATTAATCATCTTCCCATACGGAGATATTTGATTTCCAGGAATAAAAAAGACGCAATTGTTCTGGGGTATTTGAGTTATTCTCGGATATGGACTCTATATAGAAACTGTGTCCAATTATAGACTGACCTTCACAAAATTCAATATTAATTTATATGGGTGCTATGAGAAATTATGAACCGAATTTTACCGTTTTCAACAGAACATGTTCGTTCCTCTACAATAAAGTTTGAACAATTTAATGATATTATCTGCATTATATTTAAATAAAATAGCAACAAATATCGAGGTAGTCTGAAACTTTGGTCTATAACTATAACAAGGAATGTTTGCGAGAAATTTTATTGCTCCAAATCTTTTTTCCAGAGGCTCTATCGTGCCTTCAACGAGCGAACAGACAGACGGACATGGCTAGATCGTCTTAGATTATTTTAAGGACTAATAAGATATAGACTTTTTGGTTACAAATGGTATGACAAACTTAATATACCCCCAATTTTTGGGTGGTGGGTATAAAAAGAATAGATAGAATATCAATAAAAGTATAATAATCACAGCATTGCGTTAATGTGTCATTAATTATACTAAACAGACAATCAAATATATCGAGTAATAAACCTAGAACCTTCATGGGTTCCGTTGTGATACCTGAATTAAAAAAGAATATGTGGAGATCAGATGTTTAAGTTTGTTATACGACCTATCCGAGTTAACAATCAAGACATTTCGATGTAGGTTACCAGCCTTCTGTCATCCGTATCGAACAGATCCGTCGAATTTGAAAAAGTTCACCATATTATGTCAACTAGAGGAACAGCTTTAGCTTATCTTCTGCTTTATTCTCAAAATTCCTAAAGCTGTTATTATATGAGATATTCAGTCAAAATATTGTCTGTTTTGCTGGAGTCATCATTTACACGATATTATCAAAGAGAGCAGCTATTCTGCAATACAGTTTAGGGGGACACTTTGTTGTTCCGGTGTCAGAAGGGATCAGTTGTATACTGTCTCACCAACTCATACTGAAATGCCCGATCTCTCTTATAAATTTAATATAAACTGTAGAATGCCAGGTCATATACTTCTGGGATGACCGGCAATCAAACACACATTTCTATGTCATGTATAGATACTTTAAAAAGTTTTCAATGCAGTTTGTCGATGGGAATATTCTACCCATATATACGGTGAAACCCCTGGCAACTTGCAGCTGATATCTCAACTTGCTGAATACTGATCGACACATTGATTACACTGTCGAAAAAAATTTTGGGTGTAAAATAGTCAACGTTATCCAAAAGTTTACTGAGGCAGCTCAATAAGGTCAACCGGCCAAAGCTCCTCTGGTCTCCGGTTGCCATAAGCCATAAAGTCAACCGAAAAATATTATATTCACATAATTGTGATCACCAGTGCGAATATCCGCTGGATTATATCAAAGCATTTACGGTGGGTGAGTGCCATCCACTAAATATATTAATTGGCTTAATCATCATGTTGTCTATAAAGGATAATATTAGTTCCACCTTGTAAAAAGTTGGAGATATTGTATTTCTTCCATAAAGGAACAAGATCAAAAATCAATAGAAAGACCTTAGATGGCATGGTACTTATAACAACTGCAATATTTAGATTAAAACATTCTCTCAAAAGATGTACGTTGGATGGATTTGGCTAACACATTCACCAAACTTTCATGTTAAAAATCTAGTATTCATCTTTCATGTTGGCTTTGAGTCCAGTTTATATTTCAAATTTATTGCGCTGTCGGATAAGATTGGCTCCACTGGATTTAGAAAGGCCTGTTGAAAGTCTGCTAAATAGTTTTTTAAAATGTATTGCAATGAACTCAATGAAATATTACGCTTTCATGTCTGGTCGCATACTCTGGGCGTTTTCGGTCAATACTCTCTTCAAACGAATTAGTTGCATTTGGCACAGGTTTCTTGCGTTGGTCTGGGCAGCATTTCAGCAGCATTTAATAGATAGGACACTTTTGGTACCCCCAAATACAGAGCATTAATTAAGCGCCATTGATATTGACCGGCTGGGTGGCCGGGCTTCACATAATATAACTCGATAATTCTTTTCGCTTTATTTTAATAAATCCATTTTTCTTTGCAAGTAATGATACGTTGCAAAAATGATTTCCTTGTATGGCGATTAATTAGCATATCGCACATCTTTCATCGTCTTTAAAAGTCTCTCTTCTTTAAATCATATGGTACCCAATTTCCCTGCTTTTGGATGAATGCTGCTGCTCGCTAACGTTTTGAAATTAAGGCTTGAGTAGCTCTTAATGACTTTGTCAACTCCATAATGCCTGAAATTATTATATTCAAACTTTTTTTTGCCTGGCCTTCATCTTCCGTATCAAAATCACAAACCATCTCTCGCCATCTGTTGTGAATCCCGCATTTTTAAGTTATACACCCAACAATTGCTTTCATGAAATTCTTTCGGAACCAATTTGTAACTAGTTTTGAATAACTAGTTCATACAAGACTTTAGAAGTAGTTGCGCTAACATTGGTTCTATGGATGTTATCAAAGAATCTAATATTTCTTTGGTTATAGTCATGCTATAGATTTTTGAACTTGTTTTAAAATATCCCTGGGAACATAACAGGAATATCCATTTAACAAAACAATTTAAAGTAAATTAATTAGAAAAATTAACAAAACTAAGTAAACTTAATTTGCTTATGCGAGTACATACTACTAAAGTTTGCAAAAATTACACTAAACATTTTCATGTTTCTTCGAAACGTGTGAATTTGTTTAAATAAGTTTTTGAATAAATAGAAAAAAAAATAAATAAAATAAAATAACAAGTTTTTATACATACACTCTCGCTCACTAATAAAAAACACGTTCAATTAAAAACCTAAACTCACGCACTATTTGGCAGCAGGTTTATTCATTACTTTGTATTTTATTTAACGAGTGTGTGTGTTGCTTGTCAGTGTATTTGTATAGTTACCTATACGTGTATATAAATAAGTTAGTATTGGGTAGGAAAAAAAGAATTCTGTTTCCTGTATAGAAAAAATAAAAAAATAGAGAAATAGTAACAAGCCAAAATAAAAAGCCATAAACGGAAGCATGTAACAACGTCAAACTGTTTTTAAACATTTACATATATTTTAACAAGGTCTTCTTGTACATGTCTAAAAATATGTATGTAAGTCTGTATACGTGTATATGCATGTATGTAAAGGGTGTCCCAATTAGAACGCAATTTTTAAATTTGGCGCCATTCGAAGTGTCATTGTTTGATATTTGAAAAATTGTTATTGTTTGCTAGTAGAAGGTACAAGGTTAGTAAAAATGGAGCGCTACACGAATGAACAACGCATTCTCATTGTGAAATTCTGTTTTACCAAAATGGTGAAAGTTTTGCGGCTACAGTTCGCAAATTGCGATCAATTTGGGGTCACAATAATGCTCCAAAAGAGTCAACTGTAAAGAGATTAATGGATAAATTTGCCCAAATTGGGTCTGTTAGTGATGTAAGGACAACAACGCGCCTTCGACCAGGTCGATCGACTGAAAATGTCGCAGCTGTACGTGATGATGTCGCTCAAACTCCATCCACCTCAATTCGACACCGAGCACAGCAAATTGGTGTCCCCAAATCCACTATGCAGCGAATTTTGACGAAAGATTTGCATCTTCATACATACAAAGTTCAATTGACTCAGGAACTGAAGCCAGCTGACCATGAACAGCGAAGGGAGTTCGTTAATTGGGTATTGGAGAGATAACATAAAAATGCTGATTTTGCCAATAAAATCATCTTCAGTGACGAGGTCCATTTCCATCTTGTTGGCTTTGTCAATAGGCAGAATTGTCGCATTTGGGGTGAGGAAAATCCTCGAGTTATTCACGAGAAGCAAATGCATCCTCAACGTGTCACTGTGTGGTGTGGTTTTTGGGCTGGAGGAATCATTGGACCTTTTTTTATGAAAATGAGGCAGGTCAAGCGCAAACAGTCAATTGTGTTCAGTATCGTAAAATGAAAACCAGTTTTTTCTTTCCTAGAATTGAAGAAATGAATGTGGAGGGCATGTGGTTTTAACAAGACGGCGCCACATATCATACAGCCAGAGAAACAATTCAATTGCTGCATCTGTCATTTAAAATTTGCGTTCTAGTTGGGACACCCTTTATATTGAATGTATGTATACGCTTTGGAAAGTATTGGTACTTTTACTAATTATATAAATAGTCAAATACTTTGGAAAAAAAATCAAAACATAAAGAAACATCCTTAACGAACATTATTCTCTATACACTAAATATATCTGGGATGGCCAACTGCGGACCTTTCCTAAATGCCAAACAATTATACTTTAACCAATATAAATTGTTAATTATTTGAATCTCTGGAGAGCATATTTACTAGGTCCAACTTAAACGTAACATAGAACGGATGTAAGTTCTGTTAACCACCTTAAACCAACCTTAACTTATTAAAGGTACGGTCACATTTGGCAAATATTTGCAGAAAAAGACGTAACCACTAAATAATATATATTTGAACTCGTTTATTTATTTAAAAAAAAACTTTTCTTATTTAGGCGAAAGTACAAAAAATATTTTTTAAAAAAATATTAATTAAAATTAATATATAAATGAAAATGATACATGTTCCAAATATTGAAAAATCCTATTCTTGAGTTAAAAAAATAATTCTTTTGATAGATATCCCACTCGCATCCCAGTACTAACCTTTGTGCAAATTTCATCCAAATCGGAAGACATCGATTTTTAAAATTAGGTCACTTGACGTGAAATTCACCATATGTATCTGTGATCATAAATAAAAGTGCAACATATTGTTACTTTAACTGGATTTAAAATCACAACTATTTGTTTAAGTAAAACAAATTCTTGATGCCTTTGCATAATGGTTAAAATTTCCATCATAACATTGAATGTCCTCTTTTATTTCTATTTCGTACTAAGCTAATGATCTAACATTGCATGATGATGGAAATTGCCATAATATTGTTTTTTGCTAAATTTATATTAAGATTTTTTTTAACAATTTTTCGTTTAATTTTGAAAATGAATTATATCATCTTGATTTATTTCACCAATAAAGAAAAAATCTTGCAAAGAAGGGTTAAATAAATTAAAGCTTTTTATATAGGAATTGCCAAATTCCAAAAACTGTGAACGCATCTAATAGTGCGTTTCAATTCTTTCATCTTTATTTCTTCAACAAACGTTTTAAAATTGAAATCTTTGTTGATGATTTTGTAAACAAATATTTGTTTTCGGGATTTATTAATTTCGGGAAAATTTAACGATTTTTAAAACAAATTCTGGAATTTGGGATTTATCAAATCAGGATCGGTATTTCGGGATTGGCATCCCTAGTATGTACCCTTTAAAATAGCATATAATTTACTAAGGGCAAAAGCCGCATTCTGTTATGAATCTCGCATTTTTTAAGTTATACACCCAATATTTTATAAAACTCTTCATTTTGAGAAAATTTTTCTTATAAAAATTGTTTTGTATCTCAAAATTCTTTATGGAATAATTTTTCATGAAGAGATAAAGTGATTTACAAAGTAAACTCCTATGATTTTATTTAAATTTGTGTGGCATATTTCATGTTTTTTTTTGTAAAACAAGTCGGACAGTATTAATTAAATTCAAATCAAAAAAGTCCACCTTTTTATTTCATTGGTACAATTTGTAATATTCAGTTTTCTATCCAGAAGTCACATACAAACATACTTATGTACATAAGTAAAGCAGTACATGTATGTACTCCTTTACTTTATACCTATTTATATTTAAATGTATATTTCCCTTTGTGTGGTGTTGCTGTTTAAATTTGTATTTTAACTGTAATGATGCCTTACATCAACATGGATGTATGTACATTAGGATGGCCCCAAAATAAAGTTGCGGATGTTCCCGACTAATATGAAAATTTGATTCATTTTAAGACTACGTCTCTCAATTTTTTTGTCCTGGGGTCAATATTTGGTGAGCTGATGTGCATGATGTTTATAATCAAGAAATTACAACTATTTATTTCTATTCTATGAAAAAATAAAAAAAAAACAAAAAATTTGTCTGAAATTTTCAAAATTTTTGAATTTAAAAAAATTTTATTTGTAATTTTTAATAATTTTTGATAAGGCCCCCTAAAGACTTTACATTTGATACCAAATTTACATATAGTTCCTTTGGAAGAAATGTGAAAAAATCAAAAAACTTCTAAAAAGGACATTTTTATCCTTTGATCCAGTTCACCAAATACTGACCCCAGGACAAAAAAAAATTGAGAAACATAGTCTTAAAATTAATCAAATTTTCATATTAGTCGGGAACATCGATACCTTATTTTTTCTCCATATAAACGGGGCCACCCTAATGTACATATCTACGAGTACATTAAAACATACAACAACTAATAATAATGCAAAAAAAAACTAAATACTACAACACAGTGGGATGTTTCTAAGGAAAGTTTTGTACAATGACTGGTGGTTGCGTGTTGTTGATTGTTTTCACTCTTGTGTAACTCTATTGTTTTGTATCTCCCTCTCTGTGTGTGTGTGTGTGTGTGTAAATATGTTTCCTTTATTTTCCCATAAACAGGAATTTCTAATAAGTTACCAGCTATGTTACAAATGTACAAACATACGCAAACACTTGTTCATTTCAGAAAGTGTATGTGTCAAAATAACTAAAAAAAAGTGGAGTGAAAAAGAGAAAATGAATGAAAGTAAAGAAAAGTAAAAAATATTTCCTTATCAATTTTAACACACCATTTCTGTGTACAATTAAATAATATGTTTTGTAAAAATGTCTGTGTAAATATGTAAATGTGCCAGTAATGCGTAGTGTAATATTTATGTAAATTTTAATCAGTATCGTACAACCTTATTTTTGTAGATGATAGATAATATTTTGCTGAAAATTGGGGGGAGTGTAATTGAAGGGAATATGTTAATGTTGCACAGTTGTTCTAGGCGGATTTAATTGATAAGCTTTAATATTTATGTAGCAACCTGTCTGTATGGAATGATCTAAATAGAATTTTCTATTTTAAAGATACAAATTTAATTTTCCCGTTTCAAAGTTTTAAATGAAATATTACACTTTGCAAAGCTATCACTTAAGACTCCTATGACTATTTATTTTAGAATGAGTATATTATAGGAGGAAGACAAATGACAGTCAATCGATGGTCCAAAATAGAAAACATATGGCAAAGAACTTACTGATTATAATCAGTAGGCAAAAATAACTAGCTCAACTATAAAACTAGGATATACCTTTTAGTCCGTGATGCATCGATTGTACGGGTGGGTTTCGGCTTCAATATTTTTGCTTCTGTTAACCCAATTTGAAATATACATCGATTGTGCTGATTGTTTTCTATATTTGCTTCTCACATTTTCCTTCTGTTTGATTTACTGTTACTTGAATTATTGCGAAATTCTTTAGTCACATTTCAGTTTTAAAAAAATCTCTTTCTGAGTCGATTTAACGATGTCCGTCCGTCCATGTAAAGCTTGTAGGCAAAGTACAGGTCAAAGTTTTAAACATATTAAGATGAAATTTGGTACATGATATTTATGTGGCCCAAAGAAGGTTGGAATTAAAATTGGTGAAAATCGGTACATTATTTTACCTAGCCCCCATACAAATGTCCTCCCGAAATAATGTGTGTGAAGATAAATTTAAATTTAACTAGCACAGACAAAAACCACAATTTTTAGCCAAGCCCATTTTGCACTTAACAGAGCACTGTTATTCACTTAACAGCCATCATACTTAAGGATTTTTGACCATTGTGGAAATTAGGAAAAGGGCTCGGGTATGATACTATATGGAAAAGTTGGTCCTATGGTCACTTTATACAACTGTAATAGTGGGATATCTTAAATAATTTTGGGATTCCAGATAATTTGAGTTTTATGCAAAAATAAATCTGGAGAGGATTTTTGGCCATTGTGGAAATTAGGAAAAGGGCTCGGGTATGACACTATATGGAAAAGTTGGTACTATGGTCACTTTATACAACTGTAATAGTGGGATATCTGAAATAATTTTGGCATTCCAGATAATTTCCATTTCCGAAAAACAAATAAACCCACAAAAATGTCTAATAAATATCGATTTCGAACCAACTTTTATATGGATCAGAAATTGCAATCCAGAAATCATCGATTATACGGCAATTAAGCTACTGGATTTTGTAGCTGTCAGTCAATATTAGCTCCTGAATTAATGGATACTGGATTTAGAAGCCATCGGTCCATAATTGGTCCACTTCTTTTATGCCACCCATAAATCTTTTGTAAATAATGTTATTGAGATCAAATTCAAACAAAAAAGCCTCATCTTATACCTTATCCTTTTTTTATATGTACGCTGTTTCTTAACTTGTTGTGAATATGGAAAAAAGTTCTTTTAATTTTATAAATTGTTAAATTGCAATCAAGATTATTATAAAAATCAGACAAAGTCATCAATTGTAAATCGTCCAAATTAGATAAAATTTCAAAATACATATTTAAAATAAATTATGTTGGTCGTAAAATTGTCTTTCACACAATATATCGACAGCTCAATTCCAAAACATGCTAAGTCGAAGATATGAGGTAGAACCTTGTTGTTTATAACTATTGATTGGCCTAGCCAATCTCAACCAAAATTTGACAGAATTTAAGTTGAAAAAATCTAAATTCAAAAACACAAAAAAAAATTAAAAACATGCTAAGTCGACATAGCATGATTTGGAATTGAACTGTCGATATAAAATAATAATAAAATTTGCACTAAGACTGAATAGAAAACACAGAATAAGGATATTCTAGTCCTATAACCAATGAAGTTTTTCTATTTCTTAGTACGTTTAGGTGGAGGGTATTAAAGATTCGGCACAGCCCAATATAGCACTCTAACTTGTTTTACCAATAAATCGAATCAAATATAAACGAAGCTTAAACCAAACGTACATATTTTAAAATAAAGCCTTTCAATTAAATATCACACTATAGGCAAAAATGTAGTCATCTCTGATCGCAAATTGTATTTATCAAACTAAATTGTCACAATGTTCCGTGTAAATGAAGAGAGTATTTTTTCGAATTTTATTAACGCCATCATAGCATGCACACACACACACACTGACAATTGCAATTGTAATTGTATTAATGTGAGTGTGTTCATGTTGACATCTCTAAAGCGTTTATCTGTCTGCGAACAATATCAAATTTGTATGTTGTTTGTAGTATTTGTTTATTAGTACAAATGTATAAGTAAGTGTGGGTACATCCCATCAAACCAATTATTACGCAAAATGTAACTATATAAGCTTTTCATAAGATATTTTCTACAACTATTTGTAAGTCTACTTAAAAACGCACAAAACAGTAACAGTTTTTAAAAATGCTTTACATGACCATACTTTTTACAATAATACTTGCTAAACACTTGTATAGATAACAATTTAACAAGTAGGTATGATTGCAAATGACTTATCCTCCCAATAGTTTTGTAAATGTTTCTGCGAATGAAGTACCATTATTTGGCATGTGCCTCAATTTTGATTCATTAGTTAAAGTTTTCAGTCTTTGTGTTTTTTCAGTGAAAAGTGAAGTGTTTTAAAAAGGGGACAATTAAAAAAAGGCATTAAATATTTAAATTTAAAAGATCTATTGTAAATATGTCAGTTAAATTTAAACATTTGTAGGTTAAAAAAATTATTTTTCATAAGTAACAGTAAAACTGCTCTAAATTAAACAATTTCTTTTAAGGAAAAAGAACTGCTTACGGTGGCCAAAAGTCCCCATTTCATAAAAAACTGTTGACGCAAATTATTGCAAGACGAGCTGGCAGAGAATTTATGCTGAAAAGGAACAGCAGATAAAAAGAGTGTGCGGAGCCTAAGTGCAGCTAAAGCCATAAGAAGTAAAATGTTTCACTTATTTTATTAATTAACATATTAAGATATTTTTTTTACAAATGCTGCAATTACGAAGAACAAAATCTTTTTTCGATTTGTTAAAAATAGACAACAGTTCCGAAAAACCTATGTGGTCAAACAAAATCTATATATATAAAAATGCATGTGTGTTTATTTGTTTGTATGTACCTTATAGGAGACCAAACCTCTTGACCGATATTAAAATTTTCACAGCATTTAATTGGGACTCTGGTATGATTAATAGAATACTTTTTTAGATCACGCCCACTTTTACGCCCACTTTTTTTAAATATTGTAAATGGAGATCAAACCTCGGGACCGATATTTTTGAAATTTTCAGAGAATTTAACATGGACTCTGGTATGTTTAAGAAGGTACTTTTTTGACCACGCCCACTTTTTTAAAATTATGTAATTGCTTCCATTTAGTTTTTAACAGATTTACTTCAAATTGTATACACATTATATACTGCAGGCAGGGTAGAAATAAACATTTCTTACGCCACGCCCCCTTTCACGCCCATTTTCACGCCAAATTTTGTTTGAAAGTTTTAAACTTTTTTTTCTCTATACAAATTTGTTCCTTGCTATTGCTCTTAACACTGTTAACATCGCCATATAACTATGAACCACGCCCACTTCACCTCCTTCTTTTTTAATTCAGATACTTACTTATACCACTAACAATGTTTGCTGTACAAAATATATTTTTGTAATATGTATTTCCCTAAAGTTTTATATACTTTTTATCTACAGATAAGGTAGTCAATAATAAATTCTTGACTATGTAAGTGGACAAAGGCGCATGGCCTCGCCCACTGAAATGCATGACATATTTACCATTCGATTTTAAACAATTTTTTCTTGTTCTATTAGCGTTTACGATGACTGTTAACAAAGCTCAAGGTTAATATCCCGTGTATATGTGTATGCTCCTGATGGGCAAACTAAAAATATTGTATATCTTAAAGCATTGCAATAAATACATTAAAAATAAATAAATAAATATTTGTAGATATATAAATACGTTTTATTTTATTTTATAACGAATAAAACCAAATAAAATTCTTATGAAAAAATTTACAACCGTAGTACAGTGTAAATTATTAATAGGTTGTATTTTTAAGTTTACAAAAATATTACCAATGTAAGCTTATTACAAACATGATTAGAAAACTATTCTTCTGTAAGCTTATTTTATAATTAGACTTCCACGCTTACTGTATATTATATACAAGTAACATTATCGCAAGGGTTCAGTTTTCATTATTAAACTATTTTTAGCAAGCCTTTTATAATAGTAATCACAAAACTTTTCTAAGCTTAACTCTTATATTAGTAAGCTTGCTATAAGTTTTGGTTTGTTGGGATATACATACATATACACACTCACACACATATGAGTGTATACTATTATTTTTATTTGTATTTTATTTTTCAACACAACACAATCAAATTCTACACAAACAGTTACACACAGAAACTCACTTGCATTTCCCACAAAAACCAAACATACAACATTTATTCGTTTATATTTTATCTTAAATTGGTAGTACAGCCTTTTTGCAACATCCCCCCCCCCCCCCTCCACACCCCATCGCCTATAACATTTTGTGTCCTAATTCAAACTAATTCATTCCCCTTTTTAGTGAATGACGCCGACAAGTACCATTTCAGTTTTAATTAGGTTTATGTTCAGCTTAAATATCTACACACATGCGGGTAGTTAGCAAAACAAAACACCAAAAAAGAAAAACTCATACACAAACATTAATTGTCATTTTGTTGTATTTTTAAATAGAAAAAACTGTTTTTGTATTTTAGGTATAAAACATTTGGATTTTATTTTAGTTTTGCTCTCTTTCTCATTCTATCTTTCTATATTTAGTGTTAATCTTTAGTTCCTTGTATTCGTTTTTAAATCTTTTCGTTTTTCTGTTTTAACTCTTAAATACCCAGCAAAAACTTTTCTTACATTCTTAATTTTATTGACTTCCAGAATTCATTATTTCATAGCTTTAATCGTCACTTTTTGTATTACTTATTTTAGATTAAATAATTACTTATATATATCTTAAAAAGATCATAATTATAAAATCCAAAAAATTTACTTCAAATAAATAGATTTAGAGGAGGGAGTTAGTCCCCTTTCGCACGTTTCAATTCTGACTCTGCAACGCAAGTATTTAAGGGTGAGAAGGGAAAAGATAATAAAAGGGTTAC
The DNA here is from genome assembly GCA_916048285.2 of Bellardia pandia. NCBI lineage: Eukaryota > Metazoa > Arthropoda > Insecta > Diptera > Calliphoridae > Bellardia > Bellardia pandia. The sequence goes on along the minus strand of OU696530.1, from coordinate 80,730,789 downwards.
ATACTTGAAGTTACTAGTCAATTTTCTAAATTTCTAAACAGAATTGAACGAAAACTGGGCAGCTAAAACTGAAATGTGTGAAACAACACTTAGTATATGATTAAAAATACTTATCATTTGCAATGAGTTTCCCTAATATTTATTAAGTTTATTTACTTATTTTATTAAATTTTGTTATAATAAGTCTACAACTACACAGTTTTATAAAACTTTTAAGTATAAAAATAAATTATTAATTTTTTAGTTAGAAGGATTAATTTTGGGACATTACGAACAAAAATAAGTACATTTTCTAGTAGATTTGTAAGTAGTCTGGTCGACAATATGGGTCTCTGGACATAGCTCGATTCAGGGTAACTATATTGTTGATGATTTAGCCAAGAAAGGTGCAACGTTGGCTGATGAGGAGATTGATTCCTTCATTGGCATTAACATGAAAAGTCTGAAATTACTCTTTCAAGATGAAATGTTCAGACTTGCTTAGGTAAGGTGGACGAACGAGATCACCTGCTCTATTGCAAGGTCCACTTGGCCCTTATTTGATGCGGGAAGGATGAAATCATTACTTAGTTTTCGTCGCGACCTAATTAGGTTTATTGTCTCTCTACTTACAGGTCACTGTACTTTTGGCACACACGACAGAAGACTTGGTCTACAATATAATGACTTTTATAGAAGCTTTCACAACGAGAAGGAGGAGGAGGAGACAGTCATCCACTTCCTCTGCGAATGCCCGGCCCTATCGCTGAAAAGGGAACGGATACGCGGGACACCCTTTCTTCCATGTTTGGGTGAACTATCTAGGATAAATCTAAGATGCATCAGCACCTTTGCCAAGGAATCTGGATGGTTCGATAGGAAAGCAACCAATGCGGAGTGAAACCGATAGGTTGTCCACCAACGGATATCACAATGGGATTAACACGATGGACCCAAGTGAGCTGTTTTCAAGAACGGCTGCCCACGGAACCTAACCTAACCGACAATTTCCTATTAATTTTTAACTTGATTTGTAAGTAAAGTTTTTGCTGGGTATTTTCTCTTTATTAAGTTTTAAAAATATAACACCCATTTCACTATTATTTGCATAATATCTATATTTGCTTTTAGTACTTACACTTTTGATTTCATTCATTTTTGTGAATTGTCGTCCGAATTCCCACAGATCCACACCGAATTTTAACGCCCAATTGCGGACTCTGAAAAGAGGAAGAAAATAGAAAATATTTTTTTATCTAAAAATTTTATTCAATACTTAAATAAGCTAGTTATAACTACGAGTACTTAGTATATTATTCTATAATAAACATTCAATATGACTTTGTAATGAAATATCAGTGTTTAGAACATTTTAACTGCTTTCATAACGCAAAATATCGGTCAATAAAACGTTCTATGCCAACTTCAGCTAAGGTTTATCACGCAGGGACCGCAATTGTTACGACTTGTATCGAAAAAGTCAAAACAAAAAAATGTTATTTTTTAAATTTTATTTTTTAAGGCAGAAAATAAAAGTTATTTTTTAACTTTTAATATTTTAAGGCAAAAATAAAAGTCATGAATTAAATATTTAATAGTAATACGCTAGTTTTATTGCCTCCAACTTTTTTGAATTGCTCTTGAAATTGTGATAACGGATGTTTTATCATTTACTAGCTAAAACCCGGTGTGCCTTGCTACCCGTATCGTAATGAAATAAAAAGTTTAGAGTTAAATAAATATAATTATTAAGTTATTAAAATCTACAGTGTTCCTTTTAAATTAAATCTTATTACATTATCTTTTTATAATTTACAATATACAAACAAACAAACACACATTCACTTTTATATATAGATATTCACTTTTATATATGTATAGATAAGGGTTTCAAATGTATACAAATTTTAACATTTACTTAATATTGTTGCTAGTCAGCGCATTGGTGTCCTAAATATTAATATTTATAGCTAATATAGCTTTCCCTATATATAATTTATCATCATAGTTATGGGAGGTGCCACGCCCACTATTGATAGTCCGCCAATTCTTGTCTTAAATATTAATATTGATGGTAGAATAACCGTACCATATATCTTATTGTATACCATATATTTGATTTTTTTTAATTATCATCATATGGGAGGTGTCACGCCCCCTGTCGCTACTACTCCCATTTTTTCGGCAAATATTTAAACAAACAATGGAATTGCTTCTTTTTTATGGGGCTATGTCAAAATTATGGACCGATGCAAACAAAATATTATTTTGAGATTTCACTTTGCAGGAAACATTTATGTACCATAAGGCCATATTTCGGGAATACATTTGTATGGGGGCTATGAGATATCGTAGACCGACTCCTACCATTTTTAACAGGACCTGTCCTTCTATAATAAAAACAAAGTGTGCAAAATTCCATCATATTATCTGCATTATATTTGAAGAAAACAGCAAAAAATGTCTGATCTATAACTCAGATCCTACTGGACCGATTTTGCCCGTTTGGAATACCAAACATTACGATGAATTGAAGAATGTTTGGCAAAAATTTTATTGTTCTATGTCTTTTTTTCAAAGCTCTATCGTGTCAACAATAGACGGACAGATGGAAAGGCGGACGGACATGGCTAGATCGTCTTAGAATCTTATAAGGACCTAAAATATATAGACTTTTTCGCTCTACGACCATTATTTCGATGTGCTATAAATGGAATGACAAACGCAATATACCCCCCCCGCATCTTTTTAGTGGTGGATATAAAAACAAAATATAAAACACTATTTTTTATTGGGATCATATGGTACAATTTATTTTCTGTCTCTGATTTACAGAGAAAACTGAACAACAATTAGGTTTCAGAAGTAACGTAGGAACAAAAGTTGCTGTCTTCACCATGCCCAAAATTCCTAGAAACTATATAGAGTTCAATTAACAAATACAAACATAAAATGTCAGTGTTGAGATCTCAAAATGCATATGTCAGTAAATGTAGAACTTACCAAGTGTCCAAATTTAAGCTAAGCTGATTAACTTTCAGACATCGGGGTGAGGAAAAGATAAGACGAGTACACACTTCGTTTTACTCTCTTATTCGTATTACATTAGTGTACACGAGAGATTTACGCAATAAGACTTGTGCTGTGTGAACACCGAAGAAATTTCAAGCAAAAAATTGTATCAATCTTTTCAATAAAAATTACTAAAATAAAATGTAAATCGGCACTAACTTTCGAAAGCGATTCTTGGTCACTCAGAAAAATATATAAAAGATGTGGAAATGAACAAAAATACAAAAAAAAGTATACGACCTGTATTGTAGCTGAGTAAATAAAGCATGTCAAGACGTATGATGGAAGCAATCGGTATTAGGAGCGGATATACGAGGGCGCTTTGGAAACAGAAAGACAATAATTAGTTTTTCAAAAACATTATGAAACTTCAATACACTCAGTCCAACGCTTATTTAGCAATTCTATCCCTTGAATAAAATAGTTTTCCTCAAGGCCTTCAAAATAGTGACTTACAACTGTAATTGCATCTTCATTTGAAGTACAACATTTGCTAGGATTTTTTTAGATTTGGAAACAGGTAAAAGTCACTGGAAGCTAAATCAGGAGAATGAGGTGGGTGGTCAAGCAACTCGTACTTTAATTTGTTGATTTTAGCCATTGTTAAAACACTGTTGTACGCTGGTGCGTTATCTTGATGAAAAATTATTTTTTGTATTGTAAGCCAGCACGTTTTTCTCGAATTTTTACACATAATTGATCTAAAATGTTGCAATTGTACTCTAAATTAATCTGTTTTACCCTTTTGCAAATAGTCAATCAGTAAAATACCTTTGGAGTCCCAAAAACCCGTTGCCATAACCTTACCAGCCGATTAAATTGTTTTTCTTTCTTTGGGACACTTCTTACAGCTGCGTAACATTTAGAAAATTGTCTAAACCGTTACCTGCACATCGCAAGAAGGAAGATTTTGAGAATGTGCAGCTATGGATTCATGTTATTAACCTGTAATTCAGATGAGTACCCATGTTTTTAAGCTTTTATTAACTCAGCCCCACAGTGGCTGAAAATCGTTTTTCGTTGGCCAAAATTCTGTAACTTTTGAACCGATCAAAATATTGAAGTAATTTTTTTTTTAATGGATAGATATTTAGTTCAGCTTGGCTCAGTTTTAATTACATTAAAATTGATTAATGACTTTTTAAGGACTTCTAGGTCAAAGTTGAACTTTTGATTTTTTTTAACTTTTGGAGTGAAATATGGGTTTATTTTTTTATTTACATATTAAAAAATTTAATATTTGGAACTTAATAATAGTTATAATTATTTTTTGTGATAATGGAATTTTTTTAATGTTACACTCAAAAAAATTTTTACACTCAAAAAAATGTTTACACTAAAAAAAATAGTAAAATTCACTGGAGATTTTGCTGTTACTACAGAAAAATTTATTCTTTTTTGCTGTCAGATTTGATAATTTTAAAAAACATTTTAAAAATAAAAACTGCAATAGATTTTATTAGCATTTGTAACAATAGTAGGTTCTATTTATTATTATTTTTAACCGACTTCAAAAAGGAGGAGGTTATCAATTCGAATGGTGTTGCTTTTTTTATGTTTGTTCCACGATAACCATTTCTGAACCAATTTTAAAAATTCTTTTTTTGTTTGAAAGGGTTTGCTTGCAGGTAGGTCCCATTTAAGTTTTCTGAAGATCGGACGGACATACGGTTTTTTATTTACCGTTATCTATATTTTTTCTGTGCTTCTCTTATAAATTGTTGAATAACTTCGTGATTTATCAATCAATTTTAAAAATAATTTTTTTATTTGGAAGATATGGCTTGCAGAAAAATATATTTAAGGTAAAAAAAATGAAAATTTCAGAAATTGATTGAGATATATCGGGGATATATAGCATAAACCGATTTTTAAGAATATATCGAATATGGGTATTGTCATCATTTGTATTGCCTGACCCTTGTTTTGGCTGATCTATAATTAATCCAAATTTGCGATATTCACATGTTTCTTTTTTGAACTTCTTAACTCTTTGTTGGTTCCATTGTTTCTTATGGATCCTGAAGGCCCGAAATCCAAATCATAACTGATTTTTAGTATATGTTCCATAAGTCGTCATTTGATACACAGTAAAAAGTCATGAAAAAATATGTGATGCTCTTGGTAGTCACAGCTAAATTCAAGTGCGGCCGAAAGGGTTAATATCAGGTAAAACTAATTAGTATCTGGCCAATATTGGGTTTTTTTTCTTTAGTGGTTTAATGTCGCGATTATTATTATAAAATTGTTTATGACTTTGGTTGACCCTAACAGTTGATAACAGGTATATTAGAAAGAGATCATATGTTTACTGTAGAACCTATTGTGATATTTTTATGACTTATTTTTTTTGCTAATCAAAACAAAGCCATAAAACCCTTTCCCAGGTATTATATTCAATTATTTTAGTTTTACGTAGTCTAAAGTAAAAAAACATAAACCTTTAGGCGAAAAAGTAAAAATTTAATACACCATTGTATACGAGTAATTATAGGGCTGTTTAAATTATCGTAATTTGAATTTTTTTAGAGTAATTTCATTAAAATTAAAAAAGTGTTCTACCGGCGGGTCGTGGCGGGTGCAAAAGTATATATAGGGTTAAAGAAGACACTTTCACCTTTCTTCGGGTGGTATACGTTTCTTGTTCCCTTTTGTTCCCTAGAAGTTCTATTCCACTAAAGTTTAAATTTCAGAAAAATATAGTAGTTTCATAAATATTTCAGAACGCCCCTAATATTAAACGCTAGAGCGGTAACCACTTACAACAACTAAAGACTATAATCCTACCAACTTTATAAAAAAGACCGCAGGCCATTATCGATGATAGCTTGCGAGTAGTAACCATTTATTTTTGACAAAAAACAAATAAAAAACACCTTTTTCTGAAATTAAAAAAACAGTTGAGTTTGACAGCATGCCACGCCCACAATTATTAATAGTTTAACCTAATTTTTTGGCTACCTTAATATGGATATATTAGCTACAAAAAGGTGTAAAAATTTTAAAAATCGGTGACAAAAAAAAATCGACTTTTGGCCAATGAAAAACGATTTTCAGCCACTGTGAGCCGTCCAAGGCGTAGTATTAAGAGTAAAAAACCAATTTCAAATTTAATAAAAATACCTACACATGTATTTACTAATAAAAAACATTCAATTAAATTAATTTAATTTTAAGCCAACAAGACAACAATAGAAATTAATTTGTTGTCTTCCGCTTTTCACTCATAACTAATTTCAGTAATTTCACTAATTTTATCATTCTATTTTAGTATTTGTAATGTGAAACATGAAGAAAACAGACATTGTTAAAATGACCCGTGTCATGATTACGAATTTTCCACGTGAGCGGCTAAAAAAGTCAACAATCAAAAAGAAAAAGCAAAAGTAGAAAAATTAAACTCAATCTAGAGAACTTGTAGGTGGAAGACGGAAAGAAATAACAAAGACTGAAGATAAAGCAGTAAGTGGAGAAGGAGCGGAAGAATGAAACCCCATTAATGCTAATGCTAATGCAAATCAACAACTAAACCGAGGGTGTGTATATATATGTATACTCGTATGTATGTATGAGAGTGTGTGGGGTGTGCGTTTTGTAACGGTTTTGCATAGTGTTTGTGTGGCCTTTGCAAATGTGTTCTATATTTATATTTGTTGTAGTTGTTATAGTTAATGCTATTGTTTGCTGCTGTAAATTTGCTATATACAAAATATAAAAATACGACAAACTGTTGAGACACATTTTACTTTGACTTACAATTGCAATAGCAACAACAAAATTACAACATGAATATGCATGCTTATGCATGCTTATCCTTACATACATACATACTTAGATAATATTGCGATTTATTTACAAAACACACATAGTGAAGGTAAAAAGCGAAAACGAAAACTTAAACTTAAACAGGCTCTCCCTGAGCTGTGAGCAGACTTTTCTTTTTAAGTGAATGAGTAAGTGGATTTGTCTCGTGATACTTTATGAGATTTACCGCCGCCTCATATGAATAATAACAACTAAAAGACATACACGTACACAATTACATTATGTTTTACAAACAATTTAATGTGTATGAGAGAGTTGGTGCCTCATACTTCTAATCTAATATGCACGCAAGCAGGCAGATCGACAGACAGACAGACAGACAGACATGACTTTAAATATTTCAAAATAAAAATGGTAGCTCATGTTGCACAGTGGCCAGCCCATTTCTATTAGTGCCAAATGTACAATATTTGTAATATAAATATTGTTACGTGTTTACATTTTAAAAAACGTTCATTTATTTTCTTTAAATAAACCGGATTTCTTTTAATTTCAAAATAAAAGCGTCAAGTAGTTTAACGAAACATAACGAGTCCTTATTTACTCAAATGTAGGCAAAAACAATTTTAAATCAGAAATCTCCCCCTGGCCCACGATGTCGAACGATAACGTTCGCTTAGATAAGACTTAAGACACAAACTTTTTATCGTATCTATTTTTTACTCAATCAAGTTTGTTTATTCCACAATCAAGTTTGTGTCTTAAGTCTTATTTAACGGCCGGTATCAACATACAACTTGTTTAGCATTTCTATATTTGCATTTGAAGACGTTTTAATTTATAAACATTATTGAGAACACCCTGTTATGAACATAGCTGGGCAATATGACAACATTAAGTTTAAACGGCTTTGACTGAATATTTTAGACACGAACCTTCTAGACTTGCAGTCATATGGAGCATTCCATGAAAAAGTGGAACTCTGAACTGTTTTACAAATATGCATTTTTTATATATTATTGCACGTACATAGTGAGATTATGTTCTCACCTAAAATAATTTACAAAGGTTGTAGTGAGTATGTCTCATTTTTTGTAAATACCGTTATTTATTGAGAGTAACAACAGCTGTGAATACCAGAATGAAGTTCAAAGCGCACTCTGGTCACGAACAAGTGTTCTTTTATTTACTGCAGCAAGTTTTTACAAAGGCAATTGCCAAACATATCTTATATGCTCAGATGCAAATTCGAAAGACAAGGATACAGTTTTTGTTTTCATCAATAAGTTGTTTGACTTGATGCATAAAGAAAATGAAGACTTACCTTCAGCGGAAATTATTTGGAGTGACGGCCCTTCATCGGAATTTAAGAACCGTTATATGGTTAAACTAACATCAATGTTGAGTGTAAAGTACAAAAGGCCCTTTTATTGGAAATATTTTGCTACATCGCATGGAAAAGGTGTGATAGACGGAGTTGGCGGAAATATCAAAAGACTGGTAAGAGAGAAAATGATGAGCCAAAATGAACATCTTGTTGTCCAATCAGCCAAGGACTTTTCTGATTTAGCTTCTCAATTAGTCACAAAAACCCGTGTGATTTATGTGCCATCCTCTGAAATTTATGAAAGGATTAAAAGTGCATCGCCGTGGGACAATGCCAAAGCGATAACTGGAGTTTCCAACTTCCATTTCATTAAAACTGAGGAGAAAGTTGTGGAGTGCAGAAAACATTGCCTTTCCCAAGACAAAACTGTATTTACCTATTGATTTTTACATATATTATATATTGTAAGTTGAACTATGTCCCGTACGTGACGCGACTTGTCTGTACGTGACAAAATAAAAAAAACTATTTTCTCTTACAAATATGTGTTTTATTAAAAATTTATTATTATCATCAGTAAGCCTAAATGTTAGTTATAATTTGTTTCTAAGACAGCTTTTCTCTATGTGTAATAGTTTCGCTGAGATTAACAGTTAAACACAACAATTTGAAATGTTGGTTGTTTGAGCTGTCCCACACGTGACGACATTTCTTCACTTTTTTCCTCAGTACTTCGAGAATTACAACAACGAAAATTTATGTAGGATTAAAGGCTATCATATACTCAAATTAATAATTGCAAAAATTTAGATATCTGATTTACCAGTTAAGAGTTATGCGTTGAATAAGTACAAAAAAACAGTTGAATTTGTCTGTACGTGACCATGGAATGCTCCATATACATTCTAGTATCTTAGCTACGAACCTTGCAGAAATTATGATTTGTGTATAAATAGCCTAAGAGGGTCAATCAAGTTAAGCTAGGTATAGACGGTTGTCATATCATACAATGTTGTCAGATCTAGCACTGTGCTAGCAATATACTGACATTCAAAAATTGTTAGAGAAAGGTCAGAAATTGACAATGCTTTTTCTTACAACTTTAAGTTCACACGGTGGTTAGACATTTTCTAAACATTTTTCGGACAACGTTGTACGATCTGACAACCGTCTATACAAAGCTTTAGTTTTGTTAATTGTGGATCATCGTTGAGTAAACATCAAAGTGTTATCAAACAGTAATTTAAGTGTGTAATTCTTAAATCGTAATATAAGTGTGTAAAAGACAAAGTGTTCATTTACAATTATTTTCGTGTTCATTTAAATAAATAAAGACTAGTTCAAACTACTTGACGCTTTTATTTTGCAATTAAAACAAATCCGGTTTAATTTAAAGGAAATAAACCACCGTTTTTAAAAGGTAAAAACTCAACAGTATAATATAACGAAAATCCAGCTTTTTATTTTGAAACATTTTTACAATATAATTTACATATATTATACAATATAAATTTATAGTCAAAACGAATGAAATGAACATGTGAAAGTTAAATTGGCTACCTCTATCAGTTGCAATAGTACTTGGAATACCACAGCGACATAATCAACCGTCATAAAAAACTCTAAACACAGCTTCAGCTTTAATATCCTTGAGAGGAAAAGCTTCTGGCCAACGACTGAAACGATCGACACACGTTAAAAGATATGAATATCATTCTGATTGAGGTAAAGATTCTACGATGTCCAAATTAATCATTGAAAACTGGTTGGTAATAATTGGGAATTTTGCAAGTTTGCTCTTGGTGTGTTTTTACAGCATTAAAATTGAAATAGTGATTAAAAATAATTTTAAAATACAAAGTATAAAGTAGTAGAATACAGTATCATCGAAAGAAATCTATTCTTTCGTTGAAATTTTTTTTCATTTTGTCACTGTAAATAATATTTGAAAATTGAAGCTTCTTCTCTATTGTTTAAAATATATATAGTTAACAGAAATTTATGATGCCTCAAACCCACTGTGCAGTGTAATGTGAGCGAATAAAGTGCCTTAATGCACTGCATTTCTGTACAAGTTGTTTGTTGTCTCACTGCCTACACTTTTAATGCATGATTTGGTTTATAAAGCTGTTGTTGTTGTAATTTTTTTTTTTTTATTAAATACACCTACACACAACCACACACACAAACAAACACTTGTTCATTCATTCAGTTATGACTGCACGTAATAGACTCTGTCGGCCTGTCTATAATTTCCTTTTCATTTAGGTTTCCATACACATGTCACTGTGTGTATGCGTGTGTGTGTCTGTGGATGAGTGTGTGTGTGTGCGTGAGTTTATACGAGTGTGTAAAAAGCACCTGTTTGTAATTTTTTCCCCATATTTATTTGTGTAGGTGTGTATTTTGTTTTATTATTTCTTAGTTGAGCTATTGTCAAAGTTGTATTTTTTTCCTACATTTTATCATAGTAGTTGTTATAAATTTAGACTAGTTGCTATTTGGCATGTGCATGTATTTAATTACACCATTATACGGAAATTTCTAGCATTTTCAATGCAAAAAACTAAAAAATAAAAACAGTTTATTGACCTTTTTCTTTTCATATTTGCTATGTTAGTTTGTTTATTTTTAATTTTATTTAGTTGTCACGTTTGTATTGTTTAAGTTAAAATATCATTTTTTTTGTTTTGTTGCCATGAAAATAATTCTAGTGATTTGCCTTCAATGTGTTAATTTGTGGTTTTAACACAGGCGTATGATTATTTAATAATTATTTTTATAGAAATAGATATTGCTCATACGTCTCGTTTGTTCAATAAGCTTAATTGTTATGTGTTTGCATTAATTAAAAAACTTGTGTTTTCTAATCTAATCGTTTTTTTAAATGCAGTGCACTCGCGAAAATATGAACACCCCAAAATAAAAGCACTTGTTCTGTGTTATGGACTATTCCTAAATATGAACTTTGTACAAAAGCTTTAAAATATGAACATTTATTTTTATACCCTTCACCTTCATGAGAAGGGTATATATAAGTTTGACATTCCGTGTGTAATTTCCACAATATAATTTTCCGACCCTATAAAGTATATATATTCTGGATCCTTATAGATAGCGGAGTCGATTAAGCCATGTCCGTCTGTCTGTCTGTTTAAATCAGTTTTTTGAAGTCCCCAGATATACTCGGGATCCAAATCTTCAATAAGTCTGTCAGAAATGCTTTCGAGAAGTTTGCTATTTAAAATCTTTTATTTAATGTATTATAAATTATCAGACACACAGTACTTCCCGAGATATAGGCCTATATATTTATATATATATTTGAAGGGAAAACGGTTTATGTAGTATTGGGTGTATAGCATAAAAATGCGGAATTCATACCAGTATAAGTTTCAACGTGCAAGGGATTGTTTGTGCTGTACCGAAGTGGTTATTTTGACACGAAAGACAATGATGGCCCAGGCCAGTAAAAAAAGTTTGAAGACCAAAAATTACCGGCATCACTCCATGAAGCTTGTTTTCATACTCAAAAAGAGCTTGCAAACTCGTTAGGAGCTATTCAAACAGCAATGACAAAGGAAATTGTGTACCATATGAATTGAAGCTGAGAGACTTTGAAAGACGATTTGGCATGCACGATAACTGCTACTTAAACGCTATAAAAGGAAATCACTGAAACATGGATCCGTTATGATAACCGAAAGCGTATGTTCGTATGTTTAGCCCGGCCAATATACAGTGGAAAGCAAAACTGTCCGGATGTTTTTCATATATACTTATATATATGTATGTATTTTTTTTTATTTAATTACACCTTATAGCGTGTTCAGATATGAACCTTAATTGCAATAATCGCAATTAACGCCTTTATTGAGCTCAATATTCCATATAAAATCTCAATTTATACAAAATTGTATAAAATGGCAAATGTCAACAAAAGAAAACAAAAGAAATCATTTAAAAGTCAATATGAAGGTAAGTCTGTTTACATAGAAACACATCAACCATTTAGAGTATTTTTTGTATTGTTTTCCAACTGTCAAATAATGATTGAGTAAGCTGAAAATTGCGTATGCCTGAACACTTAATATAATATTGTCAATTAACTGAATATTGAGTCAATTAAGTTTCATATCTGAACACAGTATTATTCTAAATTATAAAACAAGAACTAAACATTACAACGATATTGCTTTGTTAAAATGTAACGGTATTTGACCCATTGTTGTTGTTGTTCTTTTTTGAGATCTCGTTATCAAGCTTTTTTTGATTAGCTTGATTTTTAAATAAAAAATTAAAAGATCTTTAAAAATGAGACAAACGCCAACTGATATTGAAAACAATGTGATAAATTTGTTGCCAAATAATTATTCTTTGCCGTAAAATTGCAAAAAAATTAAATTTAAGTAAATCCATGGTAAACGATATAAAAAAACGGCATAGTATAGATTGCAATAATGACCAAAGGGGCCGACCAAGACTGGTGATTGAACGTTTGGTACATAATATGGACTTCAAGGCCCCAAAAAATGCTGCAAAAAGTATTGGTAAGGATGTCAGTTCCTGGACGGTTAGACACCCATTAAATAGAATTGGTTTAGTAGCCAGTGTGAAAAAGAAAAAGCCATAACTTTCCGATAGAAATGTGAAAAAACCCTTTATTTCTGTAAACCCACAAAAATTGGGCAGTAGATGACTGAGAAACGTGTTATTTGGAGCGACGAAACGAAAGTCAACCGATACCAGTCTGATGGATAAAAATACAATTGGCATAGGCCGCATGAGCGCATCATTACCTTACTTCCTTAATGCAAAACATCCAGACAGTTTTGCTGCCCACTGTATATCAATGGCTGTAAGGTAATGCTCTATATTTGGTGGGTCCGACCATCACAGGGAACCTACTTTAAATACAACTGATTCGTTAGAAGCGAACAATTGCCGTAAAACATACAGAAAATGCGGCTAGACATGAAAGCGTAATATTCCAACAGGATAATGCTTGTTCACAAGTTATAATACCTGTTATAAACTATTTAGAAATAAATGGTTGCCCTGTGCGACAACTATTTCTTTCGTTCGTATCAGAACGCTTTCTCTAGTATACGCTTCACTTTCGAAATTGGTTTGATTCGTTCTTGGCCTCAAAAGATGAACAGGGGGCAAATCACCGCATTCGAAATCGAGTACTTCGTAATCGATATGTAGTTAACGTGGATCACGGTAATCGGTATCGTAAATAAATTACTCGAAGTTATATTCTATCGAATACAAACAAACCCCATCTTTTTTGCGCAAAATTAGCAAATACATAACAACAAGTGAAATAATAATTTGATAAAAATGTGAGTTTTTTTACGTTTTTCTCCAAAATATTTTAAAATATAAATTTAATTGTTTAGGAAAGGTGAACACCAAAGAAAACTAATAAGTAATGAAAATCCCGTTTCAAGAACAAATACAAACAAGGTAAATGGGAAGCAAAAAGAGGTATTGGCGCATTTTATGATGGAACACCCCGGCCAAAAGTAAGCTGCAAAACTGTGCGCAAGCAAAAGTAAGGTCTCAAAATTTATGGAGACTATTAAACAAATATTTAGATCCATTTTTATTAAACCTTTTCAGATTTTTGTTTAAAATTTAACAATTTATCACAAATTAATTTATTTTGTTTTCCTTTTTCGTTTTATTTTTCTTATTGTCATTTGTTTACAGCAATGTAAAAAATAGTAGTAGATAAAATAAATTACAATCGAATACCGTGATCCAAAAAATTGCGGCCATCGAACATTTTTTCCACTCGAACGTACATTCGATATCGGGTGCGGTGATTTGCCCCCAGTTCTTGGGAACATAATCCATATGTTGTTAGAAAGATGAGAGAATGTCACAGCTAACAATGGCCAATACTTTGAGTCAATTAATATTGCGCTTAAAATTTAAAAATTCCGCACTTTTAATTCATGCACCCAAGACAAGAGTTACAGAGCATTCAAGTTTAAATTTTGAACATGGCTACTAGAGGCACTCCAGGGCATGATTGTATTATATAGTGAACGATGATAGTTTTGTAACAAATATTTATAAATTATTGATCCAAATGTGCTATAAAATAATGCATCTTAATATTTGAACAAATATAATTGTGTATTAATAAATTGTTATATTATGTAGCAACTCTTTGTAAATTCCCCGTTTATTTAATTACATCAATTTTTCTTAAATCTAGAGCAACTCATGACAAATATACAAATTATATGCAAAACTTTTGCAAACTCAAACAAAGCAAAAAAAAAAAACAACCGGCAAAAAACGTTAAGTCCAATTAACAACCATTAACAGTCCTTAACCAATACTTTTACTAAAAGAACTTTAACCTACTCGCACAATGAAGTAGCAAGCTCCTTAACTTGAGCCACCATTGTTGCAGTAACACAAGAAGAACAAACTAAAAGCAGAGCAAAATAAACTTTAATATCAAACTATGGAATATAATGTGTGTGTGTACATTTAACTTATTTCATTACATACAGACATACATACATATTTTGTGTATTTTATTTATTTATTTATTTATTTATTTATTTATTTATTTTTGCTATTTACAAATTCTATGGGCATATCTACTTCAAACAGTATTTGTTTGTTCCTTCTTTCGTTTGTTTGTCTGTTTGGTTTTGTTACTTGAACAAAAATCTACAACAACACAAAAAAAACAAACAAAAAATAACGTTGGAAAACGAGTAGACGACGGGGCTAAGTGTTCATTGTAGAGAGCAACACACAAATGCAACAACGAAAATAATACTCGTATATACGAGTATGTACATAGGTATTATAGTTATTGAGGCCGTTCCGTGTTGTTGTTATTGTTTATCCTCCATTTTCTTACTCACACACAGCTATTCTTTGGAGCACTACCACTACTCTACACAATTTACAACTTTCATGTATTAACCGAGTAAGAGAACGAATCGTCCGAGTTATTGTTAAAAAGAGTCGAGAGGAAAAAGCATAAGAAAAAACTGAAAAGTTTAATGAATTTTTTAATATACTATAACCATTACGAGTCCAAGGCTATGACTGTATCTAAAGGGTTTTTTAACAAGAATTTTGTTTAGTGGTTGACATATCAAGAGTAGAAGCTTTGCTAATTATTACAATGAATTAAAATCGATCGAAAATTGCAATAATATAATAAAAATTAACAATAAAAATGCTTAATGGCTGTAAAATTCATGTACATTCGTTGTAAACGAATGAATGTCGGAAAATTGAATCACTAAATAAATATTTAGAAAATCTGAACGCAATTGAATTGCTCATTACTAAAAACCTTAAAATACCAGTCATATGTAAGTCCCCCCCCCCTACAAAAATTTAAGTGCTGCAGCACGAGTACCTCAAGGAAGTATCCTGAGACCCTTCTTATACTCGATATAAAGGGTGAGTCAAGTAGAGATACAATAGCCTTTTTTTGACAGATCACGTGTGAGTCGTGTCATGCTGTCATGTTATTTTTGTTTAGTATTGTTTGGCATTTCATAATGGAAAGAACAAAGTTTACAAATCGTTCAACTTTACTACGAAAATTCACGTTCTGTGAGGAATGTGTTTCGTGCACTTCGCTCAACTTTGCGTACTATTCGCAACACCATCACCCATTTTGAGACTCAGCATTCAATTATTGGATAATATTCGACCGAATAGACCAAGTCCAGCATGCTGTAAATAAAATATAGTAGCCGTAGCTGAGTGTGTACACGAAGACCGTAGAGAATGGATTCGGCACCGTTCACAGCAACTCGGACTGACGTATGGAACAACTTGGCGCATTTTATGTCGAGATCTTAAATTGAAAGCGTACAAAATACAGCTTGTGCAACAACTGAAACCGCTCGACCTTCCCAAGCGACATCACTTCGCTCTATGGGCTCTTGAAAACTTCCAATAAGATCCGACCTTTTCGATAGGTTCAGCGATGATGCCCATTTCTGGCTCAATGGGACAAAGATCAACCTGAACAGGTACAAGAACTGCCACTTTATCCAGAAAAAACAAAGGTTTGGTGTTGTTTGTGGGTCCATAATTCTTTAAAAATGATGCCGGTGCGAACGTAACCGTCAATGGCGACCGTTATTGTGCCATGATATTCGACTATTTGAGGCCTGAAATTGAAAGTCTTGATCTCGGCGACATTTGGTTTCAGCAAGACGGCGCCACTTCCCACACAACGCATCAATGAATGGATTCATTGAGAGAACACATCGGTGAGCACATAATTTCACGTTTTGGGCTGGTCGATTGGCCACCAAGATCGTGTGATATCACACCGTTAGACTTTTTCCTGAGTAGCGAACCTCAAAATGGATCACGCTTTATATGTGCATCTGATATGCCAACAAACAAATGTACTTTTGCTGATGATACTGTTATGTTAAGCATTCATGAAAACTCTCAAGAAGCATCTCGCTACATTCAAAATCATATATTGGATTTAGAAAACTGGTTAAAGCAATGGAGGATACAATTTAGTAAGTAGAAATGCACACACATAACCTTTACATTGCATAGAGAGTCATGCTCTCCTATTTATATCTATAACAGTGATGCCATTAGGATACGAAAGATACATTTTTCGTATATTTTGAATCTGTACGAAAATGTACAAAAATTTTTTGAGTAATGACATTATAAAAATTTATTTGGAATTTATGTCATACACTTTGGAACTTTTAAACGATTTTAATCTAATATTCCAGGCGGAAAAGCCTCGTCTACACCTTTTCAATCTGAAGTTGAAAAATTAATTAAAAGAATTGCTAGCAACTATTTAGATTTTAACTATGTAAAGGCAACAGATGCTTTGAAAATAGAACTTTATAATCCAAATTATTTTTTACCAATTGAAAAAATTTATTCAGGTGTTTTAGCTCATATTTCGCTTGCTACCCTAATACCCTAGACAGACATAGGATAGCATAAGAAATATGATTTACTAAAAAAATTGCCAATCATTTTATATTGAAGTTTTAAAACAAATCAGTACAAACGACTTAACTCGTATATTAATTTTTACAAAAATTAATTGGTTTTGATAACATCCAAAGATAGTTGTTACATACATATAATTAATTTTAAAGTTTGCTTACTGTATTTTTAAAAATTACATACCTATTATTTATGACTTAAATAAATATAAAAATGAATTAATATATCATTTTCTTTACAATATTCATAAAATATGAAATAAAAATGTTATGTTAATAAATGTTAAAAATTAATTTTCAAATTTTTTTTCAAAATGTATCTTTACGGGAAAAAATGTATCTTTTTGGAAACTAAAATGTATCTGTTTCGAAATTTCACTGGCAACACTGATCTATAATCAAGCAATAACACAACAATCCGAAGTTAAATACCTCGGTATACAGTGTATACTATACACCTCGATCGACGCCTTACATTAAATCCCATATATATGTAAAATTAACTCAAATGAAATTGAAATTAATCCAAATTCATTAAACTCTTAGCTTAAATTAGATTCTAAACTCGTACTTTATAATTCGAGCATTAAACCTATATGGTGAATTGAACACAGATGTGGGGAACCTCCTCAGCTTGTTCCCTGGTATATAAAAAATTCGAATACTCATAAAGATCTAAATGTGCCCTTGGTAAAAACTTAGATCAAAAACAAAATGCAGAAAAATAGTTTAAAAAAGCTTGACGTACACCTAAACCTATTAGTGCGCAACATATTAGTGAATAGTGGATATTGTTTGATATATTCGACTGAGAAGAGGGAAGCCAAAGACAAGAAGGAAGAATGCCTACTTAATACATGTATTCAGCACTGGTTAAACAATTTTCCGGCACTAGCTGGATAAAATAAATAGAAAACAAATAATCATCCAAACTGGGTTTCTTTATAACCAAGATTATAATGTTGGGTCACAAGGATGAATCGTAAAATACGATTTATTGTGAATTGAACATTAATATTTCGCAAAATTGTAACGTTTTAAGGCGAAAAATTATAAGTTGAGCGAAGTAAACATTTACAAAGGATAACTAATGGTAAGTTTTATGCATTCAAATGGGAATAAATACTAATATTATTTTTTATTGTACATTTTTACTTTTATTTAACAATAAACAAAGAAATATAAACTTGAAGTAAAAATTCACAAATGAAATTTTCATAGAAATGTCTAAAGCAATGTGATCCTGAATATACCTTAAGGTACCTTTATAAATGCATATATTAACTATTGAATTAGTGAAAGTTCATTAAAGGATATTTTTTTGAAATTTATTTCCTTATTCAAATTGTAGTTTTAGAATTTTCTATAATAATAATTCAGGAAATATGAAATATGACCAACTTCACGAAACATAAATCCTTGCAAAATAAAGTAAGACAAATATAATCCTGAATGAAGTGAAACCAAACAAAAGCGGACATAATGGTACTTTCTCTGAGTTTAAATAGTAACAATAGTAACAAGGGCCTCATAATGACACTTTTTCTTACTGTCAATTGTACACTTTGGATTTTTGAGTGAGTGAGAACACCCAAAATTGGACCCAATGGTACTTTTTCCAGTTTCCAATGGTACCTTTCTTATTTTATAAATCAATTAACATGAAATAAAAAGGAAGCGTTTTTCTCTTTCCATTTCATCTGTATAGCAATTTTTAACTGTGATTTCTTTCAGAATCTTTAGAAATTGTGCGAAATGAAACTTTTACACTTATTTAATAGAACTTTCACAATTCCTTATAATGCTATCAACTGCAGTCCCATTTTGCCAAAAATAGTCTTGCAAATCAACTATTTATTTCGGTAGTGCTCTTTCACTCCAACTTAAGCTACTATAATCTGAATGATCACATAACTGTATATGTACATTCTAGCTAAATTCAAATCAACTTTAATATTCACCAAACCCATAACTCTGCCCTATTTGCCATTTCGGTATATTCAAGGCAAAAATTGTCCCACAACAACTTGGTCCTTACTTTGAAATAGTTAAAATTTAATTTAATAATTTCTTTTTATTTTAAGCCAAAACTATGCAGAAACAAAAGTAAACGTGACAAAAAAAAATTAAAATAAAATAATCGCTCACACAAACATCCATAAAAAAGTTTATGTAAACAGTTTGTTGACCATAAGGAAGTGCAACATGGATTAAAAAAAACATGGCATATATTACATGGCCACGCTAAATCTGAAATACAGCAACAAAAACAACTACAACAGTAAAGATGGAAGAGAAAAATTACAACTTTAAGATTTTTATTTTATATTTAACAGCAACTAAAGGGAAACCCCCTAAAACTTGTGCTTTCCTTTTTTTTAATTTTTTTTAATAACAAACATGGCTGATTCTTTAGTGTTTTTATTATTTCTTTGGCTCTGGTTTTTGTATTCCTGCTACAACTACAAAAAAAAAAAAATAGTGGAACATACAGCAGAAATTTATGGAAAGAAAAAAAAAATAAAAAGCAAACTGAATACGGAAAACTTATGCCAAGATTTGGGTCATTTTCATCAACGACAACAGCAGCTATAAACTTAAAAGTAGTAGCATTAAATGAAAATAAAGCAGCGGCTCCAGCAACAGCAAAAACAACAAACTATTGCCACTGCTTCTATTAAACAACAACAACAACATCATCTCTAACAATAGTAATAAAGTACTCGTAGAAGGCGAAAACAACAATAACAAAAAATACAAAACTAAAAACTGTTACAACACTGTCTCATCTTGCCATCGAGTTTACAAAAGTTTAATTGGATTTTCTTCTGCACGACTCATGGCAACAACAACAAACAAAAGAAAGAAAAAAAAAACAACGAAAAATATATTTTTGTTCGGCTGTTGTTGTTTTTTTTATATGACAACTAGTAAAATTTCACAAATTAACAAAATTAACTTTTATTTTTTCACAGAACTGCAGAGAAAATATAATCATAAGAACAATAGTCAAAAGACGTGGCACAGTGGTGAGAAAGTTATTTTTTTTTTTTGTGATTCGATTTTTATTTTAGAGTTTAAACAATAAGTTCCAACAGCTGGTCGAATTTGCTTTCTCAGCTTCTTTTATAGTTATTATTTCGGTTAGTAAATTTGCCACCGTAGTCTGGTAGTATAAAAGTGAATATTTAAATTAACCATGCCCCAAGGAACTCATCACAAAAATGGCAATGGTCACAAATGTAACTGCTTCTTTATTCCAAAAGCTTATTTAACAGTTGCTAATATACGTACTAAAATATTTTCAAAAACTATCAAAGCTCAATTCTGTATATTTTACTCCACTTTTTTCTAACTAAGTGTATTTTCAAACAAATAATTAGGGGGTGTTTACATTTTGTTATCAAACGTCAGTTCAACTGAATTCAAGTATCTAGATTATTATCATATTTTTATGCATCTATTTTATTAATTACGGATTTAATTTCTGTAAAAAAGTTAAGTTTTGCTTTGAAGCAGTGATTTTTTGATAAGTGTCTTAAGGCAGTCTTCGGCATTGCGTGGAAAATTTCACAACCCCAGTTTCTTCTCCCTACTGCTTAACCAAGCCCCAAGGCACTCAGCACAAAAATGGAAACTTGTGACAAATGTAACTGATTTTTTATTCCAAAAGCCTTTTTACAAGTTGCTAATAAACGCACTAAAATATTTTCAAAAACTTTGAAAGCTAAATTCTGTATATTTTGCTACACTTTTTATAACTAAGTGTATTTTCAAAGCGCTTGAGTTATTAGATTTTCGCGAAGCCATTGATGCTAGACTAATTGCATATCAAGAAAAGGAGTCAGTAGGTCGCCCAAGCGTTAGATCTAGTAGTACATCCTTAGTTAATTCACCACCAGCAAAACTATTCACCCATTACCCTCTCTGGCTAAATAGGGAAAATTGTAAAAAATGTCTTTGTTTTATCATAATCACAATTAATTTCCCATATCCATTTATTTGCAACTAATGCAACGTATTTGCAATAAAAATCAACTTTCTAAGAATGCCTTGAGGCACTCATTAAACTTTTCCCACCTACCTAGCAAACCATAAATTGTACTAACTTGGAAAACACTTTTTTGAAATCAGATTCCTAAATTTATTTAAAAAATTAATTTAAAAACTTTTTGGCCTTTATTTTAGAAACTGGCATTTGAGGGTTAAGAGCTCCACGGTACCAATTTTGATATTTATTGAATGATAATAAAACTTATGTCGTATTTTTTTTAACATTATCTTTTATAACGACTATTTAAACAATTTTATACTCGATACAACAAATGACCAAATTTTTAACATTGACAATTATATCAGGTTATCAAGAATGTCTCAACAAATCGTCGATCTCTAATGGAAATTAAACTTTCATAGTGATTTCTCGACAAATGGAAAAACAAACAGTATTTCAGTTACATAATTAAATTGTTTTAAAAAACAAATCCATACAAATACAAAAAGGCTTTATAATGGTGTATTTATTGCACAAAAGTATACAGTGTAGGTACGTGTTTTAAAATAATCAGGAAAGAAATTATCACACCGAGATTATCATACTGCTACCAGATAAAGCAAATTTTTATGCTAAAAAAATAGTGCTAATGCATTTGAAACAAACAAAAAAATAAACCTCTTCTACCTAGAAAGGAAAAGAAAGAAAGTTTGTTACATAATAAAAGGTTTCTTCTAAATTATTTGCATTCAAATAAATCATATTTAGAATAATTTATAGAACCTATAGATGGCACACCGATTAAAATGCATATGTAAATTAATAAATATCGATATAACGAATTTTACAATTTAACAAATAGATTTCGTTATACCGGGATTTGCCTGTATTTGTTTAAATATTTAGTAAGTCACAATTTGCATACGGCCCAATCATGAATAAAGAATCCGCGGGAGTTTTTTTCAGTTTTTATTTTTTAACATTGAATTTGAATAGGAAAAATGGGAAAAGGGAAAAGGAAAAAAACTCCCGCGGAATGTGTCTTCATGATTGGGCTAATAGACTTCTGAATCTATAACAACATTATTTTCGTTTATTATCAAGATTATCCATAACATTCTCTATTGCGAAAATTAACCTTGATCTTTCGATTGCATTTCCAAAATGACCAGATTTATTATTTCAAGAATGTATTGAAGAAATGGAACAATTGGAACTTCTAATGTTTTCGAAGTCCCGATTGACTAAACTTTAAGCTTTCCTTCTTGAATTTAGCCTCAAAATCGTTTAATGTAAAAATAAGGATCGCTTTGCGCCATCTTTTAGAACCATATTTAAATATGAATAGATATCCATCAGTTCTAAAATGTTCACGAAATTAAATAAAATCATTTCTTCGGCTGGACTATTACACGAATGTTAACTTAAGTCATATACATATTTGACATCTGGAATAGCAATTTTAGTGCAGTAATATTTTGAAATTGTGCCAAATGACTCGCGGTAGTATCACGGTACCAACTGATTCAAAAATTTATAAAAAAGTGTTTGCCAACCCTGATCCACATATATACTGATAGCAACACAAAAACTTATCTAAGAATGCTGGGTGTCTCTAGAGGTAATATCGCGAAATTGATCAGGGACATTGAAGGTAATAAATTCTAATTAATTCCAATAATTATAATTAATTCCGACGGCATTTTTTCGTCATTCC
This sequence comes from Bellardia pandia, assembly GCA_916048285.2. NCBI lineage: Eukaryota > Metazoa > Arthropoda > Insecta > Diptera > Calliphoridae > Bellardia > Bellardia pandia. The sequence continues at coordinate 80,707,942 of OU696530.1, read as the reverse complement.
TTTCTTGAAAATAAAATAAATGATTTCAAACCAACTTGATTTAAATGGCAAGGCAAAATGTGAAAGCAAACAAACAAGGAGACCTAGGAAACTAGTCTGTTCCAATACTTTAAAGTTTGAATTTTCGTATGAAACTACTTCGTTCTTTAATAAGGACTGTAAATTACTAGGAAGTACAATAAATGCTTTGGTTGGCTCAGTTGGCTAACGACTAATTAGGAGAACAACGACATCTAGGGATGTAATTTGACGAAATACATTCTGCAGCTGTCGACAAGATACTAGATCGATACTTAAAATTTTCAGTAACTTCTTCATGTCTTGTTGCATCTCTTACCCCCTGGCCCACGATGTCGTACGATAACGTTCGCTTAGATAAGACTTAAGACACCAACGTGATTGTGGAATAAACAAACTTGATTGAGTAAAAAATAGATACGATAAAAAGTTTGTGTCTTAAGTCTTATATAAGCGAACGTTATCGTTCGACATCATGGGTCAAGGGGTTAAAATTTTCAGTAACTTATTCATGTCTTATTGCATCTCTTATATTACATTAACTGTTTAAAAAATATAATGCATTATTAGATGTATATACGAGTATATAATTATTAATGAATGATATAATGACGGGTTGACATTTGTAACAGTAATGATGAGTAGAATGAGGAGACCACTGAACATCTTCCGTGAAACTATTCCCTGAGATGTAGAATTCTTTACTAACAAATACTTATTCACAAAACCTGTCTAATAAGATGGGATTTTCATTAAAGCAACAGGATGGCCGGAAAATGACGTCGGATGAAAACAAGGTATCAAACGGATACTGCTAGGACCCAAATTTACCCTTACTTTATAATCTCAGTATTAGTATTTAATTTCTATCTATACGAGTTAATATTTGAGGACAAACTACCAACAATAAATTCTTAAAGTTACGTCTCTGATCTCAGCACTGCACAAAGCCTATGGTTATTACCATTACCAAGTAACTTCTCAAAACAACTGCCAAATTTCACTGAAACTTGGAATATAAATAAAGCACAGTATGTAGAGGAACGTCAAAAGCGTAATATTTTATCTCTCTTAATATGGCCAATAACTTAGTATGTATACTATGAATTTTATCCGCTCAAGGACTCAAACCCATCTGTTATGTAGATGATGTTGCGGTATTAATCTGAGAAAAAGATCTTGTTATACTTGTTGTACAGAAAAGAGAAAGAAGCTCCCAATATCAAATAATATAATTAAGCCAGAGAGAGAGAGAGAGAGAGGAAGAGAGGAATAAATGTAAACCCGTATATACAAAGTCTATTGAGAACATTTTATTACTACTACTAATCGAAGTACTGGTGAAATATTTAGCAGACCAAGCTGCCACTGGTAACTAACTGATAATGGCAGAATGGCCACATAACCAAACACCTTACCAGACATTACAAAATTACTACTGGAGAATGGAAAAGAATTCACACTAACTGCATCACAATAATACCGCCAGATTATTAATAATAGCAGATGGTTCAAAAATTCAAGACCGAATGGAAATCGCCTTCTACGAACTGCGAACACGTGGTTTTCAAGCTGAGATAATGGTGATTTCGGCGGGTATTAAGGGCCAGTTTTTAGGATGTAGTTCAACCATGTTTATTGTTTTAACTTAGTTTAAACTTAAAAAGTGTTTAGGATATAGTTTACTTTGGTGTTTAACCCTTCAAGAATGGGCGTTTAAACTCGATTCATATTTGTCAAAACATATCAATTGTTTAAAAGTACTATAAAATAAAAGAGCTGATTGTTTTAAGTTTTACCTTATAACATAAAATAAATTATAATAAAATGTATTTTTCCTCAGATGATGAGGATTATAGTGATTCGCAAATATTTCTTTCGAAGTAAAATTGGTTGAACGTTTTAAACTATTTGTATCGACCTTATTCATTTTTATGATTTTTGATTGGTTTTTTTTTTTGCTGCTTTGATTTTGATCTTTTGCCGCTTTTATTTGTTTATGTTTTAGAGAAATTTTATAATGCTACCACATTTATATAAGAAATTTTTAACGATGCCATATTTTTATTATGTGTAAAATATGGTAACATCAAATAATTTGACGTTTCTTAAACTACCGCTGAAAAACGACTAGGTGGATTAAAAAAAGTTTGAATGTTATTAAAGTTTAACTAAACCACTAACAAACCAAGTTTAATCCTTCTCCTACAAACTGACCCTAAATGGTTGAGGGTAATTGATAACAAAACTCCAACTCGCTAAATGGTTTCCAATGCAAAAATGAAATAAGTTCTTACTGAAACTGCATAAATCATGAACTAATAAGAAGTCGGACAAACTATTCAAGAAGGGATCATACATGGATACCATCAAACCCTACCCAATGTTCAAAAACAAACTCAAACAATGGGCAATAAATGAACATGACAGAAACCAGATAAATTTAACAGTCGGCAGAATGAATGGAAACCTTAATCAAGAATGCATATTTGATTCTAAACCTTAATAGACCTACACTTAGAAGGCTAAAAATTATATATTAACTGGACACGATCTGTAAAGCGTGTAAAGAAGAGGATGAAATATATCATATCGAGAAGACTAAATGTATGGTCACACTTGGCAAATATTTACTTAAAAAAAGCGTTTTAGCACAAATTTGTTTGAAGTTGTTTACTCTTACAAGAGTTTTACAAGATCAAACAGCGTCAAATAAATTAAAACTAAATATTTTTTGTGTCTTGTCCTAAATAAACGAAGTTTTTCAATAAATAAATGAGTTCAAATATGAAGAATAACAGAATAGAATACAACACATATATGTACCCGGAAAGGTATGGGTCCTTAGCCGGCTCTCTACTTAACATAACCCAATTGAAGTGCAATTGGACTTTCATAATAATACTTGTGATGGCGCTGCAGTGGGCCAAATTTAACAACCTCAAATGTTAAAAAACATTTTACAGTAGACTAATCGAAGTTAAGAAGCTACATATTTATAAACATTTAATTTGTCACTAGTCCCACTGTGTTCACTATAGTTCTTGCAGTAACATACATTCACACTTAGACATTTCTGCAGACAAAAATAAAAACAAAAACTACTACTATACACACAATACCCATTCATAGTGGCAAATACGTTAGTAATTTTCATAAATACTTGATGACATTACAACTGGTTGTAATGCTAAAACAACAACATTTTCACAAACATTACAGTATTACTGTAGTTGTTGTTGTTGTTGGTTAAATGCAAAGAGAATGAACTAAAATAATTAAGTTAAAAGTTAAAATGTTCAATGTTTAATTCTGTTTAAATGCTGACTTTAATTACACAGTGTCACAGCAATCGCAGTCAACGGTTTTTAATTTCTTTTAAACATTTCATTTTCGAATTTCTTGTTTGCGTTTTCTTCTTCTCACAAACGATTAATTGAGTCTTTTGGACACAAACAGGAATTTAGGGGAAAAAACAAAGTATTTGAAAATAATTCTGCATAAAAAAAACAAAAAAAAAAAAAACTTGCAAAGTGGGTAGGGGGAAGTGAGAGAAGAAATGTCAAAACAAAACTGTTAATACATGAACATTGGAGTTGAAATGAAAGAAAAACAGCAGCTAAAATGAATGAAAATTACAAAATCCTATTATGAATCCATTAGATATGGTTGCACGCACAAAGTACATAAATACTACTGCTGTGACATAAACTCAAACATACATACATATTTACACAGCCATAAGAATAAAATCACTTTCTCACATACTCACTTTCTCAAATACATACATAGGGCATACTGGTAGGCTGAAATATTTTTATAGAAACTAGAAAAGCACATACATACATACATATGTATGTGACGGATACATATTTTTATAGAAACTTACAAGAATTGAAATGAGGAGTTGAAGTAAATATTAAATATCCAGTTGGAAATTATCTTATGTGAGTATTTAATGAGAGTCCTACAAACAAAATCCGTCGCAATTTAAAACTCCGAGCATAAACAGCTTAAATACCTAATGCACACATTTTCAAGTTGACTAACTTGTTTAAACATCAGTGTCTACACAGCCATGGCGATTTAGTGATCACTGTATATTGATTGACGATAAACTTTCAATCCATTTCTTTCTGACAGGTTTTTTAACAAACCTAAGAGATAATAGTTTTCAAATTCAATAACAAATTCCGAATTATTAAAAATTGTTGCCCCAAATGGAATGTAGTTACTGTTGTGGAAGCATCAGATGTTTAATATTTTCCTTTTTGTGCTCCAATTTATGTTCAATTTCTGGGAAATCTATCATTTGTACTGTAATTTTTCAATTGATAGTTTTTTTTGGAGCATTCAACATTTTTGATTTGAAATTGAATTATCCTAACTAATGCGGAAGTATTTAGATAGGAATTGTGTTCTGTTAATGATGAAAGTGTTAAATCTTGCCTTCTTATTCCTGTGTAATTTGTCGAATGATTTAAATTGTGAAGACCTAACTGGTATTTGTGGCATTTAACAGAAGCTGTTGTCACATACAGTTGAGCCACATTCTTCCAGCTTCATCATTATCTTCTTGATTGGTTGACAGTTATTTGTCTAATATCTTTAAGGATGTTTTTGAAAAAAAGATGAATAACTGAATCGCAGCTTTACTCAGTACACACGCCAATTTAATCTCAAAGCGACAATATTTCCACCCAATAATACAAACATACAGAATATGCCAAGAATATTCAGAGATGTATGATTAATTAGTACAGTACAGATTATTTATACAGTTTAGAGCCACTGAAGATGTTAAAAATTCTTGGAATTATGTTAATAACGATACAAACTGATAGTTAATTAATAAAATTATTACTTTAAATCAGTGATCGGTACTCATAGCCACCAGGGTTCGAACACAATCAGTTATTTACCAATTAAAATCAACTCAAACTCATAAATATTAGCAAAAAATAAACAAAAATCATAATCAACAGGCAAAAAAGTAGATAGTTTTATAAACCAAGTTCCATGTTTTCTTTATGCCGATCACTGTTCTAGGTGGAATAACCATGCTGATGATAATGAGTCTTCATGAGCCGAGATTTGAGTTTATAACAAAGATACACAACATTTGAAATTAGTCTAATTATGTCTTGTGGCTGGGAAATTTATAGACTGAAATTTATGGAGTTAGCCACACCTCTGTTCTAGGATCTTTCCATAAGGCAAAAACATGAAGACATTAATTGCGAGTTATTTGAGATACTCCTTGGTCAAATTGAAAATACTTAAGAAGCTAAATACTCTTGATAACACGTCCATATAATAAATATTCACCCCTATCGTGAATAAAAATTCCCCTTTTCACATTTTTCCTATTAAAATTCAATGTTAAAAAATTAAAAGGGAACAAATTTCATGTGGAACTTTTATTCACGATAGGGGTGATTAAAGCGCAATGTGATTCGTATTTCATTTAGAATTTACAAGAATTTAAACAAAACATTCATTTATATATATAGTTCTCCTTTAGTCTAGTCTACACTACAGAATGAGCAGATAAATTGATGGATTGTGACTTAATACAGAGCAAGATATTCCAACGATTCCAATTATTATATATGTATGTATGTATGTATATTAAAGGAGAAAATTTTTCTATAGCAACTTTCTCTTCACTACAAAAGAGGTAAGATTTAAATTAAAGATATAATTATTAGGTTTAATTAATGGGAAATTTTTGAATTGATTTAATTAAGCGGTTGTCATATTGAAAATCATTCACTCGATTCTCTCCAACATGAATTACGAATTATTTTAGAAACTAAAGAATCTGGTAACGTAGTTTCCTACAGGATATATTTTTCACCTATGATACATAAGATGATTCATTTCCACATCTCTAATCGGTATCAAAAGCTTTTGGCTTATTCGCTTTCTCCCAAAATATATATAAATACTCGTATATAAAAAATATGGATTATTTCAAACAGAAACTCTTCACTAAATAGAGAAGTTCACATACTCGAGAGAATATTACATATGTAATTCACATAATTCTTATTAGATTAAGTTTTTATTTTCAATAAGTTTTTTAATTTGAATTTTTCATCTTCGATGCACTACATATGTAACAAATAATAACCGATTTTTAATATATAAGACAATCACTCAAAACTCAACCACTCAACACTCGAAACATAAAAAAACAAGTAAGAGTTTATATTAGGCTGTGCCGGACATATTAAGATGGCCGATTTTTATACAGGGTAGCGCAGAAGTAATCCTCCTATCAGAAAATGCTATAAATTTTGCGAGGCCTCTAATGTCAGTTCTGTTTTGACATTTGTGTAGTAAACACATGCGAAATACACGTTAATAAACAATGTTACGCTACACTACTCCAGAACGCGAAATATTGCAGAAGTGGCATTAGGGGCCAGTCGCAAAATTTAGAGCATTTTCCTGATAGGAGGATTACTTTTGTGCCATCCTGTATATGTATGAACTATTTCTGTTGAATTTCAACTTGATAGTGGTTTTTATAAGGGATTTATGCCCATTTAAGTAATTTTCGGAACTGGACTTTATATGGAGACTACGATCAAATATGGACCGATTATCATGAAATTTAAATTTATATTTTGATTATGCTTGTCAAATTTCAACTTGATAGTCAGTTTTAGAGAAGATTTGTATTCATTTAAGTGATTTTCGAAAGTGATATTTGTGTGGGGCTATGTAAAAATTATGGACCAATGCAAACAAAATATTGTTTTGAGATTTCACTTTGCAGTAAACATTTATGTACCATTTATCTACCATAAAGCCATATTCCGGGAAGACATTTGTATGGGGGCTATGAGATATCGTAGACCGCTTAATACCATTTTCAACAAGGCCTGTCCGTCTATTATAAAAATAAATGCAAAATTCCATCATATTATCTGCATTATATTTAAAACACCAAAAAATATCGAGGTAGTCTGAAACTTTGATCTATAACTCGGATCTAACCGTACCGATTTTGTCCATTTGCAATGCCAAACATTTCGGTGGATCAAAGAATGTTTGGTAAAAATTTCATTGTTCTATGTCTTTTTATACCCTACACCACAATAGTGAGGACGGTATATTGGATTTGTGCTGATGTTTGTAACGCCCATAAATATTGGTCCAACACCCACCTTAAAGTATACCGATTTAGTCAATTTAACGATGTCCGTCCGTCTGGCTGTCCATGTAAAGCTTGTGCGCAGAGTACAGGTCGTAATTTTGAAGATATTTCGATAAAATTTGGTACGTGATATTTTTTCGGCCCAAGGATGGAAGGGATTGAAACTGGTGGAAATCGGTCCATGTCATGTTGGTCAAATGTCCTCCCGAACTTGTCATAAATCTTTGAATTATGCAAGTATGCAACCAAATTTCACCAGAAATGAGTACTAAATGAAGCTAAATCACATCTAAAAATTTCGTGAAGATCGATCCATAATTAGTCGTAGCTCCCATATAAGACCCACTTCCGAAAATCACTTAAAAGAGCATAACTCTTTTAAAAATGTTGGTATCCAAATAATATTGAAGACAAATATGTTTCGTACATATACATATGTATACATGGTAGAATTTTATGACGATCGGTCCATAATTAGTCGTAGCTCCCATATAAGGCCCAATTCCGAAAATCACTTTAAGGACCATAAATCTCTTAAAAATTTTGTTATCCGAATAAAATTTAAACAAAAATGAGTTTCTTATGTACAAATAGGATGACACCTAATTTTATAATAGTCAGTTCATAAATAGTCAAAACTCCCATATAAGACCCTCTTCGTAATTCACTTTAACCTTCATAAATCTTTTAAACATATTTATATCGAGATAAAGTTTAACACACATAATATTTATATTCACGGAAGTCATGGCACTAAATTTTTGAATGATCGGTCCATAATAGGTAATATCTCCCATACAGCGCCCATAATACCCAGGGTATTTATGGTTAGCCTTGACCGACTATACTTTATTACTTGTTTTTTTGTTTTGCGAAACTCTATCGTAATTTCAACACACGGACGGGCATGGCTAGATTGTCTTAGAACCTTTTAAGGACCCAGAATATATAGACTTTTCGGTTTTACGACCTTTATTTCGATATGTTACAAACGGAATGAGAAACGTAATATACCCCCATTTTTTTGGTGATGGGTATAAAAATCAACGGTGGCAGGTTCTTTACTTATTTCGGGGAAGCACATACATACATCCACACATTCTAATAAGAAAAATATTTAAAAAGTTAACGGTTGAAAGCTGTTCCCATAATAGAGATTGGCTGTGTTCACTCGTTAGTCCCCTTTTACAGTTGAGAAATTGAAAGACAGACAGACGAAGTTTGTAGGCGATGTATTGAAGAGGAAGAGTGCGGTAGACCTCTACTGTACTGGATATTTTAAGACATTTTTCGTTAACAGTTTCCACCCTTCGCATTTTTCATGTTGTTGCTTCACATCATTTTTCTCACTTTAACGCGCGTATTGCAAAAATAATTAAATTTATTAACCAAATAGATTTATTGGTAACAAAAACTTTATAATTAACAGTTGTTTGAATATGTTTTTTAATTTCTTTTATTTTCAATGCGTTTTTATAATAAAAATTTCCACAACAATCAACATAGAAGAAGAACGAAAAAATAAACAAAAAATGTCCGTCTGTCTATTAATTTCGCAACTCTAAAAGGTTTATGCTTGGTTTTCACTATGTCAGTTTTGTTGTCAAATTGTCTAAATTGTTATGAAATTACCAACAATTTGGACAATTTGACAACAAAACTGACATAGTGAAAACCAAGCATTAGGCAAGTTTAAAGCGGAATGAGAAAAATGTCTGTCTTTCAATTTCTCAACTGTAAAAGGGGACTTAGAACCTCAATCTATTTTAATGAAACACGGATTCTTGCCTACATTCAGAAATGAAAATATCCCAGTTTTAAAGCAAACTAACTCCAATTTTATTATTACACTGAGATTCCATTAAATTTATCATCTTTTTTCTGTCAGTGTAATCGTTTTATATGATTTTATAACACAAACAGAAATGCACACAGAAGAGAAAATAAAACCTAAACAGCAAATGAGAATACAAACTGAAACCAGACTCTCACATACACAACACATATTAACAAACAAAAAACAAACAAAATGAAAACAAGAAAAACACAAAAAGAAAATAAAGGAAAACAAAGGATAAAAAAACTCCAGTTACATGAAAACCAGATGCTTTACTTTATTATTATGAGATGGAGTTACATAGTTTTAGTTGCAAATGTAGCACACAGATACACGGTTCCTTCTAAGTATACCCTGCCAACATTTTCTATTGCGGAAGTGACTCAGAAGTGACGCTAAGAAGTTAAAACTCATCTTCTGCGATACCATTTTCTGATCGTAGAAGCGTCTTCCGTATTGAGAAGTTGTACCCCCCGGACGTAACTTCCAGAAGTCACTTCAGCGTAACTACAAGAAGTCACTTCAGCGTAACTTCAAGAAGTCACTTCTGCTTAACTTCAAGAAGCCGCCTCTCTTTTGCTTTTGGTTTTTTTGCCTTTACAGATAATACACTCATAATAACAAAACAAAACCACACTTTACCAGTGACCGACCACAGCAAATGACAAAATAAAACTAATTTCGATTATGTCGAAAACTTCTTTTTGGCATTCTTTTCATTTCTTTTATAACGGGGCATGTCATTTTCGGCTAGTGTTGTAAACAAAAAACAATCTTCCAAACGTCGTCTGGATGATTAAAAGACGACTGCAATGTAAATTGTTATTGTTATCTTCCAATTAACGTCTGGAAGTGAGTAAGACGTAACGCCTTTGACGATGGACGATGAAAGAAACTTCCAATTGCTGGCAGGGTATAAACAATTCTATATACATACATACCCTGCCAGCAATTGGAAGTTTCTTTCATCGTCCATCGTCAAAGGCGTTACGTCTTACTCACTTCCAGACGTTAATTGGAAGATAACAATAACAATTTACATTGCAGTCGTCTTTTAGTCATCCAGACGATGTTGGGAAGATTGTTGTTTACAACACCAGCCGAAAATGACATGTCCCGTTATAAATGAAATGAAAAGAATGCAAAAAAGAAGTTTTCGACATCATAGAAATTAGTTTTATTTTGTCATTTGCTCTGGTCGGTCAGTGGTAAAGTGTGGTTTCGATTTGTTATTGTTATTGTTGTAGTTTTTACATATTTGTTATCCCATAATCAATATGAGTGTATTATCTGTAAAGGCAAACAAAAATCAAAAGCAAAAGAGAGGCGAAGAAAATAACTTCTGGAAGTTACGCTGAAGTGACTTCTTGAAGTTACGCTGAAGTGACTTCTGGAAGTTACTTCCGGGGGGTACAACTTCTCAATACGGAAGACACTTCTACGATCAGAAAATGGTATCGCAGAAGATGAGTTTCAACTTCTTAGCGTCACTTCTGAGTCACTTCCGCAATAGAAAATGTTGGCAGGGTACATTTAAATGAGATTGTGTGTGTGTGTGTATTTGTTCAAATTAATGTTTTTTTTTTGTATGCACCAATATAATCTTAATTTCAATTATCATGATCATGTTCTAAAGCGAATTTTATGTTTTCTCTTCCCACTTTTAACAACCACAATGTAAATCTTAAAGGGAATTATGTATGTATGTGTGTAGGTACATAGTTAGTTTAACTAAAGCAAAATCCAACAACTTATTTTAATTTCTTATGTAAATGTAAGGAATTTATTTTTACTGCAAATGCTCTGTATAAAGTATAAATCAAAATGAATATGAAATTATCACGAGATCTAAGACATGTTTAAATATGTATTTCCGAGGGTAAATGTAATGTAAAGCAATGTTTCAGACAAATTACCATTACGCCAAGAAAGTTTGTAGAAAGATATAAAAAAATTTCTAAAATAAATACGAGTATCAGCAGTGTGACCATTTTAGCATTTTTGCGGCAAAATTTAACTTATTTTATTTTGATTTAGCCGCAAAATTTTACACTTAGCATTTGGAATTTTCTTTAGCATTTTAAAAATATACATACATATGTAAAATTATTTTCTGTTGAAAAAAGCTTGAAAATAAAATAAAGAAAATTATATGAACATTTCAAAGAATAAATGACAAATTTATTAACAGGTGAAATTACAACTCTTGAACCAAAATGGCAAAAATTAACTTAATATGAGTGGGACAAAAAAGTAGAATTTTGGAAGCAAGTTTGTGAATACAAGAATGCGTTTTATGAAAACTCCTTTCAGCTTTTTTAGTTATTTAGAAATTAAACGTATAGGTATTTAGTGGAATGAATTCTATAAGTACCCAGAAAGAATGTATAGTCGGTCAAGCCCGATTATAATGCATGTTGAAGTGATTTTTAGAAGTGGTTCTTATATGGGAGCTGTGACTAATTATTGACCTATCTTTATAAAATTAAGTATCATGATTTCTATATATTGGCGTCTCACTATTGCATTGGTTAATGTTTGGCGTCATTTATCTGTACCATGTCGACTTTAGACTTACTTAAATCGATCGTGGGATAACCTTGCAATTTGAGGGATTAATTCTCCGCCAACCAAGTTTCTATTACCAAAAAAAAAAGAAAGCAACAAGCACAAGGTATATGACAAAATGCTCGGAAGGCTTTTTATATATTCAGTGGGATGTATACTTTCAATTTCCATTGAGTCTATGCCCTGGCACTGCCCAGATTCTATTTTATTTAGAATCCCTGATTTTCTGACCATTTTGGAGAAACTCGAATTTCTCTGGAACGGCTCTGAGAATTTTTTGCAGTGAAAGCTTTTTATATTCTGTAGAATGTATACTTTCAATTTCCATTGGGTCTATGCCCTGACACTGCCCAGATTCTATTTTATTTACAATCCCGGATTTTTTATGCTGAAAAATTCCTAACATCGTTTTTGGAGTTTCTTGCTTTCGAAATTGCTAAAATTGTTTCTAGTTTTCGTTGCCCCTGAATTCCTAAAATCATTTGTTGCCACTCGATTCCCCTAAACGATATTAGAAAATTCCCTCGTTTTCATTGCCGGCGTTGCTATTTTTCGAGGCTATCTTGACGCACGTAAAATTTTACACTGTAAATACAGACCGACATTCGTTTTTTTATGACGTGTACACATTTTGCAGTGGAAAATTTGACAAGTACACTGCAAAATACATACCGTCTAAAACCACCTTTACCATCAATTTTGCCAAAACAAAAAAAATCAAGTGGTAATCAAACGGTAAATTCTTCAAATAATCTGTGTACTTTAGTTCTTTGGTTTTCTTTAAACAAAAATTTTATATTTATTTTATTTATTTTTGAACTGACGTTTCTCCTAAACTGGCATTGTTAGATTGCAGAAAACTTACAAGGGGGCTTTACACCAGAGAGTTTCACTCTCTACTCGAATTCGAGCGCGAGTACTCCTGCGAGTGAAAAAAAAAATCGAGTATACTCTATTTTTCTATGCCACTCGAATAAGAGCGCATATGCTTCGCTCGATTTCGAGTGCGAGTAAAATACACTCGAAATCGAGCAGATTATACTCTTGCCGAGTACTCTTTCAGTCTTTCTCATACAGTGGAAAATAGAAACTGTTCGTTTTTGCAAATTTGTGTGTGCGTGTGTGTAGTAGCAAGTATAGACTATGGTGGGGAAAGGTGACTGACGAGGGAGGACTGGGAGGTCGAGAAGAGAAAAGCAGCAGAATGTATTGTTAGGGACCGGTGGTTTTTTGTGTACAAAAATGCTCGCGAAGAAAATATTTTCGTGTTTCATTATTTATGTCTTTATTGTTCATTATAATATAGAAAATATAAGTAAACTTTTAAAAATATAATACAACTTTTATTATAAAACCAACTAATTGCTCCGCACACGCGCACTGTATGAGAAAGACTGAAAAAGTAACAAAAACCACACGCACACACAAGTCAGCAAAGACAAACAGTTTCTATTTTTCCACTCGATTTCACTCTTAAGAGTAAACTCTCACTCTATTTCGAAGATTTTTACTCCCACTCTTAATTTTTAAAAAGGAGTACTCGCGAGTACTCCCACCTAAAACAAACGAGTGGAGAGTAAACTTTTTATAACACTCGTACTCTTCGAGTACTCTTCTTCGCGAGTGTTTTTCACTCGCGAGTAAAATCGAGTAAATCTGAGCTATGCTTTACACAACAAGTCTCGCAAGTTTGTCTAATTGCACAAACGGCAATTTTAAGCAAAATCATAAATACCCTTAATAATTACTTTATGTGCCTTTAAATTAGAAATTTAAAAACTTTACAAAATAAAAATAAAATAAATAAAAATAAAAACTACACCAATTAAAATAGAAAATAGTTTGCATTTATATTATACCCTCCACCACCAAGAGTGGTTAATGAGGGTATATTACGTTTGTCATTCCGTGTGAAACTTTATTAATATTCATCTGAGACTCAGCAAAGTATATATTTTCTTGCTCCTTATGAAATTCTATGTCGATTTAGCCATGTCCATATGTCTGTCTGTCTGTCTGTCTATGTAAAACACTCTCACGTCCAAACTATACAACTTAACTAAACGAAATTTCCAGAAAAATATTTCTAATTTTGCAGGTAATCAGCAAAATCGGTTTAGGTCATCCAGAGTTATGGACCAATATGTGAGACAACCTCCATAAAAATTTGATATTTTTTGTTCATTTTATTGCAATATTTTGAAATATATTGCAGATAATACCATGAAATTTTGTATACGTTGTTTGTATGATAAAAGAAGAAAGTGTGCGGAAAATAGTAAGAATCGGTCTATGATTTCTCATAGCCCCCATACAAAAAAAATCTTCCCGAAATATTCAGCAAAAATAAGTTTTGTGCAAAAAGAAATCGCAAAACGAAATTTTTTTTAGTTCGGTCCATGTTTGACCATAGTAGACCCCATTTAAAGTCCACTTCCAATATTCACTTAAATACGTATAAAACAGATATAAATAATGTCAAACGGCTAAAATTTGGCATAAAGACTCTTTATAGACATATATATTGTTATACTAAATTTTATGGTGGTCGGCCCAGAACTGGTCATAGCTCCCATACAAGGACCACATCTGAAAAAGACATTTTTCCCTATATATATTGTATTAACATCGGTACCGACTCAAAACTTTGCACAGATCATTTTCATATATACAAAAATCATCCCACAAAATTTTTTTCGGTCCATTTTTAACCGTATGCCCCATATAAAGCCCTCTTCCGAAAATCACTTTAATACTCATAAATCTCTTATAAATAAGGGTACCAATCCAAAATTTTACACGGATCATTTACATACACGCCTAAATCAAACTGCTGGATTTTGAGAATATTGGTTCATATTTGACAATCCCCCACATAAGGCCCACTTCCGAAATTCACGTTAATACATATATATAATATATATCTTAAATATACCATTATTATGTTTAAATTCGACGTGCAATGTCCTCATATGCATGAAAATAACTGTTTCAAAATTTAAGAAGATCGGCCCATAATTTGTCATAGCTGTCATATAAGAACCATTTCCGAAAAACAAATAAACCCACAAAAATGTCTAATAAATATCGATATCGAACCAACTTTTATATGGATCTGAAATTTTAATCCAGAAATCAGATTAGTATCGGTTATACGGCAATTAAGCTGCTGGATTTTGTAGCTGTCAGTCAATAATAGCTCCAGAATTAAGTCCACTTACGAGCATAACAACCAACCATACAACTCTTGTAAATAATGCTATTGAGATGAAATTCAACAAAAATAAGCCTCAAATACATAGAAATCACATTAGTGGATACTGGATTTAGAAGCCATCGGTCCATAATTAGTCCACTTCTTTTATGCCACCCATAAATCTTTTGTAAATAATGTTATTGGGATCAAATTCAAACAAAAAAGCCTCATCTTATATCTTACCCTTTTTATACTCTGTTTCTCAATTATAAATTGTTAAATTGCAATCAAGATTATTATAAAAATCAAACAAATTCTGTAAATTACAGTAAGAATCGGTAATTACATCAATTATAAATGGTCGAAATTAGATAACATTTTCAAATATTTAACATAAATTATGTTGGTCGTAAAATTGTCTTTCAAACAATAGAATATCAAATACAAATAAAATTTGCACTAAGACTGAATAGAAAACACAGAATAAGAATATTCTAGTCCTATAACCAGTATAGTTTTTTTTATTTCATAGTACGTTTAGGTGGAGGGTATTTAAGATTCGGCACAGCCGAATATAGCACTCGAACTTGTTTTATTTATAAAATATTTAGTTTTTTTCTATAAATATACAACGCTTCCATGAGTCACACCCCACTAGTTAATAATAATAATTAATTTTTGTAGAAATGTTTTCTTAACAATTAACTAAATGGATAAACATAAAACAAATTGCACAGAATTGGAAAATTAAAAAAAAAAACAAAAAAGTAAATGTTCAAACTTACTCATTGTGTGGTATGTCCTCGTCCTGTTCAGCGACAACAATAAAGCTGTTCAATTTAAAAATTAAAATGCCCAATAACAGGGTGAGTACACAAAATTGTTTACGCTCCATTATGATAAATATTTATGCCAATTGATGACTGACTGGTGACGACGGCGTCAACGATTTTGATGACAACCGTAACAATAACAGCTGATGATGATTACAATGTTGTTGTTATTGTTGTTGTTGTTAATTTTGTTGTTGATGATGATGTCGACGATATTGTTGCAGGTGGAGGCGATGACGTTGACGATGTAGACGATGACAATGGCATCAAACAAAATCAATTTGAGGGGCGGGGAAAGTAGGTTTTTATTTAATGTTTGAACTATTTTTCTTTTTTTTTGTTTTTATAGCAAATAGTTTTGTAACGTTTTGTTTTGCTTTGTTTTGTATTATTTTGTTGGTTTATGTATTTGGAACTTATTCCCTTTTGCACTCTCTTTGTCTATAAGTAGTTTATTTTTTATACATATTTTTCGTATTGTTCTCTGTTGTTTTTGTTGCTTGTTTGTTGTTATTTGCTTTGTTACGTCGTATTATTACGTAGTTAATGTAACAAAGGTATTATTGTTGTTATAATAGTTGTTGTTGTTGTTTTTGTTATACAAACGTCTTAATACTGAATACACACGGCTAAAATAATAATGGAGAAAAAATCATGCAGATTCGATTAGTACACGTGAATAAAAACCACCCACTACTACACTACTCACACATACTTACAATCACAATCACTACACACACTCACCATTGCTCGGACCCAGCAGTTTTAGTCTAGTAGTCAATGTATCCCTTATAGACAGTAAAGGCCCAACTATAATGTGCATATGCTAGCTTAAGCAAACGTGCGAACACATATAAATTGTATGTGGCAAACTATAATGTACTTAACGAAACTTTTCGTTAAGTTTTTCAACTGTCATTTGCTTAAGCAAAAAGCGAAACTGATCGCATATTCTGTACGGAATCTGCTGTTTGTTGTTTGTTTGTGTTTTTAACAAAATGGAGAAAGAAGAAAATATATTTATTTTAAATTTAATAGAAAATGCGGAAAAAAATAAGTGCCTTTACAATAAAAGGGACCCTTTTTATTTTAACAAAAATGTCTTTCTGTCGCTGTTGTTTCTCTGACAGAACAAGAGCGTCTTCTTCTTTTACAGTGTAGTTCACTTATTTCTTTTAATGTGCACAGGCCTTCAAGCGCTAACTTTAATATTTTTATATTATTAAAATTTTTCAGTTTTTTCTCCATTTTTGCAAACACAACACGAAAATTAACAAAACATATGTAAACGTTTATTATTATTTACAATGTAGTGCTGCCACAGCTGTACATTTTAGTACTTTTGCCGATAAATTAAAAAAAAGGAAAAATTATGCGTTTCTGGTACGAAGTTTTCTTTTAATTATAAAATAATATAATAATATTTATAAAATATAGTCATTTAATGGCTTTTTGTTAAAATAAAAACATTTCTTTTTTAACATAAATGAGCAACTGTGGACAAAAAGTTTCAAAGTCAATGTAGCCACCTGAAAGTTAACTCTGAACTAGTTATGCATTTGACAGCCTTTTCGTTAACTTTTGCAATTTGCTTAAGCTTGCTTATGCATATTATAGTTGGGCCTTAAGTTCCACTAATGCCTAAAGGCCTTATGACACTACATTTTTAATGCATTGTTCAAGTTTTGGTGAACAGTACAAATAGTATAATGTAATAGAAAAATTTACCAAGTGCAAAGAGTTCAGCAGTATTAAGATAAATGGTAAACTGTCAAACATTTTACTAAAGTTATCGATAAAAAATGAAGTTATGTCAAAAAAAAATGTAAAATTGTTCAACTTAAAATTGACATTTCAAGCTTGAAATATTAGAAGTGTTGCTGAATCAGCGGTTTATGGGCAAATTTGGCGATTAACCGTTTTTTGTTTGTTTTGTTTTTATGTTTCTCATAAACAAAAAGTTGACAACATTTAATAAAATATACAAAACCATAACAAAAGAAAAAAACTAAAAGGCTTTTTTGTTTACATTTTTTATAGTTTGTTTTTCTAATATTTTCTGTTTCTTGCTATCAATTCTATATCAATTCAATGAACAAAAAATGTAGTGTCATAAGGGCTTTATCACTGAAATGTCTCATATTTATATATTTTGACAAGAGGAAGTCAATTGGTGACTTCATACATCCCAGGTAATCTAGCGTGAGGGTAAAATCACTTGAAGCTTATATTTTGTATTGCATTTTAGAAAGCAGTTATCATATTGAGAGCTTTGTCATTTAGAAGTAGTCTATTGGGTAGTGAATTTCCACTAAGTGTCCCTTTGTAATCTGAAGTGTAATGTCAAAATATGTTTATTTGTTTTTTTTTCTTCTACTCACTATAAAATATACTCGTATAATGCTGGAACTACCTATATTATTATTATTATTACTGTCCCGTTTTAGATCAATCCGTAGTGAATTCAAAAGTCGTGTTATAATTTTATTTAAGGACTAGCTACTTTACTCGCCACTATTACCACTATTGAGTTTCTACATATTTTTTCTATCTATCTATAATTTTTTTTCTGTTACACATTTTCTGAGATTTATTGAACTAGGAGATATGTAAATGTGGCCCTATTCCACAAAAAAACTTTTCAAAATTTCGCTTATGGAATTTGCAAAACTTTATGTTCCTCAGTATTATACAATTTGATAAGTGATAAGTTGAAATTTTTTAAAATTTTTAAATGACTCGTGGTAGTGCCACGGTACCAACTGGGTCTAAAATGTATTAAAAAAAAAGTACAATTGTACCATGTTTGCCAACACTAGTGTGTATACTCGTACTCTGAAATAAAAGTACGACTGATTTAAGTAATAAGAATTGTGCTATGTGAACATCAAAGAAATTTCAAGGAAAAAATTGTATCAATATTTTCAATAAAAATTTTTTCGTGTAAATTGGTACTTATAATGAATTTAATTTCTCTCAAAAATCCCAGTAAATATATATTATATAGATATTTTCGGTCAACATCCTTCTAAAACCGCTATTAAATATTTGGTCATTAAATTTGGATTGACTGATTAACAGCAACGTTTGTTCAACCGATTCATTCAAGTGCAAATATCGCAGCCGCAATCCACAGTGTTAAAGAAGATCAGAATTTGACAACTCCCGGAAGTTCTCAACAATTGGATACCCACAACGACCACATGGCTAATTTTGCTAAAGCATTTGGTTTTGAAGCCTTACGAGTACAAGGTGCAACTGGTGCATGAATTGAAGCCGGGCGAAGAATAATTTCTTGATTTTTCTGAAAGTCCATTTTAATTTGTCTGAATACGTTAAGAAGCAAAATTGACGCATTCCTTTGCATGCTGTCACTTTATAATCTGGAGGTGTAACTGGGTCATTTGTTTTCGGAAATTTAGATGCTGTGATTGGATCACGCTATCGTATTAAATTTTGACCTATTACTGATGAATGGATATCACTGGCGGTTCTAACAGCACAGTGGACGGCGCATAACCTTAAATGATTCTTTTACTCCTAGAATACAGTCAATCGAATGGATCGTTCGATGCTCTCTCTAATAATAAACATTTATCGGTAGAATATTTCGTACCAGTTATTTTAACATTTTAGTAAGACAAGAAACCGTTTGTAACTAGTATGTTAAATTTTGAAGAATTTTTGCTATTTACACGAGTTTGAAGCATTTTGAAGAGCAATGTTGAAGAAAATTTCAATCGTGTAAATCTAGCTTTACTCGAAAAGCCTTGAAATAATATGGTCGGTAATACAAATAATTTTTTTATAAATTATAATTATCTGGTTATTTATTTATTTAATATTTGCACAGATGATGAGTCCAATTTTCTTTAAGGGGAAGTAACACTCAGGCAATTAATATGCCTATATCTTAATTGGGTTACTTTTTTTGAAAATTGGGTAGTCAGGAGAAGAATAGGTGGTGATAAGAGAGAAAACCTTTTCATATGACAACACTGTAATTGCGCGTTATGTTTATCAGTAGTACAAGGTGGCGCAAAAGTAAGCCTCCTATCAGAAAATGCATTAAATTTTGCGAGGCCCCTAATGTCAGTTCTATTTTGACAATTGTGTAGTAAACACATGCGAAATACACATTAATAAACAATGTTACGCTACACTGCTCCAGAACGCGGAATATTGCTGACAGAACTGACGTTAGGGGCCTCGCAAAATTTATAGCATTTTCCGATAGGAGGATTACTGTTGCGCCACCCATTGTTTAAAGCTTGATGTATAGACATTATTTAATTATTTTATTTCGGTAGCATTTTAATGTTATCCACCGAAGGAGGACGCTGTGATAAATATTGGTTTTGATAAGATAGGAAACTATGTTGTTTGAGTGGCAGCGGCTGGGAATCTAACCAAGATCACGAATACCAACTTATGCTTAATCATCAAACGCGCTAAGCAATTAAGCTACAGAGGATAATAAATGGCGGTATAGTTATTAATTCGAATATTCTAAATGTGAAACATCCAACAAACTCAAGAATATATGTATGTATGTATGTAAAACAAACTGTTCGGTATAGATTTTATAGTTCGGATCTGACTCTCAGAACTGCTGGGCATCGGCTTATAATTGAATCTTATGAGCGGGTGTATATGTGATTATGTTTTGTTGGTTTCGCGAGTTGGGGGCAGAGTGGAGAATAAAAGCAATGCAAGAGATTATAAGGATTTTAAGAATTCGTATGTCAGACGACTGACTTTACGAATATGTATTTAAGGTTTTCGTCGTTTTGTATTTATTTATTTTTGCAATAATGTGTGTGTGTGTATGTGAGTTGGTGTGTGTTTGCAATTGTATTGGAAATATTGTTTTTGTTGTTAAACGTGCTGGCTTTTGTTGTTGGATGGATGTCGTTTTTATTTTTCATCAATATGTACATATGTATGTGTGTGTGTGTGTGTGTATGTGTATATATTTTCCAGCAATACTCTGTATTTATGTATGTGTATACTGCTATGATATGTGTGTGTGTGTGTGTGTGCATGTGTTTGTGGGTTAATATATTTGTATAAAAAAAGGCTTTTGGGTGCTGGATTCGTGATTCGTTGTTGCTGTTGTTGTTGGTAGTGTGTTTCGTTTTGTTTTGTTCACTTTGAATGTTTGTGTTTTTGATTTCAAAAGGTAGAAATCACTTGCATATTTTTTTGTTCATTGCTGCTCGTTCATTCGTTTATTGTTGTTTGTTTTCTTTTTCTGTGTTTTTATGTTTTTTAATTGTTTGGTTAATTTATTTGTTATTATTTTTTTTTTGCTGCTGATGCAGCTGCTTCTAGCTCTGATGTTGTTGTCGTTGTCTTTGTTGCTGCTGTTATATTGTTCAATTGTTCCGTTATCGTTTGTTTGATGTTGTTCCTGTTTTGAATTTTAATTATTTTAAGGGTTTTATTGTTGTATATGTGAGTGTATGTATGTACGTATGTTTTAACCCCATTTAGTCTCCACTTTAGAGGCCAAAGTATGTTGAAATTATTGGTACAAAAAAATAACAGATTTTATTAATTATGACATAGTCCCCAGGGCGCATAATAAAAAGCTAATGATTTATTAAAATAATTTTCTATTTTATTTTAAGTTTGTGGTGAAAGTGGTTATGTTATGTAAAGTACAATGAGAAAGTCTGGGCTAATTAAAGTCGAATGTTATCAATTAACTGAGAATTTGGTAACCAGTATTTTAAATACATTTGAAAGAACAAAATGTCAAGACAACGTTTTGACAAACATCTTTTCATTAAGATTTGAATCTTAGCCAAGAGTCCTTTGAATTGTTTGATTATTTTTTTTCATTGTAACGGATGTTGTTCTTTCCGACAATTGCCTTATGCTGTGCTAATTGTCTTAGCTCTGGATGGCCGAGATAAGATAGCCCAAGTACTCTGGCAAAGTGCTTGTACATTCATCCTTACATGACTGGAGGAGGAGTTGGCTTTTGTGTTAATATGAAGATAAAGATATGAAAAAATTTACAGCAAGCTGATAGTGTTATACCAATACGAATTGTCCGATCTTCCAAAGTAATAAGTTATCATTAGTATTGTAGTGCTTAGTGCTTAAAAGGTTTTCTTTGATTTGGTTCGTTTTAAGTCTCTACGAATTAATCGAATCAATTCATTATGAAATTTCTGAGCAAATTGAACATAATTCGTCAATTTTGTCAAATTAACCAATTTTTGAAAGAATGTTGTGCTCAAAAGGTTTTGTTTGATTTTTTTCATTTTGAAAGTTTCAACGAAATAATCGAATATATTCGTATGGAAATCGCTGAGCAAACTTATTATTTTAAGTTTTAAGACACAATTTTTTCCATATTTTTTAATATTCGAAAGTAACACCGTAGTATTAGTAGTAAGCAATGTTTCGTGTGCTAAAAATTATTATATAGTTTTGAAAGTTTCAGCAAATTAATAAACAAATTTAACATAACCATAATTTGTCTATCTTGTGGCTTAAAATGGAGAAAAAACATGGTTGTCTGTAATAATTGAATATTGAAAATAAAGAGTTGGTTCCTCAGTATCGATTACTTGAACAACTTCGCCTGGTATTACAATCTACCAAGAGATCCAAATATGCAGGACTTGACTCTGTCTGGCATTTTATCCATAAAGACATCTTCAATTATAACGATAACTGCAGTTTGCCGTATATCTGCAACGTTTATAATTTATTTAACATTAAACAATTTCATTTAAAACAAACCTATTATTTGATAATAAGCTGGAGAAATATAAGTTGCTGAAACGAGAGAGCCATTGAAAGTTGTGGTGACACTTAGGGTATGTTTTGGGATTGTGTTCAGGGTATGTTTTGGGATTGCGGTTCTTCATTGAGGGCCTGGCAGCCGTTATTGACAGGATCTATTAATTCGTTGTCAATGCATTTCGCTTGCTGGTTTGAAGTGGTTGCTGCTTTTTCGGTATTGATCTCTGGGTCATGCTAATTGACTAAGCTATTGAAAGTAGTGGTGGTTATGGACTTAGGAAATGTATAGGTGAGGTGGCATTCGTGTCAGTTATATTTGTATGGAATCGCAGAAGGCTGGCTGATTCAATAGCCCGCATTAATTTTTGTCCTTGGCATTAGTCAGCTACAGCGGTTGGATACTGATCTAATAATTGCCCTGGACTTTGTTGATTGACTAAGCTATAGATGGCAGAGATTTGATAGCACAAGCTCTAAAGAAAGATGCTCGTTAAATTGATCGTTGCAGTCATGTATAGAGAAATTGCTATTTGTATGTTCCTGGCAAGTTCATACAATTATACTCTTTGCTGAACGTACACCCTGCGTTTGAGTGCGCCGTCAGATCTAGGCCGAAGAGGCATGAAACCACGTTAAACTTGAAGACATCTGTTCCAATGTATGCCGTTGATGATAAGAAAGTTATCAGTCTCCGTGGTCGCTATGGATCAATGGTCTTGTTAAACACACATAATAACTGTATGATTCTCTTTTAATTGCTTACGAACAGTTAAACACTCTCATTGCATATCTTATTACTGATATTTTAATATTAAAAAAAAAGAACACAAAATGTGAGGCCTTTTGACTTGTTTGCAGAAACACCCAGAGTTTTTGTAAGAAATCAACCCCTCAAATTTGGGAATAGGCATTTAAACTCATTTCACAGTTGAAGTAAAAACTCAATGGACTTCGAAAATTGTTGGCTTTATAGATTGAAGAGTTTGTTTTGATTTTACCGAGAATGTCAGCTGCAAACTTCAATTTTCCTTCTTTTGTAGAAGGGTTGGACTTAATAGGAATAACAGATAATACGAGGGCGGTTCGGAAACTTCGTAGCCTAGCACAGAAAGAGAATAGTTTCTGTGTTGTAAGGCAGGTCATTTTTTAGAATTTTTATATTTAATTGATCAAAAATGTTGCAATAGTACTCTGAATTTATTGTTTTACCCTTTTGCAGATAGTCAATCAATAAAATATATTTAAAGTACCAAACAAATCGTTTTCATAACCTTACCAGCCGATTGAATTGTTTTTGCCTTGCTTGGGGCACTTTTTCCAGCTTCAGCTTTGGATTGTACTTTGTCTCTGGAGTATAGTGGTGGATCCATCCACAGTTATGAAATGACGCTTAAAATCCATTTTATTTTTCTTAAAACGATCCAAACAAGCATGAGAAATTTTCATTCTTATGCGTTTTTGATCGACTGTTAACTAATGCGGCACCCATCTTGCAGAAAGATTTTTCATCTGTAGTTCTTAATGTAAAATTAAATGGACTCGATCATTTGAGATTCCCATGATAATAACTATATCACGCACTTTTAATTTTTCTATTGTAAAAAAAATCACGGATGCGTTTTTTTTCAACACCTGTTTCTAAGGAGTTGTCAGATCGAAAAGAAGGTTATACCGCGCTTTCTGTTTTAGGCCAAGAAGTTTTTGAACTGCCCTCGTCATATTAGTTGATATTTATTTTCCGAGACATTAAAAATTACTTGAAATTTCAAGCGTTTAATAGAAGTTAATTATATTTGGGAATGACGTTTACAGAATTCAAAGATGTCACAGTCTGGCTGTGCGGAATCTCATGTTGGTGTTATAAAACTATATTTCTGCAAAATGTTACTGTGAAGAAAGATTTACATATTTTTCATGCACAACAATTTATACCAAAGTAAGGCGTCCAACCATATAGACAGAGATAGTTTCTGATGTGATGTGATCTGATCTGATACGGTACCTAAGAGCACATTTACATTATGAGATTTTTGTTGTTTCTTTTTTAAAATTGTACGATTTTTGTTGTAGCGGTTTTTTGTGGACTTTAATACATGAATACATATATATGTGTACCCCTTTTAATACGACAAAAATCTCATAATGAAAATGTGAACTAAGGGGTTCAGTGTTTTCCCTCCATAGACTTTAGTGTTTGCAGTGATTCATCAATGAATTCCTTTTATGCGCGCTTTACATTTTGTCTTAAATACATAATATTTCAAGGTTACAAGTTAAAAATAATAAAAACAATTTTAATTTAGTCATTTGCTGTCAAGGCAGCTGTCAAGGGTTAAATAAGACTTGAAATCGAAAGCGAAATGAAATTTCCTTGTAAACATAATTGTAGAGAAATTATTTTAAATGCATTTTATTAACTGTCAAACGCTGATTTATACAAACAAACACACTACTATTAGTATACAAAAAATAAAACCCATTTAACACACCTAACAACAACAAAAACAACAACTTCCTGTCAATATAAGTGCATGAGACGTGTGACACACAAATCAATTAAAATATGTGACTGTGTGTGCAAGCGAGAGTATAGAGTTGAGTAGAATGAGAGCAAGAGCAGGAGAGGTGTTAATAAATGAAATGCAAAAATCGGAAATAGATTTCCTGTTGGTTAGGATTTGTTTTTTTTTTTCATACACAAAATTTGTTTTTGTTTCTCTTTACTTTTTTTTAACAATTACTTACTAAATGTAGGTAGCATTTTTTTTGTTAATGTTGGCTTTTAACCTTTTCTTTTTTATTTATATTTTTTGTTATATTTGTTTGTTTGTTTGCAGTTATTTTTATTTTTTTCTTTTGCACAATTCACACACTATAATTAATGACCAATGTTGTTGTTGTGTCGTTGTTGTTGTTGTTTGTCACTTTGTAATCCTGTTTGTTTCTGGTTCTGTTGTTGAGTACATGGTTCATATATTTTATTTACTTTAGATTTGGCCATCATTTCTAGAGTTGTTGTTTATTTAATTTTGTTTTGTTGTTTTTTACTTTTGTTTTATTTCATTTTTATATAAACTATTTTGTATGTATGTAGTTGTTTGTCTTTTTAATGGCAGAATTGTTTTTTGTTTAACAAATTTTTATCGTGTTCCATAAATTTTCCACACATTTATTATCTAGCATGTCTGTGTGTTTGACTTCGTACAGTTTTGTTGGTGTGGGTAGTGTGTAATTGTTTAAAATGTTGTTAGTGACAAATTTATTTGATTATTTTTTTTTTTGTTTTTTTTTTACTCTGTGTTTTTTTAGATAGCAATTAAAATGTATATTTAGTAATTGTTGTTTTTTTAGTTGATATCTATAAGAAAAAAACGGAAACAGGAAATTATTGTGGAATTAACATGTAAATAAATTATTAATCTTGATTAATATTAATAAAAAAAAACAAAATGCATTAAGGCTTGATTAGACTAGACGTATAATTAATGGAAAATATTTAATAATTTGCATACGTCCTGTGGTTTTGAAAAATATAGTATAATTTATATATGTAAATTTATGTTAAATAATAAGTATACGCCACCAAAGCTATTATAGCAAATACTTTTATACACAAGAATTAATAGAAAATACTGTAATACCTAATATTTTTTATAGAAAATACTGTTATACAAAAGATTTTTTAACGAAAATACTGTTATACACAAGATTCATCACTATTATATAGAAGATTTTCTATAGAAAAAAGATTATCTATAGGAAATACTAAGGATTCAATACTCTTATACAAAACTTTTTCCATAGAAAATACTGTTATATGCAAGATTTTCTAAAGAAAATACTGCGACAAAAAAGATTTTTTAAAGAAAATACTCTTATACACAGGATTCAATACTGTTATACAAAAGTTTGTCCATAGAAAATATTGTTATATGCAAGATTTTCCATGGAAGATACTGTTATACACAAGATTTTGTAATGCAAATACTGTTATACGCATGATTTTTTCAAAATACTGTTATACAAAAGATTTTCCATAGAAAATATTGTTATATGCAAGATTTTTTAAAGAAAATACTGTTACAAAAAAGATTTTTTAAAGAAAATACTGTTATACACAGGATTCAATACTGTTATACAAAAGTTTTTCCATAGAAAATATTGTTATATGCAAGATTTTTTAAAGAAAATACTGTTACAAAAAAGATTTTTTAAAGAAAATACTGTTATACACAGGATTCGATACTGTTATACAAAAGTTTTTCCATAGAAAATATTGTTATATGCAAGATTTTTAATGAAAATACTGTTGCACAAAAGCTTTTTTAAAGAAAATACTGTTATACTCAGGATTCAATACTGTTATACAAAAGTTTGTCCATAGAAAATATTGTTATATGCAAGATTTTCCATGGAAGATACTGTTATACACAAGATTTTGTAATGCAAATACTGTTATACGCATGATTTTTTCAAAATACTGTTATACAAAAGATTTTCTAAAGAAAATACTATTATACACAAGATTCAATACTGTTATACAAGAGTTTTTCCATACAAAATACTGTTATATGCAAGATTTTTTAAAGAAAATACTGTTACAAAAAAGATTTTTTAAAGAAAATACTGTTATACACAGGATTCGATACTGTTATACAAAAGTTTTTCCATAGAAAATATTGTTATATGCAAAATTCTTAATGTAAATACTGTTACACAAAAGCTTTTTTAAAAAAAATGCTGTTATACACATTATTCGATACTGTTATACAAAAGTTTTTTCATAGAAAATATTGTTATATGCAAGATTTTTAATGAAAATACTGTTATACACAAGAATTTCTAATGCAAATACTGTTATACGCATGATTTTCTCAAAATACTGTTATATAAAAGATTTTCTAAAGAAAATACTATTATACACAAGATTCAATAGAAGATACTGTTATATAGAAGATTTTCTATAGAAATTAATGTTACACACGAGATTTTCTACAGAAAAACAAAGATGTCCATTCTTTATCAAATAAATCAAAAGATTCTCTAACTGACAAGAAACCTCGATTCGAGCTACTTAACTTAGCCTGTTTCATGGCTCAAAACTATCGATAAAGGACGTCTTATATTGGGTAACAGCATCTGTAAGTCACAGAGTTATCTCCGCGATTATTAGTTAATGAATATTGCCCTTGAGAGAATTAAATTGCGAAAAAAATTACGAAGAGAGATGTGAACTATTTGTTGAAACTGCTGTAAACAACAACTACTAAAGAATTATTGTTGTGATCTTCAATGCCTCTGAGATTCTGAAAATCTTATATACTGATAAGCAATAACATAGGGATAGAACACTGAACATCTAGTCAACATCAAATATGCCGACAACATAAGAGTTATATAATTGAGTAGTTTATGACATAATTTTCGAAAAAAAAAACATTGATGATATGAGAACACGCTCTATTGAATGCAAATCACAAGAAAATCATTGAAATGGCCAAAGAAGATAATAATGGAACTCTAGACATAAAAACGTTAGCGTCAGCCATATGCTAATATCAACAAATTTGTGTGAGCCCTTTATATGAACAAAAAAAAATGTGTCAATAAATTATCAGACCATATTTGAATTTTGTGCAATTTGTGCAATAAAGTGTTGCCAACAAAAAATAAACAAAATACTTTGACAGCTGACAGTTCAGGTTTTTATACGAAGTAAGAAAGCGTTTTAATGTTTGCAGAAATAATGAAAGTTTGGCGGCCATATTTCGAAAAGAAAAAACTTTCACAGTGACTGTTATTGCTGCTGGTTATTACCATTGGATTTCATTTTATGGGCTTATTTGAAGTGAGAAATCTATGCCGACCATCCGAGCATTGACAGGAGAAATCTAACGGTGCATTAACGAAAATCAACCATATTTATGCAAATTAACCATGGGAAATTTCGGCAAAAGAGGAAGTGTATTCTATACACTATGTTGCTTTACTATAATTACACTTGATGTTTACTATTTGTTGTAATGTTACAAACAGTTTTTTTAATAGGTGTAAACATGTTTAAGAATATGGTTAGTGATCTCTTGTTAACCAAAATTTGGAAGACCACTTCATTAATTTAAGGAAGAAATTGCACATTATTATATATAGTGTTTCATAACTATAATTACATTTTATGATTTACTCGTATTATGCAATTTTCAACAATTTGCTATAAAATGCTGCTGTGATTTTGAAAAAGATAAAATTTCGGTTTATATAAAAACTGGCTTATGTTATAGTAACAAATTTTGCAAATTATTTATTTATTTATTAAAAAATTTATTATAATTAAAATTACAATAAATCTAATGCTAAAAGCACTAGCATCAAAGGCTATCGGCTTAAGTTTTTGCAAATAATCCGGATTATAGTGGTAAAAATAAAAGTGGTGGCTCGAAAAAAGTTTTTTGAACGGGTCAGTCGCAGCATTACAAACAGTAACGCAATCAAGAGTTTTGTTCAGATTATTAATACCATAAGTAGACTGCAAAAAAAGAAATTAGACTATTGCTCGACAAAAGCTGTGCCAAGCTATTAAATTTAGAAAAATAATAAATAAATTGTAACATAAATAATATTTAACCCTTTCATGCCCACTTTTTTCTAGGTGGTGTTAAAAATATGAAACCTTGTTTTTCTGTTTATTTTGGGCTCAGATAAGGTATATACCAAGTTTCGGACACCAGGTCCTTCCAGGAAGGAGTCCAGAGGAAGTTGCTTTTAAGCAACAATGGGCATTAGTGGTATAAAAATTTTAAAAGGAACAAATTTTTTATTTGTTTGTTTTTGCTTTTATAACTAAAATCACCTTTTCTTTCAGCCATAGTTCCGATAAAACAATTTTATAATTTCGAAATTCTAATATATTTCAGTTTTACGTGACTCTGTTTTTGGAGAAAAATTTTTTACATGCACTTACTTTGGATTCTTGTCCACAACTAAATACTTGTAAACATATTTTTTGATGTTTTTGCATTTTATTACTTTAAACGCATAAACAAAAAAATACAATTTACCGTTATTCCTTAAATTGCAAAGGCAAAGAAATATTAGCTTTGAAAGTCAAAGTTGCTTATAAGCAACTTTGAGCGTGAAAGGGTTAAATAAAAAACCTAACGAAATACCTTCTTTTGATAATAATATGGTTGGCATTACGCTGGCTTAACATGTAAAGGCTCTAAGACCACTTTTTTTAGAAATTGAGATTGTGATGCAGTTGTGTTCAGTAAGTAAAAATACATCGATTACAACAAAAAAAAATACAGTTATCTCATTAGTTGTTGTTGTTTTGTAGTGATAAGTAAAGGCGCTAAGTCCAATTTGTCACATCTTTGTTTAATATCGCACTTCTTCCAATGTTGACATATCAACTGTTTCGCGCGGAATAGTCTGAGAGTCCAACCAATTGACATAATATTATTTCTCATTGGCTATACTCTCGTTGTTTTGAGTATCAACACCACTGACAATCGTCATGATGTTACTTATTTGGATCATTATTTTTTTAAAAAAAATTTAACAATGTACAATTTTGTAAAAATGTTCGCCTTGGCCGTGGAATAGGCGATTCCATAGTGACGGACATTCGAGGAATACAATACACACCAAATGGTGAAATTAATTTCAAACTTAGATTTCCTGATGAATGAAGATGAAAAATCCACCAAAAAATAAATAAAAATGTAGTCGCACTAGAGTGGTCAGATTTACACCAACTTCATAAAGAAAGAAGAAAACTAAAGACTAGAAAGTTCGAAGACTTACAATCAGGCATGTGATGACGATTTGCCATACGAATAAAAATAGTTGTCGCCATTAAAAATTTAAATTAATATTACTTTTTTATAACAGCAATGAAATAAGACTGAATAATTATACCCTACACCACCATAGTGGGGAGGGTATATTGGATTTCTGCATATGTTTGTAACGCCCAGAAATATTGGTCCAACACCCACCTTAAAGTATACCGATCGACTCAGAATCACTTTCTGAGTCGATTTAACGATGTCCGTCCGTCTGGCTGTACAGGTCGCAATTTTGAAGATATTTGGATAAAATTTGGTATGTAATATTTTTTGGGCCCAAGGATGGATTGGATTGAAACTGGTGAAAATCGGTCCATTATTTCACCTAGCCCCCATACAAATGTCCTCCCGAAATTGGGGTTTACCGGTCATAAATCTTTGAATTATGCAAGTATGCAAACAAATTTCACCAAAAATTAGTAATAAATGATGCTAATTTATATCTACAAATTTCGTGAAGATCGGTCGATAATTAGTCGTAGCTCCCATATAAGGCCCAATTCCGAAAATCACTTTAAAGAGCATAACTCACTCAAAAATGTTGGTATCCAAATAATATTGAATACAAATATATCTCATATATATACAAACAATACGGTATAATTTTATTGTGATCGGTCCATAATTAGTCGTAGGGCCACTTCCGAAAATCACTTTAACGATCATAAATTTCTTAAGAATGTTGGTAATCAAATAAAATTCGACACAAATAATATACAGAAATGATGACACCTAATTTTATAATGCTCGGTCCATTATTAGTCGAAACTCCCATATAAGACCCTACCCGTAATCAACTTTAACCTCCTTAAATCTTTTAAAAGTATTTATATCGAGATAAAGTTTAAAATTCACAATATTTATATTCACAGACATCATGACACTAAATTTTTGGATGATCGATCCGCAATAGGTTATATCTCCCATATAGCGCTCATTTCTGAAAAACTGTTTTATACATAGATTGGGTGTGTAGGGTATTATATGGTCGGGCTTGACCGACTATACTTTCTTACTTGTTTTTTGTTTTCATTATGTACAAGTATATAGAAATATCGAAATTGAAATTACAATAATAATGTTATTCATATTTTTTAATAAATTCTGTTTCTTTTTTTACAATAATCAAAACAAACTTTAACTTTTTACATATTATTAGCTTCTTAAATAGCAACAAAAGTACACTTTCATTGTAGTAAGTAAGAAATATAAGTAGAGACAAGTTTTAAGAAAAAGATCTAAGTCCATGAAAACATACAAACTAAGCAACAGAAAAAGATCTAAGTGGAAAAAAAAACTTTTATCTCGGCAAATACTTATTTTTTTCATTTTGTGTTTACGCAAATAAAAAGCAAAGAAAAATGCAAAAACAAATTGCATTTATAGATTTCAAAAATGTTTATTCCAAAAAAAGTTTGAATGCTTTTTGTCTCTCCTGTAATATTGTAAAATATGGACTTAGAGCCTTTACATGTTAAGCCAGCGATTAGGTAGTTTTAAATATTTTCTTGAATGAGAATTATTCCTCTTGCGAGTATTAATTGTAAAAATTTTTTATAAAATTTATTATTCGAAGGTTTACTTCTAGTTAACAAATAATTTGTTCAAGTTTTAACTGAATTTCTTAAATATTTCTTACTTAAAAAATCCTTAATATAACTTAAATTCAGTTGATTTATTAATTTAATTAATTCTTATATTACAAAAAAACAAAATTTTCAAATATATAACAAAACTATTTACAGTAACAAACAAAAACTATAGACTTTTTAACGTATAACATTTCTTGGCTCATAAACTTTATGAAACATAAACCAACAAACCTTTCAACTCATATTTTCACCCCAAAAAAACGTTTAACTTTTTTTATGCAAAAACCAAATTTATATAACAAATACGTATGTATATATGAAAAATTGTGTTAAAGTATAAGAGTAGATATAAGTAAGTATGTTAGTTTGGCAATAGCATTCAAACAAAACAAAAAAGTAGCAACATTCCCAAGGATATCACATGATAATTTCTATTAATATCGAAGAAAAGTTTGTTGGTCCAAAACTAAACTAAAGCCACACAAGCAAACTCTCTTTTAACTATTAGAAAAACTGTTCAGTGCCAACACACAAAAATACACACTCGCAGTGAGAGAGAGAGGGAGAGACAGAAAATAACTACGCCAAACACTATCACTATCAGAGAAACAAAAACAATTTTGAAGAAAAGTTTTCTAATGCAGAAAACAACAAACATACACACACACACACAACAAAAACAACAGCAACATTTTAAATAAAAACAACAACAACAACAAAAGAACTCATGAATAAAACGGACTGGAAGTATAAATGTGTAAAAAGAAAATAAACGAAGAAAAGTGCACCACCACTGACTGCAAAGGACAACAATGAAGGCAGCAATAAACGACGACAAACACCACAAACTGTTAAAAAGCAGCACCAACAATTACAACAACAACAACGACGACAGCAGTAGAGATATCAAAAAAAAAAACAGCAACAATGTCGACTGCTTTGAACGACAATAACAACTACAAACAACAAAAAAAAAAACGAGCATAATGGCAATTTATAATTTATCGAGCACACATTCGGTTTTCTTGTTTTTGTTTGTTTGTCTGTCCGTCCATCTGTTTTTCTTCTCTACTGCAAATACATTTAGTGCTGCTTCTTAGTCCTTCGTGCTGTCACTCATACGACAAAACGGTTAGAAACCCTGCAGGAAATGTCAATAGTGAAACTGTACTGATTTACTATTGACACAGTCACCAGTACTAGTGACTTAGTATACCCCAGACAATGCTAATTACTATAGACATTTAACATGTGCGTGTCATTGAAAATCCACTACTGACATAGTTACTATTGACAAGGTAGTTCTTTTGGGACCACATTGTCTACACTTTTGGTACTTTTCTGAAATAGAAAATAAAAATGCATTTTTTTTTTGCTAATTTTTGGAGTTTTATTAAAAAAAAAATAAAATACTAAAAAATATTCAATAAAAAATAAATTCGAAAACAACCCAGACTCTTTGGCGGGAATCGAACCCGCAACCCTCTGAATGATAGTCCGGCACACTGTCGCCTAGTCTATCGGAGCTCACAATTGAAAAAAGATAATTGTATAATAATAACCATTGTGACAATGCTTTTGACAATGTCGCCAAACCGTTACCAAAATAGTAGACAAAAGTGGTGACTTGGAGACACTTGTCCCCAGGTTTCCTTCACGGAAACTATTCTTAGATTTTATTATGTTTTTGTTGTTGCTGCTGATGCTGATGCTGAGAGCAGCAGCAGCTCTTTTAAAGATATTTATTTTTGTTTATGTCCAGAGTTAAGTGTTGCTTATTTAGCGGGTTTTAACTTAAAACACACTGCAAACCTAAGTGCATTTAAAATTAAAAGACCAGTGGGGGGTGACTCTCTATTGAGATGCGAAAGCAAATAAGATGCTTAAGAGTATCAATTTGTACGCTTATCCAATCGAATGTAGAAAAAATAACAGTTGATTGCATTGATCAGATTATGCAGTCAGATCGCTTTTGTCATTCTCTGATCGGTACCATTATCTATACGAGATTTATGAATATTAAGTGATTTTTGGAAGTGGAAGTTATATGGGGCGGGATATGGTCAAACATGGACAGATATTTACAAAAAGTTTTGGGTCAGTACCGATATTTATAAGATGTACTCGTGTATAAAGTTTTGTGTCTTTTTTGGATATGGGAGTTATGATCAATTATGAGGCGCTCAGCATAAAATTCAGTACAGCTATTTAAACATCTATAAGGATTATTTGTGTCGAATTTTTGCCTGGTAACAACTTGTATATAATATTTATACCAGTGATGCCAACTCTTATATCATTAAAAGCACTGTGAGCACATAAAAATATGGTAAAAAGGGGTAAAAGTTAACAAAATTTCGGGTAAAAAAGCACCAAGATTAATATTCCTTATTATTGAAGTTTTTATAACGAGAAGATAATAAATAAGTTTGAGATCGATTGATTTTTATTAAAATAAGATAAGTAGAAAAACAAACGTAGAATTCATTTTAACAAATTACATAAAACATAAAGATACATAAAACATATATAAATACATATGTAAGTGCACATAAAAAATAACGATGTATAAACAATGGCCAGTTGAATGGAGTGGCAAACACATGTAACTAATATCACACTTGGAAGATTGAAATTTTCTTTAATTTTTCGGCACAGACCGTTGTGTGTTTCACTCATCACAGCAGGATTATCTGTTCTAATGGCAACTAACCCCCTTATTCATAAAACTTGTCAAAGGTTTATAACAGGCTTTTAAAGCAAATTTTGTATGGATATTTGCTCTATAAGCCTGTTATAAAGCCTTGATAAGTTTTTATGAATTAGACTGCTAGTGTTTCAAATCGAAAATATTTAAAATACGTTCTAAACCAGCTTATCAACTGAAATATATCTGAATTAAACGCCCTTAATATCGCCTAAAATATCAAGAATATTTTTGACAAAATATGGAGCTATATATATATACATACATATTTGTTGTTATATTTAAGCACTTTGTTTTGTGCAACTTAAATTGTGTGGCTTTGGCATCCGAAAAAAATGTCTATGCAAATATCAGAATAATGGTCAATACTTGAAAAAGATGTATGCACTGCTCAATAGAAGCAAAGAGAACCTTCAGCTTTTTTTGACTTTGTTTTGGCTCTGGTTGGTCAAAAGACAGCATAGATTTCAATGTAAAACTTTTACACGGGTCTATTGCTTTTTCATGACTATGACGCAGTATATCACTATTTGGCCTTTAATTTCACAATTACAAAAAATGCTAGCCTAAACCACCTTTTGAATGCTGTATTATTCTATCAGGCTTTGCTGTATTTTTATTTTCCCATCTGAAGTTGATAAATTTTAACAAAAAATGCATGAAGAACTTACTTTTACGAACAATTTTTAATTTTAATAATCCTAAAGCTATGTGTCGACGATGGTCAGATATTACAACGTTGTTCGAAAAATGTGCAGAAAATGTCTAGCAACCGTGTAAACTTAAAATTTTTGTCGTCCAACGTTGTAAGAAAAAGCATTTTCAGTACATTGGAAGACAAAAACATTTTCAGACATCTAACAATCGTGTAAACACACAATTTTGTCATTGTCATTGTTTTAAGACAATTGACAAACACTTTTCATTGTCATATGTGCAAAGTTTATGCATGGCAGCATTGTCATAGAAATTATTTCTAAATGCAACTCTGTATATACATAAATAATAAACAAACAAGTGTGCATTGATAAAATTTTTGAAAAAAGTGGAAGAAAATTAAAGAATTAAATTAAAGTTTGCATTAATAAAATTTTTAAACACACACACAGAGCTGCAAAACGAATTTGACAATGCCAGCCAACAATCTGACAACCGTGTAAACTCACAATTTCAGTTGACAGATAAATTCATTGTGTGACAATTGTGTGCCAATAAAATTGTTAGTTTTCTTCCAGTCGTCTGAACTGACAATTTACCTTTTGCTAAAAATTTTTCAATGTCAGTACATTGATAGCACATTGGTAGATATGACAACGTTGTAATATCTGACCATCGTCGACACATAGCTTTAGACATTTTTTTTTCTTAAATTTGCACAAAAGACAAATGTACGCGCGCGAATAAAAGTAAAATTACTGTTTAACAAATTAACAATAAAAGTTTTTGTACGGATTAAAAAAATAGATGCCTGAAAGAATTCTAGAAGCGTTTGCGAATACTACTCAAAACAGAAATGTAAATAATACGCAGTTGGTTAAAAAAGTATTAGCCGTGTTTCAATAAGACTAGTAAAATGTTTCAGTACCAACAATTTTGATTACTTAAAAGGCACTAAAAAGCACTGTGAGAAATTGTAAAAAGTGCTATAAATACCCGCTTTTTAAAAACGGGTATGAAATAAAATTTCAGGTATTTGGAAAGCAAAAAAGCACCAAAAAATACCCGAAAAGCGTCAAAATGGCAACGCTGATTTATACGTATTTAAGAGAAGTGGAGTTTATATGGAGTCTTATCAAAATTTCCAATTTAGGGCAAATGTTCCATAAATGCAAAGCTTGGAAATCAGTTTCGAAAAACTACATGTATTTCTTGTTTATCCTTTAAGTTTTTTACCAGCTTTTTAAGCAAAATTTTAAAAATCCCATTTTTGAGATTTTTTTCTTTGTCATTTAAATTGTTAAATTTAATCTACGTGAAATATTTCATTGCAATCAGTTAATAAATTAAGATTTAATGACATATTACATTTGAACACTACTTTCATCAAAGTTTTGCTAAATTTACAAATATGGGAAAAAGTTTGTACCATATTTTTCCTAGACATAATTGTTTTGCTTAGATAAAGTAATTTTCGTAGCTATACTACTTTAAGGATGCTGTAGCTTAATTGATTAGCGTGTTTGATCATTAAGCATGATTTGGTATTTGTGGCCTGATTATTCTGATAATTATTAGTTTTTTCTATCATATCATAACTAACATTTATCACAGCACCCTCCTTTGGTGGTATAGCATTTAAACGCCACCGAAGTAAAATAATTAACTAATAGCTATAAATCAAGCTTTGATCAATGCGCCTACTCATCACCAGAGGCGCTGCAATAATGTACTACTAATAAACATAACGCGCAATTACAGTGTTGTCATATGAAAAGCTATTCTCTACTTTGACCACCTATTCTTCTGCTACCTATCCCTTTCCAAAGAAAGTAACACAATTAATTAATATATAGGCATATTAATTGCCTGATTGTTACTTCTCTTTCCGTTACCGATTTCTTCGAATCATTTGATACTTGCAAAACGTTTGTCTTAAATTTTGAAAAGCCGGGTATTCAAAGATACTGTTTGTTCTTTCTCCCGATCCTGGCAACTGTTGCAGTAAGTATTAATATTAATTCCGAGTCTGCTTAGCATGCTTATCAATCGGCCAGTGACCATTTAGCACCGTTATTATTCTCTTTCCTTTCGTTTTATATACACGAACTGCGTACTGCGTTCTGGCCACATTTTCCAAGTCATCTTACATGTGTTGTTATAGGACATAATGATCTCAGATATTTCCCAAATGGCTCTCAATTGAGTGTCTGATGGGCAAGTGGACCTGAATTTAGCTATATGCTAGAGCATCTTTACAAAGTTGTTGTTTCAAAATGTATTGTATTGAATTAGACAAACTATAGACCATTAGAAATAATCAAAGAATTCTGTTACAGAGTCAGAAATAACACAATAAGAACTAATTTAAACTTAAAACAATATTTTTACATAGAACTTCTAGATAAGAAGCGTTATATCTAAGATGATATGGACACATTTGCAGATTGCCATAAAGCCGAATACAGAAACCGAAGCAGATTTCCGATTTCAAATACGTGTTTCTTATTTGCAATTGGAAAATAAACACTACAAATGCCAGACATAGCGAACACAATTCTCGACGACTGGGGCATGAGTCAGCTCCTGAACTGTTAAATTTAAAGCGTAGGGCTTAGTGTGTATATATCTCTACACAAGAAGATAAGAAGGCTTAACGTGGTCCTGTTTCACACTCTTCAGTTTTAGCTAAACAGTTTTTGTTGAATTCTCTTTTGAACTTGCCATTTCATTCCCACACATACTTATTAGTGCAAATCAATATGCATGAAAGAAAAAACAAAAGGAAATAAGAAAATTGTCTAGTACCGTCAAGTTTGTTCCCCATTTTATTCTCTTTTTCTTTCTCATCCAAAAATACTTGCCTTGACGAGTCAGAATTGAAGAGTGTGAAAGGGGACTAAGAATGTGTTTTTAAGTAATATACTTTATACACGATTTCTTCTTTAGAGCCTATTTTCATTATTTTAAAAATAGAATTTAAACAAACAATTTAACAACACTGCTACAAACACACTTTCACATACAATACACATACATACATACAGACATGTGCACTTAGAACATTCTATTAAACCGAGTCGTTCGCAAACCACAACATAAGAATCTAAATCTATTTCTTTAGCCATTTAACATTTTCTTTATTTCATTGTTATATATTCACTTGGTTTACGACACTTTAACATACACACACACACATACTCGTACACACAATCACACATCCGAGTACATAATAGATGTATTTGAACATTGAAGGCTGACTATTTGGTTTCCTGTTTTATTCGTTGGCTGGCTAGCAGAGTTTTTCCTTAGTTGCACTTCCTTTTGCTGCATGTGTTTCTGCCCACACATACAAACACACTCGCCACACACACGCACTTGCCATTACCGTCAGTCTTAAATTTCTGTGAGTGCATTCCTTTTCTCGACAATCTTGGGGGCCCACTCTCAGTCTCTTAGACATGGCCAAGTATCATTGGCTTCAAATGAATTGACACATTTTTTATATTGGCCAATATTGGTTTAATCGAAAATTTTTATTTATTTCAAATTAGTATCATCGATCAATATGACAACTAGAACTCACACACACATACACACACATGATGAAGCACTCACACACAAAATATAACAAGTTTTTTTAGGGTTCATTAATTTTGTATCTCCAGTCATTAATACAAAAAGCCGGGATGCACAGCTAGAATTAAGCTTTCATAATATTGTTTACTTAAAATCAGGCCACACTACGGAAGTTTTTCTAAAAACCCGCTGACAATAATTTCGTTTTTATCATTGATTTGTTTTGTAAAGTGGGATTCATAACAGGAGACGTATTGCACATATTTGTGTAATTGTGTGCCAAGAAAGTTTTGCTTTACTTCTTTAATTTGAAAAATGTACCCCCTTACAACACACCGAATACTCACCAAAGCTTATGCTGAATATGTTCCATCGGTTTGCGAGAGATTGTTTCAGTAATTCAAAAGCGTTGATTTTGACACGGAAGACAAAGATCACCCAGGGCAGCCGTAAAAATTTGAAGACAAAGAATTGAAGACACTACTCCATGAAGATTGTTGTCAAACTCAACAAGAGCTTGCAAAATTAGTAGCTACTCAAGCAGTAATTTCAAAATGTTTAAGCTTTGTATAGACGGTTGTCAGATCTTACAACGCTATCCGAAAAATGTTCAGAAAATGTCTAACTACCGTGTGAACTTAAAATGTTTGTCTTCCAACATTCTAAGAAAAAGCATTGACAATTTTTCAATTGCAGTACATTGCTAGCACATTGTTAGATCAGACAACATTGTATGATCTGACAACCGTCTATA
The DNA here is from genome assembly GCA_916048285.2 of Bellardia pandia. NCBI lineage: Eukaryota > Metazoa > Arthropoda > Insecta > Diptera > Calliphoridae > Bellardia > Bellardia pandia. The sequence continues at coordinate 80,668,421 of OU696530.1, read as the reverse complement.
CATAGCCTTACGAGCAATAGAATTTATTGAAAAGCAAAGAAATTGCGTACCATATGAACAAGACCTTGAAAGACGAGTTTACATGCTGCAAATCATTTTGCAGCAAATCATTATATGCGGTAGAAAAAAGGGATAAACCGAAGAGTAAGAGATCGTACGTGAAGCCTGACCAATCCAGCCGAATCGGCACACACAAAATCCATGGCTCTAAGATAATGCTCTGTATTTGGTTGGACTAAAGGGACTTCATCTATTATGAGCTGCTGAAATCTGGTCAGAACTAATTCATTTGAAGCGAGCATTGGCCGAAAACGCCCGAAATACGTGGCCATACATGAAAGCGTAATATGCCATCATGACAAAGCTGACCACATGTTGTAATACCTGTTAAAAACTATTTAGAAAGTAGTGGTTGGGAAGTTTCGATCGGTGTAGAATGCTCGCTCTCTCTCTGGATTACGCTTCACTTCAGAACAAGACATCCAAAATTGACTTGATTCGTTCTTGACCTCAAAAGATAAGCAGTTCATTTGGCACAAAATACATACGAGTAGAAATTGTCATAGCTTACAATGACCAAAACTTGGAATAAATTTGTACACTATAATCATGGTGTAACTATACAAGGTGAGTACAGTAGCACAGCTGACTGACTTTGTTTACAATTTACTTATGTCAAAAGTAATACTTTTTCAAGTGTTTTTGATAGTAGTAAATTATTTTACACAATCAATATGCCTGTTGTATTTGTTGCCGATTTACACTCACCTTGTATAATTACACCATGGTAGAAATGTTTCAAAATATGTGTAAGCCAAAAATTTAAAAAAAATACCTCATTTACCCGATTTATTTTTTAAGTTCTTGTTAGTTTTCTTCTTATGTAGCTTTGCAAATCAAAAAATGCACTGCATAAAACAAGCTGTGATAAAAGCTGTATCAATTGTTACACTTAATTTAATTTCGGTATACGTTAACAAGCACTATTGTGGCATTTTAGTTTCTGAAAATGCAAGAGCAATTATTGTGAAGCCTTCGCATGCTGAACGCGACAGTTGGGCTATGTGGCCTGGAGGCGCGTCTGGGCCATTTTTTTAAATTCGCCTGCAAATTGGAAGATGTTAACAACTAAATTTGTATCTATTATTATATCATTGACAGGGATTTCAACAATACAACACCGCATGTCATACAGCCGCCGAAATAATGATTGAAGTGTAAATCAAATTCCTCGAGCGCATAGTTTCGCAAGATTCAGCTGTTAATTTGCCGCCCAAACATGCGATTTAACATCACTCTATTATTTTTTGTGAAGCAATGATAGTGATAGAGTCTCTGTGGAGTCAATCGAGTTCAGCCTTAAAGCATATTTTGCAAAAATGATATTGAAAGTTTTTATAAATCGGATAAATTTGTCCGATATAATTTTTCATTTACAATTGTCAAACTTGACTCTTTCCAATACAATAAAAAAATATACATAAGAACGATTTCAGAGTCCACTGAAACTGGATTTTTCAGGCAGAAACCGAACCCAAATAATATTCGGCAAAAAAAATCGATATTCGGCCTAATTCAAAACAAACCGAAACTTTTGAAATTTAAAAAAATATTTATTTTAATTTGTTTATAACATGTTTAGATGAATTTACGGTGTCCTAAAATAACAACGTTAAATTGTAGACTCCATAAAAATTAATCTAGGTTTTTTATCTTAAACTTAGAAATATTTTTTTAAAGGAAAAGTTTTACATTATTATTAAATATTTTTAAATAAAATGTACATTTTGTATTAAAACTAAATTCATTAAAAATTCCATAATCTATGTTTTACTTTTAAAAAAGTTACGGTTTAAGCCATATTTTGACCGAATACTGAATATTGGTATTAGGTAAATTTTCGGCTTAATTCGAAACCGAATACCCGGTAGGACTCTGATGATTTTATATAAATTTCTTTTATTTTGTTTCAAAATCTTAGTTTTTGTTCGAAAACTCCTTTATATTGTAGTAAGTATCATTAACATACTACAATTCAGGGGCCAAATTACCGCATTCGTGATCGAATAAGCTATCGTATCGAAAAATGATTTCGATATCGAAATTATGATAAAATATACTAAATTTCTTGCTCGATATCGAATGCCATAATCTCAAATAAGAAAATTACGATAAATTTTACTCGATATCGAATGCGGTAATTTGGGCCCAGATTACAAAGAGGCAGTAAGCTTTTAGTCAAATTAAAAATTAAATGATTCAATGATTGAAAGTCACTAAGAAATTACATTGAGGAAACTAGACTCTTAACTTAAGGTATGGTCACACATGGCAAATATTTACTCAAAAAAGCGTAACCACTTGCTTTAGCACAAATTTGTTTGTCGTTGTTTACTCGTACAAGAGTTTTGCAAGATCAAACAACACATCAAATAAAATAAAACGAAATATTTGTTGTGTTTTCTCTTAAATAAAAAAAGTTTTTTTTTAATAAATAAACTAGTTCAAATGTATGTTATTTAGTGGTTACATAATTTTCGGTAAATATAAGCCAACCACGGTTTTTTGGCTTTTGAAAAAGAATGGGAAAGAACACTTCCTCAAGAGCACACAACATATCGAAATAGACATGAAATGGATATGGTCCATACAACTGTCACTCTATTCAACCTAAGCGACACTTGCCACTCTAATAGATTTGTTCTGGTAAGTTAAATAACAACTCTCAAAGGGGCAGTACAAAATCAAAGTTTAAACTAATAAGAGATACTAATGTGACTGTTAACTACACGCTAAATTACCTGGGATGCATAAAGTAACCAATTAACTTGCTATTACACTGCAAAGAGTATATACGTATCAAATTAATTAAAAACATAGAAATTGGAGTCAGTCAAATGATCAGATGTTGACTACTTGCAACACTACCGGGTAATTATTTTAATTTCGCTCAAAATCATGCTTTTAACACATAAAAAAATGCTCCTTTTCCCATTCAAAGGATCTCATTAGCAACAAACGATCTCATTGCTAAAACATATTATTACAAGGACCATATTGCATATTAAATTTTAATGCATTCAATTTTCAAGGCACTCGTTTTTCTACGGCACTCGTTAACTAAAATTTTATTACAAAAATTGATTTTTGCTAAACACAAACCCACACACACAAACAACATGGACGACGTTGAGCAGAAGCACTCGTATGAGTTTAAGCACTTTTATATTGTTTACGAGTGAGTATCTGTTTGTTTGGAGGTTTAACAAGAAAGGTCAAATTGAATTGTATTGGTCATCATCATTATTATTATTATTATCAGCAGCAGCAGTTGCACCACCACCATCACCACCGCCCTCCGTTGTCCTCCACTCCTGCATTGGCATTTGAAAAACATTTGTATGTCTACATTGTTTGGTGTCTTTTTTTTAACAAATTCATACGAAAACATGCAAACTACGACAGAGACGAGGAGGTGGAGCAGCAAGAAGAAGGAGGTCAAACGACTATCAAAAAAGTTACATTTTCATATTTTAAATGTGTTTTTGTTTTTTTTTTTTTTTTTGTTTTTTGTTTTTGTATTTAAATGAGGAATTTAGTTTTTGAACTTGTTCTACATTTGTTTTAAAATACAAGTTAGATTGTTATATTTGGCTGTTTAGCTGCAATTTATAAACATACAAACATACATTTTACATTTAACAATTAAAGTTATTCAAATACAATCCACACAAACAGTTTAATACCAACAAAACAACTCCAAATACTAGCATCGAAGCGCAATATTTTAAGGGTGTAAAATACAGCCTAATTCAGCAACATGAACGAAAAACAATTTTTGTCTGACAAAAAAAAAAATGAAAAAGTATTTAAAAAGTGTGAGATTTTCAATTTTATTTTTGAAACAGATTTTCCATACGTGTTTCATGCCACTAATCCAGGGCCCAAATTACCGCATTCGATATCGAGTAAAATTGATCGTAATTTTCTTATTTGAGATTATGACATTCGATATCGAGCAAGAAATTTAGTATATTTTATCATAATTTCGATATCGAAATCATTTTTCGATACGATAGCTTATTCGATCACGAATGCGGTAATTTGGCCCCAGATATTGATTATTAAATTGACCAATGAGTATCACCTTCTGCTGGTTTCATACTAGTGTCCTTTTATTTAGAATAATACCAAAATATCCTCCTAAAAAGTACCAATAAGTTCCCTTTGCAGTAAGTACTCTTACCTAAGCCAACAACCTGAATGCTATAAAAAATCAAAAAGTACAATTTGAAGGAAAACGTACTATTAATCTGCGTGCTCATTAGTGTGACCGCAAGTTATATGGAAATTTTTTTTTTCGTATATTTACTTGGCAAACCCCTTAAATTGATTCCAAATAAAAAATATATATAAAAAATTTTAGATCGCTTGCATAATTATTAGGCGTGCCTTGAGCCCACAAAGTTTGCTAAAAATGCTATTTTTCTCACTATGGCTCGCCTTAATTGTTCATAACTTCAGTAATATTTATTTTAGAGAAAAACCATATTCACAAATATTATAGGGCTATATCTGATGAACAATGTTGCTCTGTATTAGTTTTCTTTAACATTAATATTTAATCCAGAAAAAACGAAATTAAAAAATAACAGCGAAATTTTCACATATATCTTCGCATTTTTTCGAATAGTAAAAAATCGAAGAGCACACCAAATCGCGACTAACATTTTTATCTGTCAAAAACAAACTGACAATCCAAAATGGCTGATATTACCAACATATATAACACACATGTGTACCAATATAACAGAAAAATTGCGAAAATCGAACATATGTAACTCACGAAATTTGAAAATAACGTTTATTTTTTGATCAGACCTCGTACATATACATTATAAATGTCTTTGTAAGTTTGTTCGTTTGTTTGTTCCACAATCAGGCCTAAACGACTAAACTGATATTATTGAAATTTAAAACGTAAATTTTTTTCAAAACTTGACCCATGTTGGAATAAAGAGGACAAACCCCGGTAAGACCAAACGGCTAAACCGATTTTATTGATATGTTAAACGTATGTAGGTAGATCCATGTCAATAGGCTATATCTTTTTTTTTTAAGTTAAACCAGGTCGGGACGAAAAGGATAATAATCGGTAAGACCACATACATATGTCCGTGCTTTAAAACGTCAACAGGCTATCTTCGAAACTTGGACCAGATCAGTATAAAAAGGGAAAAACCCGGTAATCTTAAAAGGCTCAACCGATTGGATTGAACATTTGAGCGAAAATAGATCCGTGAGATGGAGCCTCTATAGGCTTTATCTTTTTTTAAAACTTGGACCAGGTCGGGAGAACCGTAATCACAAGCGATTGTTATATTCGTTAATTGAAATTTGGAACGTAGATATATCTGTGCTTTGAAGCGTCAATAGGTTATTTCCTTTTTTAAAACTTGAACCATGTCTGTATAAAAAGGGGAAAAATTTAATTTGGAACGTATCTATGCTTCGAAGCGTCAATAAACTTTTAAAATTGTGTTCTTTAATAGTGATGGCCTTTGTTATGTGCAACCACATTTCTTTTTTAGCTTTTTGTAGTCACATAAATGTGTATTAGAAATAACTTTCTATTTTCAATTAATAAATGACCTGCAAACTTGAAATTTGAAATATTGATATATTAAAAAACAAAAAAAAATTATTGCAAAAACTTATATTAGGAAATTTCAAACTAAAATGTGTGTTGTGGTCATTTTTGGTACCTTTTACGTCTATTGTTTTAAGACAATGATATTTGTGTTGTTGTCACAAAAATAATACGACCCTTAGAAGGAAATAATGGACAAAATGGAGTTAAAGACTTGAATTGATTAATATGAATTTCTATAACGGAATGTACTTTTACTTGTTTTTGGTATCCTTTGAATATATTGTTCTCAGTTGACAAAAAAATATACTTCAATGATTATTAAGTGTTTAAGCTTTTACATAAGTATAGATTTATTTAAGCGATCAATTGTCTGTTACATGGGTTTGGAAATTCTAGAAAAATAGCGAAAATAGTTTTGGTACCTTTTTTATTGAGTTTCTTTAAAGAGATGGAATTGGATCAAAACCAAAAATATTGTATTAGATAAATAATTTTTCTGTTTACATTAGAGAATACCGTATACTAACATTTTTATATAAATGCGTATTCATGAATTGAATACGAAACCCATCTGAAACAAATATAAGTACAGTTTTCATAGATGCTATGGTTAAAAATTTTCGTTTCAAACAAATAAATAAATCTCTAAAATTTGGTAAGCACTAAAAATATTAATTTTTTCTTAAGGTAAGTTTAGACGATATGTTGAATCAGCATATATATGCTGACAGGCATATGATTAAAATTAGCAGCAAATTCCTATGTCATATGTCAGACGTTTATACGATATGTTGAAAGTAACAAATTTTTTGATGTCAGCATATGTCAGCAAATGAAATGTCAACATAAGAGTTAGCATACGATTTTTGTGTTTATACGATATGTTGAATTTTATGTGGTCTACATATGCTGAGTCGTATAAACATTTGTTTGTGAAATTAGTCAGTTTGACAACATTTTTCAATTATTATTCAACTTCTGTATTTTATGTGAAATTTTTGAAATAAAATTAAATAATAAAAATATCAATAAAAAAAAAACATAAATGATCACGTGGGAGCTATTGCGTTTCTAAGCAAATTTTTATATGCAAATCTGTCTTAATAAACGTTTGTTAAATTTAATAATGGTTTTTGAATAAGAGGGTTATTGTTTATTTCTAGAGACCTGGGGCCAAATTATCGCATTCGATATCGAGTAAAATTGATCGTAATTTTCTTATTTGAGATTATGGCATACGATATCGAGCAAGAAATTTAGTATATTTTATCATAATTTCGATATCGAAATCATACGTTCGCTCATTCGATCACAAATGCGGTAATTTGGCCCCTGTGTCGATTAATTTGAACTATGCCGCCGGCCATTATATTGCGTTTTGTGTTCTTGTGTGTGTATGTGTGTACGTACATATGCAACAAGAATTGTATTTACATAAAAAAACTATCGGTGGCTGGGCCGTAATACACTATCCTACACAATCGTACGATTCATTCAGTGGAAAATCTGACCGATTTCAATCACACTCAAAAAAAATCGCAACAAAGTATGTCATAGGTGCCACACTATTACACAAAAAAGATGCAAAAATATATGTTTTTGCTAATGTCAACAAACACAGTTTTCCGCCATTTAAATTAATATTTGTGTTCAATTATTTTGTTGTTATATGTGAATATAATAAATTGTATAAACTATACAAACAATAAACAAATGTTAAACGTCCTTTAGATCATAATTTGTGATTTAAATCAACGAAGCCGACATTGTTGTTTTCTTATCAGCTTTATTAGAAAATACAACTCTGATCGCATATGAATTTGCCATATGCTGAAAAGCTTGCATACGCTTTTCAACAAATAACATATCTGTCAACATACGCAGGAAATTTGTCAAACACTTATAATATGCTGTTTACACGATATGCTAAAATTACCAACATACGTTTGTTGGCATTGTTAACAAAGTGTTAGCAAATGTTGTTAAACATACGTATGCTGAAAAAATTTTGCGTTTACACGATATGTAAGCACTTGTCACAAATTTTTCAGCATTAATATGCTGATTCAACATATCGTCTATACTTAGCTTTATGTTGGTCATATTTATGTCTTACACCTGTTAATCGGGACATCTTTTAATTTAGTCTTGAATATCGATTTCATTTTTAGCACAAAATTTTTAGCGACAATTAGGATAATTAAATAAGTATACCGTTCGGTTAATTTTTAAAATTTAGATCGGGCGAGAAAATTCAAAATTTTAAATGATCAGCGGTCAGGAATAAAAAATAAGAACTCCCCGGGCAATGCCGGGTTAAAAAGCTAGTATAAATAATAAATATGTAATACAAAAATATTTCGATGGTTGACTTTCGACGGGGATGGATAAATTCTCGACTTAATATACATAATATTTCGAGAGGACTGCTTTTTCGACAAATACTTTTATAATTACAAAAAAAAATCACATAAAAATTACAAACATCGTAAAACTGTTTGGTATTTGCACCAATCTTGATAAATCATCAATCTCATAAAATATGTATTTAAAAAAAATTGTAAAAAGCACGAATTTAGGCAATAAAATAATAAATCGCTTAAACGTCAAAAAGTTAATATGGCTACAGAAAGAGAGAACGGTTCTACTTTATATGATTTTATCTGAATAGAATTTATTCATGAAATCAAATTAAAATAATTAATTAGTACAAACTTTTGTTTGAAACTGACCAATAAGCATTAAATATGAAAATATTCAAGCACTTGAAAATTAATTTGGAATTTTACTTGATTGCAAAAATAAAAATTTGTTTCTCACAAAAAGTATTTGGAGGTGAATTTCTATTTACTTTTTGCCGGAGCATGCTATTTAAAGTTTAATACAACTTTAAGATCATTTATTGACAAAGGACTGTAATCACAATTGTTTTCAACTTGAATTTTAACAAAAATACTTATTTTTTAAAAAAATTTTATTCGAAGTAAAAACTTCAAGTCAAATATATAATTTGTTTGAAAACAATTATACACTATTATTTATTTTTGTACAATTGTATAATTATATATTTGACTTGAAGTTTTTACTTCGAATAAAATTTTTTTAAAAATTGTTTAATACTCGCAAGAGGAAAAATTCTCATTTAATATATAAAAATAATTATTATTATGCTTATACAACAGTCCCTTTGTAAAAAATTTCTTTTAACTAAATATTTAGGAACAGTTCTTAATTGAAACTAAAGCTTAAAAAGGTCTAACTGCTTTAAAGTTTATTAACTAAGATTTATTTGAATTTCCGAAATTTAAAACCAGTAAATATTTATTTTCCCAACTTTTTCTTAAAGTGTATTCAAGAAAGTGTCACACAAAACTCACAGATCTAGAAATTCAAGCAGTTTGTTGGAATTTAACTTGAGTATGTTATAGGGATGCCAATTCCGAAATCCCGATCCCGATTTTTTAAAACAAATCTCGGGATTTTTCGGGATTAATAAATCTATAATAAATCCCGAAAATCCCGGAATTTTCCGGGATTCATTTATGAAATCCCGAATCCCGGGATTTGAAAAACCAGTCCCGTTTGGCATCCCTAGTATGTTAATAATTGTTTTAAACTTGAAACGATTTTATAATTTTCAAAACGAAAACTTTTGGCTGGAATTTAGGTGTCTCTTTTGTACTGCATATTGCTAATGAAATAAATAACACTGGACTCAAGGCCGGAATTGCACTTGAGTTGCAACAAATATTCCTGGATTATAAAATGTTTCTTTAACTCAACGAAATGGAAAACAAGTTTAAAGAATAGATAGCTGGATTAATGGTCAAAATGAAACAAAAGCAATCACATAAAATATAACAGAATAGAATAGATTTATATCAATCATTATAGCAATCATGAAGCCAAATATGAAGACGAACAGGGAGCCAGAGGAAGTGAAGAAGAGGTCATTTTGATACAAGGCCCATTTTACGAAATAATAAAAAGCAAAATTAAATTAAAGTAGAGACCAAAAAAAAAAAACAATTTACAAAAAAGCCTGACATAGGCAAGTGTGTAGAGTAGTCAATACAAAAACAAACTGCTAAAATAATCATTAAATAAATGAAATATTAAAAGGAAAAGGAAAAAAAGGAAAAAAATACAAAAAAAAAGGATTTTAATATAACATCGAATATAATAGTAATTTAAGGCCTTGTTGTTTTTGTTGTGCACGTTTTACTATAACAAGAAAAACGCAGCCAAAAAAAGACGCAAGAAAAAAATATAAAAACGAAACAAAATTAAAATGAAATCGAAGAATACAAAAAAAAAAAAACAAGACGAAACAAAATACGACATGAGCACATTTGTTATTTTGAAAATACAGGCGCGAAAATCACAATAAATGCAGGAATAAGAACTGAAACGTTGGAAAAGATTTGTCTATCATACAAAACGTTAGCATGCGCTCAAAGCAAACTGGACCCCCTTTTTAAAGAAATAACCTTGAAAAGAAAATCTTGAGTAAAATATATATGTATGTATAGAAAACCAGCATGAGCTTTAAATGAATTATTAATACGGTTTAGCAAAATTTAATTAAAATTCTTAATTAGTTTTCAACAAAAACAAAAAGCATACAGAATGTTTTTAATTGTTTGAGAAATGTTGTAAAAATTATACTTATAAAATGGTCACATGACTTTTATAAGTCATTTTTTTTTAGTTTGAGCAAATTGAAACTGTTGCTCTCTAAATGTTGGTGTAAGCTCTCCCAGAGTTGTAATAAAGTTAGGCTGGAATATTATGACAAAATTTATGATTTCTTTGTTTACTCACTCGCACAAACTCTGTTTCTCTCTCTCTCTCTTTCTCACTGTCTTTCAAACTTTTATGAGTTCGAACCAACGGGTTTATGGTTGTTTATGTTGTTGCTGTTGCTTTGAAAGTTGTTTTTGTTATTTTTAGTAGGAAAAACTGCAACTTCCGTTTTAAAACATTCGATTTCGAATTTTTAGGCTGTTAATGTTGCTAATGGTTGTTGCTATTGTTGTTGTTATTATTGTTTTGAACTCTGGCCAACAAAACAAGTCGTTAAATTCAAAATGGTGGTTGTTGGCAATTTCTCACCCACAAAATAGACAATGCTATGTAATGGCATGTCAACTCAATTTAAATGAGTATCCTTGAACACAAACACACACTCCCTCTCTCTCGCTCTCTCTCAGTTGCTCTCACTGTGACACGCACACACACCATACAACCGCCAGAGAATTAGAAATTCAGAAACAGAAACAGAAAAATAACAGTCGGCTTACAAAAAGCGGCACATTATAATACTACTACTAGGATGACAATACAAACGTTAACGTTACTAAAAATTTGGAGGTGCGCCACGCGGCCCGAAGTGCAACGGCAATGAAAAGGCTCGTCTACCCGACACGTTGCTACTACAACATAATACAACTGCTACGAGGACGACAACAACACTGGGGATGATGAGGACAACAACGACGATAACGATGAGGAGGACTATATGCATGTATATATATATATATGACATTAACGACGACAATCGTTATGCGCTACTTGTTCTATAGTAAGTGTGTGTGTATGAGTATGTATTTGTAAGTATGTGTGTGTATAAGTATGTGATATGATGTTGGTTACAATAAGGAATTGTGGTGTACAGAGATTTTTCGTTTTGTTCGAAAAAAAATTTTATATTTTTTTTTCCTAAAACTTCACAAAAATTCATAAAATTTTACACAGATTTTCTTTACGTTATCTTAAACTTTTCTATAAACTCTTCATTCTTCAAAAATTCTGTTTAATTTTAACATAATTTTCATTATTTTATACAATTTTTTTACAAAAATTTTCTTGTTATAAAAAAAATTTAAGGTGGATACAAAAATTCCTCCACCAAAAAAGAATTTGTTTTTTTTTTTAATTTTTTTTCTTTACATGCCACAAAAACTGTAACAAATCAAGCGTTAAACTTTTTGTTTTATTTTTTTTGCAAACAATTTTATATAAAACAAAAATTTCTTTAGGTAATTTACTTCTTATTTTACATTTTTCATCGACTGTTACACTTTTGTGCAAAAGCTTTTATTTCTTGATTTGTATTTTTTTTCTCAAAACGCGTTCACAGATTTTGATTAAAATTTTTAAAAATTTCTTCACGGTTGCCTTGGTTACGAAAGACATCCACATTCGAAGGGTTCACGCACTAAACTGAGACTTCGTTATTGTTTCGATATCGTTATGTTGCTTGGTTGGTTCGATGGCTGGCTGGCTGGATTTACTCTTTCATGTTGGCTACACATTTTTAAACATAAAGTTGTTGTGTGTAACACTCAACAAGAACAAAAAAAAACACAACCCCAAAAATAGCCCCTCAAGGTCCCCTTCCAGTATAGTGCATTAGTTTGTTACTCTGGCCTGTAACAGCTCAATTTCCGGTTGTTGTCTGTGATATTCGAACTTGCATTAGAGTTCTATTGTTGTTAAGCTGTTAGGCTGCCAGATGACAATTTTAAGCTGCAATTGCTTTCAGGGTTTACATAGTTCGTTTGTTCGTTTCCTAGTTTGTTTTAACTATTCTTCCATATTCATATGATATTAAAAATTTAAATTGAGAAAATTCATTATGAAATTCAGAATTATTATTTGGAAATTGCAATTTAGAAAATTTCAAATTAAATTATAAATTTTAAAAATGTTTTATAAATTTTTTTTATTCGAAGGTTTACTTCTAGTTAAATATAAAAATTTATATGAAATTTATTTTTGTATACCTCTGTTATATGTTCTACATAGCTTTCCGTTGGAAAACATAAATGCAAAATCATACAGAAATATACAAATTTTTACAATAACACTCGCAAGAGGAAAAATTCTCATTCAGTCATTATAAATTTTATTAAGAAACTTAATAAAATTGTGAATTTCAAATTGAAATTTAGAAAATTCCAAATTAAATTTGAGAAAATTGAAAATTTAGAAAATAAAGAATTTAAAATTTAATTTATGAAATTCTTATTTTCAATTGAAGTTTTCTGATTGGCCATTGGCTATGAACTTTCCCCATCTTTCTGGCAACATATGAATTCCTCGCTAAGGCTAAGAACGAGTCAAGCCAATTTCGGATACCCTGTTCTGAACTTAAACGTATCGCAGAGAGTGTGTTCTACATCGATCGAATCAAATAGTATGGACTATAGGTCTGGACATACCAACCATTTATTTCTAAATAGTTTTTAACAGGTATTGCAATATGTGGCCGAGCGTTATCATAATTGAATATTACGCTTTGAGGTCTGGCCACATATTCTGGGAATTTTTCGGCCAATTTTTACTTCAAACGAAACAGTTGAACTTGACATAAGTTGCCTGTGATGATATGACAAGATTTCAGCAGCATATGATGATTCGGTGCAAAAAAGATTTCCTTTTATAACGGATTTAGCAGAATTTTAAACATGCATAATCGTCTTTCAAGATATAACGGCTTCAATTTATATGGTACCCATATTTATCGTCTTTTGAATGTTTACACTACACTGCCTTGCATAACTATGTATCTCGTAAAATATGTATATATGTATGTATATTAAGAAATTAATTAGTGTTTCATAACTATAAATACACTAAAATTAAAAATAACCTAAAATAATAATTTTTAGGAAAGATTAGGGGAGAGGGGGGCACCTTAGAACACTTTTTGCTCTCAAGCCACATAAAAATTTATATATTTGAATTATTGACTTTTTAAATAATTTAACTAATATGTATGGAAATAAACTTTAGCTTAAGTCTACAAGTAACTTATTTTTAGTTCGATTTATATTTTTTTTATTTTTTTAATGGATGAAGTCATTGTGTTCAAATGTGCCCCCATACAGGGCAGCTTTGAACTAGGCTGGGGCAGTTTTGAACGGCAATTTTTTCTTGTTTAAGTTAATTTTATATATATATATATATAATAAATTTGATTTATTTATTAAGAAAAACATAAACATTAACAATTAAAAAATAAAAAAATTCAGATCAAAAATAAGTTTTATATTATTAAGACGGAAAAGGCCTTGCGATTTCAGGTGACATTACATTTTCCTTTAAAGCATCATGATCAGCATTGGATTCGTCATTTTCAGAAAATAAGAATCAACAATGTTTTGTACTTCGGTTGTTATATTAACATGTTCAAAGGTGCCCCCTTTTTATTTGTTCAAACCATTTCACGGAAATTTATAATAAATATTTTGTTTACATTAATATCAAATAACTTAACTTAATTTTGTTTGAAATGAATTTTGGACTGCAATAAATTTCTTTCACGAAAGAAAACGATCACTGAATACTTCTTACACTCTTACAAAAAAAAAACAATAAAAAAATTTACAATGGCACTGCGAAAACATGTTCAACCAACTACATTCGGTCGACTACTGAAAAAAACAAGCAAAAGTTGTTAAAGTTGCTAGAAAACATAGTTGACATGTGAAAAACTCGGTTAAGGGTCGGAAAAAATTTTAAACTGAGATTTTATCAACATAGTTCAAAGGTTTCCCTGGTATAAATGTGCCCCCCTCTCCCCTATGTCGAACTTTTTTTATATTTATTATATTAGAGAAAATTTTTAATTAGGCTTGAGTTCATTTTAATATCCACAACAAATTTTAACATTAATACACTAATACCTCGCTCTGTGTCGTTTACTTTAGCGTTTTTTCGAAGTTGCGTCGCTGCTTAACTAGTTCACCAATACCTCACTTTGCGACGGGGTTACGTTCCAAAAAAACACAACGCAAATTGAAACGACGCAAAGTTAATTAAGATTTTCTATAAAAGACCATGTTAAGATCAAAGATAGGTTTCAGGGTTACGAAAATACTATACAACAATACATTGTTGCCAATGTTTGCTGAACAGCTTTTTTCCACGTAAAATAAATTTCCTTGTAGCAATTGCTGTATTACTACCATTATCTAACGATAATGCTTTACTTTTTATGTCATCAAATAAGCTTTTTGCTTTTGTCTGAAATACCATTTCACTTAATGAGATTCTCTGCGGCTAATGAGCTTTCGGGAGTAGTCCTCATAAGGGAACTATGACCTATTACGGGCCAATCATCATGAAATTCTGTACGATGATTTATATGTATGTACTATATGCGAATTGTGTTGAATTTTAACCTAATAATGATTTTTATAAGAGATTTATGCGCATTTAAGTGATTTTTCAAATTGAACTTTATATGACGACTAGGGTCAAATATGGACCGATCATCAGAAAATTGGGTATGAATATTTCTATAGAAGTATGGACTATCTGTGTCGAATTTAAACTTGCTGCTGATGCTTATGAGAGATTTCTGCGCATTTAAGTAATTTCCGGATGTAGACAGAATTAAACATTATTTAATGAACAACATATGTGAGGATTACCTACAAGCAACAAACATTTGTATTGAATTCTGTCATTACAATTTTGTTTTATCATCAATTTATTCGTCGCCTCGATTTTCAATAAAAGAACACCAATACTACAGCTTCTTCAATTCCCTTGGAGCTAAATGTTTAGTTGCAGGTGACTTTAACGCCAAACACACATATTGGGGTTCACGTATGGTGACCCCGAAGGGTCGTGAACTCTTCAACACCATTGCCAAAATGGGCTTAGATGTACTCTCAAGCGGGCATCCCACCTACTGGCCAACGGACCGACGGAAGATTCCCGATGTTATTGACTTCGGAATAGTGAAAAATATCCCTGTAGAATCGATACAAGTGGAGCCTTCATTAGACTTGTCTTCAGATCACTCTCCTTCTATTATTTCAATACTCAATGTTCAAACTGTTTCCTAGAACAGTGGTGATGATCTTCTAATAAATTGTAAAATACAAGTATGAGCCACAAAAAGCAGTATTAAAGGTAACAAAAAATAAAAATATCTGAGGTAAGCAATTTATTTCATTGTGACTATAGCTTCTACGGCCACTTTCACCAAAATTAATTATTATTATTAATTAATTATTATGACAATGTCTGCAAGTTTGTCAAAATTATGTAAATTTTTCTATTATTAACTAGCTATGTTTCAAACTCATTAAAAAAAACTTAAATTTTCATATAGAAATTATAATTTTACCATTTTTGCAAATTATGTACATTTTTTAACTGCCACACCATTTTAGAATTTAAATGCAAATCTGTTTGAGTGTAATAGATTAATTTAATAAAACTTCATTTTGTAATAGATTAAAACTTGTACAACAACTCTGTTATTGTACAAATTAGCCAAGTGTCAAATGTGACATTTCAAACCAAACAGCTGTGCATTTAATTGTCAATTTTTTTCTTAAACGGGGCAAGTGTGTTAACGGCAAAACTTTTAAGCAATTTTCCAATTGTAATTCATTTAAATTATTTAGTAATTAAATAAAAATGGCTTCGGATACTGGTGGTGTTAAACCCATGGCCATTGCTGGCCGTATGGTCAGAGAACGTGAGCGTTTAATTGGCATGAGCAATGAAGAACGCGCCTGGCGCAAGCAATGGGTGAATGATTTGGAACTTCATCATGAACCAAGGAAAGTACCCGCTTTAGATAAAGAATTCATTAATCCAATTAAACGCATCTACAGAGCACCATTGGATGGTGTCTACAAAGCTTTGACTCCCGTCATTGTAAGTACGAATAATTTTGCAAATAAATTTAGAAAAGTTCTTATGTAACCATAAAATATTTTTTATGAAATTGATTTCTGTTGTGGTAATTGTTAAGTGACAATAATTTAATTAATTTTTAGGGCCACAATCGTGCTTGGGCCGTGCGTTTCTGGACCGGCAAGATTGCTTTATTCGGCACTTTCATTTATGCTGGCGCTTACTATTTCAAATACAATCAAAACGTAAGTAACCGCTATTGAAAATAAACAACAACAAAACTAAATATGTTTATATGTATAGTCAACAAAATGGGATATAGTGAATTTATAGTAGTTTTTAAGTTTTATTAAAACTTTAAATTAAGTTGGAGATAAATATTTGATCAATACCATCTCAGGAATTATACGTTTAATTTTATATGTGTACATATGGAAGGTTATATATTACGATATTTTTTGCAGTCTGACAATTGTTTGTATCTATAATCCCAATAAGTAATATAAGATGGTTATTCAAGTATAAAAAATGTATCTTCCCTCTTCACACAATTTCTTGAAAGAAACGTTCCGTTTCTATTTTTTATTGAAAAGATTAATATAATTTCTTTTTACGAAAGAAAAGGTTGTGAGTATTTAACATATATTCAAAACTTCATTAAAATAAGTTGTAAGAAATTAACTTTCACATCTATAACATACTATTTTCAACGATATTCAGCCTATGGAAATGCTCTACGTTTGTTTTTGGCCATAAATAGTTGACCTCACTAGATAATATGTACGTATGTATATAAGTTGATATGTAAGTGTATGTAGTGAAGTCGATACAACTATGTCAATATCGGTTAATGAAATTCTGGTCCGGGTTTTGAGGAGGTGTTTGCAAGTAATTGGTATGGTATAAAAGCCACATTTTGACGTTCAAAGCTGTGTTCGGATCATTGTGATGTTGAAAACATTTCTCATCACTGGAGTTACGATTTTTTTTTTGGTGACCTTTGCGTAATAAACATTCAATGCTTCCGCGCACAATAGACCAATTTATTAAATTGTTAATTGTATCATGAGATCTATTAAACATATGTATAACAAAAGTGTTTAATTGATTTACCCTCGTTGGAATGGTATAAAAAACCTTTTTCTCGGATATGTTTTCCATACCACATATCCTTTTAATAACAATTAAAAAACATCAAAACAAGCAAGGTCAAGGCCAACCATATAATACCCTACACCCAGTATATGTGTAAAAACCGTTTTTTCAGAAATGGATGCTATAGGAGTTATTACCTATTATGGACCAATTATCCAAAAATTGGGTGACATTTTTTCTGTGCATATAAATATTTTTTGTGTTAAGCACTTTTAAAAGATTTATACATGTTAAAGTGATCGGAGGTCTTATAAGAAAGCTTTAAATAATTATGAACCGACCGTTATAAAATTAGGTGTCATGATTTCTGTATTTGTAAAACTAATATGTGTTGAATTTTATTTGGATGCCAATATTTTTAAGAGATGTATGGTCGCTAAAGTGGTTTTCGGATGTCGGCCTTATATGTGAGCTATAGTCAATTATAGACTTATTTGTAAAAAATTTGTAGCTGTGATTAGGCTTAATGTACAACTTAACTACAACTATTAATAACTATTAAATAAAATTTTGAAGAATTTTTGCTGTTTACACGAGCATTTTGAAGAGCAATTTTGAAGAAAATTTCAATCGTGTAAATCTAGCTTTAGAAGTTTGTATTGAAGTGCTAAATATTTTTGTGACTTGTAAGTTTTGATACAAAGTAATAAAATACAACTGAAACTAAATAAAAAAGAAAATTATTTTCGCGATTTTCCCATTTTACACATGTATTTTAGACAGCCTATATTTACCTGATTTTTACAATTCTATGTATGAAAAAAAAAAATTCTCCTATAAATTAATAGTTTTGTGATACACATACATACATTATAGAGTTTCATATTAATATTGTAGAAATAACAAACGGAATGCCGAACTTGTATATACCCTTACCACTCTTGGTTATGGGTATAACTTTATTTATTAGCGAATGCTAATAATACTAGTAAAAGTTTAATGCACAACCTGAACACTTGCTCTTAATCCTCTTAATTAAACCAATGATGATATTTTACTGAAATCTACCCCTTATTATCATCAAACAAGAAAGCTTGAAAACGAACTATTAAATTGAAAATTACAGGAATTAAAACTAGAATTAAATATGAACCAAATATTTGTATTATTTATATAATTTAAAATGGTATCTAGGTATTTCAGGATGAATTATTTTATGTATTTCTCTATTGTAGGATTGGACCCGCAAAGGTGGCTGGCGTGTAATAACTTCCCGCAAAGCCTGCAATCCCGGTGATGAGGGATTCCCCAAACTATCGGATCGTTCACAGCCAGGAGATTATGCTGCCCGTGGTTTCAAACAATCACCCATATAAACTCTGCATCTTTTCTTTTTTTTTTTTTTTTTTGCAACTACACATAAAATTTGCTTTTAAGTATTGCAACCAAAACAATTTAATAAAATAAAAAATAAAATAGAGAAAAAATATACGAAGAAATCTAAACAAGATTAAAATATTTCCAATTTATTATTGTCTAAAAAAAAGTATGTGTTCAAGCAAGATGATGTTCCAATTGCGGTGGTCAGACATTACCTACTATGTAACTACTTAAAATTTTATGATTTATTACAACTCATCTTTTGCCTGTTCAAGTTGTATTTAAGTTATTTTGCTGATCTCTGCATTTTCCTATAGTTCGCTTTTGTTGTTATTTTTTCTCGTTACTTCATTTCTGGGTAATTATTACATTATTTTCTTTTCGATTTGATTTGATGTTTATTTTTGTTCTTGCATTCATTTGCAGTTTAGTACGGCAATTGCCATATTAATATTTTCTTTTGTTTTTTTAAATCTTCAGTTGCTTTGTAATTGAATTGTGTTTAGTGATTTTTAATGGTTTCTTGTTTGTTATTGAAACGGTATTGGAATTTTCTATTTGCAAGATGAATAAAGGAATTATTTTGTAAAAGATGTCAAGCTTAAACTTTGGTAAGTTAATGATTGAAATTTATCTGGATAAATTCAGATGTTTTAGTTTAATAATGTGTAAAATTCTGATGAAAAACAATTTGGTTGGTTAAATGCAAATTTGAAATTAATGCTAGATTATGTGTATGATTGTAATTATTTCGCTTGTCTCATGTGTTTAGTTTGACCTAATTTTACAGAAATATACTTTGTTTAATAATTATAAAGTAAATTGCATATGTATACTAATGTATATATTTGATTTTAATTAATATAGACCCTGTGACTTTCAGCTGTCCAAAAACAGTGTCATTTTAAATCGATTTGTACATAAAAAAAATATTTACTTTTAATAGAACTGTTATTGTAACTTATTTTTGAAGTAAGACAAATGATTGCATATCGTTAACCCCTATCACACCTACCCTTTTATATTTTTTTAATATTCTCATACAAGAATTCAGTGATTAAAAAAAATTGGATTAAAGTTTTAAAAATACATACCTTAAACACTGGTAACTGGCAAACATTATCCTACTCAGGCAGAATTATATCTATGAATCTAAAAAGTTAAAAGTAGGTACATAGATTAAAATAATACTTCAAAACTGAGTTTTTCTTATATACCATTTTGGAGCGCTCATTGATATGTTTTAACATAAAATAATATATAACACATAGTAGATAAATATCTACATAAACATAATAACATATTTATTTATAAATATATTGTATCCAATCAAAAATAACCCATTTCAAACACACATATCTACACAAACATTCTTATTCACTTTGTTCACTTATTTTATATACTTGCAATTCGCCGTAAAATCTGGGGTATTTTCACTTTTCCACCACAAATCGCTAGTTGACCATATGTTTCCCCCACCTGGTGGTCGCATATGGTTATTTAGTTATTTGTTGTTGTTTTTTTCTAATGGAATGGCATTTTCACCACACTGGCAGGTCGATCAGCAGGTTTGGAAATAAAAACATGATTTAAAACTCCAATCAGCTGTTAAACCTGACAGCTGTCAAATGGTTTCGCGCGCGCTGCTTTATTGTTGCTGCGGCGAAGTTGTTGCTTTTCTCCATGCATACGCTAGCAGAGAGAGAGAGAGTACAAGAAGCGAATTTAGTTACGGCAGCGTTGGTTTCATTGCCTTTTATACAACACTTTACGATCTCAACGCATTTACTGCTCTGTTCTGGTTCTGTGCTGTCACCAAAAAATAAAGAAATAATTTTCGTTTAACTTCTACACACCATTTGTGTTGCCGTCATCATTTTTAGACCAAAGTTACTAGAGAAAGGTGAACAAATTTGATAAAAACTATTGCACAATTAGCCAGGAAAATGCAGTAAATAATTGGACAAACCGTAGGAATACGTGCAAGTGTCTACAAATACGTAAAATACAAAATTAATTTGGTGCTAAATGAGTCCAGTGACTTTTCAAGTGCAATTTTAGCAACGTGGTCACGCCTTGTGAAGAGATTATCGAAAAATTCATAGAGTTTTCAACAATATTTGTGAATTTTGCATAATTATCCAACAATTTGGAATATACGGAGGTTATTTAATCTAAATTGGAATTAAAATTCATGGTGCTGTAATCGCTACAAAGCCAACAAAAGTGAGTGTCCACAATCAACCAACCAACAGGTCTTCTGTGTGTTAAATAAACGCGCAGAGCAGAGAATTACTAATCGCTACAATACAACCATTATTCATTGGCATGGCTGGCAGTATAGTTTAAAAATCTTCAACAGGATCATTCAAAGCATAGTCAAGCTTCCAACAAAAAATTTTACAAAATTCGCTGGCGAATAGTATCAAAAGGAACAAGTAGCTTTCAAGGTAAGTGTGCTTAACATTTTCTCAGAAATGCCTTTCCATCACGCTCTTAATATTGTCTCTGCCTATGGCTCTAGGAAAACAGGTTAACATAGTGACAGGCAGGTGGCTTTTCGGCATCACTGTCCAAATTCTTTTTTGTTGAATTCCTTATAATGTGTGCATGTGCAGTCATCTTCTAATTCGACCCCCTAAAAAGTACATTTTTTTGTTGGATTTCGTTCATAAAAGTGATTTCTAATATTTTCTTCATTCACTCGCTTTTTTTCGGCTTCATTTTACGTTTTTTTTTTCTTTCTTATTTTCTCTGTGCAGTCGTCGTCGTCACTAGTCTGGATTTTTGCCGCTTTTTTTCACAGTAACAAAAACTTTTTCCCTATCATTTCTCATATTTTACCATATTGTGGTGGTTTGGTGTCGTCGCCGCAGCTATACATGCTGCTGCTCCAGTCAACCATCCAGTTTTTACACTCTCTCGCGCCCATATTACCAAGTGCGCGCGCTACTCAACTGTCAGTGTCAAGTTCTCTTGTTCTCTTTATTTCTAGCCCAAAAAGCCCGCGCGCGCCAAAATCTTCCAAAGTAAATGTGATTTATTTCCACAAATTTATCCTGATTTTAGTTTTTCCAACAGAATCTGGTTCTAGAGGATATACGCTTTTCGGAATGGTCACATATGTTTTACTTTTCATTTAATATCTTTGCGAAAAAAGCGTTCAAAGTTGGGTCTAAAAACGTCAAATGTGTGTTTGTTTTGTAAACAATTTTTTGTTTTGATGTTTGCTAACAGTGATGCCAACCTGTTAAAATGTGTTGGTGCATACAATTAGAAATGTGAATTGAAGTGTGTTTGGGGGAATTCATTAGTATGGTAGGATGATATTTGTTTGTGTGTATTACATATTTTGTTTTAATGATTTCATTTAGTCGTTGCAATTGACTAGTATTATTTTCCTTTTGTTTACTACAAAATTATTTTTAATTTAATTGAACTTCTGTATTATTTAAATTTCCTTTGATTTGTTTATAATATAAATATTTACTAATGGTTTTGAAATGGTTTGGGGTAGGTCAGAATTAGCTGTACAAAATTTATTTTTTAATTTCATTAAAGAAAATGCAGTTTTTTTAGCATTCTAGGAAATTTAAAGGTTATTAAAATAAAGTGTGAAATTATTGTTTTTCTTTAGTTTTTACTTTGGGTTTTTAATGTTTGTATCTATATACCTATTTACGTATCATTTATTTACGTATGTACATATTTTATTTTCTCTAGTTATGAAAAATAATCTAATGTAGTTTATTTTTAAATAAGTTATTAACCATTCTAGTTAGATTTATTTAGTATTCAAATTTGATGCCTAATTGAGGTATTATTTTTTAAACTTTTAAAAATTACTTTTCCTAAACGTGTTTGTTTAAATTTTTTAATAGGATTTTTAATCTAAATATAAATCGTATTCAGTTGATTCGGAACAGTTTTCTCTTTTAAATAAAACGTTATATACTTATGCTACTCATTATCTTCATTAAAATAAAATGATTATTCAAATTAAAATTTCATTCAACATGGCAAAATTAAAAATTTTATTATATTTATATACAAATTGTTGTTAAAAAGGTTTTTTTCAATTATTTTAAAATACAGGGCATAGTTTGTAAGACTTTGCATTATTTAAGCACCCCTATCGTGGATAAAAATTCCACATGAAATTTGTTCCCTTTTTACATTTTTCCTATTAAAATTCAATGTTAAAAAAATAAAAGGGAACAAATATCATGTGGAATTTTTATTCACGATAGGGGTGCTTCACCGCTGCTTCACAAATATATCCCAATACAATTTTGAGACAATGAAAAATTTATGATGAACGTTTTTATAATTTTCCATACAAAAATAGCAATAAATACTAGCCCCCTTACTCAAAAACGATTATTAAATTTAACAAACGTTTATTAAGACAGATTTGCATATAAAAATTTGCTTAATAAACGTTTGTTAAATTTAATAATCGTTTATGAATAAGGGGTAGGTATATTATTAAAGTTTTGAAAATATCTCGCACACTTGTAAATTAAAAATTCACTATTCGATATTATTTTTAAGATTAGGTCAATATAAATTTGCAGTTTATTGTTTGATTTAAGTGTTCGCTTTCTTTGAAAATAAATATATACTTAACACAATTTATATTCACATTTAATAATCAAATAGGTACATATATAATTTTTTCTATGATTATTTTTTGCGAAACATATACATATGTATATAAATAACTTATCTAAAAATGGCACAAGTATTTATAACAAAATTTGGCAAATTCCTAAACCACCAGCCAAACTATTGATAGCACTGTTTGAAAACAACAAAAAAATAACGTATTTCAGCAATTGCAACTGATGATACGGCAACACAGCTGATTTAGTACCACATTACACTGGCACTGACAGCCAACAACAGTGTTGCCATTTTAGCACTTTTAGTGCTAGATTTATGGTGTTTTCTTTTCTGAAATAAAATATTACACCTTTATTATGTACATTTTTATAATGTTTACTCTACATTTTAAAGATGTCGCATTTTTAATGGTCAGAATAGAACATAAAATTGCAACAGTGTAACACTTTTTTTTCATGTACAGCTGTTTTTGTTTTTCTTTTTGTTAAAAAATAAGAAGCAGATAGTTCCCTGGTAAGATCGCTTGAAATTAAACAATGAATATCTCTCAAAAAGACCAATGACACCTTCCCGACTAATACGCAAATTCTCTTAAACTATAAAAATTATATACATATATTGTCCTATGAAATTTTACATATGTACATCAACTTCAGAGTATTCATTAATTACGTTCTCTAAAAGTCTTTCACTCGCGGTTGTGGATTTCTTTCCGTAATCATATAAAATATTTCATCATCATCAGATGATGAAGATGACTCCAACAAGTCATCCAAAATTTTTTCAGCACATAAAAAAGTAGTAATATTTTCCATTTTGTATATTTTTTTTTTTTTTTTTTTTTTTTGTTTTGTTTCTTAACACAAATACACAATCATAAACAAAACAAATGTCAACTGTTATATGCTATTCTCCCCCTCTAAAAATACAGAGTGTGAAAGGTGCACCATTTTTTAAATTTATAGTGTAACATTTATAGAAAAGAACACACTACACTTTAGCAGTGTTGAAATTTTTCAGAAAAGAACACAAAAAAATTAAAAAAGGTGCGAAATGGGAAAAACGTGTAACATTTTTGCCAGAAAAGAAAAAGCCATTAGCATTTTGTTTCTCGAAAATGCATTGAAATTTTTAAAAATTATGCTAAATGCTTTTTAGCATAATTTGCTTGATAAAAACTATCAGGGGTGTCATAGAAACCAATATTGTCATAGGGCACCTACTACACGTTCAATAAATATCGTGATACTAGAAATATCTATGTATTTATTGAACGTGTAGCAGTGCTCTATAACACCAAAGCATTTTTTCTTGTCGGTTTTAAAACCAATTCTGACAATATTGGTTTCTATGACACCCCTGTATTTTTTTTTTCTAGAACAAATTTTTACTTTTGAGAAATAAAAAATAACTTTTATTAATATATCAATTAAATTTCTTTCGGTGTGGTAGATAAATGAACACGGAAATTTTTGAATTATATGAAATGTAATCTATTAAAACAAGTCAACAATTGTTATGAACAAAATTAGAAAAAACTATATATTATATTTGTAACATTTGAAATAAAAATTGTAGTGACAAAAAATTTAGCACTTTTTTTTCTTGTTTTTCAAGTTTTAGCATATATAATTTGCTGGCAACACTGGCCAACAAACCAAGGCTTCTTTTGGTAAGGGTATTGTGTGGTTGTGTGCGAGTGAATGGAAGGTATTTAGAAATGAACAGCAAAAAGTCGTTTCCTAAAACCAAGTGATAATAATAATACTTTTTGTATTTTAATTATATTTTAAAGTTGAACTTCAGCTCATAAACTAATTCCTAAAATAAAAGCACTAAGAAGAAAAGTTTTTTTTTTCTATTTCTCCTGGTGTTTTTACTATTTTTCACATTCTTTTAGTATATTTGATTTCGCCTTGGATTTTAATGCTGTTCCTTTGTTGTTGCCTTTCTGCTTACTTAATTCTCTCCCTCCATAATTTATTGAAGAACAGAATAGACGTTATAGTAGACGTTAACCGCTCTGCTACAGCGGCTACTTAATAAACTTTACGCGCGGTTTATGATATCAAAGTATGTAATGAAAACAAAATAACAACAACAATTAAAGTATTTGGTTGGTTTGCTCTGTGGTGTAGTAGATTTATTTAGTTAAGTTGTTGGTTTGTTGTTACTTCTTTCTACATATTTGTGTGTTTGTTTTATTTTTTTTTTTTTCTTACAATTCGGTCGGTCGTTGTCTTTTGGGGAATTTGAGGCGAACTTGGTGAAATGACAAACTTGTGAATTGACTTTTAATTTTTATTTGTTGCTGATGTATTTTTATTAAATAGTATGTGGAATATTGTGTGTTACTGCAGTTTGGCGCTTGATCATCTGGTTTTGGCGCAATTGTGTGTGGTGGTGTTTAAATTACGCCAGCAGTGGCCTATGCCAACGTTAATATTGCTGCTTTTTGTTTTTGTTCGTAAATTGAAGTTTTTTTTCTTGTTTCGTTTTATTTATTTTCACATTTGCCATAGAGTTGAGTAACCGTAGCTTAATTTTTAAACAACAGTGTAAGTATGTTCACATACACTACAAATTTAAAAGTGATTATGTATGTACATATAATCAAAGTGAATTCCCGTTTTAATTTTCTTTTCGTTAGGAATGCCAGTCAGTCTTCTGCCTATTTTTTTTTTAATTTAAACAATTTTCTAGTTAATCAGAATTTTGCTAAAGGTTTTAATATGTTTGTGTGCAAGGAAAAAGTTTGTCTAATACCTAATTCATTTTGGAATGTACATAGGTACATATGTATGTATGTTCTCTGTTCTATAAATACATTTCATTATCATTATGTTTAGGTGTTGCTTTTATTATGTTTTTATTGTATTTTAGCCATAATATATCTCTATTACCAAATCATGAAACAGTCACACAAGTAAATCAGCCAGCCAACATTTCGTATACTAAATGTAGCTATTATATTGCATGGCATGGTAGTGTTTCAGTGTTGGCGCAATTCTCTTTACTTTTACTTGGATTTTGGCGGTTTTTTCACTGGTCCGTTGTCAAAATTTTGCGCCACTGTTTTTTTTTTTTTTTTATTATATGACTTTTAGCGATTTGTTCACACCTCATCTCTCCTTATCAATGTTTAAGTATTGTTCGCTTATGTGTTTGTATTTTTTGTATTAATTTCTAATGCATTTTTTAGTAATTTATTTCTCTTTTCTTATTTTTTTTTTGTTAATTGTTGCCGGCCGGCCATGGGTTTCGTTATTGTTGTAGTTGAGAGCAGTCTTTGGTAACTTGTACTTGTTGTATTCTATGAATTCAACTATCTCTTCAGTGAGTTTTTTACTGCAAAAAAATTAATGTCAAAAGTGGCGCAATCTTAATAAAACATTGAAGTATTGAAAAATACTGACGCATGCTGATGATCTTTTAGTTGCTGTGTATCATTTCTAAAATATGTATGTATTTAAGGAGGTAGCTAGCTGGGTTATTAGAAAGCTTTATTTATAACGTTTAACATTTTTAACCAGCAACAATCCTATTGAAATAATTTGTGTTTAGTGCAAATGAATGATGGGTATTTTGAATGAAAGAACAGAAGACACTAAAAAACGTACTTTGAAGGCTGCAATATTTTTTAAGATTTATGTTTTGTTGGTTTGCTATTGAATTACATACAATATAATTGACATATGATCTAAAAGAAAGCAATTGAATGAATGACTTAACATTGCATTCAATATGTATCTATTTTAAATTTAATTATCTCATGTGTGGTGCCCTTATTGTCTACATTTTACTATTAATTACAACTTGTCTCCTAACAATAAACTCATTAAAATCCTTAAGGTACGGTCACATTTGGCAAATATTTGCCGAAAATGACGTAACCACTAAATAACATTTATTTGAACTCATTTGTTTACTTAAAAAAACTTTTCTTATTTAGGCCAAAGCACAAAAAATATTTAGTTTTAATTTATTTGATGCTGTTTGATCTTGCAAAACTCTTGTAAGAGCAAACAACGTCAAACAAATTTGTGCTAAAACAAGTGGTTACGCTTTTTTGAGGAAATATTTGTCAAATGTGACCGTACCTTTAGAGATCTTTAAAGGACAGATATGTATAAATAACAAACATGGCTCCACATTAAACTAAAAGAAAAACTATATTTTTCATTAAAGAAGAAAATGCTAAAGCTAGATTTACGCTATTGAAATTTTCTTCAAAATGCTTCAAACTAGTGTAAAGAGCATAATTGCCGAAAAAATGGTTTTTGGAAGCAGTAGGTGAGAAAAACGAAAGACGTCTGTAAGCGGTTTAGTGGTTTAGCGAAATAAAAAATGAAAAATTTTGTAATGTTTAACAAATTTTTTTATTTGCATAAATGCAGAAAAAAGGCTTAAAAATAATATAAAATTGGTTACACATCAATATGGTATTTTATAGAGCAGTTTTTTGCCTTTAAAAACATAAATGAATTTTGCATTTTGTAGACAATGTTAGACTTTTTGCACAATTTAAATGATTTTTTTGATCACCATTCGGGCTTGCTATCGGATGGATCGCTTTCTTTCAACAGAGTTGCTAGTAGTTGGCTCAAAAGAAGGTCGACCGGTGTGTCGCTTATCTGTGGTACCTAAGTTGAGCACAGTCTTACATTTTTTGTATCCTTCCACAATATAGTAGCAATGTCGATTCCGTAAACCACGTTCTTCGTTTTTTTATTGCTTCGCTTTTGTCAGTTGGAAGTTTGCAGTTAGGAACACGATTAACTCTAACAGTACCCAGGATGAAAATTCTACTAAAGCGGCAAGGATGTGCAAAAATTATCAAAATACAATATATGATTGATAAAATTTGGAACTGTATGCTATAACCTGATTACAACATTGCCTGTTGATCCAATGATTGGTGTGTCGGGTAAAATAATGTCAGCAGTTTTGGGTCCAGTGTATATTTCAAATTTGTATAATTACCCGCTGCTGTCACATAAAACAACGAATTTTACTCCCCAAGGATACGGATTGTCAAGTTAATACTGGCGTTTGTATGCCGATACATAACCGAGCATTTTGTGGAATTAAGTGAAAATGTTCTACCAAATGTTCTGCAACTTTTTTAATTCGAAAAATTGGATCATAACCTGGTTTTGCCTATTAACTTGTTGCGAAGTATCGTTAAATGAAAAGTATTTTCTAATCTGTTCAAACTTATTTTTTGACATACAGTCTGGGGCATAACGAAAACCATATTCGCTCCAATGCAGCTCAATATTTGGGTAACGGAATATTAACATATGTATATGTATATTAAAACTCCAATGTACCGTCGAATATCATGTTTCTTAGCTTTAAACGATGTGTTTATATTTTCCATAAAATCTGCAATTTCTTGGTAATTTAGTGTAGAAAGCTTGATTTTTTTATTTCTATCATAGCCTTTAGCTTTAACTTGTGGTTTCAACATTGTAAATGGTTTGTTTTTTTTACTTTTGTAGAGAAAAACTGTGATATAATATTTTTTTGAATCCGTTAAAAATCCGTTACAGAAAATTTTTTTTCGCCTTAGCAACTAACACCGTCTACAAACGGTGTTCAAAAAAATCCAAATTTAAACGAAATTGCTTATTAATAAAAATAATAATAATGAATAATGAATACATCACAATAAATATATCTAATACTTCCCAAAAAAATTCCCGATTTGAATGAGTTACTAGAAATATGATTTTTTAAAATTTTTATTTTCATTAAAATACACTGAATTTTTTTGACTGTTCTCACCAAAATCTTATAAGAAATGTTTATTTCTCTTACACTAACACAGCGTCTCCGTTCAAATTGATACTGTTTGTTAAATAATTTTAAGTAAAATAAAAAAACCATACACTGTCTTAGTGGGGGAATCACAAGTTTAACATAAACTTGGTTTTTTGTTAACCGTCTATAGACGGTGTTAGTGGTTAAACCTAAACCTACTTAGATTAAAATTCATAATAATCATCTTATATGTACATACATACATATTTACCTGTGTATGTATGTACATATTTACTCCTTTTGTTTTTCTTTTATATCTATATATGTAGGTACATATACCTGCAACATTTAATTAGACACTAAAATAAATAATTTAACTGATAGGTACGCGCAAATAAAAACAGCACCCAAAATGTTTAGTACCTTGGTATAGAAAAAATATGTGAATTTTTATTTTTGGGTACCGGTATTTGTAGGTTTTCCTTACACTCCAGTACTTGCATTACACATATTTTCCCACCATCGATTTAATTGAACAAAACCCGAAAATAAAAATTGTACATGAGAAAAAAAAATCAAATCTTAAGAAAACAAATAGCAAAAAACAACAAAACAAAACACAAAATTAAGCAGAAGAGAGAACAGATCGTCAAAAGGAAGATATAAAATAAAATGTACATAAATACATGCATACATAGGTACTCTCGTATACATACAGTATACATAGCATTGTCCTTACAGCAAGTAACATTCCAAAGATAACTGCAACAACTAACGAGAAATAAGTAAAAACAACAAATCTGATGGTATATTACCATTAAGGCAGATATTTAAGAGATTGCGTTATTTAAACGTGGTGTAGATACAAGGTGCATACATATGTACGAGTATTTAAAATTTGTTTTGCTTTCACATAAAATTACTAATTAAATAATATTTTTGTTAGAATAGTTCGTCACTCTAATTTGCTTTGCGCCAAATATTTGTTTTACTTACTACCTCAATGACATGGAATAAAGTTATAAATCCAACTAAAAATCTAAATTTGGCTGTCATACTTCAATATAATCTAAATCAAACCCAAATTAAAGTAACTTAATAATTCTAAGTAATAATTATGTTTATAATATCCCAACAATTGGGCAGTTATTTCTGGATATATGTACCTATTTAACTGTATTTTCAAATTTCAAAGCTGTCCATAGCGAATGAAATTTCCATTAAAATTAAATTGAATTAAGAAATAATTCCTTGCCACTTCTATACATATGTATGTAGTATAAAGTGCATCCCACTTGACCACGGCTGTCGATAATGAAATCACCATCGAAGTTTTCTCAATAATTTCTCGTGTAAAACATTCGAAAACGGCTATCGAAAGCGACAAGAGAATGTGCTCCTAGAGCTCACCTGTCGCTCAGTTTGTGCCAGCAAATCTTTCGCTCTCGAAGTTTCGCTTACGATATCAATAGCGAGTATTTAGCAATATTAATTATGAATTAAAAAAAGCATCTTTTAAGTTTCTATCTCGATATTGAGAAAAGTTTATTATAAAATGTTTTTTATTGATATTGCAATCGTGTTCGTAAATAATACATTTAACGATATTGATATACATTCGACAGAGATATCGTTAACAGTTTACATTCGATATTGCTAAAGATTTGTTGGTAATGCGATAGCAATACTTCGAGAATGAATATTTTGTTTCAATTCCATTTTATTCACATAAAAAATGCTATTTCTAGTATTACTTAAAAAAACTTAATAATTTATTTCATATTTATTCATTACATTTCATATAACTAAAAATATCTAATAATAAAAAATAAATTAATAAATGCAAACATAAACTTCTTAATAAATAGTGTTAGTTTAATAATAATTATTTATAAATATTAAACTATTTAGGTGGTAGCTGCTCGTTGTCATGTTTTGTTATTTTGGAAGCGTTTTTGGAACATATTGTCAGCCTGTCATGTGCGTACTGGAAATGCTTTTAAGTTATTTTGTCAAAATCCTCGTATTCCAGAGCAAATTTGTTCTTAAAAGCATCTAATAAAATTATTTGAAAAACATTTATATATTAATATTTATATATTAATCAATTTTAAAATAGACTTACGTCGAATAACCAAAGTTATACGGCATTCACGAATGCAATGCTGCATTGTGTTAGTTCCTCTCCACGAAAACTGCTCCACAAGGTTGTCGGAAAACATCTTTTTCCAGCAGCTACGGATAAATTTATCAAAAGATTTTTCTGAGGTCAAGGAAAGTTCTTTAACCTTAATAAAAGAAAAATAGTTATTGATAATAAAATTATAGAACATAAATTAAATTTTTAAGTCTTAACTTACAATTAATTAATTTGAATTTATTTTCACTTTATAGGTATTTGTTTATATTTATTCACTTTTTTAATTTATTTGTTTACACTTTCGATTTTATTTCAATCCGTTTACACTGAACTCCGATTTAAAACTAATATTGTTTTCTGTTTTGTTTTTCATAAAAAATGCATTTATTTTCTTTCGTTAAACATACAGTCACAATATCATTTTCGAGCCTTTGCAAGGACAACACATATTTTTTTGGTTTCTAAGCATCAGAAAAAAATACTTTGCTAAAAATAAGATCACAGTATCATTAATAAATCATTGGCGTCAATTTAGCGAAGTTTCGAAATTTTAACGAAAAAAACGTATTATCGACAAATGATCGAGGATTAAAATTTTTTGAAATTTTCGATATTTTCTCGAACATTTTTATTTCGAAATTTCTTCATTTTAGTGAATAATCTTTATTTTCGAAACTCAGGTCGGGTGGGATGTCATGCATTTCCAGCTCGTCACTGTGGTCAACGAATAACTAAGAACAATAATAACAACAACAGTAGTATTTTATTTACAACAATACTTTTTTTACATGAAATCCCTTTAACAAACAGAAACAAAGTAAGAAATATAATGAATTGACTAAAATGTTCCTTTTATTTTTTGTTTTGCTACTCCAGACTAAATCGAAAACAGGAAAAAATTAAAAAAAGATAATACAACAACAAAATACAATACATATGTACATACATACTTAGGTACATAGATACTAATAAAAACAACAAACAATGAATGTTAAGATTCATTTCATATTCCGGAGATTGCAATGTTGTTGCTGCAACTTCTACTGCGACTGACGTAGCTGCTTTATGTTTATTATTTGTTGCTGTTTCTCCTTTGGGAGACCGGCATAAAACATGTCTGTATGTACGGTGGTAAAGTAAACTAAACATACTCAAAGATGCACACAACACACATTCACTAACTACAATAACTACTATCCTTTTAATTTAGTATAAGACATGTCAGAGATCTGAGAGAGTATAAGGAAGGAAGAAACAAATAGAGAGTTAAAGAGATATTTTATTTAAAAAAAAATTAAAAAATTCTGTATTTATTTTGCAGTTACTGTTTTGTTTCTTTAGATGTTGTTTGTTGTTTTGTGTTTTCTTGTTATACCCTACACCACCATAGTGGGGAGAGGGTATATTGGATTTGTGCTGATGTTTGTAACGCCCAGAAATATTGGTCCAACACCCACCTTAAAGTATACCGATCGAGTCAGAATTACTTTCTGAGTCGATTTAACGATGTCCGTCCGTCCGTCTGGCTGGCTGTTCATGTAAAGCTTGTGCGCAGAGTACAGGTCGCAAATTTGAAGATATTTCGATAAAATTTGGTACGTGATATTTTTTCGGCCCAAGGATGGATGAGATTGAAACTAAGGGAAATCGGTCCATTATTTCACCTGGCCCCCATACAAATATCCTCCCGAAATTGGGGTTTACTGAGCATAAATGTTTGAATGTTTCATCACAAATGAGTGGTAAATAAAACCAAATCACATCTACGAATTTTGTGCAGATCGGTCCATAATTACTCGTAGCTCCCATATAAGGCCCACTTCCGAAAATCACTTTAAAAAGAATAAATTTCTTAAAAATATTGGTATCCAAATAATATTTAACGCAAATATATTTCATATATATACAAATAATAGGGTACAATTTTATTATGATCGGTCAATAATTAGTCGTAGCTCCCATATAAGGCCCACTTCCGAAAATCACTTTAAAGAGCATAACTCTCAAAAATGTTGATATCCAAATAATATTGAACGAATATATATTTCATATGTCTAAAAATAATACGGTACAATATTATTATGAGCGGTCCATAACTAGTCAAAACTCCCATATACGACCCTCTCCGTAATTCACTTTAAGCTCCATAAATAAAAGTATTTATATTGAGATAAAGTTTAACACATATAATAATACTTATATTCACAGACATCACGACACTAAATTTTTGGATGATCGGTCCACAATAGGTTATATCTCCCATATAATGCCCATTGCTGAAAAACTGTTTTATACATATATTGGTTGTGTAGGGTATTATATGGTCGGGCTTGACCGACTATGCTTTCTTACTTGTTTTTTTTTTTGAAAATTTCTAAGTTTTAGTAACATTTACTGTGTGTTGGGTCGCCCTATCTACTAAGGTTGTTTTCATGGATAAAATTTCATTGTATTTGTTGTGTTGTTCCTTAATTGCTGTGCAATTAAGATTTATAAGAAATTCATTGGAATTTCTAAAATTAAAATCCTTGAAGTAGCAGATTAGATTTGTGTTTCCTTTTTAAGGAAATTTTTTAAGTAAATATTGTATGTACAATAGCTAGCTGGTATTAGTAAATAAGTTGTTATTTATTAACTACCTACAAAACATATTTACATAACCTTGAGTCGTTAATCCATTAGTAGTACTTTTATAATTATTAACTGGGAAAAAGAGTTTTCAAAGTGTAATCTAATATTTTAGATACAACTGTTAATTGATGAATGTCTTTGTTCTTGGTTTAACAGTTGTAATAAAATTGTTATTTAAATAATATTCAAAGCTGGCAAAATACATACGTACATACATATATGTTGTGTTTTTAAATTTTTATAATATTTCTAAGTACTATAATTTCTTTAAAGTAGTATAGGAGGAGTTATTTTCCGAACTTTTTAATTTGTTTTAATAAATTCCAAAGTTTTGAGTTAAATGTTTCTTAAGTTACCAATAAAACTTATTAATTTACTGGAAAACCATAAGCCAAGTGTTTTAATTTGTTTCTGAACATATTTTTGAGGGTGCTAACAATATAACAATTAATTTTACTACCTTAATTACAACAACATACTGATCAGGGGCATAAGAGCAATAACGGTTGGAAAATATAATTAGAAAATGAATAGGAAATTATTGTGTTTAACCAAAGGTGTTAAAAAAATTAAATGACATTACGAAAATTATTAAAACATATGGCACTTAAAAAAAACGAAAATTGTGCTTAGAGTCCATAAAGGACATGAAAACATTTAAATTAAAAGCAATATGTTTCCACTATTAAAATATGTGACTTTTAAAAACGCTATTAAAGGATTTTAAGGAAATAAATTGTATTAATCTATTATCCTGAGGCATCTTTAAAAGATCTCTAGTACATCTTGTAATATTAAAAGAATTACAACAGCTGCTTGATTATTCACCTGCCCGCAGCATACGTTTGTTTTTATTCTTACTTTTTTTTTGTATAGGTGTACAGCTATTAAAATGGCCATGTAAAACTAACAGGTGGATTAGTATTAGAAATTCACAATTTCCTTTAAAACGTTTACCTGTTTCTGTAGCACAAAATGCTGGTTACAATTTTCTTTTAAAATTTTTGTTAAAAAACAAGTGTTTTATATTTTGGCCGTTATTTTATATTTCCTTACAACAAACTACTATTGCTGTCACTCTCAATTAGGTTTGAGTTTTTGTAAAAATAATAATATACAAACGGAAATCATTAAACGTTAACACACAAACTAACAATTGCATAATTTCAGGCCAATGCCAACATACAAAAAATTATTTTTCTTATCTATTATTTTGGTAGTTAAAGAGAAAGATTATTTACTAGTATTTTTCACACAATTATAAAATTTCTTAAAATAAAAAAAAAATTATTTGTTTACACTACCAGATATTTTGAGTATTAATTACAACAAGGATACATTAAGGATTTTTACAATATAATTGTTTTTTTTTATCTACTTGTAACTCCAGCAACAACTGACCACATGCATAGAAATAACGATGTTATCAGAGTTTAACATGTGTTGTTTGATGTTTATGCGTAGACAATTGACGAGTGTTTAGATTTTCTTTATATGACAGGATTCGATATGTGTATATTGTATGTATATACATACTATAACCTAATATATGTAATATGTATTTTACAAATATGAGAACCATTTTTATTTTTGTTATCTTAGACTAATGTAGCATCGAATGAAAGAAATATTAATTATTTTGTTATGCAAATGAGACTCTACTTATGATATGTATTACATTTCTCAGTTTGGTTACATTTTTGTAATGTAAACATCTATGGTTTGTAGTTAACATGTTTCAATTGCTTGTTGCTCTCATCCTTTTTTCCTCTAATCTCTAAGATTTTAAATATGAGTTCGAAATTTTGTTAAAATGGGGTTAAACCCCAATAAATTTTAAATGTTCAATGTGGTGGGAAATTTACAGTATACTGAATCAGTGTTAAAAAAAAACAATTAAAAAATGGAATTCTGTTGTATTTTTTACCTAAAAGACTTTTATTATTTACTATTAAACTCTCTATAATTGTTAACTTATTGATTGTAATGAACATTTGTTTAGGGGGTTTTCTATGGAAACTAACAAAACTTAACTTTTTTTGTGAAATCGTAAAATATCTTTATTTTAGAAAAAGGTTATATTTTTAACTTGCTGCTGACAACCTAAATGTTAAAAATAAATATTTCACTCCCAACTTACTTGAAATATTTTTGGCATTTTAAAGAAAATTTTCATTTTCCTTTTTTACGTTTCATACTTTATTTTAATATTTTAACCATTAGTAACATTACAAATAAATTTCTTTAAACTAATTTTTTTAATTGCAGCCTTAGTTTAGTGGCTTTTACTTAGCATTCTCATTTGAAACAAAAGCAAAGTATCATTAAACAAATGGAATGTTCCCTGCTAGCTTTAGTTTAGGTAGCAACACTTTAAAATATGGTAAGATGATTTTCTAAAAACTGATCTCCCATAGAGCAACCATGAAGTGAGAGTTTAAAGCCAATAACACTATAAATAATCCTGAAAATATATTTTGCTTTGCAAAAACACACAATATGAGTTTCCGGAAATCTAAAGTAGTATTTTTCAACTTAAGTATGTGTCCCTTGGTCCGCCTTCATTTTGTTTTTTAAAACGTTTTTAATATTTTCTAATATTCTTATATTTTTTTGTTTCTTTTTAGTTACATATTTATAATATTTTATCATACACATTGGTCCTATTTTTAAAGAAATTTTAAATTTATCATACAAAAACGGCTGTTTTAGGCCGTTTCATTATGGATTTCTATAAAAGGTAAGTTAGTGTTCTTAACTATAATTTTAATTGTAACTTCTTCCATACATTTCTAATAATCTCCTGTGAATTTTTATCCTTTTCCATTTGTCCTTCTTATTTCGATTTAATACTCAGCTTTTTAATGATGATTATCTATAAATATTTCTTATAATTACCTTTTGTTTTGTTCTGCTTGGACAATTTTTCTTTACTTTACCATAGTTATGTAATTTTTTTTTAACATTGTGGTAAGCAGTAGTCAACAGATAATCTATTTTTTGTTTGTCGTACTGTTATTATGGTGACCCAAGTAAAAACGTTAAATGTGGTTGACAAAATTTGTACAATAAAAAAACTACTACTATGTGACTACTGCTACTGACTTCCTTTTTGTTAGTTAAAACGGAAGAAGCTAAAAAGTATCCCCTAAAATAAAAATTTATTTCTCACACACATTTCACTTTTTAAAATTACTTTAATTTGCAAAAAAAAAAATGAAAAAATATAACGATTTTTCAAATATGTTGTAAGGTAATTTTCCATATCCTAGTTTTTACAGAAATTCCTTTATGCTTTGCCTTTTTTTTTTTTTGGTTTTTTAGGTTATTTAGAAACTAGTAATTATTGTTTTACATTTTTTAATCAAATATGTTGTTTTTATTATGGCTATAATCATTTTAAATGCCTTTACACATATTTCATATTTATATGGAAAGTGTTGTTCAATGGCCATTTGAAATCACCCCCTCCTCCCTATTGTTATAGGTCATACTAAAGTGTCATTTATTTGTCCTCACTCTTTGCTTGATTATTTCATCATATTAACCCTGTCACATATGACATTAAAACACTTTTTTTGGTTAAATTACTTGGTCAGTGTGGTTTTTTTAAAGCACTTATCCTGTTTGGCCCATCTTTTGTTTTCAACTACAAATAGTGACTGCTGTCAGTTGGTTGTTTAATTTTGCCAATGACATATAAAATGCATGTTCATATTGCAGTTATTGCATTATCATTGTAATTATTGTTATCAAATTAATTGAAGGTAATTCATTTTTTTCCCATTTTATTAAAAAAAACAAACACCCTCTCTGTGAAATAAAAATGGTAATTGTTAGAACACGCGTTTTGAGGTAAAATAACTTAGGTATGTTAGTTCTTTAAAGGTTAGAAAATTGCTAGAGTTTGAAGTTGTGAAGTAAAAAAAAACTTCAGTCAAACTTATTTATTTATTCAATTGGTTAGTGAAAACTTTTCTACAGTTCGATGATAAGTCGAGTCTGCTTTACAAATGTCATGTCTGCTAACACACGTTCCTGTTTTGAGGTTAAATAAATAATGTTGATTTTTTTAAGGTTAGAATTGTGACTATTGGAATTTATTATAAAAAAAATATAAGCAAACCAGTATAAAATAAATTGATTCTTAGAAAACCTTAAAAAAAGCCAAGTTATTAATAGAAAGCTATATTTTTAATAAAAACATGTAAATTTACTTTACTAAGTTTCTTTTCATTATCTAATTTGGAACGAGTTAGTAAATATTCTTTTGGTTTTGAATCATTTCCTTTAGTTACGTTTTATATTATAACTTTAAAATTTCTTTAAAAAATACCTTTACAAAACAATACTCAATAATTTTTTTTAAACTCTAATAAAACTCCATATAAAACAATAATTCTTTGAAATTGTTTTAAATTTAAAAGTATTGAAAGTATTTTCTGACTGCTATCTTTATTTAGATTTGATTATTAACTTCAAAACAACGGCAAAACTATAGTCTTGCAAAATTTACACAACCATAGAGCCAACAAGTACCAAATAAAAACCCCGGACCACCCAATATTCACAACTAATCTTTTGTTTTAACAGTCCTTATTTCATTTGTCACACATTTCTCTTTTAAAATTGTAAAATATTGAACAATATTTCCTTATGCTTGAAAAGTTAATATGAATTGTTAGAATGTAGATTTTAGTTATGTAGTTTTTGTACTTTATTTTACTGTCATACAAAATGTTAAGATTTGGTCTTCTTTTCATAACATTCTTTTATTTTTAATTGTTTCCTGTCATCCTGTTCTCATCCATTAAGAGTCTATATTTTGTGTATTATTATGCATTGTTTATACAGTTTACATGATTGTGTGTAAAACAATGTCTTTGTTACATAGTTTAGCATCTATGTATGTGGGAAGATGACTTGCCAATAATGGCTATTGGTAAAGGTTCAGGGGGGTTACTCTCTATTGCGATGCGAAAGCAAATGCGAGCGATAAGCATACAAATTGTACGGTTATCGCATCGCATTTGCTTTCGCATCCAATAGAGAGTAACCCCCCTGCTTCGTTTTTTCCCTCGGCACTTAATTCTTAAATGATTTTTCCTTGTTTAGTTGGAAAATGTCAAATTTTTGTGCTAAAGTTGAGTGAGATTGATGGAGGAGAGTTTTTTTTTTAAATTCACATGCTGATGTGCCAATACATCTTAAAATTTGTCTTCCAAATTTAGTTTTCACAAATAATAAACAGAAAATTAATTTATTTTTTATAATCGCTAAAATATTCAAATAAATTTTCTTATTCTTACAATTAGTTCCAAGTACAACTTGATCTTTATAAAATATTCCAAATACTTTATTGAATTCCAAGAAACCTTCTAACAAATTACATTTTCCACCATAATTTATAAGGTCCAGCTGTAACCTTTATCATCACATTATATGAAAAACATTAAATCATTTTATTAAAAATTCATAATTCTGTTAAGGTTTTTAAATAAACTAGAAACTTCTTACACAAATTTATAATTAGCCTTAAAAAGAATCCTTTTTCCTGCGAAATCATTCAAACTCACTTTTACTATTTC
Source organism: Bellardia pandia (assembly GCA_916048285.2). Taxonomy (NCBI): domain Eukaryota; kingdom Metazoa; phylum Arthropoda; class Insecta; order Diptera; family Calliphoridae; genus Bellardia; species Bellardia pandia. Next base: position 80,628,877 of record OU696530.1, on the reverse strand, counting down.
TTTTGTCTGGCTTGTTTTGTGTGAGTCCCATAAACTCAATCAATTTTTAAATCTTTTGCTTTAATTTACGACTTTTTTTAAAAAAAAACCAACAACTATTATATTCTATTGATTTGGCCGCCCAAAAAAAGTAGGCTTACAATTTCATTGATAACAAATTTCTCATAGAGTTGGTCTCTCACCACAAAGTGTCCTTTATAAAACATTGATTTATGTACATACATATATTTATCAATATTGTTTTAGAAACTCCTTTTTGCTGGTTTTTATACAATTTTTGTTACGATTTTTTTGTAATAGTCCCAGTTTTTTATGTGAAAATAATATTTTTGTTAACAAAATGTTTGTGTTAAAAAAAAACTATAACACAAATTAAGCCACACGATTTTCTTTTAGGGGTTGCAATTTCATAAAACTGTTAAGATTTGTTTCTCTAGATACCGTTAAAGGTATAATTGTTGGATTTTAGTTTATGTATTTTTGATTTTTCTTGTAATTTAGTACGTGATTATAAATTTATGCTTTTCATGATTAACCTTTAAGTTTTTTTTTGTGAATCTCAAATTTAATTTAGTGGAACATAACAACACCCTTTTTCTTATTTCAAACGAACAAAACAAAAAATCCTTTATATCACTGCAGCCGGCCCTTTTTCAACGGCTTTTTAATAAATCCAAGATGTTTAATAAATATAGAAAGAAACCCTTTAAGTGTGTAAGTATGAGTTAAGGGTTAAAAAAGGAATCATCAGCTTCTTGTTGTTTTTCGTTTTCTCCTCTTGCCATTCACTATTTAACCTTTTCATTAAAAAAGATTGCAAAATTTGTTTTCTTTTTAAGATTTCCCAAAAACTACAAATAAAAAAATTCGCATGTACTTAATGAAATTCGTTATGCAGCAGTAATGCAGCCTTTCCCATTGGGAAACTCAATTACTGTTTATATGAAAATAAAGAAATGCAAATTTTACTGCAATTTAATAATACAATTACTTAATTTGCTTAAGTAGCAAGAAAGAAGGAATATGTAATAACCCTCTCAGTATTTAAATTGATTTTCATATGCTACATTTCCCGGATATGGAAATAATTGTAGTAGATATTTAACAATAACGCCTTTATCTTTACAACACCATCAACATTTCTTCGAAAATAAAATACAATGTATTGTATATTCATGTGACTGTCTGCCTTGCCCCTATCTATCATTTTGAATGTATCAATTTTCTAAAATATTTTAGAATTTTGCAATTATATATTGAAAATTTTGAGACATGTTTTAAATTTCATATTTTTTGCTTTTCCTTTTGTTTTATCTTGTTATACAGCCGCAACAGTAACAGTACCAGCAGCCAACATAGTAACAGCAATAGCAGTTTTAAATCCCATGCCTCCTCAAGTAATAACGGTGCTTCCTACAATTTAGAATATTGTACCTCATCATCATCACTGTCACCTTTTGGTACAAGAACAAATCTTTCATCTATTGCCTCCTGTCCATCTTCATCTGCCAAAACAATTGTTAATGTGGGTTTAGAGGAAGTCATACTATCCATCTCAAACAGCAGCAGTGCCTCACACATCTCAGCCTCATCGTCGTGTTCCTCATCGCTAACGCTTAGTAAATTAACAAATAATATGTGTTCTTCTAGTCGTAATAATACAACAGCAGCATCGGCAGCAGCCTCATCATCAGCAACAGTAACAGCCATAGTAGCAACATCAGCCGGCACCAAACGTAAACGTTGTATATCCACAAGTTTAGACGATAGGGTAAGTGAAATCATTGCATCTTTCCTTCATAATCTTATGATGAGAAAATTTTTATTTTCAAATTTATCCTTCATTAACTTTTTTTGTGTAGAAAATTGAATCAAAGATAAAAAAAGAAAAATTGCATCATGTCCTGTATTGAGAAATGTTTTGTAGAAAACTTTATTGTAACGGAAATCTAATGATTTCTTTAAATATTTTCAGGTATGTTCAACCTTTTTTTTTTTTTTTTTTGTAATTTAAATAGATTTGAGAATAGTCCTTAACTTGAGTGGTAAATATGCCTTTAAAATTCAAACTGTTAGCCATTGTGGTAAAATATAAATTGGTCTGTATTTTTGAAAGTGTAAATTTAAAATGCCAAAGGTATAAAATGCTTCTGATTCTTGTTTAAATTGACTGGTGAATGAGTAAAGCGTTTCGAAAATGTTTGAGTTTTCAAAATTCAAATAGTTTTGAATTACAGAATCAAAGACTACTAACATAGCAATAGGGTCTCTATGGATTGTAAAGCCGAACGGGGTATGATTCCCATGACATTTCGAAATTTGCAATTTTTGTGAAAATGTGGCCCTATTGTCTCTTTGACGACAGAAATCTTTATGTATCCTCACAAACGTGATCAACTTCAATCGATTCAAATGATTCAGATTCCTTTTGTATTTTTTAAATTAACCCCTCCCCGTCTCTATGCACATGAGCTTGTACATCCCAGTCATTTTCTATAATTTTGTTAATACTTGTTTCTTAATGAATATGCCAAAAAAGAAAAGAAAAGAGAAATATATAGGTAAAAAAATTAGCATAAATTCATTATCCCGTATGGTAACATCCTAGACATATGGCTGTTCGTAAAAAAAAACGTTACTTTTTCTGCTATTGGCAAGTTTGTCTTAAATATTAAAACCAACACACATCTTGCTATCCTTGCAACAACTACTTCCCCTTAACCCTGAGGTTAGCTCAACAAACATGCAATTTCTCATCATAAAGAAGAATACACAAATGTCGTTATGTTTTGAATATATAATTAGATAATGTCTTAAAAAACAAACCTGTTATTTTTGTACAAAGCTGCTGCTGCTGTCAATAGTTAAGGGTCCCAAAAAAGGACATTTGTCGTTGGTGAATCTATTACTAATAGTAAAATATCTTGCGTTTTCTTTTTGTATATAGGTATAATTTAAATTGAACACAAACCCCCAGATCATAGCACGCAAGATAACACCATATTATTAAAACGATCGCCTGCCTGGTGCTTCTTTTTTAGTCGTTCTTTAAACATTTGCCGATAATATCATTTTCTTAGACAATATGTCAACCACCTTATTTTTAACTATTTTTGTTTTTATTATATTCTTACATTTGTGTACGAGTATTGTGAACTTGTTATTAAACTAAAACTTTAACTTCCTATTATGTCTTATGCACATCTTCGAATGTGCATTTACTACTACATATTGTTATTATCTATGTATTTATATATCTAACTATTGTGGCACGTTCGTGCATATTTTAAAAAATTTACATAAAAAATGAATTTTGTGTAAATATTAACACACAAAAAATAGTTTAGTATTTTATTGTTATACATAAAAATAACCTAATTGTTTTTGTTATTTCTGGTTTTTTCCCCTTTTTTTAGTGCCGAAAAATGCTTGTTAAATATCCTGGCGATAAAGTTTTGTATTTACTTTTGTAGTGTTTTTGTTTTATAACGTCTGCTGTTTAGTTTCTTTGTAAATTTTTCTTGTCATTTTCTTTTAGCGTCTGCTTAAGAACAATGTCAAAACTAACAAATAATGAAATAACAACCCTCTCTTTTACTCGCTTAGTATGTTCAAATATCTACTGTATGTATGAACTTTTTATATTTGTCCTCCGTCAAGGTGTTCACGCATGCGTAACTATTTTTACTTTGTACTTTTTTACTGCTTTATAATAGTAAGTGCTCGGTTCATATGTTTGTAGTTGTTATGTCCTTTTTTAAGGAAATTGCATTACTTGTTTACCGATGTGTATATGTGTGTGTGTGTTGTTCATATTTCTTACGTTATCAACAAATGTGTTGATTTGCTTGCACCCCATTGCTTTTTAAGTATTGAGTCCTTTGATGTGTATTTCTATTTGTGTAAGGGTATGCGAAATGTTTGTTTTTTGGGTTTTAGTTTATACTAACCTAAAAATTCCTCTGCATATTGCTGTGGCATGTTTGTTTGTTTCGTATTTTTTTAAGAAAATTATCATAATTTTTTTAAATTTATTACTTATAGTCCCAAATACTTTGCAAATTATCTTGATAAGACACTGTTTTTCAGAAAGCTAAAGAGGTCGGAAAAATTTAGCAAATATAAATAATGTAATTTTACAAGTAGAGATTAAATTCTTGGGTGATGTATTTAGCAATTTATATATATATGAAATACCTAAACCAAAAAAATGTGATAAAACTGCAAAGATTTCTTGGCATGATTAACTATTTGGCCTCATTTATTGAAAATGTAGCTTCAAAAAATAAAAATTTTAGAGAAATATTAAATAATGATATTGCAGAGTTTGGTGCAGCTATCATGCACCAATTGGATATCTGTTTCATTAACAGAATTCCAGAAAAATTATGCTCGAAAAGGAACTATATGCAATTTTATATGGTTGTACAAAGTTTCATAAATTTGTTTATGGGTCAAATGTTGTTGTTGAAACAGACCACAAGCGACTAGTAAGTTTGTTCGAAAAACCACTGTAATAAATTCCAGACAGACTTTAAAGATTTATGTTGCGTTTGCAGTATTATACAAGCCAGAACGAAAGATTTACAAATAGCGGATACTTTATCTAGAGCTCCTTTGCAAAATTGAGTTGCTTAGCCCTAAGATTCCATCGAGTTACAATGAAGAGAGTTTTAGAAAATGTTTATTTATGTCCTACTAAGAAAAAAAAATTTTGGTTTAAATTGAATCACTGGGCGTGGCGTCAGCCCTTGTTTAGGACTGGCGTTGCGCTTTCGCAACACCCACATTATCCTGTACCAGGACAATAGGCGTTGTGTTTTTTGGTTCCAAATCTTATATAAATGCATAGATATATGTATAATCTTCATACTATCACAGCTGTCCGTCGATATATTAAATATTATTACTAATTTTATAACAATTCATAAAAAATCGAAAAAAGTTAGAAAAATCCCTTTTTTTGTGATCTGATTTCAATATGAAAAAATCATTTCTGAGGAAAATCTCAATTCATGTTGCTTAGATATTTAACCAAATTTACATATTGCATATCGGGTTTAAGAAAAAGATAGCCAAACTGAGAATCACACATCTCTAAAGTGAGTGTTGCGTTTTCGCAACCATAGTTCGATATGGGTTAAAAAGCGCACAAAAAAATTATCAAATATTTAGAAAAATATTTAAATATGTTATCAAGGGGTGGCCTAAAAATAAAAATCTATTCATCCAGATGTTATGCTTTATTTTAAAATACAAGATTTGAAATTTTATTTAAAAATCATCAAATATTAGTACCAAAAAGTTTACGTGGATCACTTTTATCTAAAATTCATGAGGGACATTTCTGTATACAGAGATGCAAAGACTTGGCTAGTCAATCAATTTACTGACCAAATCTGTACAATGATATTGAAAATGTGGTTTCGAAAAGGTTTGTATGGGGCATCAAAATTCTAAAACCAAATCAGAAATGATTTCTTATGAAGTTGTGCAAATGCTTTGGTTTAAATTAGGATGTGACCTCTTTGAATTTAATAGAAAAACATATTTACTAGTTGTCAATTATTCAAAGTACATTCAGATAGAAGTTCTTAATTCCAGATTCAACAATTGTCAAATTATACAAAAGTAGGCTCAACACATATTTTATTAAGATTAAGCCGATAAGTGTTCTAAATCGTAATCGCAGTTTACAACATACAACATCAAAATATGTACTTAATGTTGTGAACGGTAATCGCGGCCTTAATAAATTTTTTCAAGACATGGTATTCCTTTCACTTTAATTTCTAATAATGGGCCTCCATTTAATTTTAAGGAATTTAGAGAGTTTTGTAGCAGCTGGAAAATTGAACATTACATATCAAGTCAAATGGGCTAGCGGAACGGTCCATACAGACAATTAAAAAATTGTTATTTAAATCACAAGAAAGCCTCTCGGATCCATATGTGGCGTTGCTGCAATATAGAACAACACGTAAAGGTAATTTTACCAGTCCTGCAGAAGTATTCATGCAAAGATTATTAAGAACAATAATTCCAACCTTGACAAGAAATCTTAAACCAACAATTATAGACAATGTTAAATATAGAGCACAATCAAACTCGAAACATTAAAAAATATAAGGATTATAACAACAGCACAGCTAAATATATCTAGTAAAAGATAACAACGGTATCATTAATACATAGAAGAAATCAATAATATATTATGAAAACGCCGACACAAGAAACAAGAGCAGTAAACAGTATAACAACAAAGAACATCAGGATAAGAATCAAGAGAAAATTGATTTATCAGACAATGTTTTAAAGAATCACAAAGATTATATAACGAGAAAGATAAGAATTGTTGAACAGCCTGAAAAACTAAATTTGTGTAGACATCTATTTTACTTTAAGTAATACATATAAATATTAGGTATTGTAAAAAATTTTAAATTTAAAAAAAAATTAAGTGCCCGATTGTCCTTCACAACACTAAAATGTTGTGTTGTCTCGACTACAACACAACATGCATTTTTCATACGATTAAGACCGATAAGTGTTGTGAATCGTAATCTCAGTTTACAACACACAACATCAATATACTTGGTGTTGTTAATTGTATTCGGGGCCTAATAGTTTCTATAAAGTTGAAAAAGCCCACATATATTGTACGTGTGCTCGATTAATAGACTTAATGTTATGAATCTAGCATCACTAACTTATTATAAGTACCCTTTGTACCAATTATTAGTACATAATCAGCAATCAAATTGTAACAATAATTTGTTTAACATTAAAGATAGGGACATTGTAAAACATTTGAAGAATTTAAGTTGAGCAACAAGTACAATTTACTAGTCCTAGTTTATTATAAAAAAAAACTAATTGAAACATTACCTTTGATCACATTTTAGCTGAGTAAGTATTTTCAATATGGCTTTAAATTAAATCCTTTGTAAACTAAATTAGTCTCAATAAACAATTGTAACAAAGATTATGGAAAACTATTGATTTCTTTGTACGCAAACTAAAGTTAAAAAAATTATCAAATAAATTCCCAGAAACCAACCATTGTTGACAAACAAAATTTGTTACTTACCTTAAAGAATAAACAATTGAGTTCGGTTTTACTTCTTTTTTTATCAATTAAACCTACACATTTTGACGATAATAAAAAGGAAAACGGCAGTTGCAATAATCACTAGAGAATAAAGTCTCTGGCAGTTGTAAAAAGAAGCGCATGCGCCCAATGTTGGTAATAATATGTTGTAGTTTACACCTGGAAGAAGAGCTCAAGATAGGTACCTATATGGAAGTAACAACAAAAGAAATTACTAATGCTTTTAATTTTATTGTTCTAACTATATATTTTTCTTTCCTTACTGCTGCTCTTAACGGAGGACGACAATAATTCAAATGTATTCATGCATCCACCACCAACAGCTATAACAAACACACAATATTTAAAGAATGAAAAAGTGTAATCGAAATAATAATAGTCGTAGAAAATGAAATAAATGTAAAGGTGTCCTGTGACTTGCGACGCTTATGCAATAAAACAAGGAGGAAGCGACATTGTGGAATACATTAGCAAAGGTTTTCTTTTAAAGGAATTCTTCAACAAAAAAAAGACACAAGCTAACAATAACAAAAAACAAGAATTTAAAGATTTTCTAACGCTTACTGTATGGCTTATCTAGAAACAGAAACCTAAGAAAATTTCGATTTGAAAGTTTCAATCATCTGCCACAATTTTATTTTATTTTTTGCCATAAAAATTTAATTGACAAAAATGATAAGGATAATAAAGTTAATTGAATGGCTGGCTAGAAGTCGGACAAACTTCTTCTGTTTTAAAAATAGATAAAAGTATTTATAGTTTCTTCACATCCTTACACATTAGTTAAGCTCTTCAAGTTATTTAAAAATTTAACTAATTGTGTTATTCAACATATGCTATCTTGTCTGGTCTTATATGTAGGCTTCATCTATATCATTTTTAATTTTTCTCGCCTAAATGCTCTATTTAGTTACTTACTTACTATTACACACTTTTTAAGTCAACCATTTAAACTGAAGATAAAATTTTTCTCTATTAGGTTATTTAGGCATCGGGATATGTATTTACTTTAAATGTGAATATGCCGACACATTGAAATGTTAAGCATAATTGCAAAATATTTTAATAACAATTGCTGTATGTTGTTGTGAGTGTGGCTGCTTGAAAGATAGCAATCTTCTATAAACAATTTGTATGTTTGTCTATTGGGTAAATTGAAATTAAAAAGACAGATGTGTACTAAGTACAATGGAATCTTAAGTAAACCACCTAAGGAGTTTAAAGGAGATTTGTATAGTAAATACAATGCATATGTGAAGTAGAAGTATATAATTTGTTGGTTAGTTTACAAAAATATAGTTAACTGCCGTATATTTACAATAGATCCTTTTCAGCATGGGAAGGCAGGGAAGGCCGGTCACTCAAAATCCAAGGACTTTAGAGCAATAAGCCTATCGTCTTTTCTATTAAAGACATTAGAAAGACTGGTTGATGCGCATCTGAGAATGAGAATTGACACCGACATCATAAGTGGCTCTCAACATGCCTACCTCAAGGGTAGATCTGTTGAGAGTGCGCTTCATGATGTGGTGGGGTATATAGAGCGGGGTTTGCGAATCAGGGAATACACTCTGACGGCATTTCTCGATATATAGGGCGCCTTTAATAATCTGAAAGTAGAGGCTATTAGACAATCATTAGTGGATTTGAATGTTTCGCTATTCTTGGTCGAGTGGATAATCCTGATACTCAGCAGCAGGGTGGAAACGTCTAAGGAAGCTAGTGACCAGGGGAACCCCCACAGGGAGGAGTTCTCTCTGCTTTACTGTGACTTTTGGCTGTCAATGTCATTCTAAGACATTTTGATAGTGTAGGACAGAAGGTCGTGGCCTATGCAGATGACGTAATTGTATTGATTTCAGGCAAGTTTCTGCCGACAATTAGCGAAATCATGCAGAGGGCGTTGGGCACACTGTCAGATTGGGCTACGGATAAAGGTTTAGGGGTAAATCCGGAAAAGACAGAATTAGTTCTTTTTACAAGGAGGTATAAGGTGGAAGCTTTTAGGCTACCGATACTAGGAGGTGTGGAACTTGGGCTATCTGACAGCGCCAAGTATCTAGGAGTTTTCCTTGACAGTAAACTGTCATGGAAGAGGAACACGCAGGAGAGACTTAAAAGAGGTCTCAATGCCTACTATGCTTGCAGATCATCGATAGGTAGGAGTTGGGGTCTATGGCCGTCAGTTGTTTGATGGCTTTACACTTCGGTGGTTAAACCCATTCTTACTTATGGATGCTGTGTTTGGTGGGAGACATTGAGATTATCCAGTCGTAGGAACCTAAGGATCAGAGGTGTGCTTCGATCGGCATCACAGGGTCCATGAGAAGCACTCCTCAGGCGGCGCTGGATGTTATTCTACATCTTCTACTGATTGAGCAGTATGTGATGGGAATAGCAGCCAGAAGCCTTCTTAGACTGAGGCAGTTGGGGCTGTTAAGTAACTTAACTCAGGGTCATGTCAGGATACTGGGTGAGATTGGGGCTAACGGCTACCATCTGGGAACACCCGGCTCCATGGATTACGCTGGGACTAGGGTTGATTTTGCACGTATGCCGTAGGTAATAACGCCACCTAGAGAGAGCTGGTCAGATAAAAGCTGATTATACACAGGTACAGGGGCGGGGGTCTACATTGAGGATCTTGACATCATCCCGACGACTGTAGTGTTTACCAGGCTGAGGTTCTAGGGATCTTGAAGGCCGTTGAACTGATAAGAGACAACATTGACAAGGAGGAGAAGGTCAAGCTGGAGGTCACTATATATGTGGACAGCCAAGGGCTCTTAGAGCGGTAAGGGGCTGTTATGTGACCTCCAGGTTGGTCGATGAATTGTAGGAGAGCTCTAGGAGAAATCTCAGGCGAATACGTGCTGAGACTTTGCTGGGTACCGGGTCATTTCAATATCAGTGGAAATGAAATGGCTGATGAGTTGGCGAGACTCGGCTCAGATTCAGAGGATCCTGATTGCCGCCTGGCAAAAGCTTTCGAAATACAATGTAAAAAGTATACAAATTCGAATGATTTTCTTTTCGAATCGAAATACGGAGGATGGGAAAATCAGGGAATGGGTTCTAGGCGAGACAAATAGGGCCTAAGGAAACCGAACGGACTTCCGAGTGTCAAGGACGATATGGCCGGTGCTCAGGAAGTCCGACTCGGAATCGTTACTGGGCGAGAGCAAGGTCTGCGTGAGAACCATGATAGGCGTTATCGCGGGCCATTGTATGATAGGTAGAATGGCCAGGATAATGATAATAATGACATGTAACCCGAAAGAAAAAAATAAAATTGTAGGTTTATGTATTTTATTGGTTTAAATGTTCCTGCTGCTACTAAAGTTCACTTAATCAATCTGACTTGAACAAGCCGGAAGAGTTTAGTGAGTAAATATCTGCATTTAGAGAAGCTTCTTAGAAGTGAAAAAAGTAAAGTAGAATCAGAAACTATTTAGAACCCCATAGGTTTGGTTAGAAGGCCGGTGTGAGGTTGTCCCCACACCATCACCCAGAGACCAATACGGTCCATTGTGATGCCTTTCGGAAATGATTTGAGACACTTAGTACATTCTAATGCTTGGTTTTCACTATGTCAGTTTTGTTGTCAAATTGTCCAAATTGTTGGTAATTTCATAACAATTTGGATAATTTGACAACAAAACTGACATGGTGAAAACCAAGCATAAGAGCGAAACGCCTAAGCCCTCACAAAGTCACTTCCCCTGTTGCGCAGCCAGGCCATATTCATTACAAATCCTTTGAGATCCCCGAGCCTACAACCCGAGACATCCCTTAATTCGCCCAAGAATCTATTACCCAGCCACCTCAGCCTACTACCCTGCAACCTGGGACAGTGGCATAGAATGTGCTCAACCGTCTCCAGCTCATCCGGGTCCTCGCATAATCTGCACATATCCGACACTTCGGATCCCATTCTCACCGCCATCCTGCCTATCATGCAGTGGCCCGTGATAATGCCTATCATGGTCCTAATGCAGACCCTACTCCTGCCTAGCAACGATTCCGAATCGGACTTTTGTTCACAGAATATTCTCTGTGATTCCGAGTAATTTCAATAATAAAACCTAAAAGTTATTCCCGTTCTATAGAAGTGCAAAAGAGGGAGTCCTCTTAGAAAAATAATCTTTCATCTTGTTAGATATAACCGCAGTTTTTTTGTCTTGGTAGTCTGTTTTTAGATTTTTTTTCAGTAATAGCTGTTGCTCCTTAGAAAATAATATTGAAAATATCTTTTTGTGAAAACAATTCCATATGTTTAAATTTATACCTATCCTAGGTGTTATATATTTTTATAGCTCTAATAAATATTTCAATTGATTGTCAAATTTTTACAACTTTTTCTCTCATAAAATCCCTTGCTCTCATAAAATTACATTTGATTGATTAAGTTTTTCCATTTCAAAAACTTTTCCCAAATATTTATCACTGACCAACGGTCATAAAGTTCAGCTGTTTATTTGTTTTTCTCAATGAAAATTTTCTTCTTGAACTTTTCATTATACTTGCAACAAACAAATGATTTATTGTCATTTTCTAAAATCTCCTTGAGCCTTCATATAAACCAAAGACATTTTCAGTTTTATTTTTTAATGTTTAGCAAAAACATCTGCTTTTTTTGTCCAGCTTCCTTGCTAATTAAACAATTCACAATAAAATACCAATAGATACTTCATCATTTTTACGATGCTTTAATTTTAATGAACTGTGACATTTTCCTTTAACAACTAAAAAAAAACAAAGAAAAAAAAGAAAAGCCAGATCTTCTGTTTAAAAATGAAATTCAAATTTTAAGTACGAGTAGGTATAAGAATTAGAAAGAAGGCTGGAGAGAAATCAAATTTGTTATGCTTTCTTAAGCAAGCCAACACAGGGTAGTAAAGTTTGAAAGGCAATTTCGAATGTTGCAGATTTCAAAAGAGAAAAAAAACCAGCCTTAAAACTGAATAATTGTTGTGTTGATGTGATCTAAATTTTATTAAAAGGAAATATTAAGGGATGCTTTTTACATGGCTAAACTTGCAAGATGTATGAGGAATAACTTTAAAAATTGTAGCAGTTTGAAAGAATTTCATAATTTTTTGCGGGAAATTTCAAATGACAATTTAATTAACAAAGATTTCTGAGAAACTTCTAAGTGATGATTTTTTTTTTCTTTAGTGACCTTAAAAACCAAGTGGTCTTAAAAACCAAGATTTGTCTACAGTACAATATTGCATTATTCAGTTTGAGCTACTGCATCATGCGTTGTAGATGTTGTTGTTTATCTTTAAGCGAAATTTACAACAACAACATATTAGGTATATATATAAATCAGGAGTGCCCAAAAGTTGTTTATGTAAGAGCAAACACCAATACATTTAAATAAAAACTAATTTTTATTCAGTATTTTTTGTTGTAATCATACGTTAAACAAAAACAAAATCTACATTGACGATCGCAGTCACCAATGTTTACCAGTAGAGCATACGAAAGTGTTGTTGCTTTGCGCTTGCGTGTATAGTGTGAAGTACGACAAAAAAACAAATAAGGCAAAGTTGTTTTTGTATTTCGTATTGCTAGTGCTGTAATGAGTATACGAAACACATAGCCTATAGCTAAGAGTTTTTACAAATACAAAAGAGCACCAAGAGTATAGGGCTTGGGCACTCCTGATATAAATTGTCTTAACTTTAAGAAATCTTTCTTAATACCGAGTGCGTACCTGGGTTGACAATAATCTTCATTATATTTATTTTGTACATACATATACATATATTGTTTTCATTTTGGAAAAGGATCAAACTCTCATCCACTGAGATTTTTATGTATGTATATTTTCTCTGTAGTTTTGTTTAGTTTTTACTATTGTTAAGTATATCTTTAGATGCTTCTACATACATGGACATACATATTTTGTGTTTGCATTTACTTTACTTAAAAAGGATCTTTAAGGTTTCAATTGTTTCGTTTCTTTTGCGCTGACCTTCGTTAAAACAGTTTTCAAACAAATTTTAAGGGTAAGAAAGCAATAAAACAGATCCTGGTGATCTCAGACATTTAACGAGTAGTAGATCTCACACACACTTAACTCACTCTCTCAAACTAAAAAAAAACAAAGCCAGAGGCTATATATAAGATATCTCGAATGCAAGTGAGAATGAAAAATATGCAGAGAAATGAAAAAACAACCCCTAAATAATCGTTACTTTTTGAGGACATGCATGAATTCTTTAACATTTAATATTCAGTTCCACTAGAAAAGCGAATGCAACAACACACGCAAACGCATTAAATAATTTGGAAAATAAAGTACAAAAACACAAATCTCTATTAAAAATTCCTATACACAAAACAATAAAAAAAACTAATATTTCAAATAAATAAAATTTTAAAATTATTTAATAAAATAGAAACCCAAAAAATTTTAACCAAAGACTGTTTGTTGTATTTTTACCCAAATTTAAAGTGCAATATCTAATTAAACAAAAAAATATTTAAAATTGAAAAAAAAAAAAAATTTTAAAACCTCTCTCTCTTTTTTAAAAACCCATTCATGTTCTGGTATTATTTAATATAAATTCCATGCGAGTTATACTCTTGAAAAAAATTTCAAAGAAAGTCTGTTTTTTTGATAAAAAGAAACCGGAAAAGTGTTTTTATATTTCAAACACAAACAACAAGTTAAATAAAACCTTGGTTTTTTTAAAGCGAAACTATTAATAGTGTTTTACAAACACTAAAACAGTAGTAGTGAGACAACCATTTTTTGTTATTATGAAGTGTGAGCGCAAAAGAAAAGTCATCGAAATGGTAATGAAAATTTTTTACTTGTACACACTACCTACCTACCTTATAATATTGAAAATATATTAAGAAAGATTTTTCGAAATATTCCATACATTGTTTTGATATTCGAAAATGTTTGCTACTAGAAGTGAAAAATACTGGTTTCAAAATAGACCTTCTTCAGCTTTTCAAGATTTTGAATAAGTTAAAATTGAATATTGAAAGAAATACAAAACATTTAAATTAATTCTTGATTTTCATTATTATACCCTTCACCTTCATGAGAAGGGTATATATAAGTTTGTCATTCCGTGTGAAATTTCCACAATATAATTTTCCGACCCTATAAAGTATATATATTCTGGATCCTTATAGATAGCGAAGTCGATTAAGCCATGTCCGTCTGTCTGTCTGTCTGTCTGTCCGTCTGTCTGTCTGTCTGTCTGTCTGTCCGTCTGTCTGTTGAAATCAGTTTTTTGAAGTCCCAAGATATATTCGGAATCCAAACCTTCAATAATTCTGTCAGAAGTGCTTTCGAGAAGTTTGCTATTTAAAATCAGCAAAATCGGTTTAGGTCAACCAGAGTTATGAACCAATATGTGAGACCACCTCCATAAAATTTTGATATTTTTCGTCCATTTTATTGCAATATTTTGAAATATATTGCAGATAATACCATGAAATTTTGTATACGTTGTTTGTACTATAAAAGAAGAAAGTGTACAGAAAATAGTAAGAATCGGTCCATGATTTCTCATAGCCCCATACAAATATATATATTCCCGAAATATGGCTTAATGATAAATAAATGCCTATAAAATTGGAATATCAAGACAAAATTCAGCAAAAATAAGTTTTATACAAAAAGAAATCACAAACCGAAATTTTTTTAGTTCGGTCCATATTTGACCATAGACCCCATATAAAGTCCACTTACAAAATTCACTTAAATACATATAAAACAGATATAAATAATGTTAAACGGCTAAAATTTGACATAAATACTCTTTATAGGCAAATAAATTATTGTACCAAATTTTATGGTGGTCGGCCCAGAAATGGTCATAGCCCCCATACAAAAATCTTCCCGAAATATTGCTCAATTATACATAAATGCCTATAAAATTGGAATATCAAGACAAAATTCAGCAAAACTAAGTTTTGTGCAAAAAGAAATCGCAAAACGAAATTTTTTTTAGTTCGGCCCATGTTTGACCATAGACCCCATATAAAGTCCACTTCCAAAATTCACTTAAATACGCATAAAACAGATATAAATAATGTTAAACGGCTAAAATTTGACATAAATACTCTTTATAGGCAAATAAATTGTTGTACTAAATTTTATGGTGGTCGGCCCAGAACTGGCCATAGCTCCCATACAAGGACCACATCTGAAAAAGACATTTTTCCCTATATATATTGTATAAATATCGTTACCGACTCAAAACTTTGTACAGATCATTTACATATATACAAAAATCATCCCACAAAATTTTGTGAATTTCGGTCTATTTTTAACCGTATGCCCCATATAAAGCCCTCTTCCGAAAATCACTTTAATACTCATAAATCTCTTATAAATAAGGGTACCAATCCAAAATTTTACACGGATCATTTACATACATGCCTAAATCAAACTGCTGGATTTTGAGAATATCGGTCCATATTTGACTATATCCCCCACATAAGGTCCACTACCGAAATCCACGTTAATACTAATATATATCTTAAATATACCGTTATTATGTTGAAATTCTACGTGAAATATCCTCATATGCATGAAAATAACTGTTCCAAAATTTAAGAAGATCGGCCCATAATTTGTCATACCTGCCATATAGAACCATTTCCAAAAAACAAATAAATTCGGGTCAAAAAATATTCTTTTCGGATTTAACCCATATTCGGTCCATATTTTATAATCATGATATATATCGTTGGAAAGGTATTTTTAATACCTTTTATTTAATGTATTACAAATTATCAGACACCCAGTAGTTCCCGAGATATAGGCCTATATATTTTCAACTTTAAGGGCCCGCCCCCTCGAAAATAGGCGTGACCGCCAACAAATTTTTTTTTGCTGGTATCTCCTCTAAGAGCCCTATTTGATTTTTTTTTTTTTTTTTTTTTTTTTTTTTTTTTTTTTTTTTGATCAAAATCACTAAAACCGAATTGTACCTCTTTTTTCTACTCTGTTAAGTTACACTCAAGATTATTATGAACATCAGACAAACTCTGTAAATTATGGTAAGAATTGGTAATTAAATCAATTAAAAATGGTGAAAATTTGACAAAATTTCAAAATATAGGGTGTTTTTTTGAGAGGTATAGAACTTCGAATTGAAATAAAACACAAGAAAATCGTTTTAATTACCATCAATTTGGCTTTATTGGAAGGATAATTTTATGCCATTAATGTTTAAATATGATTTCAGGCATGTGGCCGCCGCGGCTGGCTCGAATAAAGCCAATTCTACAGGTCCAATTTTGAACCACTTTTTCGAGCATATGGGGCCGTATGTCGGCAATAACGCCACTAATGTTGGCTTCCAATTCCCCTAACGTTTCTGGTTTGTTGGCGTAGACGAGCGACTTCACATATCCCCAAAGAAAATAATCCAATGGTGTCAAATCACACGATCTTGGTGGCCAATTGACAGGTCCATTCCGCGAAATTATGCGCTCATCGAATGTTTCCTTCAATAAATCGATTGTGGCATGCGCTGTGTGGCATGTAGCGCCGTCTTGTTGGAACCACAACTCATCCACATTCATGCCATCCAATTCGGGAACAAAATAGTCGGTTATCATGGCTCTATACCGGTCTCCATTAATTCGGGTCCTCTTCAACACTTTGCTCTACAGCGGCAATTGTTTCTTCGGTGCGCACTGTTCGACGTCTCTGCGGATGCGTATTATCACATAGAGTAAACGTAGTGCGAAAACGATCCATGGTTAACCGAATTAATTGCTCTGATGGACGATTATGTCGACCATAAAATGGACGGAGCTTGCGGTAAACTTCGCGAACTGAACCGTTATTTTCGAAATAAATTTGCACGATTTGCAAGCGTTGTTCTTTTGTCAACCTGTTCATGATGAAATGGCAAACCAAACTGAACATAAATGACATTAGAGTTGCCAGATTTGACCACAAAATGCCAGTTTTATCTCTTTTCGAAAAACAAACCTGTAAAAAAAACACCCTATATTTAACATAAATTATGTTGGTCGTAAAATTGTCTTTCAAACAATATATCAAATACTAATAAAATTTGCACTAAGACTGAATAGAAAACACAGAATTAGGATATGCTAGTCCTATAACCAGTGTAGTTTTTGTATTTCTTAGTACGGTTAGGTGGAGGGTATTTAAGATTCGGCACAGCCGAATATAGCACTCTTACTTGCTGAAATATTAAATTTGTTAAATATTTAACTTAAAAATTTTAAACTTTTACTCAACACACATTTGTAATTAGACGATTTGTACGTGGAAAAAGCCATAATATTTTACAAACCACCAAATTATTTATATAAATTTAAGTACATTTATAAAACCTTAGCACTATTAAACAATTCCCTTTTAAACTTTAATTTGCAGGACCCTGAATTAGGATTTGAACCTTCTGCCAAACGTCAACAGTGCTTGGCATCGTTGTATCAAAGCGATAATGTTTCTGTGGACTCATCCGCCTATCCATCACCTGTTGATGACATTTTGGCTCAAGAAATCGATACGCGCAGCTCATCGGAATGTCTATCAACTGGTACAGAATTTGAGGTGGTCAACGATGCCATACCCGATAGTCCCGATAGTCCCAACAGTTTAAGACACGAAGATGAATACATCGAACACGAAATAGAAGATGCTGTTGTAGAACATGAGGTTGTGGTTGAGGATGATGATAGCGAAAATATAACAGACGACGATGATGTCGATGATATTATTGCAGCATCACCCTGTTTGACAGGCTCTACAAAAACATCAGAAATTTACAATCCTGCCGCTGTTCAACGAAGCAACTCCTTCGATGAGATTGATAATGCGGGTGTGCATCATGGTGAACGCACCCCGGGACAAAGATTATCTACCGGTAAAACACAAAACTGCAGCAAAACATCCGCCTCTCATTTAAACCAACAGTCCAAGGTAAAAGCCTTCGATGAGTATTTGAATAGCCACTACGATGACTGTATGACACCGGCTGCTGATCCTGAGCCATCACGACTGTGTCCTTTGCCCGCTTTGTCGTGGGCCAATGCTCAGGATGTCTGGCAATTGATGTGCAAAAAAGATGAACAGGCCTCCTGCTTAAGAGATTGCAATATGTTGGATCATCATCCCGGTCTACAGCCTCGCATGCGCGCTATTCTGCTCGATTGGTTAATCGAAGTGTGCGAAGTCTATAAACTACATCGCGAGACCTACTATTTGGCAGTCGACTATTTGGATCGCTATTTGAGTGTCCAGAACAATGTACAAAAGACCCACTTACAATTGATAGGCATTACCTGTCTGTTTGTGGCGGCCAAAGTTGAAGAAATCTACCCACCCAAAATTGGTGAATTTGCTTATGTCACCGACGGTGCTTGTGAGGAGTCCGATATCTTGCAACATGAAATATTGCTGCTGCAAGCTCTAGAATGGAATATTAGTCCAGTAACACCCATCGGTTGGTTGGGTGTTTATATGCAATTGAATGTTAATAATCGTACACCTGCCTCGTTTCAAACGTTACAAAGAAATCAAAATATAGACACTAACTCCTGCACCACAATAAATTATGAGTCACTAAAACAACAACAACAACAAAAACAAAAACCTGCCTTTAATAGTAATAACAACACATCAATGCCACAAAATAGTGAGGTCGATGATGCTTTCATTTATCCACAATTTTCGGGCTTAGAGTTTGTGCAAACAGCTCAGTTATTGGATTTATGTTCGCTGGATGTTAACTTTAGCAATTTCCCTTATTCGATAATTGCAGCAGCGGCTATTTCACATACATTTAATAGGTAAGTTCTAAAATTAATATAAACTTAAGTAGAGTTCTTTATTTAAAATGTATTACATCTCCTTTTTTCAGAGAAACTGCTTTACGTTGTTCTGGTCTGGATTGGCTAACAATACAGCCCTGTTCTCGTTGGATGGCACCATTCTTTGAAGTTATATCAGAAGAGTCACATAATTTACATTTATTAGAACAAAATGAGGAAATCACCAGTAAATTTTGCTTGGGTCATATATGTCCCGATATTGTGACAGATGACTCCCACATAATACAAATCCACACCACAACAATGACGATGTTTGTAAGTCTTTTTAATTTTGAAATTATTTTATCTCTCTTATAGATTTGAAATGATTTATTGAATTGAATTACTCTTTAAGGATCGTGCTAGCCTCATACAAGAACAAATTTTGGCTATGGCCACAAAAATCAAACAAGAAGCTTCACCAGCCACTGGTCTTATGTATCCGGATGGTTTACTAACACCACCGGCATCTAGTCGCAAACCCATGGGCATTATAGATGAAGATGATGATGATGAAAATCATCAAGATCTTGAAAATACAAATTGAAAAGAAGAATGTAAGACTTGGTGTTAAACAAGTAAACTTTAAACACTGCCCCCCATCATCAAGAAAGCTACTCTCTATGTTTTACCTGCCCCCCCCCCCCCCCCCTTCAAAAAGTGTGGTATGTGTAATTAGAGTAAAAACACTTTTCTTCTCTAACATCGCCGTCTCTCACCACCACAACAAATACGTTAAGTAAATTTAATTTATCATTAACTTGTATCAAAAAATATGCACACACAAAGCCACACACTAAAACCCTAAAAAAAACAAAGTTATTATTCTTTTTTACCTAAGTGTATCTAGTATAAATTATTATTAACCATTTAGTGTTAAAATTATTATTATTTTTAATATAAAAAGCAAAAAAATATATATATCCCATAAAACACGCATAAATAATTCCATATAAATGATCGTAAGTTTAAGACTGTAGTTTATAAATACATACAAACGAAAAACAATATCAATTACAATTTTTCGCAACAAAAATTTTTGTTTAAGATTTGTTTAATTTTACAGGAGTATTTAAACCATAAATTTTAATTTCATTTAGCAAAATTGTTCTTTCTTTAAAAATTAAATAAAAATTTATTATCAATTTTTAATGTACATACATATATCTCAGTATATAAAACTAAAATCTAAACCTTTATATAATTTAAACTTTCAATTTACTGACCTTAGTTGAATTTATGTTTTTATAATGTTTTGTCGAGTTTTTCTTTTCGAAAGAGTAGACTTTTCAAACTTAATTTTAATGTCTTGTGCCAACATATTTAGTTAATTTTTAGTTACTTTTTTCATTTCATTTTAAATTTAATGAATTTATTTAGCTTTTTAATTTAATCTTTATTTTTTTTGGTTAAGCAAATTGTTTATTTTTTAATTTAACCTATTTACTAACATGCTCATGCATTCTATATTTTCATATTTCGTTGTTGAAAACTAATACACTAAAAGTAGTTTTGTAAGTTGAGGGTGTTTTCTTTATATATTGAGAACTAAAAACACTAATATTCAGTTCAATTCATTTCATTTTTATTATTAATATTATTTTCATAATTTGATTTTGTTTTATATACAAGTTTTTTTTTTATTATTTTGTTTAGTTTTCAAATATTTTGTTTACATTACTAACAAGTACTAACCTTTTTAAGGGAACTTTAAGACAAAAGAAACATTAAGAAATGTTGTCTTAACAGCCAGCAAAAGAGAGATTAAATATACTGAAAGTTTTATTTCGATTTATCGAGTAAACCCCAAAAAGTTAGATCTTTACTGTATAATTCCAAAAACCCAGTCAATTTACTGCAATCCAACAAAGCTAACACTCTAAGACCATTAACAACAGCCTTTTTGAATATGAGGGTAAATCAAATACACTGAAACCAACTCCTACTAAAAATAACATGTCACCTTTTTAAACTAACGCACTAACTGTACCCTATTATGAACTCCTTTTATAGGGGTGTCATTAATATCTCTTCCTTAGACTTACTCTTAATGTTTCTTTACAATTAAGTTGCTCTCTAATTTCATTTATTTTTTTTTTTATAATTTTAATTATAATTTTTCAGTTTAAGTTTATTTTATTTTTTTTTAATTTAAACAGACGCAAGACAATAAATTTCAAAAAAAAAAAAAAGTTTACAATTACAAACAGAATATGAAACAGAACATGAAAACTTGAAACAATTTTAAACAAATAAGAAACAAACTGGATTTTAAAATTAAACTAAGTTAAAATAAGGTTTAATATTGCCATAATTTGCACAGCAAATTTTTTAATTATAATTTTAACTAAAAAAAAAACTATAATTAAATAAATAACCAACAAAAAACCTTAAAAAAATATTAAAAATAATTACTTACAAGGTCTTTAAAAAATGAAAAAAAAATTTAAAGCTAAGATTTTGGGTTAATATAAATTAAACCTGTTTTAAGGTTACAAAAAAAGAATTAAATACATTTTATAATACAAATAAAACAATAAAAATTTTTCCCCCAAAAAAATGTTT
Source organism: Bellardia pandia (assembly GCA_916048285.2). Lineage (NCBI taxonomy): Eukaryota > Metazoa > Arthropoda > Insecta > Diptera > Calliphoridae > Bellardia > Bellardia pandia. The sequence goes on along the minus strand of OU696530.1, from coordinate 80,607,366 downwards.
GTAAATAAAAATAAAAACAAAATTTTCCTTTTTGTTTCATTTTTTGAATGCATGTTATTATTTTTTCAAAAGATCACAAGAGAACCAAAATAATTATAATTCTAAAAAAATCAAATAATTTCCACTTAAAACGCTTATATTTTTCAGGTTTATAATAATTTTTAACCTTAAGTGTACATAACTATAATAATAGAAAATAATAATAATAAAACAAACTAAATAAAAAGAAATACAATAAACAACTATTTGTAAAAATCTTAACTCATTTTACTTTCTTTTAAATCATAAGCTTAAAACTTTAAATTGGCAATTAAAAATTTATTTGAATTTTATACTTTAAGTTATTCTTTTTAAGCTAAACTTGTTAAATAAATTTCAATTTATTTAAAAATGACCTTACTTTATTAGGCTTTTATTAAAGTAAGTTCTATTTTCTTTTCACTTTTTTTGGTCCAATTAAATTTTAGTGAAATCATTTATGCCCTACATTAATATTAAAATAATTTATAGTTAATTCTTAAGTGAAACCTAAACTAATTAGATACATACATAACTTTTATATAATCAAACAATACATATTTAAAAACTCAAAACTAGTACGCTTCTTTGCATTAAAATGTTTAATAAACAAATGTATAAAATTCTAAAACTCTAAATATACATACATACATATATAATAAAACATAAAAAACAAAATCAAAAATATCTTGTGGTTTTATTTTGAATGTTTAATACAACTAATTAAACATCTAAGGCTTGATAAATAGTAATACGAACTTCTGGGCAACCGAGAATTTTGCTGGTTACTTTGATTTTATTTTAAGTGGTAAATTTTAAATGTTAGTGGTTTTATTGTAAAATTATTTGTTTTGTATTCGAATACACTAGAGCCCCGATTTGCATTGAATTTCTAAATGTGGTTTTTTAATCTGCTTTGCGTCGTTTTGCTTTCGATTTGCGTCGCTATATACCTTTTTATTAAATAATTTTATTCTATATTCTTCGACCTTTTTAATGATTTTTATTAAATAATTTTTAAGCTTGAGGTCATAAATACATGTGAATATTTTGCCTACTTGCGTGTAAAAAAGGGAATTCTCATTTTATTCATACTTACCATTTGAAGTTACGTGCTATTAAATTAATTTTGATAGATTTTTTTCTCCTTAAATATTTTTTATTCCTTGTCTAAATATATATTTTCAATTACATATTTCTTTATAATTTATAAAACATTTTTTCTATTAAAATTCAATGTTAAAAAATAAAAGGGAACAAATTTCATGTGGAATTTTTATTCACGATATGGGTGAATAATAACAAAGACCTGCTGAAATAATACGTTTTTTTAATAAAAATATGATTTTGTTAGCTAAATTTTTATACATATTTGGGACCCATTCAACAAAAAGTCAGTACATTTATATAGAAAAATGTGATTCGATTTGCGTCGTTTCTGTTTAAGTCGCATTTCCCCGGTCCCTATTAACGACGCAAATCGGGTCTCTAGTGTTTTTGCAAAAAAAAAAAAGATTAAAAAAGTTGCTCATACACATATGTACATAATACCCAGAATGGCTCTTTTTGATTACGTCTTTGTTTCTGATAGTTGAAGACAACTTCTGACAGCGGTAATTTTCGACTTTGATTTTGTTAAAAAAAAACTAAATATTAAATTAAATTTTAATTTCTTCGAGCTCGAAAAAACTTTTTATTTTAAACAACTAAATATTCATATTCTTGGGTAGTTCATGTTACTGGATGATCACGTTTGTGCAAGTTCACTGTATACACATGCATCTATATATAAAAACAGACATTTGATATTATTTATTCAATTTAAAAATAAAAAGACGATAAAATATTCTTCCATCCACACAAAAAAGAACCCAAAACATGCTACTCATGACTCAAATATAAAGGTGTAAAAAGGGCTAAATTTCAGTACACTTATATTGGTACTTTTTTGAAATTCGTTTCTACTATTCTATTCTCGCAAACTATGCATCTGATCATGTTATTATCTTCGGCAAAGTTGTTGTGCATGAGCCCGGGAAGGTTTCTGAGTTGGTACGAACACGCCTACTTTAACGCCCACTTTTTTAAATTGATTAATTACTTCTGCATGGCTTTCTACAGATTTACTTCAAACAAGTTGTATACACATCTTACTGAAGGCGAGGTAAAAATAAAAATGTTATGTGCCACGTCATCATGTTATCATGTTATTATCTTCGGCAAAGTTGTTGTGCATGAGCCCGGGAAGGTTTCTGAGTTGGTACGAACACGCCTACTTTAACGCCCACTTTTTTAAATTGCTTCTGCATGGCTTTCTACAGATTTACTTCAAACAAGTTGTATACACATCTTACTGAAGGCGAGGTAAAAATAAAAATGTTATGTGCCACGTCCACTTTCATGCCCAATCTCAAAAAATAAATGTTTGTATGTATGTCCTTTATATAATCATAAACTATGTATTTGATCATGTGATTATCTTTGGCAAAGTTGTGCATGAGCCCGGGAATGTTTCTGAGTTGGTATGAACTCTAAATAAAATTAAATATTTAATTTCACCCTGCTGTATACTTTAGTTTATAGCATTAAACACATTCGAGACAGCAAGCTTCACGAGTGCAAATGCCGCTGGATACTTATGCCGTCCTGTAGCCAGCTACTTAATTATTTTGAAAACGTCAGCTACATAGTCAGCAGCTGATCCCGAAATCTGACGTTTTGATAAAAAAAAAACTATTTAAAGAATTATGTTGATTTTATAGAAGCTATTACTAAAATACAACAAAAAAGTAAATAAAAACATTAAAAATAATAAATTTTAAACAATAAATCAAACAAAACAATGAAAATATAAACAGCTGTTGTAGTAATCCATTTATATTTCAGCTGTGGTGCCACTTAGGCTTTTATTTTTTTAACCCTGCTACTACGTTTAGGGTCTTTTGATGACCCATTCGTATTTAACATTGCATAACTTGCAAAAAAACGTGTTTGTCCGTCAGACCGACACACAATCTCTCTAACTACGATATATTTCATTGATCACAAGCCTTAAAAATATGTTCTCAATAAAAAAATGTGGGGTCAAAATATGACCCAAACATAACATGTGTATTTTTTTTCTAACATAGTAGCAGGGTTAAAGTAGCGTTTTATTTATGAAACATGAAAAACATATGTACATGATTCCAGACCTGCTAATTAACTTCACTCATTTTTATTAATATAAAATATAATATTATTAATATAATATTATTGATACATATATGATACATAAATGACAGCTACGAAAAAATCAGCATGAACAACAACCTGCAGTCGTGTTGCCTGCTGTCGTCAATATAGTCACTCTCATATAAACGCGTTTATTTTATTTTTGACATATTGTAGTCGGTAGTCTGCTGTCTCGAATGTGTTTAATGATTAAGCTAGATTTACACGATTGAAATTTTCTTCAAAATTGCTCTTCAAAGTGCTTCAAACTCGTGTAAACAGCAAAATTTCTTCAAAATTTATTTATTTAATAACTATTAATAACTATTAAAAAAATAAATTTTAAATCGTGTAAATCTAGCTTTATGCTAGCATTTATACTGACAGTTATTTTCTAGTAAACAACCCTGTTTTTAAAATAGAACTGTCAAAATTTCAACACAACACATTGAAAAGCGTGCAGTGGAAAAATCTCGTGTAAAAATTGTGTGTAAAATTATAAATAAATAGATAAATAATTTACAAATAGTTTTATAATAACAACAAATCAATAGACCATTCCCATTTTAACAACGTCATGGCTGATGTAGATGATTTATTTAATTGTTTCAAAGAGGAGGCAGACGAAATTGTTCATGAACCTCCAGTTGCTGCTGCAGAGGGACCCGTTGTGACAATAAAAGATGAAGTCAAAAAGGAAACTGAAAGGTAATTATTTGTTTAAAATTGCTCAACAACAAGATTACAAAAATTATTTTTTAAAGCCCCTCCATAGTTGTTGAAAAAAGACAAATCGATGATGATGATGAAATGGCGGATAATGGTAAACGTGCTAAATTGACAGAATCTATTTTGGATGATATTTGTGTGGATGCTTTACGTTCGCGCATATCCGTGCATGTCATAGAATCACCAGATTCTTGCACTCATGAGGTGGCCACATATCCAGGTCAAGAATATATACCACTACAACCTTTCACAGGCATACCAGCCAAAGAGTATCCCTTTGTATTGGATCCCTTTCAAAAGGAAGCTATTCTTTGCATTGACAACCAACAAAGTGTGCTGGTTTCAGCCCACACCTCTGCGGGTAAAACAGTAGTGGCTGAATATTCGATTGCCAAGTCGTTGATTGCCAAGCAGAGAGTCATTTATACTACACCAATTAAGGCTTTATCCAATCAGAAATATCGTGAATTTAGTGAAGAATTCAAAGATGTTGGTTTGATTACAGGTGATGTTACCATTAATCCATCGGCCTCTTGTTTGATAATGACCACAGAAATTCTGCGTAACATGTTGTATCGTGGTAGTGAGATTATGCGTGAAGTTGGTTGGGTGGTCTTCGATGAAATCCATTATATGCGTGATAAGGAACGTGGTGTAGTATGGGAAGAAACTTTAATTCTGTTGCCCGATAATGTTCGATATGTTTTCCTATCGGCCACAATACCTAATGCACGACAATTTGCCGAATGGGTGTGTCATCTGCACAAACAACCGTGTCATGTTGTGTATACGGATTACAGACCAACTCCTTTGCAACATTATATATTTCCAGCTGGTGGTGATGGCATACATTTGATTGTGGATGAAAAAGGACAGTTTAAAGAGGATAATTTCAATACCGCCATGGCTGTATTACAAAATTCTGGTTAGTTTGGTGTATGTGTTACATCAAATAAAAAACAAAAGTTGTGGAAATGTTGCTTGTTTTTGTCTGTTATGAAAAATTATTATAGACATCTATAATCTTTGAAACTTTTTGGATTTATATTTCTTTAATAACTTTGAATAGATTTTTGTAGATTTTTGATTATTTTTGAAAACAACATAGGTATATATTTAAAAATCTTTTGATAAATCTTTTAATTCTCCTATCTGCTATCTTCTCAGGTGAAGCTGCTAAAGGTGATCAAAAGGGTCGCAAGGGAGGCATTAAAGGAGTCAATGCTGGTCAATCGAACATTTTTAAAATTGTCAAAATGATAATGGAACGCAACTTTGCACCAGTCATAATCTTCTCCTTCAGTAAAAAGGATTGCGAAGTGTATGCCATGCAAATGGCCAAGCTAGACTTTAATACAGCAGAAGAGAAGAAACTAGTAGATGAAGTATTCAATAATGCCATGGATGTGCTTTCCGAAGAAGACAGACAATTGCCACAAGTAGAAAATGTCTTGCCTTTGCTCAGGCGTGGCATAGGCATACATCATGGTGGTCTCTTGCCTATTTTAAAAGAAATTATTGAAATTCTGTTTGGTGAAGGTCTTCTAAAGGCGTTATTTGCTACTGAAACATTTGCTATGGGACTTAACATGCCGGCCAGAACTGTTTTGTTTACAGCACCGCGTAAATTTGACGGCAAAGATTTCCGTTGGATTTCTTCGGGAGAATATATTCAGATGGCAGGTCGTGCCGGTAGACGTGGTTTGGATGACAAGGGTATTGTTATTTTAATGATTGACGAGAAAGTATCGCCGTCTGTGGGACGCGGCATTGTACAGGGTAAAGCTGATCCCATTAACTCAGCTTTCCACTTGACCTACAACATGGTTTTGAATCTTTTGAGAGTCGAAGAAATTAATCCCGAATATATGCTGGAACGCTCTTTCTTCCAATTTCAAAATCAATCCTCCATACCCGAACTCTACAAGGAAGTTCAAGAAAAACAGTTGCAATTGGATAAAATTAAGGTGAAGGAAGAACACAGTGTGGCTTCCTATCATCATATACGTGAACAATTAGATTCATTGGGCAAACAGTTTCGTAAATGGATTACCAAGCCAGAGTATTTGGTTCCCTATTTACAACCGGGTCGTTTGGTGAAGGTGCAAAATGACACCGATGAGTTTGATTGGGGTATTGTGGTGAATTTCAAGAAACAAACTAACAATGCCAAAAATCCTCTTAAATCTGAAACTGTAATTATCGTTGATGTTCTTTTACATGTCACTGAAGAATCGGCCAAAAATGATGAACCAAAACCATGTAAACCAGGTCAGAAGGGCAACATGGAAGTTGTACCAGTGGTTCACAAACTCATTTCTCAAATTTCCTCGTTAAGAGTATACTATCCTAATGACTTAAGACCAGCCGACAACAGACGCAGTGTGCTGAAAACCATTAGCGAAGTTAAAAAACGTTTTCCTAAGGGCCCTCCCCTTCTAAATCCCGTAACAGAGATGCACATTAAAGATCCTGAGTTCCAAGTTATTGTTGAATCTATAGATAAATTTGAAGAACGTTTATTTGCCCATCCTCTGCACAATTCCCCAGACTTAGAATATCTCTATTCACGTTACACACAAAAACTGAAAGTACTTGAAGAACTTAAGGCGGCTAAGGCGAAATTAAAAGAGGCTCGCTCTTTACTACAAATGGACGAATTAAAACAGCGTAAACGTGTGTTGAGACGAATGGAATATTGTACCGCACAAGATGTTATCGAGTTCAAGGGACGCGTAGCCTGTGAATTGAGCTCAGCCGACGAACTTTTAATGACCGAAATGATTTTCAATGGCGTGTTTAATGACTTGACTACACCACAATCGGTAGCACTACTTTCCACCTTCGTCTGTGACGAAAAATCGTCGGAAAATCCGAAATCGACTGAAGAACTATCGGGACCCCTAAGAGCAATGCAAGATTTAGCACGCCGAATTGCTAAAATATCGAATGAATGTAAACTGGAATTAGACGAGGAAAATTACGTCGAAAAATTCAAACCTTACCTCATGGATGTTGTTTTGGCCTGGTGCAAAGGAGCCTCCTTCTTGAGTGTCTGTAAAATGACCGATATCTTTGAAGGTTCCATTATTCGTTGCATGCGTCGTTTGGAAGAATTGCTGCGTCAAATGTGTCAGGCTGCCAAAACAATTGGTAATACGGAATTGGAAAATAAGTTTGCTGAAGGAATACGCATGCTTAAGAGGGACATTGTTTTTGCCGCTTCTTTGTATTTGTAAACCAAAAGCTGTACAAGAGATTTTTTATAAATATAATAGTTTTCATTTAGATTTTAATGAGTTTATTTATATATTCAAATACATACAAATATGACTTGAAACGTTATCTTATTTCCATTATTTACAGTTTGTGTGTGAACTTTTCACTATAAATTAAATCTATAAAATTAACCAGAAATATAACAATGTTTGTTTTATTAAATACATTTTTAGAAAAGTTTTAAAATGTAACTGAATATATATCAATTTAGATTTTATAATAAATATCCGGGTATCTCCAAAATAGCCTCATTTATCAATTTAAACAAACATTAACAAAGTTAAGTTTCCGATCAAAAAACCGACTTTGAAGATAAAAATGTGGAATCACATAAAAATACTGTTTTCCATTTAAAATTATACAATTCATATTCACTTAAAAATCAATTTTATTTGGAAAATATGAACGAATAATAACTACCAAAATTAATGGCCTAGGAATTATTTACATCGAACAATTCTACCATTTTTTTTAAAACAAGCTATACTACCACCGATAGATCTGGAGAGATATGTATGATAACAGAATAAAATAAAGGCAATGCTAATACCAATCGGAAGTGGCAGGACAGAATACTTGCGAAAAAACGGAAGAATGAAGATTCGTCAAAAAAATGTTAGGAATGTACTGGAAGATTCTGATTCTAAATCTGGTTCCATTTCCCCAAAATGACGGTAGTCGATGATAGCAAAATTATGCGTATACGCCAGAATCGATCAGCCCATTAACTAAAATTTGCCATTACTTCCCTAGAAAAGACAACCCCGCTAACTCTGAGAATTGGATGGATACTGAATCAAAATCCGGTATGGTATATGAAGGACAAGCACGCACTCGGATCCAGTAACCTTCATCGCACTAAAACATCATCTGCTGCACTGCTCCTTCACATTGCCGAACACAGGGATGAGATTGCGTTGGTCCAGAACCGAAATACATATCCACAATTAGCGAAGCGACACCCATTGATACGACGATTGTCTACGTATATACGAACGGCTTTAAACTCGATCCTCTGAGTTGTCCACAGCTATGAATTTGGTCCCAATGGGTGTAGAATTCTTCATGCTGAAGTATCGACTATAAAATGGGCAGCTAATTGGCTTATATATATAACATGATACCAAATAGGTATATTCGTATATAACTGCCATTACAGATGTGTTGCTAATGTAGGAACCATGGACTGAAATACTACTCCTTGAAAATATAAAATGTAGAAGAGGGTGGAACCCTACTGCTGCAATGCAAGGCTGTCCCTGTTGCAAATAAGAAATTAAGAAGTGCCCATCTTTCAAAAAAGAATCGTAGAAATGTAAATTACATTAAAAGTTTAACAATTCCTAGCCTTGATATTTGCTGAACATTTAAGTAATGTATATCAAGCAGAATTTGTATTAAAGGAACTACAATTCGTAATTATCATAATGAGTACAGCATAATATGATTACTAACACCAATTATTGTTGTAATCCTACCTAATGTAGCAATTCAAGGCATATTGAATACAAGGTAGTGTTGAAGACACAGCTGATTTTTTTTTTGGTAGTTTTCTTATGTCAAACGTCGTTTATGTTTACAAGTTTCTAATTGTCAAAATTTGTTTATTTATTGTGTTTGTTGTAATCTTAACACTACCTGTTATCAATATGCCTTGGTAGCAATTATTGTGCTTTATTTAATCTTAGAAGTACAGGTATCCCTCGATTTATGCGGTACTTTATTTGCGCGGTTTCGATATAACGCGATTTAATAATAGTGACCGTTTTTCTGTATAACGCGCTTTTTTTACGCGTTTTTAGTATAACGCGATTTAAAGATAGTAGCAACCCTCAAATTGCGCGCATTTCACCATTATTTAGAACAAAATTTTTAATTTTTTTTTTCAAATATTATTTTTACAAATAATATTTTGTTATAATATAGATATTATCTACTGAAAAGTACAAATAAAATAAATTTAATTCAAATTATGTATATTATACTAATAAGCATTTTTTTAGTACGGATTTTCGGTCCCAAATTTAAATTTTGTATATAGCTAGTGTTTCAATTTGCGCGGTTTATTATATTTCTGGTCCCAAAACAGAATTTTGTATTGATAAATAATCTTTATTTACGCGGTTTTTATTCGGTCCCAACGTACCGCGTAAATCGAGGGATAACTGTATGCGTTTTGACAAAGGATTGGAAAATTTACCAAATTAGAATTATACCAAAACCAGGGGGTTATTGTGTATTTCGATTCGAAAATAAAATAGTTCGAATTTGTATACTTTTTAAGTTGTATTTCGAAAGCATTTGCTTTTTTAGTTTTAGTTGTAAAATTTTAATACTTATAATAAAGTAAAGCCAGATTCACTAAAATTATAACGTTATTTATTTTTACTTTAGTATTATAATAATATGTCAAAACCAAAAATATTAATCAGGGGTGTCATAGAAAGCAATATTGTCAGAATTGGTTTTAAAACCGACAAAAAAAAAACATTTTTTCTTACCTTTTTCGAATCCTAACTAGCAGGCAGGTGGATGAATTCATTATATAGCACGACAATGTGTATTATCTTTCCATATTAAATATGTACAAGGTGGCGCAAAAGTAATCCTCCTATCAGAAAATGCTATAAATTTTGCGAGGCCCCTAATGTCAGTTTTGTTTTAACATTTGTGTAGTAAATACATGCGAAATACACGCTAATAAACAATGTTACGCTACACTGCTCCAGAACGCGGAATATTGCTGACTATTTATTTGACCAATAATCGGTCGGTGACAGCCAAAAAACATCGGAAGTTTACTTTTGCGCCACCTTGTATGTACTTAATTGACATACCAATTATTTCAAGAACAACATTGAATGTTATAGGTATTACATAAACAATTCTAGAATAGACAACGGACAATACAAATGATATTTTTGAATATACGGCAAAGATGATTTTTATTTAAGATAAAATATGAAATGAAATATAGAAAAGTTGTATCATAAAAATAACTAAAAAATAATGTTTATAACTTAAATATAAATAATTATAATATAAACTCTATAATGCAATGTGGACAGTTATAAAATCTTAAATATAAATTGTAACCTCTGTTCATAAACATTTAAACATGCAATAATATATAATAGCCGACATGTACTCGTATGTATGTATGTATGTATCTAAATTTAAATGGACAATATACAATTACGAACATAATAAATTAGATACATTAGACATTATTATTATTATAACTAAATACACATACAGTTTATAAACAAATTGGACGGATTACACTGATATGCCTTGATAATAACTTTGCAATTATTATCTTTTAAAAATATACAAAAATTATATAGAAACACTTAAAAATAAAACTTAGTAAATGTTAATTAATTAAAAAAATCTTTATTTGTTAGAAACCTTTAAAGAAAAGTATTTAAAAATGTCATAAAATGTAAAAAACTAAAAATTATTAAAACTAACAAAATAAAATTGGAATGTTTTGATATGGATTGTATTCGTGGGGTTGATATTTTTGTTCTTAAATATAAAAATTTAATTAGTTATTTGTATATTTAAAAATACATATAATATTGTATAGCTACACTTACATAAATTAATATATACTATACTATAGTATAATATTAGTTGAGATCATAAAGATCTAATATTGTATAATAAAAATAGAACTTATTTATAATAATAATAATAATATAATTATTACAAATAGTATTTACTTAAAACTTTATTAAAACTCGTTAATTTGTAAAATATTTTATTACGTAAACATATTGAGTAGTACATAGGGGTCTTAAAATTATTTAAGACCATTATTAAGAATGGACTATCCATTTGTTATTTTTGCTTTTTTATGTCAACTTAAATTTGATACTGTACATGGTGCAACTATACAAGGTGAGTGCAAATCGACAACAAATACAACACAAAACAAATAATGTACTACTGTCAAAAATACTTGAAAATGTATGACTTTTGACATAAGTAAATTGTAAACAAAGTCAATCAGCTGGGCTACTTGTATAGTCACATCATGACACTGTATAATAAACGTTTTTGTCAAAAATTTTAATTTTAAATAAGACACATTGCGATCAGTAAACATTTTAATCCCAGTTGAAAAAAAATATGTACGTTCATTTCATAGCACAGTCCACAAAAGAGTCGAAAAGTCAACAGGGACGTTAAATGTCTCACTAAATTTGCTTAATTTAATTTTTTATACGACCTCTACATTAAAAAAAATATATTTATTTACAAATCAATAATTTAAATACAACACTATTCCGAAAAAGTAAACTGTCAAATAAAACAACAAAGACACTTTTCTATAGAAAACTGTTTAACAAATACACTTTTCTATGGAATATTGTCTGATAAAGACAGTTTTCTATTGAAAACTGTCTAATAAAGACTCTTTTCTATAGAAATCTGTCTAGCAAAGACACTTTTTTACTACTTGTTGTATTTAAAATTTGATATACCACTGTATCCTCTCTAAATGTAACAATAGCAGTTGGAATAGAAATTATACTGTCTACTCCCTCCGATATTGTAACATTTAGAGAGCTGTTTCTTAAACTGAGGTTTGTGGTACGCCCTCTATCACGTGAGTGCGAGTCTGAGGTTTAGGGGCCGGCACCGGTGGCGGCAAGGGTTGTATTATACTCGAACCGCTCGATATTGTGGCAGTTGTTGTGGTGGTGCGAGCACTTGGTGTAGGCGTAACACTACGACTTTGTAAAATGGTTTTTGTAGGTTTAGTATATGATATTTCTGATGGAACAGGTGTTGAAGACAATGGTATGGGTTCGCGTTGCAATAGACGTTTCTCTTCTATTGATTTTGTATGCGCGGCGGGCGCGGTATTACCATTTGTGGTAATTCTGGCCGATGGTGCACTGGCTTCAATGCGGGGTGGTCTATAGTATGAGGTGAGAGTACCGCCACCATTTGATTCTTTTAATGAAATGGCAGATTTAAGTGATGATTGACTGCCGGTTTTTTGTGTCATGGCCAGAGATGAGGGCGATCTTATTGATGTGGTGTCGGTGAGCACCTTGCTGGCCAATGTTTTCGTGGAGGGTGAATCGCGATATTCGTAAATGTTATCGCGTGATCGCATCACATGATTATTAGTTACTAAGTTCGTGTTGTCGACACCAGCTGCTCGAGATTGTTGATCGTATTCAGTGCCGTCGGGATTAATGAAAACATCATCGTCGTAATAACGGTCGGATTGTCTGATGTTTTAAATAAATAGAATTACTTATGTATATGCAAATTTGAAATCATGAAAGGGTTTGAACTTTGTGAAATTTACCTTTTAGCATTTCTCCACATTATACAGCAAATAACTACCAATACAATCAAAAATAAACAAGCCACTGACATACTCCAAAAGGCTATTTGCAATGGTTCTTTAGGTTCCCACCAGTATTCCGTGGTGGGTGGATAGGTTGGTACTAAAACTCCAATAACTGTGGGTAAATAATGGGTCCAAAAGGCACATTCAGTCTGGCGGTAATTAAGTAAAATTGACGAATTGAAAGTAGTATTCAAATTCAAATAACGCAGTTCTCCCTGGTAGGCACGTTCAAAATGTAAACCCAGTACTTGTTGGGGCGTAGGATTCCTAAAACATACATATAATTCATTACATACATATACATACATATATAAAATAGATTTGTATACGAGCAAAATATTACATACCCATAACGAGCAAAATTTGAGAATGTCTGTAAAAAGAAATGAGACATATTGCGATCATTATCAGTCCACATATTTCTCTCTAAATGAGCCTTTTTCGGAAAGAATTCCACATCCATAAAAGGAGCTCCTGTCAGGAAATAATGCTCTATTTCATGAGGATATTTACGCCATTGCGGCAGATTTAAGGCTTCCACGGTGGTATTCATTACATACATATAGACGGGGACCTTTTGTTCCAACAGAATCTTAACGATTTGATCTACGGGGGCTCGGTAATACAGATCTGATAACATATTAATGTATTGATCACGTATTACCGAACTATTGTTGGGATCGGGCCAATAAGTGTACATATATTTAATGGCCTCATACACCCCATTGGGATTTAGAGTGTAATTGTAGCGCAACACATGTTCTCTTATCTTTTGATCAAAAAACTTATCATCTATTTCATAATATGGAGCTAAACTTTCATTTTGTGATAAAAAGAAGGCGGCTTCTTGTGTGGTTACACCTGTCATATATTGTAAACCTCTATTGAATTTTCCCTGGCGCAAAAGCTCTATGGGAGTTTCGGACAGAAAACGCCAATCCTTTTCACGCCACCCGTCATACCAACCATCACTTGGTACCGTAAAATTATGATCCAATACAGGACCCCAGGGAAAAGTACCAACATCGGGAGGAAATTCTGCATTTCCTAATTCATAGAAACTTCTGCCAGTACGCAAACAATTTACCAATTTCCAGGAGGATTCCAAGGAACAACCTAAAAGTTGGCCCAAGACACGACTGGTATTTTGAGCACGATATATGTCTTGAATTAAAGCCCAGTCGGCTAAAGCCGAACCAGACTGAGCTATAACTCTCTTCACTATGTTCCTAGTTTGGGGAGCTACCATCAATAAACCTGCAGAAGCTGCGCCAGCACCAGGACCAAACAACGTTACTGCTTCACGATCGCCATTGAAAAACTCTATATTGTCGTATACCCATTTTAAGGCCATCGATTGGTCGAGAATGCCATAGTTACCAGGTGAGTTTTCATCTCCTGTTGAAAGAAAACCTAAAGCTCCTAAGCGATAGTTTAAAGTTACTACCACTACCCCATAGAATGAGGCCAATATATGACCTTGAAACAGATTAGAGGCCCCCCGTATAAATTCACCACCGTGTATATACACCATTACCGGATATTTTTGGGCTATGCCAGCTCCCGTCTTAAAACAAACAAAAAATCAAATTACTCAACAATTTCCTTGAGGTAAAAAACAACAACTTACATTTGGTGAATATATATTCAAATATAAACAATCCTCATCCATGTCCATAATACCCTTGGTCGCACCCGTGTATCTAACCGGCTGTGGGCAGGCGGGTCCAAAATCGACTGCCTGCAAGAGCTGCCAACCTCTATGTAGTCTTGGCGGCTTAAAGCGACCCTCAAATGTGGGCGGCAGAGCATATGGTATGCCCAAAAATACCGAACATTCACCCATCACGCGATCCACCGTCGAATGATAAGGACGATAAAATGATTTTGGATCGGGATTGTCATACATGTAAACTTTAAATCCCTGCACTTGACCATAGTTGGTGGTTACAAACACATCACGATCAAGCGTTAAAGAATCACGTCTCTGTTTACCTTGTAAATCTTCCCGCCATCCAGCTAATATTCCTGGAAATGGTGTATGACCTGCATTTGGGTTGTTCTGCAAAATAACGAATTATATATGTATGTAATGTAGTAAGTTTGTATTAAAGTGTAATAACATTTGCAATTGATTTTTGTTTATTGTATGCTATTTTGAGATATGTTTTCAATTAGTTAGTTTATCATTGATCAAGCTGATCAATGTGGCTATGCCACCATATGTAAGTATTTAATCTTTTGAGGCCGTATGTTGTTTTAATAATTGTGTATTTTTTAATTTCTTTCTCAGACAAATAAGAAACAGTAGTATGAATGGGCATAAATATTAGATAATAGTAATTTATTCCATAGAAATATGTATTAGTTCCACAAACAGTTCTAGAAACACATGAATATAACCAGTATTCGTTCTAGTTGGGACCGTGAAACTGTCACCCTCGGTGTTAGTGTTACGGAAGTGCTAAATAACTGACACCCCTTGAGAACATTTCTATAACTAGTTCTTTGAACAATGTTTTTTGCTCGAAATCAATTAATGATATTTTGTTCTTTTAAAGCAGATTCACGCTCATCCCAATTATAGTTGATGCTTTGGAGGGAACCTCAAACCAACATGGGATTTTTCGTGGAAAAACTTGATCGATTGCCTATTTTATCAAATACTCGCCAAAACGTGTCCGGGTTAAGTAACTATTTTGTATTGTTTAGGTTTTTAACTATTATTTAATTAAATGATATTTAAATATTCCCCATTTGAAACTTCATACATTTTTAATACAGTCGTTTTAAAGGCTGATTTGTGAAGACAATTCTTCAAAAAAAAGCAACACAGAACCGTTGTTTGAAACTTTCTTGGAATAGATGAAATAACGATTGCGTGAGATTGGTAGGACCTTATTTGGTTTATAATGCCCATGGTAATCCATTTTAAATTTCTTCCACAATAACGTCGGAGAAATAAGTGCCGACTGTTACTCCTATACCCCTTTTCCAAATCTAATCTAAATCTAAACAGTGTGGATTTGTAATCTCTCCCTAATGTTTTTTCTATATCCATAAAGTCTCAAGTAGAGTTCCAGACTATGAAGTTTTCATAAATGAAATGGAGATTGTTAAAGTTCCAGATGACTCATTGTCCTCCGGCAAGTCGCAAATCTGAACTGTATTCAATTTTAATTTAACGGCTGGTATCAACATACAGCGTGTTTAACAACGTGCAGCATGTTTATCAACATTCAACATGTTTAGCAACATTTGCATTAGTAGAAGTTTCTATTTACAAACATTGTTGATAACACGCTGTTATTAACACGCAGTATGGCAACATTAAGTTTAAACGGCCATAGAAAGAAACTTTCGATGATGGCACTATTGTATAAATAAAGCAAACAGTAGTCCGTTTATATATTTTTCGCGTCGTAAAATTTTCGACATGAAACAAGTGAATTGCAACAATATTTTTCCGAAGAGCTCCTCACTTATTTTTTTATTTTATCTATGTATATAAAAATGAAATGGTCCATGTATGTTATGGCATCACGTGAGAACGGCTGGAGCGATTTGGCTGATTTTTTTTATTCGATTGGAAATTCTCAGGAGATGGTTTGTAAAGAAAAAAAATTAAAAAATTCCTGCTAAAACACAGAAATTTTAAGTTTTTAATATATTTCCTCCTTTTCACTTCTCATTTTTCTTAAAAAGAGACATTTTTGAAGAAACTTGAAGAACTGGCACCAAAACCTCCTTTTCACTTCTCATTTTTCTTAATAAACGAAATTTTTTTGGAGAAACTTGAAGAGCTAACAACGCTGACTCCTTTTCACTACTCAATTGTTTTACTTAACCTTCGCCTAAACTTTAGTAAGTTCCTAATGAGTGATATGTGTATGTGTTTGCTCTGTGATATAATTTAGTCGTGGTTGATAATATCAAAAGATAAGATTAGTTGTTAAAACGGTGATGCCAAACACTATTAAAGCAAAGATAATTTTAGGAAAGTTTAAAGGTGAAGAAGTGCTTATCCCCAGGATACCTATGAAACCAAGTGATCTACAATTTATTTGCAACGCGTACAATTTCCAACCATAAATAAATCTCAAGGACAATCTTTAAAAGTGTGTGGGTTAAATCTAGAATCCCAATGTTTTTCCCACGGTCAATTGTATGTTGCGTGCTCAAGAGTCGGTACACCGTCAGGACTATTCATTTTCTGCCGCAATAGAAGAACAAAAAACATTGTTTACCATCAAGCTTTAATATAAATTTTTTTTTGTTTTTTAATTAATAATTGTTTCAATTGTTGTTGCATATAATAATAATCGAATTTTGAAGAAACTTTTTAAGCAATAAATTGATACAAATTTTTGTTATTTTTTCTTTTACTTAAATTTTTTTGTCTTAATTTTTAATTCTATATGAAATACAAATCATTAGTAAATACCGAGCGATGCCGGGGCGGTCAGCTAGTTTATAATAAAACATTTTTTAAACAATATTAGGTCTTTACTTTATATTGACGCTCACTGAAATGTATTTATAAAGATTTACAATAAATAAATAAATAAATTTGGAAGTTATAAAGATCTTTGATTGATAAATACATATGTATATAAAACAACGATTGATTATAATTTGGGACTGCATAAATATCTACGATACAAACACAATCTGAACTGTATAACTGCATAGAGCGAGACTTAATTATAATCTTTTATTAAAATAAAAAAAAAATAAACTTTAGAAAATGATTTATCTCTATTTAAAAAATAATATTGGAACAAAAACTTTCGAAATTCAAATTTGTAAAACTTCTTTCTTTAGCTTCCAAATTATGTTCATAAATGTTATTTTTGTAACCACTGTGCGATGACAAGTTTGATTAACGCAATTAATCTAAGAAAAAATATAACAAATAAATCATGTATGGTTAAATTTAATTAACTTTTTCATATTTGGTGGCTTTCATTTGTATGAGTATGGTGCACAATTAATAATGTCATTAGATGATTATATTCTTAAAAAAAAAATTGAATTAATTTCATTGTTCTTTTCATCATAAAAGCATATATAACATGTACGATAGATTCATATGAGTACATACATACCTACATACTCGCATATGTATGTATGTAGTACATTCAAGATTAAATACAAACAAAACTCAACTAAAAAAAAAACATTTTCTTTTTATATATTATTGCTATTATGAATTTTTACTTACTGGATCAAAACGAAAACGATCTTCATTTGGCATTCCTTGTGGATATTGACCAGGTGGATTTCTACCGGGATAATTGGCACCATAACCGTTCGGTTGATAATGACCATAACGGCGATCATTAAATG
Source organism: Bellardia pandia (assembly GCA_916048285.2). Lineage (NCBI taxonomy): Eukaryota > Metazoa > Arthropoda > Insecta > Diptera > Calliphoridae > Bellardia > Bellardia pandia. The sequence continues at coordinate 80,589,401 of OU696530.1, read as the reverse complement.
TATAGGTTCTATAAAGAATACAATTTACAAAATACAGCAAGTAAATGATAAATAAAGTGATACCAATATTAAATGAAGTAATTTATAACAATTTGTATATAAAAAATATAAAGATTTTACTAACCTATAATCTGGATCACCTGGATTCGGCCATTGAAAATCGTTAACGCCTACTCTGGAATAAAATCGTGGATCTCGCGTTTGTGCCAACACACCCATACTATTTATTCCTCGTCTGCTTTTGCCGCCAAATGTTTCTAATTCGTTTAATACAACTACAATTATTCCTAGTATTATGGCGTTTATAAATTTAATTTTGTCACGATATTTAATTTTCTTTTTTCGTTTTTCTGTTCTTGTAGGTGCATTTTGTGTTGTTGCTGTTGTTGCAATTCTAGTTTTAGATGTTACAATTAATTCAGTCATTTTGGCCATAATTTATAATGTGAAAGTAGAGTGGTTGTTGGCGATTGTGTTCAAAATTGTAATCGTGGTTGAAGTGTGGGAATTCTATCGCATTTTCATTGTGTTGAGAATATTTGTACCTGCAATGGAAATGAGAGAAAGGAAGTGAATGCAAATGTTTAAAAAGAAATCAAATAAATTAAAGCTTTATGAAGTAATAAATTAACTAAACGGAGGAAGTGCAAATGTGATGTATGTACGTTAAATGTTCTGCTGTTTACGAGTTCACACATGCGGGATAAGTCTTTTAGAAACTAAATTTTTTCGAAATCCAAATTAAAAATATGTAGAAGAAAGCTGTCCAATAAAGGGACTTTTCTATAAAAAAAAATAATTTAATGACGTCACTTTTCTATAGAAAACTATGAAGTGAATACACCTTTCTATAGAAAACTATACAATAATGTTACTATTCTATATTAAATTTATATATCAATTCCGCCACCAATCAACCTCCATGATTTGCTGCCGCAACTAATTGTCGACTTATAAAATAATTCGTATCAAATATGTAGTACGCTGCTGATGCTTAGAGGCCAACAATTGGCTTCAGTATATCAAAATATACCGACCAATAAAAAATAGGCATTTATCGGACCAAATATTTGACAATTTATTCCGATCTAGTATTCGGTTTCGGATTAGCTCAAAAATTGGTCGAATATCAATATTCGGGTTTCGGCCCTATTTTGTCCGAATACCGAAACATAGATGATGGAATTTTTAACATGATATACGATTTTAATATAAGGCTAATTAGGCTAATATACTAAATTCATTTTCCAGGAAGTTTATCAGACATCATCATCTATGTATCTATCATCTCTAGGAAGACAGTACAATCGCCCTCTATAAACAATATTAAGTAAAAAGAATGTAAGCCCTTCTATGCAGAGTAAACCTTTTATTCGTGGGAAATGCTAAGAAAGTATTTATCAACTCTACATTACATGGGATTACAAACCAACAGAATAAACGCTTATCCTTTAGTCCCAATTTACACAGAGCAATTTTTATTGAGAATCGCTCGTATTTTTATTTAAGAGTATACATACATTTGTATACACATATGTAATACGAATAAGAGAGTAACACGAATTGCTAGTACAATTAAGTGTGTACTCGTCTTATATTTCCCTCACCTAAATGTCTAGCTTAAAGAATTGATTCGTGTAAATTGGGACTTATTAAAAAAAATATTGGAAAGAAGCTTTTATTAATTCATTGGAAAGTACTCGTACATGGATCAGTTGCTACGTTGATTCTTTGCTCATCATATTCAGAGATATTTTTTGTGTATTGAACACAGCTTAACGCAATCGGTACATGAAAGCATAGATCGTATGGTTATGCCCTTCCTCTCCGTTTATACGTACGACTAAAAAAGAGGAATCAATTTGGCGGAGGTTTCTACATTCAGAAATTAAGAAAAGAGATGTGGTTTAGGATCTTTTGGTTTAGTTAGAATCGGGGGCGTAAAAACTTTAAAACTAATTGTAGAAAAGATATCAAAAAGTTATATTTTCAAGCTATCTTTTTTAAATATCAGGAGACTTACAAGCTTTATGTTAACGATTGTGAATTCAAAAAGGAATATAACGATCTGAAATTATCATTTTAAAACAAAGAGAGTTCAATACAATTTGTGCGTATCACATAAAAGTAATAATGTGTCAGACAAAAATTATGGAAAACATAGATGTGAAATAGAAAAAATGCGCATAATGGCATTAAAAATTCTGAATCGGGACTAAGTGCAGTTTTGCATGGATGTGCAATGTGTTAAATTAGTGACTCTATTACACGTAAGTGCTGCATGTTTATAATATGAAATTGCAAATATGTACATAATTTCACAATATATAATCTTGTCATACATGCTTCAGATAATTATTTTTATTAAGCACTTAAGGAATTTAAATGGTCGATCACCCGATATTCATCATATAATCATTTATACGGATGGTTGCCTTTACCAAAACCGAAACGTCATTTTGTCTAAGGCATTGCTCACTTTTTCAAAAGAAGCCATATTGGTATATAAAGCGGTCATACTCAAATGGAGTATGACACAATTTGTCAACTTATAACTGAAGCACGCTGAGTTCCCGCACCCGTGGAAATGCACCATTTATATAACGGTTAGTTTTTGAATGTTGAAAGTACTTCAAAGATACATATATTCGTCCAGGTAAAAATATTACTTGGAAGAGAAACTATAATATATTTACAACCAATATTTATCTAATTTTTTAGGCAGAAGCATTGTTGATCCCACAGTAAATATGCTATGAGGCTTAAGGTATGGTCACACATTGCAAATATTTACTCAAGCTTTACTTGTTTTAGCACAAATTTGTTTGACGTTATTTACTCTTACAAGAGTTTTGCAAGATCAAAGAGCATCAAATAAAATAAGACTAAATATTTGTTGTGTCTTGTATTTTCTTAAATAAACGATTTTTTTAAATAAATATGTAAATGAGTTTAAAAATATTTTATTTAGTGGTTAAGTTTTTTTTCGGCGAATATTTGCCTACTGCGACCGTGCATTTAGCATATGATTGGTTCGGAACAATTTATTTTAAAACTAATATAACGAATATAAGCTGCTCCCACAAACATCGAAGTCTGATATTAAAGATATTTCCCTTGAACGACTTTATAAAGAAACAAGTTAGTATAAACAAGTAAGAGTGCTATATTCGGCTATGCCGAATCTTAATACCCTTCGCCTTTGTAGTGGATTATATTATATTACATATATACAAACATACATATATATATTATATTGTTACGTTTTTAACAAAATAAAAACGGCAAAATAAAAGCGTCAAGTAGTTTAAAGAAAATATGTATAACGAGTCTTTACTTATTTAAATGTACACAAACACAATTAAAAAAGGGTATAATGAACACACAGTCTTTTTACACACTTATATTACGGTTTAAGAACACACTTAAAGTTTTCGAACACTGTTTGATCAACGTTATCTGTTGATGAACATATTAATACACAAAGTTTTTTTTATGAAATTTTCAGAGGTTGTCTCGGATTTTTGCTCATATATCCGTTATTTATGGACGGATTCTGCTGATTTTAAATAGCAAACTTCTTGAAAGCATGTCTGACAGAATTATTGAAGATTTGGATCCCAAAGATATCTGTAGCTTAATTACCGTATAACCGATACTAATATGATTTCTGGATTAAAATATCTGATCCATATAAAAGTTGGTTCGATATCGATATTTATTAGACATTTTTGTGAGTTTATTTGTTGTTTTGGAAATATGACAAATTATGGGCCGATCCTCTTAAATTTTGGAACAGTTATTTTCATGCATATGAGGATATTTCACGTCGAATTTCAACATAATAACGGTATATTTAAGATATAAATTAGTATTAACGTGGATTTCGAGAGTGGACCTTATGTGGGGGATATTGTCAAATATGGACCGATATTCTCAAAATACAGCAGTTTGATTTTGTAAATGATTCGTGTAAAATTTTGGATCGGTACCCTTATTTATAAGAGATTTAGATATGGGGGAATCCGTTAAAAATGGACTGAAATTCACAGAATTTGGTGGGATGATTTTTGTATATATGTGAATGAACTGTGCAAAGTTTTGAGTCGGTACAGATATTTATACAATATATGTATATAAAGATAAATATCTTTTTCGGATGTGGTCCTTATATGGAAGCTATGACCAATTATGGGCCGACCACCATAAAATTTAGTACAACAATTTATATATCTATAAGGATTATTTATGTAAAATTTTAGCTGTTTAACATTATTTATACAAAATTTCATGGCATTATCTCAAAGGCTCAATCGACTTAGAATTTCGCAAGGACCAAAAATATATATACTTTGTTAGGTCTCAGCTGAGTATTTCTCAGTGTTACACACGGAATGACAAACTTATATTGTATATACCATCATTCACCACTTATGGTGGTGGAGGGTATAAAAATGCCAATATCTAAAAAAAGTAGGACCAATTGCAAGATTTAAAAAGTTCCTACCGGCAGATTGCCACCACTTCTATGATAATTTGTCTTATAAAAACTAATTTTGTTTAAAAGTACATTATTTTATATGTAACACCTGTATTTTCAAACAGATTTCGTTTTCGTTAATTTAAAAATTAATTGGTTTTGGAGTATAATCGTTTTTTTAATTTAGTTCAAAATGCTCTATTTTAATATTTTTAAAAAGTAACTAACTAAAACTTTTATCTTATATAACTTAATTAAATGTAGGTAAAAATATGAAATAAAGCAGAATTGAATTTGTGCACTTTTTTAATAAAGATTTTGCTGAGTTTTTTCCTCCTCCTGTAAAATTACTAAAAGTTGAGTACGACCTTTGTTGATATATTAAGCCATCATTTTGTACATTATTTTCAATTTAAAACTGAAAAATAAGACCATTAAACTCAAATAAGACTCCAAAAATTGCAAATATCGATATTTTAAATGCTGCCCCAAAGGTGCATAAATGTGATATAGTCGTATATTACCTTACATTCAATTAATATAATAATTATTTTACTAAGATTTAATAATACGTTACGCACTAGGTTTATAGGACCTCATTGCTTTGGTCTTTATTAGCCATGCAACTGGTTATTAATCGCTTCTCGTGGTGACATTAAATTGCTTAAAATTCTAACCGATATTAATTTTTTAATTTTAATCAAAAAGCTGACATGCCAAGTAAACAAACGAATAATTTCATAAATTTCATTTAAATGCCACGTATTTTTAAATCGTTTTCTAATATGCAATTTGCATCATAATTCGCACCCGTACCATTGTCCATCAACTATGTACTTATGTATATATTACAGTAATTATGGACTATGATTGATGATGATAGTGATAGATACTTCTATGCAAATATTTGTTGCACTAAATTACTTTCTGTTTAACATTCACATGTTATTGACATATGTTAGTATTCGCAACAATAACAAACTGTTAATTTGTGTGAGAACACATTTAAAAGAATACATTGATTCCCCACTTTTTGCCACCCCCTTTGGCTGAACAACTACATACACAAATACACATGTACATGTAATTACTGTGAATGGATACAGCGGGAAAAATTGAAAGTGCTTCCATTTGCAGGCCTTCTAGAAGACCTGTTTACACATTCTAAAAGCTTCGATACTCATTCCACAATGCCTTCTCTCAGAAGGCGTTGTAGAAGGCCTTTCATACACATTCCAAATTGCATTTTAAAAGAATGTCAACAAATCATGATTGCAATAGGAAACACGAATGGTTATTTTGCTCACGTTTGCCCTGCTGTCGTCAAAATAATTATTCACATATAAACGTGTGTATTTTATGTTTGACATATTCTAGTTGTTAGCCTGCTGTGGCGAATGTGTTTAATATTTAAATTTAAGCAGAACTTTATATAACGGGTCCGCCATCTAACATTTTCTTTTTTCAACTAGTGCTTATTTCGTGAATGGTAACACTTATTTCATGTCTGATTTGACAGATAATATTGCTGCTGTGGCAGAAAGTTTTCATCTTTGCGGGTATGTAAACAATTGTCGCAATTGGGGCACAGAAAACCCGCACGCATACATTGAAAAGCCGATACACCCAAAACGAGTCACTGTTTGGTGCGGATTTTGTCCAGAGACATAATGGGGCCATTTTTCTTCGAAAATGAGCAAGGAGTGGCCGTTACAGTCAGTGGCGATCGTTATCGGGCCATGTTGAACGAATTTTTTTTTCACAAAAATTGAAAAGGAGGATATTGGCAACATTTGGTTTCAACAGGACGGCGCTACGTGCCACACAGCCGAAGCTATACTCGATGTTTTGCGCCCTGTTTTTGAAGATCGCATTATCAGCCGCAGAGCTGATGTCGTTTGGCCACCTCGGAGCTGCGATTTGACACCGTTGGACTATTATTTGTGGGGTGCCGTCAAAGATAAGTGTTACGCCGACAAGCCAGAGAAAATTGAGGCTTTAAAGGACAATATTCGTGAAGCCATTGGTGAAATACAGCTGCACACAATCGATAATGTGGTTAAAAATTAGACCGATCGTGTACATGCATACATACTGCATGGCCAGCCGAGGCAGCAATTCAAAAAAAAATTATTTTTCATTATTAACCGGAAGGATTGCACAATCAAATAAAAAAATAAATTTGTTTTTATAGCATTTTCATGTGATTTTTTAAATTAATTTAAACCCCTTCTCTTATTTAAAACGCCTTCTTTTACTCTCCTCATTGAAATTATTAATTTAGCAGACCTTTAATTACGCCTTGTATTAGACCTTTCAATTCCTTTCCTTTAAGCAGGCATATAACCAGTAGCGAATATAACGGGTTTTCCAATAGCTACTTGACAACTCTGAATTTAAATTGTGAACGCACTATTTCACTGATCATCTAATTGTTGCTTTCTTTTTTTTCAGTAAACTTAACATTTTCGTTATGGTAAAGTACACGAAGGAACAACGTTTGGAAATTATAAAAATGTACTACCGAAATTCGGAGTCGGTGACCGCAACTTTAAGAGCGTTAACTCCAATTTTCGGTCGTAATTCTCGCCCTAGTAGAAAAGCAATAACAAGTTTAGTGCAAAAATTTGAGTCTACATATTCATTGTGTGATGCTGTCGTGCCAGTGAGACAACGGCCTGGTCGAAGTTCCGAAAATATCGCTGCCGTTCAGGCGTCCGTAGCAAACGATTCAAATCAGTCGATTCCGCGGCGTTCTCAAGAACTGGGCATCCCCAAGACCACTTTATGGCGAATTTTGCGTAAGGATCTGGGTTTACACCCATACAAGATTAAGCTGACTCAAGAATTGAAGCCGATGGATCATTTGAGTCGACGTACGTTCTCCGATTGGGCTCTGGAGAAGATGCACCAAGATGATGAATTTCATCGCAAAATCATCTTCAGTCACGAAGCTCATTTTTGGCTCAATGGGTTCGTCAATAAGCAAAATATGCGTTATTGGTCTGCTGAAAATTCACATGTGCTTCACGAATCACCACTTCATCCACAACAAATTACTGTTTGGTGCGCTTTGCATGCCGGCGGCGTCATTGGGCCATATTTTTTCGTCGACAATAACGATCGTCACGTTACTGTGAATGGCGATCGTTATCGCGCAATGATTAGCGATTATTTTTGGCCCGAATTGGAACACATGGACTTGGATGACATGTGGTTTCAACAAGACGGTGCCACAAGCCACACAGCACACGTTACAATATTTAAAAAAAAAGTTGTCAAGTCCTTATTGGAAAACCCATTACAAGGCCTTGACTAACAATGACACGCCATGGTGCGCCATGTAAAATTTAAACGATTTGGCAATGCGGCTATAAGTCCTTGTGATTGCCAAAGAAGGCCTTCTAAAAGGCCTCTTTACAGCATATTTTTCCCACTCGTTAGCATAAAATCAAAAGAATACAATAACCAAAACAAAACAAGTAAGCGGTGCACAAACGTTATAATATACATACTATACAATACATATATACTTTTGAGCAAAGTTGGCAAGAGTAGTTGGTGGACAAACTGGTTTTTTACAAATATGGGGCTTTAAAAAGAAACAACATCACACATGCATACATACTACAAACAAATGTACATATAAGGGAACGGCTTTTTATAAATTGAGGTAATAACAACAAAAATATCCATACGTACATTATACAATGTATGTATGTATGTTGTACATAATGTTAAATTTACAAAAACAAAATACATATGTTTTATGTTGGTGATTGATTTACTTCTAAAGAAGCTTAAATACTGGAACATGGATGACTACAGGCATATTTAAGCCTTAAAAGTAGAGCAGAAAATAACCGATTTATTCTATTTTTATGTTGTACAAGTAATTATGACAACATCAGGAATTTAAATTTGAACATTATTGACAACATTCGTAGTTGTGTTTAATGTTTAACATGCAGTTTAACGGTATTTTATCTGTTACAAGGACTTGGTATAATGTTAAATGCGTCTTTATTAAGAGCAATAACCTGCTAATTTTCATTATTTTATGGAATAATGAACTTGTTGAAATAAAGGTCGGTCGATTAAGTGTTAATTGCTTTCGTAGGCAAAAATTTTATATGACAACTTGAAAAGGAAGCAGTTCTACAATGTTTTTAATTAGGGTGACCATAACAAAATAATACAAAAAATGAGTCAGTTTCACAAAATGTCACGATTTAATTGTGACTAACCAGAACAATATTCGTGGTAAACAAACGATATTTTGAACACTTAAAATATAAAACTTATGGAATGACACGTTATATGACAAATAATTTATAAAGAAGCCACATTTTATTAAAAAAATTAATATTAATCACAATCTTTCCGTTTTTTATAACTGTCCCAAAGATGTAATTAACTGTTAGCTGACCATCCATGTGTCCTAAACATACCTGTCAAATCACATATTTATGAATTAACCAAGATGTAGGCATTCCTATAGAGCTGGATTATCGTACAGAAGATGTTGTATTAGCTACTCTTCATAAAGTAGTAATCATTATAGCTACGTCTATACGTCCCAATATTAATGTGTTAAATTTCCCAAGTTGGTACTAAATAATAGTCCTATCGTCCAGTGCTTCATGAGAATAACTATTAGTTGTGCTATAATGTTCCTATTGATAGTCCTAAAGCCACAAAATAGGTTAAAAAGTAAATTAGCTATGAAATGATGACATTGATTTTATACAAACTTGAGAATTAATGTCAACTGAGTGACATAAAAAGGCAATAAAAGCTCAACGATATCATTAATTTAAACGGAATATCCGTTATAAAATTGGTATGACACCCCGATAGTGAAGTCTGAATGAGTTGCGTTAGATTACACGAAGAGTATGCGATATTTACCAAACGGATCTAGTTATTACTTGATCTAAGCATTTACAGAAGAAGTTACCGGGTTTAGTATGTACGTAGTGAAGACGGTCACTTGGAAGTTTTGGATGAATGTAGTCATTAATACAGTAGTGAGAGCTTGTGTTGACAAATGTCAACTGGGGTTATATAGTAAGACTGTGTTGGGTCCCAGGACACAGAAATATCGCAGTCAATTATAATGCTTGAAGCTATCCTAGAAAGTGCAGGAGAAATCGGGTCGGACTGAAGAAAATCTTACTTAGGACTAACAAATAAATGAGAAGAAATAGCAATAGAGTGTGACCCAGCACCTGCCAGCTACAGGGTCTGAACAGAGCTAGTATTAGTAATATACAGTGGTGGACACAAGGCTAACGCACTAGATATCTGTTGTCAATTATAACAAATATTTTCTGTTTGTTATTTTTTAAGACCCTTTATTTTTTTAACGTGTTTCATGCCACCCTAAGAACACGCCACCCCACTTTTGGTTTATTAATTTATTGCATTTCGGTGGTTTTCTTTTTAGAATACAACTACACAATCAACTACCATATCATTCCTCCAACGTGCCTTATGCTCTTAGAAACATACTTTGGGTTGTTCTATATGTATTTTTTTTCATCATATCCGAACCTAGATTCATTTACCTATTATTCTTCCAGATAGGTTTTTCTAAATGTTCATAGGCAAAAGAAATCCGAGACCACGCAAGTTTTTCAATAGTTCTTAATTAACTTAATACCAAATATTGATGAAAAATTTATTTGAATTGCGGTGCAGCTCTTAAATGGGCATGCCACTTAGTCTTTGTAAATTAAAAAGTCGTCTTTACGGGTTATTTTTCTACGTCTTGAAATGTGCTAACCTCATATCCACCACTGTAGATATGATGTGAGAAGTGAGCTACATATTATCTGTCAACCCTTAAATTAAAAGACGACAGTTAACTACGGGAGTGCAATTATTTATTATATATCATAAAAGGAATTTATAACTAACTGCATTTATAGTATATAGTATATATATATATATAGTATATATATATATATAGTATATCTATCGAATGTATATTGTTGACTTATTACTTATTACTCTTTTTCAAATATGGTTTTAGAGCTAGAATCAATCCAATATTTGTTTGGGTTAGAATGAATTAAGTTCAATATACTACTCAATAACATAGGGCGACATTTCGCTATTAGACATGTTATTTAGAATCTATGATATTTTTATGGCTCTGACCTAGTAGTTACAAAATTATTTATTATTTGTATTTCAGAATCTTCTAATTTCAGAAAATTTAATTTGTATTTCTAATAAAAATTTCCAAAATACAATGGTGCAGAAAATATTAAGGAAATTCCACCTTTCTGTATAGTAATAAGTCCGAACAAAATTTTTACAATTTTTTTTAAGAATTTTGTATATTAATTATTTCAAAAATAATTAAGTAATGGTCACCTTTTTGTTTGATTATGGCTAAAGAAGTGTCTATATTGTACGACCGTACTAACTTCAAGTATGAATCACTTTTACAATACACTTTAGATTCCGTGATAAAATGTTAAACAATAAAAATTCATAAATATTCAATGTATTTGTAAGTATGTATGTTTATTCATATTCATATTATGTACTATGTATGCGAATATTCGTATTATTTTATTCAACCATGAGTAAAATTTAAAAAATGAATAAATAATTAAAAAAAATAAAAACTAAAACAAAAAAATGTTAATGAAAGCGATAAGAAACTAAACAGAAAGTGAATACGCAGTCTGAGTGTAACTTACGTTTACTTGCAGGTGGTGAGGCGGTGCATATGTACGTATGTACATACATTTAATATAAACATGTACAATTAAGATGGCAGCGACGGCGAATTTAGTGGCTGTTATTTATTTACAGACGATTTGTAATCAAAGGTTATGTGTTGTAAGTATGTTTGTAGGTTTTTTGTTGTTGTTGTAAACAGAAAATGCAAAAATTGTTGATTATGCTCCAATTAATAACTATCGCACATGTGTATGTACAAATCTACATACAATTGTAATATTCACCGTTTGTTTTTGCATGCGCTCTTCTTTTTATAAAAACAATCGTGTGTGTAAGGGATTATTTATTTATCATTATTTTCATTATCTTATCGTCTAATTTGATTTGTTTTCTTTATGTATTTGGTAACACTTTTTCAGCAATTAAACTGCTTACTAATATTTAGCAATATGTACATATTTATTTTTTATACTTTTGATATAGCAAAACATTTAAAAATAGGAGGAGAGAATATTTTTGTTTATAAAAACATTTTGATTTTATTATTATTATTTTATTATTATTTTTGTAATTGTAACCGAAATATTTGTAGCGTCTAAATGACAACGCCCCGAAAAAATCACTAAGGTAAAAATAATTATTGTTATTTGATTGTGTTATTTTTTTCAGATTGTTATATTCTCTTTTTATTTAACAAATACTTTGAAAACAAGTCAGTTAGTCGGTAAGTCTGTCTGTTAGCCAACTAAGAAAACACAGAGTCAGTTTGTTTGTTATATTCTCTTTTTATTTAACAAATACTTTGAAAACAATTCAGTTAGTCGGTAAGTCTGTCTGTTAGCCAACTAAGAAAACAGAGAGTCAAACATGCATACAAAGACTGAGTTTAAAAAAGTTTTGATAAGTTTTTTTGATCAGGGGTGTAAAATTCGATACTATTATATTTTTGTCGGTAGTTTTTCTTCATTTTAACTGTTATACGGAAAATACAGAGCTGTCAACTTTTATTTGTTAAAAAATTTAAGTTATCTATTAGAAGTTATTATTCAAAATGAAGTAACTGGTAGATAATTGTTGGCGCAGCAACGATACAACGTCTTTTTTGGCTCTTGACACCTCTGTATACTTTGCAACATTTGTGTGGAACACATACATAATTTCTGAAGAAAAATTAATAAAAATGATTTATTATAAATCAAAGAAAATTCAAATGTCTCACTATGAATTCAAAGTTGCTACTGATTAATTTATTTGAATTGACTTAAACAAATTCCATTGGTTATACATATTTTCTAATATAGATCATTATTTATTTTAGATATTTTATAATAAGTTATATGAAAGTACTTGGTGTATTATAATGTTCTGTGTTTTTAATCCTAACCTGTAACTTATTTACAACCTGAAATTCTATTTGCTGAGAGCTTAAAAAAGTCGCTCAAATGGCACTCACGGCAACCGATTCTTATCATTTAAAATAAATTGTGCAAAATTTTATGATATTTCCTGTATTATATTTGAAGAAAATAGCAAACAAAATATCGTTAAATTTTATGAGCTTTCAAATTGTATAAGCCTTTCTAGATCGTTCAGAAATGTAATATACTTCCTGACAACTCCTGACCTTACTTCTAATGATATAAAGCAACTGAGCCACAAGCACTAGTTCTGCTATTCGCCATACGTCACTGTTCGATACCAAACCAGTAGCCTAAATTTTAGTACCCAGATGTTTGTGATGTGTCATTATCAAGTATTTTGAGAATATATGTATGTGTACCCCACCAAATCACAGACTTTTCGGTAAACGAAAATGTAAATGTGGCGATAAACCTTATCCAGTTCAGCAGTGACCAGTTCTAACTTCTTCCAACACACAAAGACGAAGTAGGTAAATATGAATTTTATAATGAAATTAAAATATCAGTAGATCATTCTTTGTTTAGATCCAATTCCCTACTAAAGAGCAATTGTTTGGCAGCCATAAAATACTAGTACTAGACATACGACAACTCCAGTTGAAGAAGTTCTGTCTCAATAATCAATATCAGCCCAATAAGTTCTAGAGATCTGCGTTTTGTAATTGGTACTATTTTGGGGTTAATTAAAGTTCTGCACTTATGTAAATTGACCGTAAGTGAGGATAATATAATGAAATATTCTAAATAGATTTGAGAGTTTCTGAAAAATATAAAATGTTCTTTAGAGAGGCAAAGGTTGGATGAATAAGATCGTAAAGATAAAAAATTTATTTTGATTTTGAAAACTTTATTAAGAGTTAATAACTTTAAACCTTTGCTTATATAACACAAGAAACATAAACAATTAAAAACAAAAATAGTTTTTACGTTCTGAATAAAATCTTATTACTTATTTGTACTAATTATTGGCTTTTTTAATAATAGGTAATACAAAGGCAGACAAATATCACATTTTTACTTTGGGCTTATTTGAAGATCCTCTATAAATAAGTTTTCCTTCAATATTTTCATTTCATTTTTAACTCATCAGCTTAAAAAATACCAATTAAAAATTCCGTTGTCCAACCCTGATCTTGATCATTTTCACGTTAACAAATACACACGTGCAAACTCACGACCACAATAAACCAATACAAAGAACTAACTCTCTTTTAATGACGCTATGTTATTCGACGTTTTCTTTTTTTACTCTTCTGTTTAAGCCCAGTTTTGTTGTAGATTCTTATTTTTATTTTACTTATTCCAATAGACAAACAAATAATAAACAATAAAGTTACTCGTTGGATTTAGTTTTTAACAGACTTATTTTAACCAACACATATATTTACTTGTTTTTACAATTTACTTTTTTCATAATTTCGTAATATTACGCTGCTTTGAAGCGGTCGTGCCATAAACTCTTAACTTTGGTAACAAACTCATATGCACATAAATATTTTCATACGTTTTGTTAACATTCGTACGGTATACTCATTCCATTCTAGCAACTACCTGCGTTTGGTTTGGCTTTATTTTGTATTTGTTTGTTAATAAAAAAAAGCAATATGTTTTTCTACTCCTCTCCCATTTGGTTCTAAAGAACCACCACTAATACGCATACACAAACACGCACTCACATACACTTTAGCCGTTTTGTCGTTTTCTTACACAATTTATTGTTATATTTTATCCGGCCGACTTCCAGCTTGCTAATAATTCAAACCGTAACTGACGACGTTAATAGATAGACTAACATTAGCTGTAACAAGTTGTTGCTACCATACCGCTGATGCATAAGACCAATCAAACATCCAACCAACTAAATACATGATGGGTGCTCACTATAAACTGGCCGGAATATTCGCTCTCTCTTTACTCGATTATTATTAAACTCTTTTAATAATTTCAATGGACTCTTTGGCACACTTCTTGTTGGTTTATCTAAACTTTGGTTTTGGGTTTGCCTAGTTTTTAAAGTTATTTGGTAAATTGGCTTAAAGTGGAGAGGATGATATTCGAATAAATATTAAACCGATTATTTATGTTTTAATTCTTTATGAGATATTTTAAATAGTCGTCGAAAGTATTTTTAATTTTAGGAAATTCATTGGGTTTGCGATTAGTAGATTGGGCTTCTGCATTCAGACAGTCGTAAGTTTATAGAGCGAGACTCTCGATTCAAGACAAATCTTCTCTTAGACGAGATAAAAATGTGCAAATCTATTGATCTACTTTGAATTCATCCAATATTGCTTATTTACATCCGGGAATGCAACCTATGATAATTTCGACAGCTTGAAATTCCCTATGGAGGATTGATTCTTTCAAATGTGGGTTCTATAAAGGCTTCAAATCGCCTTTATATTCGAAAAACACTGAAACAAGTGTTTCAAGATTGTACTTATCGCTAAATATGCACAATTAGCATTCGACAGTCCGATGTTGTCAAAGGTACAATAACCAATATCTCGGGAGCTTCTTGGTAGAAGCTCCTGGTGGTAATTGGCGATTTTTGGGAGATCAGCATGCTTAATTACGAGCTAGCATATTGAAGATGGAACATTTTCAGGAATGAATTAACTGGTTATGTAAGTATGTAAAAAACTAATTCCAAATATAGCATCTAGCGAATATCTCTGATCTACATTATCGGTAATGAACCATCGAGTATATCAATTCCTGGAGCCAAATTACCGCATTCGTGATCGAATGAGCTATCGTATCGAAAAATGATTTCGATAGCGAAATTATGATAAAATGCACTAAATTTCTTGCTCGATATCGAATGCCATAATCTCAAATAAAAAAATTACGATAAATTTTACTCGATATCGAATGCGGTAATTTGGCCCCTGAATTAACCACACCAATATTCCAAAAATCTACAGAACAGCATTCGCTTCTCTTTGTTTCATTTTCATAGATTTTAAGAAGTCCATCAATATTCATGAAAGAACTCCAATGTTCCTGAAAAGATCTTATCACACACCACATTAATAGTTAAACAATCGGAAGTTCTTCTGATTAATTTTCATAGATTTTGAAAAGTCCATCTATATACACGAAATAATACCAATGTAAGCATATTCCTAAAAACACTTATTCCTTATACCAACTATTTACCATAACAACAAACAGCAGGCTCAAAAACTTGGACTATGCAGATATTTGCTTACTGTTGCAAAGATGCAATGAAAATTTAGATCTAAAGATAAAGGTTTCAAAAACGGAAGTGATGATGAAGTGATACAAACAGACAAACAAGCATTAGAAAATTGGAATTAGAAAAAAGGCGGACGCTATGTTTTGTTTGTAATTATTAATATATCAACAAGCGACATAATCGGTCGTTTTATACCATAGCGAAAGATGGAAGGCTGATAAACGGGAGCTTATGAAGAAAATTAAAAATTCTCCCAGTCAATATGGATAAAGAGAGGCAATTGACGATCAAAGTGAAACTAAAAGAGATTGAGATATAAACCCAACGATATACAGTCGGAGTCAAAATTTTGTATACAGCGAACAATAATTTCTGCGAAAAACAATTTATTTATATAAAAATATTTCGGATAATAATAATAATAACTTTTAATAAACAGTTATCTTTTCCTCTTACTGATAGATATGTTATAATTTTTATCTAACAAAAGAGATAATACTCTTAAAAGTGCAGTCAATATTTAGCAGTTTATAGAACGTTAAAACAAAATAAGTACCATTATGCATAGATCGAACACTAAGAACTTTTTTAATACAATTATAAATAAAATTAATAATAATTTACAGAGTTAGGAAATTATTAAGGAACCGAATGGCACGTGGCAAAGATTTACCAGTGGATGTTAGAGATTTAACAGTGTTGCATTGAAGCAACGGAAAATCTCTAGCAGATATTGATAAAATTGTGAACAATGTGGTGTGCAAAATAGCCAAAGAGGTAACGGAAACTCCAAAATCTAGCGCAGTCAAAATAGCTGAAGACAGTTAGCGCATCGACTATTAGAAGATTCAATTTTTTTTTCAAAATTGCTCTTCAAAATGCTTTAAACTCGTGTAAACAGCAAAATTTCTTCAAAATTTATTTATTTACTTGTTATTAATAGTTATTCGTGTAAATCTAGCTTTAGTTATCCTCTCCGCAATCTTTCTGGAATAATGTAATATTCAGCGATGAGAGTAAATTTGAGATTTTTAGGTCAAAATCAAGAGGAAAGGTATGCTGCTTCCACACTAAAACACGGCGATGATTTGTGATGGTTTGGGTTTGTATGCCAGATGAAGGACCAGGTAGTCTTGCATTCATTGAAAATACAATTAATAGCCGAGACTACTTACAAATTGTAAAGGACTATTTCAAAGTAAGTGCGGAAAATGTAGGTCTTGAAACGACATGGGTCTTTCAGCAAGACAACGATTTTTAGGAAGTAGTCAAATAGTGGCTATTGTACAACGTGTATAAGCAATTAAATTCATCTTCGCAATCTCCAGACCTTATCCTCAGACAGCACCTGTGGGAAATTTTAGATAGGAACATAAGAAAAAGAAGCAATTTTGCTAAAGAAGTTCTCCGAACAGCTTAAACTAGAGCTGAGTGGACGATCAACAAAATATTAACTTTTAATTTTTGGATTTTGGTAATATAAAATAGGGTGTTATCTTTCAATTGCATACTAATTTCTCAGATGCTTCTTGCCGCAAATATTCATGAATTAAATTCATTAAATTTAATTTTAAGTTGATTAAACTTATATATTTCTGATTATAATAAAAATATTTTGGCGTGCTGTATACTAAATTTAAACTGGGACTGTATGTAGGAGGTGACTACCGAGCCATGCCTTAATTGAACAAGATAAAGAAAATGCAACGAACTGGATGCTGTCTTATGTTTCCTTTAGGAACTATCTAGTTTATTCCTTAAATTTATATATCGAATAATTGAACTATTACTTTAGTTAAAAAAATATGGATTAGTTTAAAGAAATATTAAAACAATTTGTAGAGTAAAATAGTTGGAGCATACTGTAGTTAGAAGCGAATGATAGGCAGTTTTCTGTAAACATCGGACATGTCGCCAATGGATGGGTAAGGTCTGGACTATAAGTTCTTAAAATATTCATAGTCACATGGTACCCAATTATCTTGCGTTTGGATGAATAATGCTGCTCGCAAACGTTTTAAAATTGCTGCTTGAGTAGCGTCCAAGAATTTTTCAAGCTAATCATGGAGTAATGCCTCTTGATCTACAACCTTTTTTGGTTAACCTGGACGATATTTGTCTTCCATGTCAAAATCAGCATTTCTGAACCACAAATATTTACTCCAAAAAGCGTAACCACTTGTTTTAGCACAAATTTGTTTGACGTTGTTTACTCTTACAAGGGTTTTGCAAGATCAAACAGCATCAACTAAATTAAAACTAAATATTTGTTGTGATTTGCCCTAAATAAGAAAAGTTTTTTAAATAAATAAACAAGTTTAAATATATGATATTTAGTGGTTACGACTGTTTCGGCAAATATTTGCCAAGTGTGACCGTACCCTAACACTTGCTCATTGAAACCATTGGAACTCATTTACCATAAGCTTCAGTACTTTTTCAAAGTAAAGTAGTAAAGCTAGTGGAAATTACTTTTTATGCGCAAAAGTTATAAGTTCAAGGCTCAAGATAGCAATTTAAATGTATGGAGAATGTAAAATATGTAGTTTCTAGTAGATCTTGCAGATGTTAAAGTTTTAACAATTTGTTCAAAATTTTTAACAGGTATTGGCAATGGCTTAATCAACACAACAAAACACTATGCTACATTTTGGTAACAAGAATATACATGGAAATGAAAAAGCAGATGCAATTGCTAAGAAAGGAGCTGCTCAGCTATCATAACAGTTTAGTGTACTAGACATAAAACAGAGTGTTTTAATCATAGGGATAGATCAGGATATTGTTTGAAAGCCGAACTTCTATGGGATCAACATTTTTCAAAGAGTAATTAAATGATTCTTGAGAAAACTTAAAATAGTAAAAAACTATGGAACCTATATTGAAATATTGAACGAACAAGATGAATGACTGTACGGACATTGGCTTTAAACACCAATACCATCATCTCAAAAATATAAAAAGGTTTTGCTGGAGTAAACCCGAAATAAAAATGGCTTCATAAATTTCCATGAAGAAATAAGGAACGGATTATACTTATTTTGCTTCAAAAGTTTTTAATGCATCGGTAACAAACGTGCTTTAGGTCTTTCGCACATGATTTTTTGGAAAGGGTAGTAGTGTAAGCGTTTCATAATTCTTTCTAATTTATTATCAGATATAATCGATGTTTATTATTATGCGTTCACTCTTAACATACCTAAGTATAAGTAACAAGTTCAATAATTTTTTAAATATGCACCATACATGTGTACATATTTAAATATTTAATTATTCAGAAGTTTAACTGCACTCTTTTTTTATATATGTATGTATGTATAAATGTTCTAATTAAAATCATTATTCACTATATAGGGTGTCTTCGATTTAGGATAAAATTTATAAAATTATAATTTGCAACATTGTATTATTGAAACGGACTTCCAAATGCAAATCTCTCACTTATTCTGGCTGCTACATGTGTCTCTGCCACTTGTCAAGCAAAGACACACATTATCATTTAATTAACAATTATTCAAATGTTTTACATCAACCATACAAGATTAAAAAGAAAGAATTATCAATTGAATTTTATGCTAAAATGATTCATAAATGTTTATCTTTTGGAAATGGCAACTTAGAAGAATAACTGAGAATAGAAAGTAAACAATTATTACGAACACAATGTCTGACACACTATACGCCAAAAATCAACAGACAAACAAATAGGCGGACAATCATCTAACAATTAAATTTTAATTGAATCGGTTCACGCATTGACCTTTTTTAGAAAAATTATTAAATTAAAAAAAATCGTCATCTTTCAATGAATATTTAAGAGCTTGTACATACATACATATGTATGTAGTATGATGGGTGTTTTTGAAGTGCCCTTTGCTTCCGATGCTTTATGCTGATTTAAAGAGTGATAATAAATTCATTATAACTTGCATGGGGAACCTAAGGTTCGCTTGTGTTCATACACACAGCATTATCAACTTTTTTATCAACAACATTTTTGGTGCTTTTTTAAAGTTTTTGTGCGAAAAATTCCTTAGTTGGTGCGTGCGTGCTGCGCTTTTCTTTAATTTTGGTGCGTTTTTTAATTTTTCTGAAAATGTGATGAAGTCTTTATTTTTACTAATTTTTAATTGCAGTTTTTTAATTATTTATTATCATGAAATCTATACGCTGAAAAAGGATCCCATTAAATATATTTTAAATACGAATGTATGATAAATGAATACATATGTACTATCAAATTCGTCACATGAAGGTTATTGCTAAAGGTTAATAGGATGAAAATCTTTATTAGAAAATGAAATTAATATTTTAAACAAGGAAATAAAAATTCTTGGTGCTTTGGTCTACTGAACTGGAGACGAACCCAGGGCTAAAGGCCCAGTGGAGCCCTAACAAGTTTTATTGAAAAAATTCAAATATAAGTATATATGTACTTAAAATAGAAAACAAAAATAAATAAAAAGGTACCATACTGGAATTAGCCCATTTTTTACCAATAAGCTCTTCACTTCCGAATAGCATATTGTGATTTAAATTTTGAGTGGTTAAATGCTTATTTTACCTTTATTAACTCGATTATTAAAAAAAGGCTTTTACTATTATTACTTTTACTACTACTACTATCGTTGATCTCTTTTTAAAAAAATGTATATAGCATTTATGAAATTAAAGAAATGTAAAATTAATTAAATAAACATTTTAAACAAAAACAAAATTGTAAACTTGTTGCGTTTTCTTTTAAATGACGCGCTTTTTTCTCCATGTTGGTGCGTTTTGAAATTTCAAAGTTGACAATGCTGCATACACACCACAAAAAAAGAAAAAAAATTCAATGATACACATACATACATATGTATTCATTACAACCGCTTCAGGTTTCCAGTACAATAAGTTCCTTGTACTGGATAGTATAACAGCAATAGTCTTAAAACACTTGCTCCTCTAAATATGTACATAATAGCAAACTTTTTCAAACAAATTTCAAGTATAAATACTGAGACCAAAAAAAAACTTAAAATATTTTATATAACTACATAATCAATCAAAAACGTCCTACTAAAATTAGCAAGAAATCTCTCAGAAATGGGGTTTTTTCTATTAAGAGTGGCGAAATTTTCAAACTGCTTGGATCTCAGGTAAAAGCTAGATATTGGGCTATTATTAAAAGTTCTTTATATCCCCTTTAACAATATACATTTAAGGCAGTATGAAATTAAAGAAGTAATCGGCAATTTTAGCGATGAGTGACTAAACATGATCGATTATTTACAAGAAAGTGTTTTCATTATAATATAAAGAGAAACGTTTTAGAGGTGACCGAAACCTCAAATAATCTTTAACAGAAGGGATTCAGATAAAGAGCTTCAATCTACATAGTTTAATTTGCATTTTTAATATTACCAAGCACTTACGATCTCATTTTTTATAATTCGGATTCAATGACTTAAGAATATGTTTATAATATACATACATACATATGTACGAGTATTCTAATATATTTTTGCTAAGAATAAACTAGTTTAGAAGATAAAACGTTCAAAATACTAAAGCAAAATATGATGGATCCATGTCCCCACAAAGAAAATTCTACTGGTATTCTAGATTCTATTATGGAAATAGGTGTTGGATCTAGTTTAAACCTCAAGTAGTAGTCTTTGTAAATATTTATATATATATTATATACATACATACTCGTATACATACATATGTACCTATGTATGTTACAAAATAATCGTTCTTGTGTAATAACAGCTTTCTTAATTATCAAGCTAAGTTGCACTAAATATTATTATGTATTAGGTATTCGGCCCCTGGGAATAAAAACTAATGGCCAGCACCGTGTTATTGTTTTTTTTTTTTTTAATTGAAAAAAAGAGTTTGAGTTAATTATTGAACTTTGAATTATTTCGGGGTTACTTATAAACGCTGACATTTATGATGAATTTATGAATGAATGTAAAAATAAGAAAACGGAATGAATAAATAAATTAAGACACAAGTTGAATGAATATACACAATTTTAAAATGAGTTTTCTGTTTTTATTATTTATGAAAATACATATGTATATATGTATGTATGTAGTACATACAAACAAATTATTTATTACATTTACACTTTTTTGTTGATCTGAGTTTGAGTTATTTCTTACATTCTTTATATTCTGTAAAATGTGGAAGGCTTTTCAAATAAATGCAAGAGTAGGTAGGTAGTATGTAAATTTATTATATATGTAGTTAAAACTTTATTATTATTATTATTTTTATTTATTTTTATTTACTATAATCAAAATTACAATAAATCGTAAGAACTAGAGCACTAGCAACTAAAGCTATCGGATTTTAAAACGTTAATACAAAAATAGTTCAAAATCGAACAAAATCGAACATGCAGAAGAAATTGAGACAAATAAATATTTGAGTGTATTTTATCGAAATAAATTATTATTATACCCTACACTTCATAAGCCGATTAAAGAATGTCCGTCCGTCTGGCTGGCTGGGTGGGTGTCCATTGAAACCTTGTGCGCAGATATTTTGAAGATATTTGCAAAAAATTTGGCACATGATATTTGTTCGGCCCAAGGACGTTTGGGACTGAAATTGATTGAAATCGGTCCATTAGTTTACCTAGTCCCCAAAGTGATTTATATAGGCATATATTCAAACAAATTTCTCTAAAAATAAGTTGTACGTGAAGCCTAATCACATCTACAAATTTGTTGCATATTGATGCATAATTGACCATAGCTCCCATATAAAGCTCTTAAACAGCATAACTATCTTAAAAATGTTGGTATCCAAATAATATGTTTCATATGTACAAAAATTATTTGGCCCAATTTCGGTCCATAAATAGTCATAACTCCTTCTTCCGAAATTCAATTTTTCGACCATAAATCTGTTACAAATATTAGTATCCCAATAAAATTCAACACAAATAAATCTCACATATACAGATATCATGACCTAGTTTTATAACTGTCGGTCCATAATTAGTCAAAGCTCTCTTATAGGTCCCTTCGAAAATCACATACATAAATTTTTTAAAAGTGTTTAATTCGAGATAAAATTTAACACAAAAAATATTTATTTGCACAGAAGCCATACCACGAAATTTATGGATGATCGGTCCATAATAGGTCACTATACTTTCTTGTCTTTTTATTTATTCTTATTATTAGCTTTGTAAAGGCTGTCAAATGCGGAAAAGTCAAGATAGAATTGACAGTCGTTGACATTTATTCAGTAAAAAATTGTGAAGTCAGTCTCTGGGTGGAGAAAGAACTCGCGCTTCATTGTCATTATATCTTAAGGGTAATCAGGCCGACCTTTATTCGTTGCCTTCGACAGTCTTGCAACTCACTCGAATTTGTTAATATTTGGCGTCGTATAACTGTACCGCGTTACGGTTTCTCAAAGTTTGCATTGACCACATGCAATCGTTTTTAAAACCTTTTCTTTACCTTCACTTCGGAAATCAAATCTTGTAACGTTAATTTAACCGCCTTTTACCCAATGCAAATGAATGAAACTTTGCAGGCATACATATTCCCGATGTATGTATGTTACAAAATAATCGTTCTTGAGTAATAACAGGGGCCAAATTACCGCATTCGATATCGAGTAAAATTGATCGTAATTTTATTATTTGAGATTATGGCATTCGATATCGAGCAAGAAATTTAATACATTTTATCATAATTTCGATATATTTCGATAAGATAGCTCATTCGATCACAAATGCGATAATTTGGTCCCAGCTTTCTTAATTATTGAAAAAAGAGTTTCAGTTAATTATTAAACTTTGAATTATTTCGGGGTTACTTATAAACGCTGACATTTATGATGAATTTATGAATGAATGAAAAAATAAGAAAACGGAATGAATAAATAAATTAAGACACAAGTTGAATGAATATACACAATTTTAAAATGAGTTTTCTGTTTTTATTATTTATGAAAATTGAATTTCACATCAAGTGACCCAATGTTAAAAATCGATTTGGATGAAATTTGTACCAAGGTTAGTACTATTGGATGGTAAGCCAGACACAAATTTTTAGCTCTATCAGTCCAGAAGTGCCGGAGTTGGAAATTTTGGTCAATTTTGGTCATACAGGGTTTTTTTAAATTAGTGTAACTTTTCACCTATTGGTCTTAGCAAAAATTGTCCAAAGGACTTTAGATAACTATTTCTTCAATCATTTCAAAAATATTTTTTTTTAATTTAAAAAAAAATTTTGTTTTTAAAAATATTTTTTTTTAATTTTTTTTCAATTTGGGCCCTTTTTTTAAAGAAAGCTTATACAATTTACTTTAAGGCCTTTATAATCGCTTAAAGGGATGCGAGTGGGATATCTATCAAAAAAATTATTTTTTAACTCAAGAATAGGATTTTGCAATATTCAATATTTTCATTAGTCCATAACTCTGGTTGACCTAAACCGATTTTTCTGATTTAAAATAGCAAACTTCTCGAAAGCATTTCTGACAGAATTATTGAAGATTTGGATCCTGCATATATTTGGGGACTTCAAAAAACTGATTTCAACAGACAGACGGACATGGCTTAATCGATTCCGCTATCTATAAGGATCCAGAATATACTTTCTAGAGTCGGAAAATTTTATTATGGCAATTACACACGGAATGACGGAATGAACTTATATACCCTCGACTCTGACGTAACCTCGTAACTCAATTTTTGAAGGTTTTGAGTTTAACCCGGATTCATATTAAAAATATGTTTCTACACAACTGTGTAAAATTTTAAATTAAAATCTCCACCCGTTAATTATCAAAAAAAAAAAAACAGGAGCCAAATTACCGCATTCGATATCGAGTAGAATTGATCGTAATTTTCTTATTTGAGATTATGGCATTCGATATCGAGCAAGAAATTTAGTACATTTTATCATAATTTCGATATCGAAATCATTTTTCGATACGATAGCTCATTCGATCACGAATGCGGTAATTTGGCCCACGTATCTCAGGCATCTAATTTTAAAAATACGTAATATTTTTACAAGTTAGAAAACGCAAAACGCGAACAAGGCAAGTCAATGCAAATGATTCAAATGATTCCATATTTGCCAGCTGGTTCATTATACTTTAAGCAGAAGTTAAATTGTCATCAGTTGACTGTATATAATATTGCCAATGGTGATACCGTTTACTATGTATGACATGAAGGAGAGGGTGGTATGGATGGCAATGTTTTTGCATCATGTTTAATTGATTTTTTGAAAAATGAAGTCAATCTAAGTACACCTATTGTTTTTTATAGCGATGGTTGCAGCGCGCAAAATGGTAATGTAACTCTAGCAAACGCCTTGTATCAATTTGCGAATCAAAAAAATATAACTATATATCAAAAGTATCTAGTCAAAGGACACACATTCAACGATCGAAAAACGTAAAAAAAATTGTGAATTGTATGTGCCCGCTAAAAATCCTTATAAAGTGAAGTATGTTGATCATGCGTTTTTTTTGTAATTATTCAGAATTGAAAACTTGTAAATCTATTAGACCAGGTAACAAGTCTGGATCTCCGACTGTTTTACAGTTAAGTGGCTTGAAGTACAGTAAAGATAGTATTATGTATAAATTATCATTTAATGATAAGTGGAAGGATCTATATTAACGATTGACTAAGAAGTACAATGAAGTTCAGACAAATCCTTTGTTATACCTATTACAGCTCAAAAATTCAAAGATCTTCAATCGTTGAAATCATTAATCCATAAGGATTATCATTCTTTTTATGACAATTTACTTCATACTAATAAAAGTATTTTAAAAAAATTTTCATTATATGTATTTTAAATACGAATAAAAAATTAGTTTAAAATAAATCCCACGTTTTAAGTTATTAAAATTTGATCTTAGAAAACATTTATTCTGAGCACTTTAAATAAAATACTGCATTTATGGTAAACTTAGCGGATCGTAAACTCGTATCTCAAAATTTAATAAAAAAATTAAACTTAAAATAATTTCTTAAGCATAATTAACATATATATCTATAAGTTAATAAAACTTTCAAATGAACAACAAATATTCAAAAGCTTTTTTTTAGATTTTCTAATAAAATGTTTTTTGAGAAACAATTTTCGAGGTTACGTCAGAATACCCTTCTCATGAAGGTGAAGGGTAAAAAATTTACAATGGCACTGCGAAAGCTTGTTCACCCAACTACATTCGGTCGACGACTGAAAAAACTAGCAAAAGTTGTTAACGTTGGTAGAAAACAAGGTTGCCATGTAAAAAATTCGGTTAAGGGTCGGAAAGAATGTTAAACTGAGCACGCAGCACGCTTTATTGCAGAAATTTTTGCTTGAAGAATAGAGCAGAAATCCGGAAGCCTGAAATAGGATTTGATCTCAAATTCCTCAATCAATAATCTAACAGCAACTCTATTTCCCCACCTAGAGTAGTCAGTTTAAACTCTTATTAATCCTTCAGTGGGATAGAGTTTTCCTAGCCATTAGTTCCTATTCGGGAGACATATGGAGAATTGCATATCGAAAATTGTTTCGGTGTGCAGTAATCAATGTTATTATGAGCATTTTCATAATATGGTCTCGTAGAGTGATCATATTCCCTATGAGTTACCAGCGGTTAGTCTCACAGATGATCTGACAGCCAATTGAATTGCCATCAAATCCACCGGCAGCCAGTTCAGCATGGCGAATAGCGCTTTTGATGACGTTGTTCTTACCGCACCTGTAATAAGAATGACGCAGTTCCTGAAATTGATACCTTAGGGTTAATTCCCCAGTTGCTTCAAATTGCCTTCTTCCATGAGTATATTGTCACATAGGCCTTATTAATCCTGTTCTGCGTGTTTAGAGTCCAGAATAATCTTCTATATAGAATAATGTCCAAATATTTAATACCATTCGATTTCGGCGGAATAAATTCATCAATTTTATACCCCCTTGTGAAGACTACTAGTTCCGTTTTAAGAGAATTCACGCTTAGTCCACATGATATACTCCAATTACTCAGTGTGCTAAGTGTTGCCTCCATGCATATTGATATTGTATACCGTAAATCCCGGGATTTACATTATTTAATTCTAAATCCCGGGATTTGCAAAACCAGTCTTGTTTGACATCTCTAGTACCAACTCTGAAGACTTAGGCCAGCGGAACCGTGATATCAGCAGGTTGATAAATGAGAACAAGCTGAACAAATGGCTCGACGAGAGGCAAGGTGAAAATAAGTATTATACGCAAATAGGTTAGGGTTAGGTCAGCAGGCAGTCATATTTAGTACAGCTCACTTATGTCCATACTTGGTCCTTTTGTGTTGCCTGAAAAGAAATGAATAGAAGAAAGCAGAAAGGGGATAGATGTTGTAGAGATAGATAGAGAGAAGATGTGAATAGGTAGGAGAAGCAAGTGTCAAGAGAAGATGAAGATGTCGGGTCCGGAAGGTTAGAGGAAAAGGTGGAGTAAAATACTCCGAGCCACATGTTCCATTGCAAGTGAAGGGATTGGGTCTCAAATCATGATGGCCAATTGCTATTCCTAACGAAGGCATTGATACGTTCTAATTTTAAGTCTGATACTTCAGATAGATTATTGAACGACGGATATCCCAAGAAGGAGTTACGCATGGTGCCCATTGATGTACAATGACAGAGAAGATGAGAGGTTGTTCTTCTTCATCTTTACAACTCCTACAGAAATCATTGTAGGGAAGGCCTAATCTTCTGGCATGATTGCCGAATTTGCAGTGTTTAGTAATTACTGACACTAAGTCGTCGTTGTAATTTTAGCACATATAACGTCCGTTCTATATTTAGCCTAGGCCAGATAAGTCGTATTATTACACAGGTGTGTTCATTTGCCCACCTGGTCTGAGCAAGCTCATAGCAAAATTTGCTAATTCGTTGAGTGCATGCTATAAGTGGAATACCGCATAAATGATCAGTATCATCATCAGGTAACATGGAACCATTATTTGCTAAGTTATCAGCATCAAGGTTCTTAGTTACGTCTCCAATACGCAAATAAGTATTATGTACTAAATGAAGTTGCAGATGCCATCAATGCAGGGAAGCCTTCAAAAGCCATAGGACCTGACTGCAACGGAGATAAGGTATCATGGTTGGGGGCGTACAAATTCCGATAATTCCGAACTTATTGGGTGTTACTTTTAATAGCCTTTTTACCTCCTCAGTGACTTCTAGCAAGTCACCGAAGATACAATCCAAACTTCGACATCACACACTTGGATGTTTCCCTAAGGCATATCAACCAGGACCTACGTATATACGAGGAGAGCACAGACGCATGTACAGGATCCATTTGATCACAGCTCTTATAGGACATATTTGCACTACATTCACATCTAAGATCAGGATTGATCAGTAGGCCTTCTGGTCCCGCATAGAACGTGCCGTCACTAATTTATGCTCAACATGTGGTCAGGGGCCTGATGATACTCCCTCATATTTCTGACCCAGCAGACTTATTTATAGCGAGATTCGCTAGAATATATTACATAAAGTTAACGATACTCTTACGAGCTCTGGCACTTTGAATTGCTTGGAAATTATTAAGCCAAAAGGTTTGCTTTATCAATCAGGTGGGGGAATACATACTTTAAAATAATATCAATTAAAGAACTAACATTATCCTTTAGTATTTCAACGAATGGCCAGAAGCTTTCTATCTAAGGACTTAATATTTTTACTGTAAAATTGTTTTCTCAAAAAACTATTTTCTGTTTGAGATGATAAAACAAGAATGATTTTTAGCCGAATGCACAGTTCGATTCGGTTCGGCCTGAAAATTGTACCTTCCTAAGATTCATAAAAGTTCTGATATGAATTTTTGTCTAACTAGGATAACGGCAAAATGTCGCCAAAAATCCAAATTTGTTGTAAGCTTTTCAAAACTGAATTTTAAATATTTTCAAATTTATAATTTTACCGATTTATCAATTACTGTTTTTCGCACAAAAACTATAATTTCTTTATTAAAAATCGACCTAATTTGATTAATTATAATCATCAAATCATATTGATCCTTGCCTAATGACTTACAAAAGCGATTAGTATAAAAGAATTTTACTTTTATTAATTTTAAGTTAAAACTTTAAACTAAAAAAATATTATCAATAATAGTTTAAATTATATAAAGATACTGTTTATATTTAAGTATTTTAAAGATCTATGTTTTAAATAAATAACTCATAAATTAACAATTGGCAGATTTAAAAAGAAAATACATTTAGATAATAAATAAAATATTAGCAGTAATATATGTAATGTTGTTATACTCATGAGCTTTTATCTTTACAGCATTTATTTTCCACAATAAAAATTGGTTTTGTTTTTGTTACAACAGCAAATATAAAACCAGTCTTTGAAAAGCTGGTTACAAAGAAAAATACTAACGCTGAAAAGTCTTTAACAGACTTTAGCAAACTTCTCATACATTTATCATTCCATTTTGACATTAATAAATATAATTATACACTTATTTTAAACAATGTAGGCAAAGTCCATTTAATAATATTAGTATTTCTTTTCATATTGTTTAATATAGAAATTCCAAAAAAAGCATTATGTTGTTTCTAATTTAAAATGTATTAAACAAATTTGTTGCAATCATAAGTCTGAAAATTGTGCAGCCTTGTTTCCGTTTATTGTTGATGGTTTTGTTTCATGTTCTAATCGATGTTCAAAGAAGACATACGTTTCTCAACCCTAAAAAAGTAAAAATTAAATTAAAATATTAGTTTGTGTTTATTTGTGTATATTTTTAACAAGGAAGAAAGTTTACACGTTAACGCACGTAATTTCAATATCTTGGAAAAGTTCGCCAATCCATGCCACCACAAGACAATAGTGTTGAAATAATTGTAACAACAATTCACCCTCATCCAACATTTCGATACGTTCAATACGCTGGCGTTCGACCGGTGGTATACTTTGATATACTTGTACCATGTCCCAAGCTCGACTGCCACTCCAGCCACATTCCAAAAACCTACCCATTTGTGTATCCAGCGAAAGGCAAGCATCAACTCCAGCCAAACTACAGCCACGACAGCGCAAGTTGTTTAACATCACTTCACCGAAACGGTCATTCATATTGACCTAGAAAATTGTTTAACAAAAAAACAAATAAATCTTGTGATATTTTCAAATGTGAGAATTCAAACACTCACCTGTTCATAATTGACAAATACAGCACTGGTAAACTTACTAGCAATCCATTTGAGTAGATTTTTACAATTCTGTAACTCTATATAAACTAATACACATTCGGCCAGAAATATTGTTGGTAGCGTGTAGTCAATTTCAGCTTGTTGTAATTTATTATCTACTTCATCTATATTTCTTAAATCTACACCCATCAAATGATAGTTGGGTCCATGCAAATCGGTGGGACTTAATCTCACCTCGCCATCCTCGTCGTGTATTTTAGACAATAACACTTTATTCCTTTTAATTGTGTAACATTTGCGCGCTGTAACCGTTGGAAAATCTAATTCGATAAAGTTTTTCACTTGGTTCGGGGTATCGCGCAGACGAAAGTACAACGTATCAAAGCCACAACCAAGATTAATAATCTGGCAGTTGCCATCGGTTTTCTGTAGAAAGAGATGGTTATGGATAATTTCATTTAGAGATGGTTTGGAAAATACTAAATAAATCATAAGCATAGATAAATGCGAAACTATTTACAAACAGATGACAACCTATTGATTTTTTATTTATTGAATTCCAATTTCGTCATTGGAAATATTCCAAATTTTGTTAGAAAATTATTTAAATAATATCGGCATGACGCATTTATTTTACTACAATATTCATCTTTGAACATTTTATAATGAAAAAATACTTGAAAACCTAACAATATTTCTCAAAATGTTAACCAACCAGTATGTACCTATTTAACTAATTTAACTAATAGAAAATATCACAACATATGTACTACATAGTAAAATATTGGAAAACGAATTTAATATTTCATGGTATTTTAAATAAATTTCGCCGTAAGGCATTAAACAAAGATGCATAAAACAGATAATAGGCATATTAAGTATTGAAATAACTTTACAACTTATTGGACAACACATGCAACAGGATAATCGTGTTCAATGTCAAACCGACAAAAACAATAAAACTAATAAAACAGCTTGTTCTCATATAAAACAATACATTTGATATGACACCACTGATGATGGTAATGCACCACCACACTACCGCATACCATCTCAAACAAGCACTTGCACACATTTCTATCCATAGGCACTCACACCATCATAACAAACATTAAAAAATATAGAACAAAAATACTTTGACTTTTGCCTTCAGCTCCTGCCGGCCCCACCCCTTTTGCCTATGATTTTCTCCAACAATGTTGCATTTTTTTATACCTAGTTTCTTTTTTGTTTTGCAAAAGTAAACTAAAAATAGTAATAAAACTGACCTTCAGGAACTTCTCAACACACATCTCAACGCCCTTGACCCTGGCAAAATAGCCTCGATTTATCTCTGGTGCCTTGCGATCTTGATTGCGCACAAAAAAGCCAATGTAATCGTCCTTCCAGTAGCCCAAACGCACAGCACCCCTTTTGCAATCGCTGGCATCGTCGTTTGTGGCAATGACAGCCTCGTCACAAGGATGAAAGGAATGTGGTGGTTCCATTCTCTCGACAATACTGTTTATCGTTTAATATTTTTCTATTTTTCTTGAAGATTTTTTATAAATTCTGTCTCAAAACAAACCAACTGTATTTATTTCTTTCTAGAGAACGGAACAAGTGTAATAAAAAAAACCAAACAACTCTTTAATATTTAAACAGTGTGCCGCCGTTGCCTTCTGGTCTTTTCTTTAATGTGTTGGTTTATTTGCCAATAATTTACTTTACAAAATCCTTGTTGCTTTATTTTAATTTCAGTCACTTGTTATTTTGCTAACAAACAATTCTTCTTTATTACAATACTTTTTTTTATTAATTTACGTAATAATATTTTTGATTTTTTTAGTTTTAATTGAAAATATTTGCCACTTTAGTTTTTTCCTATTTGTTTAAATCTCTTTTGGTTTTCTAGGAGTTCTATTTTCCTCCCAGAGACAGCTTGATTTTTTATTTCAGTTTGCAACATAATAGTTTGACAGTTAACTGATTGGAAACCAGTGATGATATTTCAGCGATTTTCAAACCATTTAGAAAGAGTTTTCAGTGATATAAACTAAATTAGTATTGCTAAAGGTGTGTTCACATTGTGTGTATTTGTCATATGGAATGTCACTGTTCTATCCACATGTGTTTTCATGTGTATGTGAAAAATTGAGTTTCACATACGGTTTATAATTTACATGTTCAAATGTTGGTATGTTAAGTACATTTGACATAACCTATCAAAAAAAAAAAATCTTAAAACAGCTGATTGCTGTATGTGTATAATAAAAATTAAATTTATAATTAAATAAAACTGTATTTTAAAATGGAATGAGAGATTTTTGTTTTACTATAAATTATATTTATTAAAATTTCAATTAATTTTTGCCGCCACAAAATTTTTGTTATAAAAAACAGCTGATGTCAGATAGTTTGTCACAAGAAAATAGAACTCGTTCTAAATAATAAATGTCATGTGTATTGCACACATAGAAATAACACATGCTATTGTTTGAAGGTGTTCAGACTATATGTACAAATTTGACATGCGAAAAAGTGATATTCCATATGACAAATACACACAATGTGAACACACCTTAAAAAAGGAAATTTATACAGTGGCGAGCATATATGCCTAGATGGTTTATAACTATGACTTAAACACCAAATAAAATTCTCAAAATTATAAAAATAATAATGGTTTTTAAGAGAAAAGTTTTTATTCAGGCTACTAGTTCTAATAATTAAGAATACTATTGTAAAGTACTGAAACAATCGGCAAATTGGAATGCATTTTCTACCCGGCCAAAATAGAATCTGGGCAGTGTCAGGGCATAGACTCAATGGAAATTTAAAGTATACATCCCACTGAATATAAAACGCTTTCCGTGCAAAAAATTCTATTTTATTTAGAATCCCAGATTTTCTGACCATTTTTGGAGGAGCTCAAATTTATCTGGAACGGCTCTGACAATTTTTTGCACGGAAAGCGTTTTATATTCAGTGGGATGTATACTTTCAATTTCCATTGAGTCTATGCCCTGACACTGCCCAGATTCTATTTTATTTAGAATCCCAGATTTTCTGACCATTTTTGGAGGAGCTCGAATTTCTCTGGATTTTTTTATGCTGAATAATTACATTACCGCTTAATTCCTAATATCGTTGTCGGGCTTTCTTGCTCTCGAAATTGCTAAAATTTGTTCCAGTTTTCGTTGCCCCTGAATTCCTAAAATCATTTGTTGCCACTCGATTCCCCTAAACGATATTAGAAAATTCCCTCGTTTTCATTTCCGGCGTTACTATTTTTCGATGCTATCTTGGCGCACGTGCAAAAATTAATTAAAATTTTAATAAATATAATTTATAAATAGTAAAACAAAAATACAAAAAAAAACTAGACAAATTTATTATTGAAAATGGAGGGAAAAATTTAAAAGTAGTTAACAAAAGTAAGTACATATGTATTTTTTTATTGCAATTTTTATAGTTATTTTTTTTGTTAAAGTATGACTGGTGCAAAGAAGCGGTTCTACAGTTGATCGAAATGTGGCAAGAGAAGGAATACTTGTATAACCCGCGGAATAAGTTTTACCATATCAGCTGTTTTAAGATTTTTTTTGATAGGTTATGTCAAATGTAATTGACATACCAACATTTGAACATGTAAATTATAAACCGTATGTGAAACTCAATTTTTGACATACACATGAAAACACATGTGAATAGAAAAGTGACATTCCACATGACAAATACACACAATGTGAACACAGCTTAAGAATAAAACAAAATAAAAACACAAACGATGGTAACAGGAAATGTCAAAAAATTGCATGAGAAACAAAAATCGTGCAACTGTTTCTACCCCTCTTGTTTCTCTAACCCGTTCGCAAACAAACATCATTTGCATGGAATTAATTGCATGAAAAATTGCATCGTGTAATTTGTCTCTAAAGCTAGTCAGATATTACAACGTTGTCATATCTAGCAATGTACTGACCACAGACTAAACTGAAGTAGTCTGTGGTACTGACATTGAAAAATTTTTAGCAAAAGGTAAATTGTCAGTTTAGACGACTGTAAGAAAACTAACAATTTCATTTGCACACAATTGTCACACAATGAATTTATCTGTCAACCGAAATTGTCAGTTCACACGGTTGTCAGATTGTTGTGTGGCATTGTCAAATTCGTTTTGCAGCTCTGTGTGTGTGTTTAAAATTTTTAAATATTGTCATGGAACAAAAAAGAGCAATTGGAACCATTTTATCTGCTTATGTCCTAATGCACACTTTTATTTAATTGTTCAATTTTCTTCTACTTTTTTCAAAAATTTAATCAATGTACACTTTGCATACAGAGTTGCATTTAGAAATAATTTCTATGACAATGCTGCCATTGGCAGATGCATAAACTTTGCACATATGACAATGAAAAGTGTTTGACAATTGTCTTAAAACAATGACAATGACAAAATTGTGTGTTTACACGATTGTTAGATGTCTGACAATATTTTTGTCTTCCAATGTACTGAAAATGCTTTTTCTTACAACGTTGAAAGGCAAAAATTTTAAGTTTATATGGTTGTTAGCCATTTTCTGAACATTTTTCGGACAACGTTGTAATATCTGACGATCGTGGACACATAGCTGAATTGAATTTTAAATTCTGATTAAAATAAAAAAAAAAATTGGGGCGGTTACGTCTATTTTCGAGTGGGCGGGGCTCCAAAGTTTGTAATATATTTAGCTATGTATATCTTGAGAACTACATTTTTTTATTAGACGATATATATATATCAAATGATAGGTATTTCCAAGACCTTTCCAACGATATATAACTTAACCTATTTATATGGACCACCTATTGATAAATTTCGCAAAATTATTTTTTGAACCGAAATTTTTTTAAAAAATCTAAAAAATCCGGGAAAATGGTCTATATGAGTAAGTAGATAAAAAATTTAAATATTTTCAAGTCAATAAATTTAAGGTATAACATGACCATGTAGGTAATATAAATGCGAAGATATAAAGAAAGGTTATGACATTTCACCATAAAAAATACAATCTGTACTACAAGAAGCCGGTGTTCTGTATACCATAGAGAAGAAAATTCTTCTGCCCGGCCGTAGAAAATCCTTCTGCACAGCCACAGGCCGGCAATACAAGAAATTTGTACAATACGAAGCCGATATTCCGTATACCATAGAGGAAAAAATCCTATCATACATACAACATTTTGAAAAAATGTGTTTTTTTTAATTTTTCAGATCTTATAATTCTATGATTATAGTACTTACAGACACATATGATACCTTAAATTAAATAAATTAAATCTTAATGTCTTGGCTATTTATAAACTAAAATAACACTTACATACCTACATATATAGACGTTTTTTTTAATTTTTTTAGATATTAAAATAAATCGGGTCAAAAAATATTATTTTCGGATTTAACCCATAGTCGGTCTATATTTTATAATCATGATATATATCGTTGGAAAGGTATTTTTAATACCTTTAATTTAATGTATTGCAAATTATCAGACACACAGTAGTTCCCGAGATATAGGCCTATATATTTTCAACTTTAAGCCGCCCCCTCGAAAATAGGCGTGACCTCCAACAATTTTTTTTTGCTGTCATCTCCTCTAAAAGCCCTATTTGATGATTTTTTTTGAGCATAGTTACTAAAACCGACGTGTTCCAATGAATTGGGTGCCGACAAAGGCCCTTGAAGTCAAAGTGGCAGCTTTTTGTGGTTACTGTAGGCTGTGGTAATTGACAACGGCCGGCGAAAATCCATAATACTACCAGTTTCCGACAGCAGTAGTAAAATCACTATTGTACCAAGAGATTGCCGTCAACGAATATCCCTTATGTGATGTACGTTGTTGTAACAGCAGTAATTGCTGAGTTTACAGACCTTGGCCGAGTGATCTCGGGTCATTCCGGTGCGTAGAACCGGCTGTCGTGGGAATGATGTGATGTATGTATGGTATTTGTTGTAAATGGCAGCATCTGTTTCTTAACACTATAAACTTCCCTACTGGTTTCCACATCAACGCATCCTTTATCATAGTGATTGATATAGGGATTCACGTTGCAATGACGACAACAGACTTGAATCGGTTTGGAAACCAACTCAGTTGTGATTTTTAGTATACTATAGTTGTTTCAAAGGCCGGTTGAGGGTTCTTAAATCCCATAGTATTATAACAGAATCAAGAAACTGAAAAGATAACTGCCAGTTGATGTTACACCCAAGCCATATACAGTTTTTGCTTGTATAATCTGCAGGGTGGAAGTGTTGTCTGTGGAAAATATGTTAAGCATTATATGTATATGGACATTTGGCTAACACATTATATTACATGGACATTACGGCAAGTTAAGGCCATAAACTAGGATCAAAAAAGTACGTTTAACATCAGTGTCGGTCTTATTGCGCACTTCATACAAATTAATGTCTTGAAACCAACTGCGACCATGTTCATATATATGCCACTCATTGCAAACACTTTCTTCCAAATCTTCTGCTCATCAAATTAAAACAATCGGAAATATTTGTGTAAAAAACACCGACAAAATTCATTTCTTATCAGCAAGAATGCAACAAACAAAAGACACAAAGAGAAAACAGAAAAACAAATATCTGCGTTTTGAAGCGCCCTATTCAGAACAGCTGTTTGCTTTGATTTTAGAAGTACATGTAGCAAAACAAATGTCAAATTATTTATGTATTTTATTTAGCGCCATCTAAGTTCAATTACGGAATTTTAATTGTGAAATTGTTTGTGTTCGATAATAGATGGCGTAAACGGAAACTAATTTCAAGAAAACAGCAGTGGTATTAAAACATTCCCGTATTTTTTTTTTTTTAAGTTCAGATAAATAAACGAACCGGGTTTTCCTTCTAAGACAAACAACGACCACAGCACAGCCGATGAGACCACAAAAAAAACAAACGATGACGAGGATGACGAAAAAATAAAAAAGGAATGATGAGGAGAGGGGATTGGAAAAATTCGCCTTCCTCCAAGAAATTTTTTTCTCGTGTGGTGGAATTTAAAAAAAGTGGTGAAAAAATCGTGCTGAGTTTTTAGAAATTCACCACCAACACTGATACATATTTGAAATTTTTCTAATCATTGAAAATTTTTGTCATCCTAAAAATACGAACTTTAACATGAATATAATAAATAGCATGCTGAGGTAAATTATAATTCACGTTTTTATTTTACTCTAATTTTAATTATAAAAGGTTTTATTAATTTATTAAAACAGAATAAATCGAAAAATTTATATGAAAATCATTAACATTTTTATAGTATTGAAAATATTGGGTATAAAAATATTGGAAATAAAAATTATAAATAAACTCAGATAGATGTCGATTCTTTTATCAGAATGTTAATGTTGGTCTCATGTAGAAAGGCCCTAACTCGCTATTTTTTTCGAAATTTGTTTATTTTGCGATTCCAATGCATTTAACGCAAATACACCTCACAAAAATATATTTCAATAGTGTAAAAAATAACGCTGTTAAAAGCAGTTGTACAAAAAAAGTTACATGTTGAATATTACAGTTTCTATTATGTTTTTACCTTCTCCTGTAAAGTTTCAAATATGCGAGTTAGGACCTTTCTACATGAGACCATCGATATATTTTTGCATCGCAATACAGAATAAGCACTCTGGATTGGTTAGATTGAATTAATTGTTTAAACATTTCTAGAAAAGTTTAATTTTTTCTTTTCGATATGGAGAATTTATATGTATGTATGTATGTATAAGTTCTGTAAATATTTTTATTTTTTATATTTTCATTAACTATACGACTATAAGTAATTTTTACATACAAGTCCTAGGGATTAATAAATCAATTAAACATATTAGAAGTACTATTTACACACAATTTGTATTGAAATCTACTTAATAATAACATAAAATATTCAAATAAACTGTTGGAGTTTAAGCTTAAGATTAAAAAAATGTAAGAAAAACTAAAATACATACTTAAATGTTAACAATACACAAAACGAAATTCAGTCTAAACTTGGTTTAAGAAAACATTACACAAATAAATGCAGTTAAATTTAGAATTATTTACGGGTATACCATTTGAACAGTATTTGATGAATTCTTTATTGGAATTTAAAATTATTGAATTAAGCTCTTGTTGTTATAATACATATTTGCACAAATTTATTGTTTAATAATAAGGAGATACATTTATATTTTAAGAACGGTTTACAAATGAGGCGGCTAAAATAAACTATGTTTTAATATTAGTTATAGTTAAGTGACTTTTGCAAGGTTTATAGTTCCATATCATAACGTTTCAGTAAAATGTTATCATTTAGTTGGCTTGTATTAATAATATCTAGAGTAGGTCTGAATTGATGTTATCTTGGATTATTTATATACTACAGTTTTTACTTTTATTTAGTGACACAGTTCCTTTGGACATTACTATAATATATCTAGTTTAGGGGCCATAAAGGCCTATAGATTTAAAAGACTTTATAATTTCTTTTGGGATTCAAATAAAACAAACAAACTTTAGTTCGAATACTTTGAATTAATTATTGAATTTAAGATTAAAACTGAGCTTACATTAACAAAAATATGGCACTTTATGAATTTTGTAAGAGATAAATAAACTAAATTATCCATAAAGTGAAATGAAATTAGTACATTAACTACAGCTTTAATCTTATTTACATTATTGCCAATTATAGTTGAAAATAGTATTATTTTAAATATACATAAGTAAATGAAGAAGAAATGTTTACATTTTCTTTAATCTAAGAATGGTTATTTTGAAGCGAACGTGAAAGTGACAATACAACTAAAAAACAATTTGATTGCATTTCGTTGCAGGCTGACAATTATGATTAAAGAGAAATACAAATTCGTTGAAGCTTTACTTAGTTAGGTCTGTTCTTTACAAAATCACGATTCTTGCCTTGATTTCTTAAACACAAGTTTAGTTGCCCAGATTTAGTTTATTTAAACTAAAACAGGTTAAAGTTTTAGATATACCCAACTTGCTCCAGCCTGCAAGCACTCATGCCTCCTCCTTATCATCATTCTCTTTCTCCTTCAACGAAAACTTCTCAAGTACAATTGGCAAAAATGTTTCTTTCGCACATTCATTTAGAGCTGGGCTCCAGGAAAGTCGTTTTCAATTGGATCTCATAGGCAGCATGCCGTAATGTTGGTGCTGTTGCTGGGTATGAGCTGGAGGTGGTTGCTGTTGTTGTTGCTGCTGTTGATGTTGTACCATCATTTGTTGTTGCTGATGTTGCTGGTGCGAGGATGGTCCCTGTGTTGGACCTTGACTTGTTGTGTATTGTCCCACTGTTGTGGAAGTAACTGAGGAAGCTTGTGACGATACTACCGGTGCAGAGACTTTACGTTCCGATTGCGTTCTCATGACCGAGGGATTGCCGGAAGACACTTGATTGTGTGTTGGCTGAGGAGGTGGATTATACAACAACATAGGTGAGTCAGTGCTGGGAATACGGGCGGGTGGCGTTACAGAGGAGCCATGATAAGAACCATATGAGCTGTCATCGGATTGGGCCGATTGACCGCGATTGCGGGGTACTGTCATGCCATAAACGGATTCGGGACGACGTTCGTATTTCTGATTACCATCCATGGGGTTGGGATTCTGTCTGGTGCCATAAACTGCTTGGAAACCTTGAGATGTGTCTTGGCTAGGATGTTGTGACGGCTGTTGTTGCTGCTGCTGCGGTGGCTGTTGTTGTGGATGTTGCATTAGTTGTCCTACTTGGGGATGTTGCATTTGGGTTGAATGTTGCTGCTGCTGTTGCTGTTGAGTTTGTCTGGCCGAAGAGCGAACACCATATATACTTTCCGTTCTCTGTTGCAATTGATTTTGTAAATTCTGATTTTGCAAATGCGAAGACTGTTGTTGCTGCTGCTGATGTTGTTGCTGCTGATGATTCAGTTGGGCATTCATGCGATATAAACTTTGAGCAGGCACCAAGGGACCCGAACGTGGTACTATATCACGATTAATAGCTGTATTACTTTTAGCATAGACCGATTGCGATCGATTCAAGTTAGTGCGTGTTAAGGTGGGTGAACGACAGTACATGGAACGGGTGCCACCGTATAAGGGTTCTGTCTGATCAAACTTGGGCGGTGCGGTATACAAATTTTGACAATAATTGCCATTACTGACTGAAGCAGCAGCTGCAGGATTTTGTGTGGGTGCGGTGTTGGCGGCTTGTGCTCTTTGGAAAGTACCCGTATATTTTCCATGCATATTTTGTTTCTCCATATCCAAATCATAGTTTAATTCG
The DNA here is from genome assembly GCA_916048285.2 of Bellardia pandia. Classification (NCBI taxonomy): domain Eukaryota; kingdom Metazoa; phylum Arthropoda; class Insecta; order Diptera; family Calliphoridae; genus Bellardia; species Bellardia pandia. The sequence continues at coordinate 80,549,099 of OU696530.1, read as the reverse complement.
TCCTCGGAATTAATGGAAGAAGATTCATTATCCATGGAAGCCTTACTGTGGCGGGCATTTCTTTTGGTATTGAAAATAAACTCATAAACAATGCCCGAAGCAATGCCACCTACCAAAGGACCAAACCAATACACCCAATGATTATCCCATTTGTTTAAAACGAAAGAAGGTCCCAATGAGCGAGCAGGATTTAAATACGGCATCTGTAATATGAGAAGAATAAAAAAAACATTAAATATTGTTAGTACAAAAAAGGATCTACATGATAAATATTAAAATCACAAAGGATGTACAAAGTATATAAATAGTTTCAAAGCAAAATAAAACAGCTGCCTATAGATTTTCCCACAGTTACTCGTTTTACTGAAAACTGTTGGATTTCCTTTCATTTCATTTGCTCTATTATGTATTTTAGAGCAGGTACATACATACATATGTATATATGTATATAAACATCCACATGCAGCTGCAGGTTTTTTCCCCTGTTAATTCATAATTTTTCCATTTGTTGTTTGAACAATACTTGGAAAATCTGTGCAAAACTGTCACGGTGCACAGGAATCTTTTCAAAAATAACTATAGTGTTTTATCTAGTTTAAAAACAGGATTTATTTGTGTTTCTAACAAATTCGTTAAGGGTGTAAAGGAAATTATATGTAACTAGCTGACCGCCCCGGCTTCGCTCGGTATTTACTATTGATTTGTATTTCATAGAACAAGATGTATTACAACCTGCCTGCTCTTATTTATTTGCAAATTTGTACAGCATACTTTAGGGGACTTTTTTTCAAATGTTGAATTTTTTCAGGAAAAAAATCATAACTGGAGAATGGCTAGACCGATTTTGGATTTCAAAATCAACTAACCATCATCACTCCTCCCTGTACCTTCCCTAAAAATTTTATGGCAATCGGTCGAGCCGTTCTCGAGTTATGGAGTGACAATCAAAATGTACACTTATTTTTATTTTTATACTAGCGGACCCCGATGCACTTCGTTGCACCCAACCAAAAAAAGAAATGAAATATTCTAGATTTTTTTTATGAAATGAATGCATTGTATTTAAAAATTATTAATGTTAATCCAAAACATTTGGATATTTTTTCGTTAGGTCGAACCGAAATTTAAACTTTTTTTTTCAAATGTTGAATTTTTTCAGGAAAAAAATCATAACTGGAGAATGGCTAGACCTATTTTGGATTTCAAAATCAACTAACCATCATCACTCCTCCCTGTACCTTCCCTAAAAATTTTATGGCAATCGGTCGAGCCGTTCTCGAGTTATGGAGTGACAATCAAAATGTACACTTCTTTTTATATATTTTTATATATATAGATTGAAGTGAAGATTGTTGCTATTGGCTACTGATCATTCTGAATATTTGTCAACTGAATTGAATAAAGTTGAAATAAAGAGTTTCAAACTGTCAGTTAAAACTGTACGTATGTGGGTAATAACTGACAGTTCAACTCAACTGTTCAGTTTAACTGAGAAATTTAAAATTGTTATACATAGTATTAACTGACAGTTTCAACTGCAGTTAACGTGTGTGGGGGTTCAACTGTACTGTTCTCAGTTCAATTTGTGTCGAGCGAGGGTGCTTATATTGTCGCGTAAACAGAACCAAGTGATAGTTGACTTTATTGCAATATATAGATCTGAACCTTGCCTATGCCAAGATAAACAGCATTTACATGCCGGTACTTTCCTACTACAACCTGTTTGATTTCCTACATGATCAAGACATCCCAAGAACATCAAATTCAAATCTGGGCAATGAGGAAATCTAATGGTTCTTCACTTAATTCTTTTAATAAACTAATGTGGGAAGATAAATTTCGTTGTAGTAACCACTTCTTGCACCACGGTTTACGCTGTTTATTATTTTTTTTTTTAATTACAAAAAGTACACCGAGAGCGGCCAAACCGTCTTGTGTGTACATATCAGTTTACAGTTTTAACTGAAACTGACAGTTAAAATGTTTTTCCTAGGTTTCTAATTATTAACATTTAGAATTAAAGCTAACAAAAAAATGTTGTTTTCATCAAATAATGTCATCATATTAGAAATATTTTCGAAATTGAAGCTTTTTTCAACAAGTAAGCAACACTGTTGTTTTATTTACATTACGAAGCGGGCCGCCTATTCAACACTCGTTATTCAATTAGTACCAGTTAAATTTTTTATAACGTTTTAATTTTTAAAGTTATTCTGGTAATTCTCATAATTTTGTTTATGAGACCATAAATTCATTAATTAAACTATTTTTAGCTGCTGTCACGAATCTTGAGGTCACTAAGGCTAATTTTTTACATTTAAACACATATTGGTTTGAAGGTCGCCCATGAAACATCATGTTAAATATGAAATAAAGAGAAAAAACTTTTGCCTCCTTTGAAGTCTGTCCGCAATGAAAATGGAATCATATGACAAACTAAAGAACCAGAGAAAGAAACCTTAAGATTTTTATAAGCTCACAACATTAACGAGATGCAATGCAAGTAAATCTTTAGTAAATTGCTGGCGATTTTAGTTTTTTTTTATATTTAAAAAAGAGAATACCAAAACAGCAGGTGTTTTTTGTTTTGGAACGAAACAAATTACAAGATGCTAAAATATTACAAAAAATAAAGAAAATGAAAAAATCTGTTTTTTTATTTACAACTTACCGAGACAAAACTGCACGCACTATAGGCGGCTGCTATGGCGGAGGCTGAATGCCCCATAACTTTTTTAACGGAATCCGTTGAAACAAAATATGTCAAGACAACAACAAATGTTAAAATAAATTCCACACCAAAACGTTCCCAGGCAGCTAAAGAGGCGCTGTGAGAAATAGCCGCCTGTAAATTACCCTGATAACCGGGCACGGTGACACTAAAAGAAAAAAAAACAAATATTTAGTTTTTATTAATTTAAAATATGTAAGAAAAGTTTTATATGTTAAGGATATAGATACGATACATTATTATCATGCTAAGGTCACTAAGATGTTTAACCTTTTTATTTAAGTTTGATTCCCAGGTAATCTGAGATTTAATATTTATGTAGCAACAACTACACAAGAGCTAAGGGATAACAACACTAGATACTAATAACAGTGTAAAGTCAAAACCAATGATAAAAATCCTAAAAATTCTCATAATTTACTTTGTATAGGACATACGGCTGCCAAAAAGCAGCTACAGCACAACTTTAGCATATAATGTGTGAACAGATTTTTTTTTTTTTGTGTTTTATTTTGCTCAAATTTGTTGCAGCCCAAAAAAAAGGTTCACATCATAACACCATTTATCCTTTTGTTTGCATTTTTTTTAAACTTACAATAATTCCTTGGCAAAGCCAAGATTTTTTCAAAGGTATGTATAGGTCATCATCAACACAATCATATTGTAAGACGTCATGATCAACAACAACAACAACAACTGTATACACAAGTAAGTACCACAAAAGCAGCGGCTGAAGCAACAGCAGTTGCAGCACTGCATAAAACAAAGTTTAATAAGACCTCGTCAGTTAAGACAACAAAAAGGAAGAAAACTACTACAACAAGATGAAACAAGTATACGAGTATTAAAGAGTTGAACTAAACAGCCAGTCAGCCCGCCAGACACATTTACCACCATCACTTGTACACTGACCAGACCATGACATTCTCATCACTGTTTATATAAGTATGTACATATGTATGTATGGATCAGTGATGGAAAATGCAATACTATTGTACTATTTTCAGTACTTTTTCACAACAAAAATACCACAGTACCCCCACATCATATTTAGTACTCTTTGTTTGTTTTGCTTTGTTCCCTGTTTAGAAATCCAGCGTTACTATTTTTATAATCATTGACCACCTTGGCTTCAAAACAAGAACGTAAGGAATGCACAAATTCGTTATTTATGTTATTTATTTTATCTGGGATAAGCTAATCTACAAAAGTAAACATAAAGAATTAATTTTTTAATTTTCTTATGTTTCATACATTTTTGTAGTACTCATTTCTTGTTTCAGATTTTTTGTGTATCATATGAGTTTGAAAACTTCAAACATATTGGTGAATGATCTATTAATGATATGGCATTAACACTAACATCATGCAGGCATGCTCATATGTTTATTACCTTAACCCACAACAAATAAAAATTTTTGAAACATATATTTTTACATAAAAATGAATTAATTTTTAGTTTGTTGTTATAATAGCTCTTTTTTATTAAACTGAATTAATTTTATTTTTGAATTATTTTTAAATAGATTTTTATTTTTTTTTTTTTAATAAAAATATGTCTCCTATAAAGTACCAAAATGTTGAAAAAAGTACTCTTTTTGTTGTCGGTCAGTACCATTTAAATTTTTAATTTTTCCATCACTGGTATGGACTGTACTGAGGAAGATGGTATTTTTTCCCACGGTCATATAATCAACATACAATGACGGTATCATCATTTACTTTGATTACAGGTTGTTCAAAACAACAACAACAAAATATGTGTTTAATGTGCAAATTTGTTTATAAATTGTTATTGTTTTAAAGAGAGGTCAAAAGGAACATGAAACAAGAGAAGAAAACAGTTTAAAATACGAGCAAAGAGATAAACATTCACAGAGAATGATTAACATGTTGTTGGCTACTTCACTCACACTAACCAATAACAGTAACTTTTGATACTGTTGTTGTTAACAAAAACGTATAAACTATATTTAAAAATAAATTGAATTTTACTTATTTTTAGAAATAACTAGCTGACCGCCCCGGCTTCGCTCGGTATTTACTATTGATTTGTATTTCATAGAATAAGATGTATTCACAACCTGCCTGCTCTTATTTATTTGCAAATTTGTACAGCATACTTTAGGGGACTTTTTTTTTCAAATGTTGAATTTTTCAGGAAAAAAATCATAACTGGAGAATGGCTAGACCGATTTTGGATTTCAAAATCAACTAACCATCATCACTCCTCCCTGTACCTTCCCTAAAAATTTTATGGCAATTGGTCGAGCCGTTCTCGAGTTATGGAGTGACAATCAAAATGTACACTTATTTTTATATATATAGAAATAATATACACACACCTACATATTTAGTTCTGAGAATTATTTTTGTTTTTTTGTTTATTAAATTTCATAATCAATATCTCAACCTAATTTATAAATAAAGTTGTTATTGCCACTACAATATCCAACAATAAGATTATGTATCCTCCAATGGATAGCAATGATCTTGCAAGTGGATTTTGATGATCTAGTATCTCCTAAAATATCCTGGAGTATTGTAGGAATATTGAGACCATCCCTATGGTTATTTTAAATATATTCAGAAGCATCTATTAATAGCCTTAAGAGTTTTGTCTTGAGAAGCTTCTTTTGGAAAAGCGGAAACTTATACGAGAATGGCAACAAAGCAGTTCACCGACTGCAAAACAGAGGCTGTCCGCTGCAAGTAAAATATTAAGAAGGGCCCTTCTTTCAGAATAGGATCGCTGAAATGTAAATTTCATTAAAAATTTAACAAATACTAATCACACAAATGTCTACCTTTGGGAGACCGGTAGAGGGCCAAAGTCCATTACGAAAATCTGATTGCACCTGATTCTGATTCGCAGAACATTTACGTAATGTATTTCAGTCATTAGACGATATTAACCCAAGAAAGTCTCGGGATATGATTAAATAACACCATCCATGATAAAAATAAAAAAAACACCTACCTAATGTACCTATTGTTGTGCTAACCGTATCATCCTCTTACAGACCAATTAGCTTACTATCCTGTTTGTCGCAACTATTTGAAAAAGTATTTCAAAAAAAATTATAAACTTCCTGAATGATCAAGATCCCAGTTCACCAATTTGGTGTCCGTGAACAACATGGAACTATAGAGCAAGTTTAGCGTTTAACTGGAGAGATAAGAAAATCTTTTGAGCTTAAACAATCTTGTTCGGCTATCTTTTTAGATGTCGCACAGGCATTTGATAAAGTTTGGCATAAAGGTCTAATACATAAGAATAAATGCTTACTGCCTCCTAGTACTCACAGATTCCTAGAGTCTTACCTATCGGATCGCTTATTTAGGATTAAATACAGTGATTATGTGACAAGTGACAACGAAAGCAGAGCTGGAGTTCCACAGGGGAGTATTCTCGGACCAACACATTACTTTATATACACTTCTGATTTACTAACGAGTGAAAATGTAACACTTTCTACATTTGCAGACGACATTACCATTCTTAGTTCACATGTGGATTCAAGTGAGGCATCTATAGAACTGCATAATTATCTCAGATGTGTTGAAACGTGGTTAAAAAACTGGAAAATAGGTGTAAATAAATCGAAAAGTAGACATGTTACGTTTACGATTAGGAGATGTATTGATGTTATTTATCTTATACAGAGGGCCCAATCGAAAATTCTTAGGACCATGACGGGAGCAGCATGCTATATAAGGAATGAAAACATCAATAGAGATTTAGAAGTACCATTGGTTAAAGATGAATTCAGAAAAATTCGTGAGAATTGTTTTGTAGAATTCAAGCAGCTATAAGGATTCGCAGAGCTGATTTACCACCCTACTTATTTATTGCCCATTATGGCACCCTCAACCAAATATTGATGAAAATGATATTACTTACACATAGTTTTAGCATTCAAGTAGATTCAAGTAGAGATACTTTTTTCAATGGCCTTTTTTTGACAGATCACGTGTGAGTCGTGTCATGCTGTCATGTTATTATACCCTACACCACAATAGTGGGGAGGGTATATTGGATTTGTGCTGATGTTTGTAACGCCCAAAAATATTAGTTCAACACCCACCTTAAAGTATACCGAACGACTCAGAATCACTTTCTGAGTCGATTTAACTATGTCCGTCCGTCTGGCTGGCTGGCTGTCCATGTAAAGCTTGTGAGCAGAGTACAGGTCGCAATTTTGAAGATATTTCGCTAAAATTTGGTACGTTTTTTTTTTTTTTTTTTTTTTTTTTGCATTTAATTATTTATTGAATCTTCATATTTGAATATTCAATAAGTATTCAAATCTTAATACTAAAAAGAAAATAATAAGCCCAGCCAGTGCTAGACAAAAATTTTTATGATACTAAAAAAATTTCACATCAACTGATCCAGTCATCTGTTTTGCGCTTGAGTTAAAGCAAGGGTATCCCTCCTTCTCAACCGATTGTGGCCACTAAAGTTAAGGATGTCTCGTGCAAGTGGGTTTGGATGGTGTTCAAGTTTGCTGACATACTTTGTCGCATATTTTGTAAATTCGACTTTTACTAATGGCACGCCTAGATCTTTGTGGATTCGAGAATTTTTAACATACCATGGAGCTGCAGTAATTATACGTAGAATTTTATTTTGACCCCTTTGAATTTTTTCAATGTTTGATGCTGAGGCAGTACCCCATAATTGAATTCCATAACACCAGATTGGCTTTAGAATTGCATTGTACAACAAAAGTTTGCAATCCAATTTCAATGTAGAGTTTCTGCCGATTAACCAATTAAGTTGCACTGCTTTTAATCTCATTTGTGTAAGTTTCGCTTCAATATGAGACTTCCAAGTTAAACGGCGGTCGAGGTGAATGCCGAGGTATTTGACTTCATTATGTTGAGGAATAATTTGATTATTTATTCTGATGGACGAGCAGGTATCTTTTCGCAATGTGAAAGGGATACGAATACATTTTTGTTCATTTACCCTGATTTTCCAAAGCTCTAGCCAATTCTCTAGTTTATAAACATAATTCTGCAAATTCTGTGATGCAACTTGGTGGTCCTTATGGACGCTGATAAAGGCTGTATCGTCTGCAAAAAATGACGTGTGGATTTTGGGGTCTGACGGCATGTCGGAGGCATAAATCAAATATAAAGTAGGGCCCAGTATGCTACCCTGTGGCACACCTGATTCAATTGGCTGAGCGGTACTTAAAAAATTGCCTTCTTTGATATTAAATTTGCGAAAATTTGGTACGTGATATTTTTTCGGCCCAAGGATGGATAGGATTGAAACTGGTGGAAATCGCTCCATTATTTCACCTGGCCCCCATACAAATGTCCTCCCGAAATTGGGGTTTACCGGGGTTTAAAAGGCATAACTCTCTCAAAATTGTTGGTATCGAAATAAAATTTGAAACAAATAATTTTCTTATACATATACAGAAATAATGACACCTAATTTTATAATGGTTGGTCCATAATTAGTCGAAACTCCCATATAAGACACTCTCCGTAATTCACTTTAAGCTCTATAAAACGTTTAAAAGTATTTATGTATATCGAGATAAAATATAACATATATAATATTTATATTCACAGACATCATGACACTAAATTTTTGGATGATGGGTGCACAATAGGTTATATCTTCCATATAACGCCCATTTCTGAAAAACTGTTTTATTTATATACTGGGTGTATGGTATTATATGGTCGGGCTTGACCGACTATACTTTCTTACTTCTTTTTGTTTAGTATTGTTTGGCATTTCATAATGGAAAGAATTACGTCTGAACAACGTTTACAAATCGTTCAACTTTATTACGAAAATTCACGTACTGTGAGGAATGTGTTTCGTGCACTTTGCTCAACTTATGGTCAACATAATCGGCCTATTGAGCGTACTACTTGCAACACCATCACCTATTTTGAAACCCAGCATTCATTATTGGATAATATTCGACCAAATAGACCACGTCCAGCACGCTGCGAAGAAAATATAGCGGCTGTAGTTGAGAGTGTACACGAAGACAGTGAAGAGTTGATTCGGCGCTGTTTTCAGCAACTCGGAATGACGTGTGGACTATTTGATGCCTGAAATTTAAGCTCATAATCTCGGCGACATTTGGTTTCAGCAAGACGGCGCCACTTTCCACACATCGCATCAATCCATCAATTCAATTTAGGCCTTGGAGGAAAATATCAAGCGTGTCGTTCGCCAGTTACCAGTCGAAATGCTCGAACGAGTCATTGAAAATTGCGACGTAGCAACGGCCAACATTTGATAGACATAATCTTCAAAAAATAAATGCCAAAGTATGGTCTTTCAAATGATTCTCAATTAAATTAGAATTTTCTGTTTTTTTCTTTAAACAAGTAGGGAAACTCTAAATGGATCACGCTTTATAATTTGCTTATGTATCTTTTTTATTTATGATCTCAATGTATGTATTTTGTTACAAAAGAAATGGATTTACAAGCAAGCAGCCACAATGTTCTTCTTAAAACCTGCCACTAAACATTTTTTCAAGTGCGTTTTTGTGTCTCTACACTTCTGGTAACATTAAACTGACATGTGATATTTTGTATATCATTTATGGAGAAAAGAAACAAGTAGACTTTATTTTAATTTCAATAAAAACTAAAATATCATGCATAAGTGCTTGCCATTTTTTTTTTTTTTTTTTTTTGTAATTGAAACCTCTTTTGTACCGTTAAAATATTTAAAACTAAAATACAACCACAAGCGCAAAGAATACACACATCCTGTTCGTAATTTTTATCTAACAAAGAGAAAAAGCCCACAAACTTTATGAGCAAGCAGTCAGCATTTAACAACCCTACTCTTAAGCAGTCAGCCCGCTATACAGAGTCTATTGTTAGGATCATTTCTGTGTGAGGAACGAACAATTAATCAGATTAACACGCTTATGATTTTTAATACAAAGTGGTGCACACTGAAAATTGTATTGTTACTTTAAAGTACACGAAGAGTTGTAGTTGTAGAACGAACGCACTGCACTTGTCCATTTAACTGAAAAATTAAAAAACATGTGTCCATAGATATAAAAAGTATGAAAATACAATTTAATGAAACAATGTCATAATTTCAAATTTTATTTCAGGGGGTTTCAACACTTACTAACAAACATTGGCAATATGAGAAATTTATTACTTTTGCCATTTTTTTTTTCTTTTTAATTTTTAATGGTCCTCAACCACTGACAACATTCCTTACACCCTTATAATTATTGCAAATCTAGCCTTTAGGTTTTTTCTTTCACAATGACCATAAACTTTAATAACAAACATTTAATTATTATTTGTTCACACATATCAATTAAACAAATATCCCTGGCAAATCAGTTATTGTTAAATGTAAATCAATTGATTTTAAAATTTCGTCATGCTAAGAAATTTACTTTTCTCTACTAAAGGGACTTAATATTTATTAAATTTCTGATTTTATTATCTGTGAAATTTGAGTTTAGAATTTAAAACCTTTTAAAAGTTAAATGATGCATTAAATGTAAATATACTTTTACTCATAAGTTTATTTAGTTAAAATGTTTTGTATGATTTTCTTCCCAAAAAAAGGGGTTGAAATTTTTATTTGTCAATAAAAACAAGTGTTTTTTCAAGTATTTAAATTTTATGTTAATATGAGGGTGTCGGCAATTGTTGTTTTTTTAAGAAGAGATTTTTAACTAAATTGTAATTTTTCTTGTTCAATCAAGCATTTAAGTACTTATTAAGCCTGGTACTGCTGTACAGTTTTTAATGTTTTTAACGAGTTTTTTTTTTTGGATAAAATCAAATTTTAAAGTTTTAAGTTTCACACGTTTAAAATATCGGACCAAAGAATTGATGGATGTAGTATGCAATTGAATTCAATTGAAACAAATTTGCAAATTATCCTTTTAAGAATTGTAAACTTCACATTTTTTCAGATACAGTAACGATTATAAGTTTTATTATAAAACTTAATATTTAATTATTAAAAAGTAAAACCTATGTTTAGGTTTAAAATTTTTTTTTTTTCAAAAACTAATTATTATTTTATAAGTTTTATTTATCATACAAAAAATAATCATTATCAGCCATGTCACAGAATTTAATTAAAAGCAAAACGAAAAATTTTTATGAAATGACACCCTTTTTAATTTTAAGCATTTTTAAGTTTCATTCCGAAAAAAATTTTCGTTTTACTTTTTCTATAGAAGCAAAATACGGAATTAATTCTACTTCCGAACGGAATTAATGGACCAGCACTCAATGGACGACTACTGCTCATGCATTGTGTTGAAACTAGGAAAATAGGTTATGGGAGGGAGGATAGAATGAGTAGTGTTTGTAAACATTTGATTTGAATTTTCCTATATTGAAAGTGGCAGGGAATACTTCTGCTGGTAGTTTATTCCACGGCTAAAAAACGAATTTTCCGTATAGTGTGTTGTGCGTTCCAATGTCTAGTCGACCATGAATTGATAGGCACTGACTGAAGAAAGTGTCTTACGTAAAAAACTACTTATTTCGGGAACAAGTTCCCTAATTTCAGCAGAACACATTCCATTACAGTAACGCTAGTACAATGAAACACAACCCGCATTGCGACGATGATCCAATGAATCAATAGAGTTGGATACCCTACTGTCACCGAAAAGTATATTCCTGTAACCCCAAAATAGACTTCGAAGCACCGGCTTATACATGAGAGTTGTATTCCATTTTCGGTCGAATATAGGCGGTGTAAATAGTATGGAGATCAGATGGAGTGAAGTATTTTCTACGCCGTTTTAAAAAACCAAGGCACTTGAACGCTTCTTTTGACACTTGAAAAATGTGTGGAAACTGGATTCTCATGCCTAGAACGTCAAGAGCGTCTCATTCCTTAATATTTACACCGCCCATAAAAACAGATAAAGCAACATGATCTGTTGTACGTTTGTGCGTTAATATACAACATTGAGTCTACGTGCGTTAAAATCGACTCTATTCGCACAACCCAATTCTGAGATTGTCTTAAGATCTTGGCTCAGCGTATCATTCTTGTTTTGGCTCATTTCCCCAATCTCTTAAGGGTTTGGTCTATGGTTAAATGAGTTAGAATGGCAAATGTTGCTATCATCTGCAAAAGAATAGATAAGAATGGAAGTTTGACATAGGAGGTCATTTATATAGATGAGCAATAAAGTAGGAGGAAGAACGCAACCTTCGGGTACTCCGGTACATGGCTTTTATTTATTAAAAAAATATGAAACTTATGTATGGAGATTATTATTATTAAAATTATTCTTGAAAATACATATTTATTATCGAAATGCCTCGCATATGCCTTTGTATTGAATGATTTAAAATAAAATGATGAAATGAAGAGTACTTTAACAATTATAAAATTCAGTAAAAATATCTCGTCTCTATAGAAAAGTACCTAATTGAGGACTTTTACTCGAAAGCCGTAATTTAAAAGTTTTGATATAAAAATGTTTATTTCACAAAAAATCGGATTAGTATAGAATTACAAACTTTGGTATAAGCAATACCGAATTAATTAATAAATTTTAAAATGTTGAAAGTGATTAATAGAAAACAAGTTAGAGTGCAATATTCCGCTGTGAATAATTTTAAATACCTTCCACCTAAATGTAATAAGAAATACAAAAGCTACACTGATTATAGGACTTGAATATACTTAAGCTAGATTTACACGATTGAAATTTTCTTCAAAATGCTTCAAACTCGTGTAAACAGCAAAATTTATTCAAAATTTATTTATTTAATAACTATATAATAACTATTAATAAATTTTGAAGAATTTTTCCTGTTTACACGAGCTTTATTCTATGTTTTTTATTTAGTATTTAAAATATTGTTTGAAAGACAAATTAATGAACAACATAATTTATTTAAAATTTTTCTATATTTTATCTAATTTTGACCATTTATAATTGATGTAATTATCAATTCTTACAGAGTTTGTCTTATTTTCATAACAATCTTTTTCCCATAATCACCACGAGTTAAGAAACAGAGTATAAAGAAGGGTAAGATTATAATGTGAAGGTTCCTTTTATTGGATTTGATCCCAATAACATTATTTACAAGAGATTTATGGTTGGCATAGTAAAAATGAACCAATTATGGACTGATAGCTTATAAATCTAATTGTTTTTTCGGAAATGGTCCCTATATGGCATTTAGTACAAATCTTCTTAAATTTCGGAACAAAGAATTTTATGCATTTGAGGATATCTCACGTCGATAATAATAGTATTTGTAAGATACATAACAGGGGGGTTACTACGTATTTCGATTCGAAAGCAAAAGCTTTCGAAATACAATGTAAAAAGTATACAAATTCGAATGATTTTCTTTTCGAATCGAAATACATAGTATCCCCCCAGTATTACAGTGAATTGCGGAAGTGGACCTTATATGGGGAATATAGTCAAATATTAACCGATATTATCAAAATTCAGCAGTTTGAGTTTGGCATATTTGTAAATGCCCCGTGTGAAATTTTGGTGAAATTCGGCGCCGTTATTTATAAAATATTTATGAGTATTGAAGTAATTTTCAGAAGAGGGTTTTATATGAGGGATATGGTCAAATATGGACTGAAATTTGCAAAAATCCTGCAGTGTGATTTTTGTGGATATGTAAATCATCTATGTAAAGTCTTGCATCTATAACGATATTTATAAGATATATATAAGATTAATGACTTTTTCGGATGTGGTCCTTATATGAGAGTTATGACCACTTATGGGCCGACCACCATAAAATTTAGTACAACTAAATTTTGCCAATTCATATAAATGGAGATAAACAAATGTTTTTTCTTCACAGTACATAATTATATCCTTGCAGATATCTATTGGTTTAGGGTTATAATTATCTATCTCAGCGATTGCCTTATTAAGTTCCTCATCATAATCGTCATCTTCATCGCTCGAAGTTACTACAATTGAACTTAAATATTCGTTAAGATGTGAATGGCTTTTTGTGGCATCTGATCCTGATGATGTTGGATCTTCAAAGTTGTTTTGCCTAGGTGATGGTGTGTTATTATTCTTAAAGAAAAATTTTAATTTACGAACACTGTATATTTGCAGCATAAGTTTTTTAAACGATTCCATAGCTTTTGAAGTAATACTCTTCTTATTCTCGAATCTAGATAAATAGCAGAAATAGCAATCTGATTCTCTATTTGAGTTTCTTCTCAAAAAAGTTTCCCAAAGTAGTGATATGTTAATTTTTTACTTTTAATGTAATAAAGAAAGCCACAGTTTACAAAAATCTACAAGGTATAGTTGATCACTTTAAAGATTTAATGTAGCTGTATAAATGGGTTCTAAGATATTAACAAGACCTCTTAGAGATTTAAATTCAATTCCATGCGCGTCTCACAAAACCCTTCAAATTCTAAGAGCTTTTTTAACATAGAGAGTTGAGTTCCAACGGGTAGCAATATCTCCTTCTGGTTGATGTAAGCCTTAAGCGATTAACATATACCTACATGTACGGTATACAATGACAATTACGGATCTACATACCTGTAAGTAGGAGTTCTTAAAATTTTAACAAGTTGTCGAGCTTTGTTTATTTGTTGTAAAAAGTCCCTAACAGCAAGTTGCAAAGTATGGGCTGCACACTTGATTGAAAAATGGAATTGACACAAAACCCATTTAATAGCTGATTATCGTCGAGTAGGTATAATTTGAAATTATACTAGTATTAGTTTCATTTAACATCTTTACAGATTCAATCATATTTCGACTATTGTCGATTGTCGGTAGTAACGCAATAAATCTGTGCCCTTTTCCATGCCATTTCCACACATAAGTTAGCTTTAATATGCCTTTTATGGTGTTCAATAATTTCAAGGGTCTTTAATATAATTTTATTACCATTATAAAATTATATATTTATATCCAAATTTCCCCGGTTATGTCTTGTTACTGTATTAATTTTTAAGCAGAATACCTTTTCTTTAAGTATCAATTTTATGTAATTATAACCTATACCACCATAGTGGGGAGAGCGTATATTGGATTTGTGCTGATGTTTGTAACGCCCAGAAATATTGGTCCAACACCCACCTTAAAGTATACCGATCGACTCAGAATCACGATATCCGTCCATCCGTCCGTCTGGCTGGCTGTCCATGTAAAGCTTGTGCGCAGGTCGCAATTTTGAAGATATTTCGATAAAATTTGGTACGTGATATTTTTTCGGTCCAAGGATGGATGGGATTGAAACTGGTGGAAATCGGTCCATAATTTCACCTGACCCCATACAAATGTTCTTCCGAAATTGGGGTTTACTGATCATAAATGTTTGAATTATGCAAGTATCCAAACAAATTTCATCACAAATGAGTGGTAAATAAAGCCAACTCACATCTATGAATTTTGTGCAGTTCGGTCCATAATTACTCGTAACTCCCATATAAGGCCCACTTCCAAAAATCACTTTAAAGAGAATAACTCTATCAAAAATGTTGATATCTAAATAATATTGAACGAAAATATATTTCATATGTCTAAAAATAATACGGTACAATTTTATTACGATCGGTCCATAATTATTCGAAACTCCCATATACACTTTAAGCTCCATAAATCGTTTAAAAGTATTTATGTATATCGAGATAAAGTTCAACACATATAATATTTATATTCACAGACATCATGACACTAAATTTTTGATCGGTCCACAATAGGTTATATCTCCCATATAACGCCCATTTCTGAAAAACTGTTTTATACATATACTGGCTGTAGGAAATTATATGGTCGGGTTTGACCGACTATACTTTTTTACTTTTTTTTAATACCATTCATTGTACTTGTCACTTACCATTATATTTGATAAAATTAGGTTCATTTCAAGTCAACTTGGCATTTGAATCCAAAACGCATCTTTAACATCATTTTCAGAAAAATTAACATTTTACACTTCTTCTCCAAAGTAGTACCATTTTTTGATTGTTTACCTGTTTTATAAACATCTTGATGTTTTTCTTTTAAATATCGTTTTATGTTATATACCTTGTTTACATATTATAAATACACTCGTATAAAAACCGATCTTCATAGAAATGAAAGAAAAATCGTGATAAATTATACCGTTTGGAACCCATTTTTGAATAAATATTACATAACGAATTAAACAATTATGAATTTAATAAATAAATATGAAATGTAACGTCACTATACAAGGTGAGTGCAGGAGCACAGCTGACTGACTTTGTTTACAATCTACTTATGTCAAAAGTAATACTTTTTCAAGTGTTTTTGACAGTACCCTGCAAAAATTTGTGAAATATGTGGTCCATTATAGCTAAAATGTAGTGTCTACATTATGGTTCTATGAAATGCACTTATGGAACATTTAATTTTTAAAGCAGAACTTCTTGTTACACGACAATTATTCGTGCTTTAACGACCGTAATCGTTGTTTAAAAACATTTGATGTAGTTACAAGGAGTAGCTTTGGAAATAGTCCCGTGTTATGCAAAGCTGGAGTATATGGTCCAGTCCTAGGACATCGTAATGTTAAATGGACTAGTTTTTTTCAAACAAATGGATTATGTTTGGAGTACTTCTGGTCCATTGTGAAGTAGTCCATACATGCGTGTATGGAGTACTCGCGTTTTTTGCAGGATAGTACATTATTTTACACAAATTTCTGTATTGTGTTGTATTTGTTGCCGATTTGCACTCACCTTGTATTTTACACCATGTTATATGATCCTGTAAAATTATTATAATGAGGGTTACGTCTTTGGGCATTTTAGGTAACGATATGTAACTACGATTGTCATACGAACAAAAAATAAATAAATTGAGTAGCTACTTAAAAATATAATTTTTAACTTTTATGAAAAAAAGTAAAACTCAAGACATAAGTTTTATTTGTAGTTTCAAAAATTTAATTCAAAACTAATCATTAAAAAACATATAAACAAAAAAATTTTAAATATAATAATTATTTTATGAGCAATAAATAAAATTAAAAAATTAATCATTAAAATTAAGTTTTTTATATAAAAATTAAAAACTAAAAATCATTTTGTTTTCTGATATTACATCTGATTAGAATGAAATTGGTGTACTCAAATTTATTGTGGTGTTGTTCCTTCTTGTACATATGTATATGATTTTTTCTTTTAAATTTCATTAATAATTATTATTTTTTGTCTCTGCATTTTTTTATAAAACCATAAAATCAATTATGTTACTTTCTAATTTTTTAACAATAAAATAAAATAAAATCTAAATAAGTGCAACTTAGTTCCTTGCCGCACCCTATTTAAATCCATCTATTTAAATATTTATGATAATAAATTATCTTTAAGGTTTTTTGTATTTTATTGTATGTATATTGTACATATGTATTTTGCATAATTTTTTTCCGATAACCTTAAAAAACTCTTAACAGCAGCATTTATGTCCCATAAATATGTTGAGATTTTTTATCTGCACAAATTTGTTGTGAAATCCTCTTAAAATCAAATGATTATATACAAATAAAACCATCATATGTATGTATGTATATACTTAGGTTTTTTATCTTACATACATAGTTAATCAACAAAATCAAAATCCTATCAATTGATTAGCATTAAACAATAAACGGAAAAAAAAATAAAATATAAATTAACAAGGAAACCCTTAAAAAGGGAATTATTAACAGCTAAACATTAACTACTGTTAGTTGTAAGTATACATGCATGTGTGTGTGTATGTATGTAAATTCCATGTAAATTATTTCCTTGTTACTCAATAGAAACCGAAAAATAAACAATAAACAACAATTTCGTGGTTTGTTACATATTCATTTGATAAACTTTGAAAGAAATAAAAATCACAAATTGAATTAACCCCTCAATTGTTTATAACCATGTGGCTGTAGTTGTTGTTTTTGTTGATGCTGATGTTTCTTCTTCTAATGCAGTTGAATGTGTGTTATAGGGGTTGCCATTTACTTGTTCGTGTTTAGATCACACTCAATAATTGTGGTACTCGTATAGTGATACTTTTTTTTTATTACTTGTGACACTTTTTATAAGTGTCACTTAATTTTTATTATTTATTCTGTCTGGTGCTGCACTTTTTTCCAACAATTCGTTTATTTTTTGCTGTCATATGTTTAATGTAACACACAAACAAGCGCATTCAAATTTATGTTAAAATTTATGACCAAATGTTTTGTATGTCATGAGATTTTGCTTGTTGCGAGGTATGGGGCAAATGTGGGTGAATTACAACTTGTTAACCGTTACTTGTTTTGTGTAAGAACAACAAAAAAAAAAACGAAAGAGTTTCCTTAATTGTTTATTGCTTTGTTTTTTTGTGGCATATGCAAACATTTTATTTCGAACAAGGCAATTGAATTTCAGTATTAAAATAATTAACATATGGGTTCAATTTTGTGAATGATTTTCATAAACAACAGGTACATGTATTTTTGGAAAGGAAATGTTGTAATTCTTTTAAATAAAAAAATTTAATAGTTTTCTTCATTAGCAAATTAAAAGCATTTTGATTTTTTATGGTTGCCAGTCAACCTGTCCTGTTTTTTATTGAAAATTGTCAGAATACTTTATTTTATAAGTTTATACCCGGGGTGAAATTCATTAGTTTATTTTCTTTAATTGACAGTATTTTTGTAATTTTAATAGATTTTTATTAGAAAATCTTAAAAGGTCTTTGAATTTTAATTGCAATAGCAAAATAAATGGAATAACAATAAAAACTTAATAGATCTTATTTAAAAAAAGGTCAAATTTATGTAAATTTCGTAAAATGCTTATAAAGATAATAAATCTTATATCATGTTCACACTTGAGTTTTTAAACGCGTTAAGGCACCTCAAACGTGATTAAGCTCTAATCACTTCAAAATTGAGATGATTAACCATACATTGAAGTGATTTGATAATCACTTCATATTGACATGATTACATTTTAATCATTTCATTAATCACATAGAATCATCTGAACATACCTCAAACTGATTAGGATGTAGCATCGGCCATAGTGAACATACCTTATAGGTGTACTACCGATAAATAATTTTTGACAGAACGTGAATATTTAAAAAAATTAAAAAAATGTATGTTCACCATTCCATCATTAATTACTTTAAAATAATCTGATGAAAACTTTATTAAAGAATTTGTTTCCATTTTTAATATTTAAAACAAAATTTGTGTGTTGTTTATTTATAACCTGTCTAGAACTGCCAACTTAATCATCTCAAATGTAATGTGAACGGCTTTGATTAACTTAATCAACATTTTGCTTAAACGCGTTTAAAAACTCAAGTGTGAACATGGCATAACATCTACGAGTTTTTCTAATAAAATCCTGCAAAAATATCTTACTGTAATCCCCCAAAATTAATGTTGCATTTCATTTCTCTTCTTTAAACGTTTGGCATCAATAAAATCCGAAAAATCGTGGTCTCCATGTAACACTTTTATGTAGGCCATAGCAAACATACAAATGTTGCGGTTTTACAGTTTCATCAATTTGCCATAAATGTCAACAAATTTTAAAAACATTAGCATAAATTTTCACGCATTGTAATGCATTAATTTGCAATTTTTATTCCTGTTTGTTTTTTAAAAGTGCAGAAAATTAATGATCAATTGATATTCACTATAATATTTTTCAAATTTGCGAAATTTTCATAAATATGCAAATTAAATTTTCAAAATATGTCATACATTTTTGAACCCCGCAAAATTGATGACAAAATAACAAAAGTATTACGGTATGAAAATAAAACTAATAAAAGTTTAATAACATATCAATAAGGCGTACATTTGATTATTGCTTGCTCTATGATATCATTGAATTAGGGAGAGAAATTTCTGTAAGGCCTTTCACAAGTTTCTTTAAATCATTAGCATATTTTTCGCAGTATGATTTATTAATTACAAAAATGCACTTGTGTTGTGTATTTTGCAATTGACAGACAATTAATGATCAATGGTATTTTCATGGTTGAGGTTTTAATTTTCCGTAAACTAAAATTATTAAATAACAATTCAAAACTTTACACAGTTAAAAAATACAATATAAGTGTGCAGAATTTGGAATATGCAAATTATTTTGAAATACAAATAGAGTGTTGTTAATGATTTTTAAAAGTTATGGCACCTTTTTTAATAGTTTTATAAGATTCTGCTTTAATATAAATAGTTAGGGATGTAATATTATCAAGAAATAATATGTCGATGGGATATCACACATTTTTTTTTAACAAACACAATCTGCGAAGCTTTTTGGCCTGTCTGCAGAAAACACCCAAAGTCTTTGGCGGGAATCGAACCCGTAACCCTCTGACTGATAGTCCGGCACAATATCGCCTAGTCTATCTGCCCCACAAGCGGCAGAACATGCCTGGCTTCTATGTGGAAAGTAAAAAAAATCTATCAAAATGATTTTATTGATTTAATTTTTAGCGTTTTTAAGAACGTCACTAGGTTGTAAAATTTTGAAAATGACACGGAACTATATTCAAACTGTAAACATATCAGCTGTCAAACAATATGTCACTTAAAATGTTGATTAGTTCTTTTAAAGAAAGCACTCTCAACACAAATACAGCGTTTACTTTTTACTTACAATGTCTTTTAATAATTTTCAATATTTTGTATACTTTACTTTTTATTATGAGAAGGGTATATATAAGTTTGTCATTCCGTTTGTAATTTCCACAATATAAGTTTCCGACCCTATAAAGTATATATATTCTGGATCCTTATAGATAGCGGAGTCTATTAAGCCATGTCCGTCTGTCTGTCTGTTGAAATCAAATTTCTGAAGTCCTCAGATATCTTCGAGATCCAAATCTTCAATAATTCTGTCAGACATGCTTTCGAGAAGTTTGCTATTTAAAATCAGCAAAATCCGTCCATAAATAACGGAGATATGAGCAAAAATCCGAGACAACCTCTGAAAATTTCATCAGAAAAACTAATAAACTCATCAACAGATGGTGTTGATCACACAAAGTATATTAATATTGTTACTAACAAATTCATCAATAGATGGCGTGTTTAACATCAAAGTGCTCGAAAACGTTAAGTGTGTTCTTAAACCGTAATATAATTGTGTAAAAAGACAGTGTGTTCATTTTTAATTGTGTTTGTGTACATTTAAATAAATAAAGACTAGTTATACATATTTGCTTCAAACTACTTGACGCTTTTATTTTGCAATTAAAAAGAATCCGGATTATTTAAAGGAAATAAACCACCGTTTTTAAAAGGTAAAAACGTAACAATATAATATATACATATATGTATGTATGTAGTATATAATATAATTATGCATCCACAACAAAGGTGAAGGGTATATAAGATTCGGCATAGCCGAATATAGCACTCTGACTTGTTTATACTAACCTTGAAACTTTTTCTTTCAGTGCACAATATAAAAGTTGCTCAACTTTATATGTAACTGTTACTTTTTTCACCTAAAAACCACAAAACCTAATAATAAAATTTAGCTTTATCTACAAAATCTATACAATTGTAACCTAAATCAATAAAATTTTCTAGAAATTTACACACAGCAGCCACACCATTTAAAAACCCTTTATTACCAACCAGTTACTCGTACAATGCAAGCAGCCATCTCAGGCAGAGAAGTTGACATCAAAAAATTAGCAAACTAAAAGTAGGGCCATAAATTTGGTATTTGGCATAAGAATATTGAACTATATGACCTTGTTTTTTTTTTTTTTTTTTTTTTTTTTTTTTGGGGTAAAATGTAACAAAAAATGTAACCCTTTATTTAATTGTTAAAAATGTTTTTTTTTTTAATATATTTTTCATGGTACTTAGTTATTACAGCTTGTGTAAATGGAATTGATCAAAAGCGGATTATTGGTTCAATGATATATAGAGGTTTAATTTTGTTGAGGAAAAACCCCAGAAAAACTATTTAAGTACATACATATATGAAATTGGAATTTAGTTTGGCTTGCAAAAAAAAAAAACCTGAAAAAAGACTTGTGTCATAAAAAAACAATAACGCAGGGATAATATTTTTGCAGAAAACCATAAAAAGGGTAGATGTTCCAAATGTCTTGTGTTAGAAAACTTTTTATTATTAATGATGTTTCAAGTATACAACATTTATATTTTACTATAAACCAAAACCAACAATGAATGAATGCATTTGATAAATATTTTCAAGTGCTCTAGCATAATAAATTCAACAATTCACACTTTTATTCATTCGTACTATTTTTATTGATCTAAAGGATTATGAAGCCAGCATCACACAATGAGTTATTGCAAATATTTGCAAGCGGCATACGAAAAATAACAGCCTTTTTCTAAACAAACACTCATTTGGCCATATTTTCCAAACACTTTTTATTTAAACATACTTTTGAGGGCTTATTGCTTATTATGGCAAAAATATTTACTTAAAGACCTGTGTAACTGAAGCTTTCAATAAAATATTAAACAAATATTTACAAATCTTTGATTATACACAGACAAACTATGTAAAAATAAACTAAAGCTACTTTGACACCCCTTAAAATAATTTAAAGCTTTACATTAAAATTTCAACTTTCAAGAATTCATAGTTGACATTTTTATGTTACATGTTACAATATTTAATTGCTTTGAATTTTTAATTAAATTTTTCTTGTTGATGCTGTGTTTGCAGTTAAAGGATGTTAAGACTGCAGAAACAAAAAAATGTTTAACAATCTTTAGTAAAAATCTAGAAGAAATATTTTTTAAATGAACTTTACAGTATTGAATTGAGTTCAGTCCAGTTTTATGTTTTTTTTTTCTTTTTACATTTGCAGCCACTTTATCGTTAACAAATGATTTTTCTTTTATGTAGTATGTATGTATGTACAAAAAAAAAAAAAAAGAAGCAACAAACCCCTTGTTATTAACTCTTCCTTTGTTCCAATGTTTTATGAATGTTTTACAGGAGCAGGTGGTTTTTTCGGTGAATCAAATTAAACTCGTTTGTTTAAGCAGATGATAAAAATCCAAACCTGAATTTTAAAATTTAAACACGTGTTGAAAAAAACATATTTAAAGCCGATGTTTCCAAAAAGACACCATGATGACTTCTCAATATCTGTTTGTTGTTTGCCTTCATATGTATGCATGCTTCAAGTATCCGTTTTGGTTTTAAAATTTTTAGTTTTTTAAGAAATTTGTATGTACGAGTATGTTTTAATGTTTAGGTATAAGGAAGACAAAGAGAAATAAATGACCAAAATGACCAAGTATGTATTGTTTTTGTGCAGGAACAAAACTACACTATAATATGCAGAAGTCAGCGTCAGAAAAAAAAATCAAGACACGACAACAAATTATAAAAAAAAATTTACAATAAACGAATTGAGAGATACCCTATTCTGAAATTTGTGTCTTTAATTCTCCTTCACTTTTAAATTAAAATTTCAGGCAAGAATTTTATAGTTTAGGTAAAAATCAGACTTACGCGAAAACATTTTAGAAGTATTTACAAATATTTACGTTTTTTTTTTTTTGATAATATGATTGTTCTGCAATATTATAAATTTTAATTCCAAACGTTTTCTGCTTAAATTAAAATATATTCATATGTACATGCTCTAAAAATCTAAAGATTTTTGTATTAAAAATCTACTTGAGATAAATTTTCCGAGTTTTGCTCTTTTTTTCGTTGTTTTTTTTTCGCTTTGAATAATAAGTAAAGCTATATGTCCACGATCGTCAGATATTACAACGTTGTCATATCTAGCAATGTGCTAGCAATGTACTGACATTCAAAATTTTTTAGCAAAAGGTAAATTGTCAGTTAAGACGACTGTAAAAAAACTAACAATTTCGTTTGCACACAATTGTCACACAATGAATTTATCTGTCAACCGAAATTGCCATTGTCAAATTCGTTTGCAGCTCTGTGTGTGTGTTTAAAAATTTTAAATATTGCCATGGAACAAAAAAGAGCAATTGGAATCATTTTATCTGCTTATGTCCTAATGGACACGTTAATTTAATTCTTTAATTTTCTTCTACTTTTTTCAAAAATTTTATCAATGCACACTTGTTTGTTTATTTATGTATATACAGAGTTGCATTTAGAAATAATTTCTATGACAATGCTGCCATTAGCAGATGCATAAACTTTGCACATATGACAATGAAAAGTTTTTGACAATTGTCTTAAAACAATGACAATGACAAAATTGTGTGTTTACTGACAATACTTTTGTCTTCCAATGTAGTGAAAATGCTTTTTCTTACAACGTTGGAAGGCAAAAATTTTAAGTTTACACGGTTGTTAGACATTTTCTGAACATTTTTCGGACAACGTTGGCTTACAATGACAGTGCTATTTCTTAAGACAGAGTTGCATTATTTTAAGTGTTGTCATGGGTAGCTTGAAAGATACAGTTGTAATTTATGTGGCAAATGTTAAAATAAAAATTTTTCAATGAAATATTTTGTTGATTTTAGCTGGTAAGTTTTATAAAACTTGAAATTCAAAAGATGGCTGTAGAAATATAGAGCAGCAAATTTCATAAAAAAACCACGAAATATATATTTAAAATCAAAAAAATTATATTTGGATGAATGGATTTTTAATTAATTTAAAATGTTACCAACAAATGGTTATACCTTATATAACCTAAAAATCACTGCAAGCAATAAGAAACAAAAAACCAAAACAAATTTAATTTTTTGGGTCGAATTCACAAAAACTTTAAAACAAAACAGGAAAAAAAATCAAAAAGATAAGCGCCGCTCACTAGTGGTTGATTTTACACATGCGCATATGTTGAACCTACCGCGCGGTTTGCATATTAACAACCAACAAGAAAAGGTTTCGTGATTTTTTTGAAAATCAACAAACCAAAAGAAATTCTTTGATAATTATGGTAGTGTTAGCATTAACAATAAAAAAAAATAACGATTTTTTTGTTAAAACAAAAACATTTTGTGAAGATGTCGGTGAAAATGGAACGTGCTCAGACCAATAAACATAAAAATTTGATTATAAGCAAAAAAAAAAGTATTATGTTTATTAAAACGAAATTAGATATTATTTAATGCAAGGCTTAATTATTTTTTTTTACACAGGATATACAATACTTAAGGAAAAACTTTAAAAGAATTTTAAACATTAAAACAGATTTATAGTGAAGATAACAAATTTTATAACTTTATATGAAAACACTTAAAAGAAATTATTAAAATGTATGTAATGTCATCCATTAAGGCATATCTTAAGTATATTCAAGTGTTTAATTCTTAATAATAATAATATGTACTTGTATTATTTTAGTTAGTTTTAATGTTTTCATTATGTTTATTTTCAAGTGTTTTTTTTTTTTTTTTTAATAGTTGTAAATATTGAGAATTTAAGCAGGATACCACATGTTTGTTATTAAAGACAGGAAAAAATAAATTTTTGTCAGCTTGTTTTATTTAAGCACATTGTTTTAAGTGAAAAGTACTTAAGTTTTAAGCATGTGTGTAGTGAATTAAGTGGTTTTTAGTAGCAGTGGAACGTGGTGAAATTTGAAACAATGTTTATGATTATTGCAGGTTTTTAACTTTAGTCGCAATGAAATATTGGTTGTTAAAATATGTTCTGAGATGGTTTCGACTTATTTTTCTTACAAGATTTTAAACTTTAACTTGAATATAGCTGAATACTTTTGGTGGTAAAACAACTTTTTACCACAAATTTCTTTTATCTTTAACAAGTTAAACCCAATTCTTTTAACACTATCAATCAAATCTTTAATTTTCCTTTAATACATTTAAAGATTAAATAAAAATCATTTTAGTTATTGTACAGAAAAACTAACAGCTGTTTACAAATAAATAAAATGGCAGCTGATAATTTTATATTCTTAAAAAAGATTAAAAAGCAAATGAAACGAATCCCTAGTAAATGGTCAGCGTAACGTGACTTTAAACAAAAAATACTCCTAAAAAAGAAACACAATACAAAATTCCTTTATCTATATTTCCAAATGGAAGAAGAATAAACCGTAACAGATGGTGTGCAGCCATTTACAATACGAAAGAAATCATGGTTTCAAAAGAAGACATGCTTAATAAATTACCCAACGTATTAAAGTATAACAAAGATTTCTAAATCTTAAAAAGAATCTAAAAAAAAATAAACTCATTAAAATGGATCTACACGCAAAAGGATCTATGACAAGAACTCATTACAACATCAGGTAGTAGACAGACTACGGCCGGGAGGTTTTAGTTTCTAATAAGACACCTACACAAATATAGAAAATCTTACAGCAGGATATCTTCAACTCTATGAAAAAAAACCTTTTGTATGTAGGTATTCAGAAAAATAAAACGAAAATAGAGCAGAGCAGATTTTAAGTAGATTGTCATGTTTAAAGAAATCTTTTTAGGCAGATGTTTTTTTGAAATATATTTTGGGTCATAGAGCAGCTAGTTTACATTCAAAGAAACAGGATGCAAATAAAGTGTAAGGATAATAGATTTTTGTATAAATTTTATAAATAATAGAGCAGGTAGTTTTAAGATTTATAGTAAGCTTTTTTGCGTATATGTAAAATAATTTCATGATTTGCTGTGTTGTAGCGGAAGTGGAAATATTATTTGTGGTTTTCACATACCAAAAGAGACAAAAAAGACAAGACAACTTTTCATTTATACACACAATTTTACCCTTTTTACTTTTACACAAACAGTAGTTTACATTTCACTCCTTTGAAAGATATATTTTTTTGTATTACCACAAGAATTAAAAAACACACAAAAAATAAGAGGCAAAAAATGAAAGTAGCACATTTGGCACACACAAAATACAGCTGCCAAAATCATACTTGTACCCTGAAAAATTGTTACTACAACATATTTTTATAACAAAATAAAAACGAAATAATAAGAAAAAATCCTCATATGTATGTAACAGCATATGTAGCGCATAAATTCATACAGACATACATACATACATATGTACGTGGTTTATATAAAGAAGCTACAAGCAGACAGCAAAATTTAAGTTTAAATTTAAGGATTAATGCGTAAAGAAACCAGAACGCGGCTACACAATGAACTCAGACACATTGAGAGCGTTTTAAATGGCTCAAGGCGTTGTTATTATTTTACAAAAGCGACAGAGAGACAGACAAATTTTTGATATTTGTCAGAGTCAGCTATAGAGCACATAATTTTACTTATAAACAAAATGTTTGTTACAGAAAAGTTTAAAAAATTCTAAATATGAAATTTTATATCTATTTTATATATGTAGTTATTAATTTTTTCTAAACTTTCTAAATTTTAACAATTGAGACTTAAAAATTCCCTTTTAAGAAAGCTTGTTTGTTAAAGCAATAAAACCCCACTGGCAACCCTTAAACACTCATTTAACGGTATTTGCTAAAAGTAAACAATAACAAACCAAACAATCTAATGAGTAACAGAATAACTCAAAGCCATAAAAAGCGCCACATTACATGTTTGTAACATTTTGTAAACAATTGGTTTAACTAACAGTCGCTGGTGGCTAAAATTGTGTTTTTAAAGATTTATTAATGCAGTACATACTGCAAAAAATAAAGAAAACTTTTGAAATACGTAAAAAATACAGAAATATATACTTATGTACATATGTATATGCCGTTTGCAAAAGTATTAAGTAACGATTTCTTTTACTTGCTTTGAGGTCAAAGTTTTTTTTTTTTTGCTTGCTGCTCTGTTTTCCAATGTTTTGTATAAATGTTTATTTCAGTAAAGGAATTTTTTATGTTTTTTAAATATTTTATTATATTCCTTGTTTTCATTTAGCTCTTTGTTTGTAGGTAGGTTGTTATAAAGTGTTTATGAAAGTTTTTTTTTCATTTTTGCTAGCAAAAGTAGTTTATTAATTTTTGGAACTTACCCATAAAGTAAAGCAGCTCCCGCTATGCCTCCACCACATTGGGCCGTTATATACATGGTAGCACGCATGGGTGAGATATTACGTATCACACAGGATGCTAAGGTAACGGCTGGATTTATATGAGCACCTGTTAATAGAATGATAAAATATATACATACATGTATTATAATTTTAACCTGCAATAAATTCTGTCAGCAACAGCACACATTTTTAAGTTAATAATTGAAATTGTTTTTTGGCAGTTAGGTATAATAGTGTGGGAGCTTCGTTGGCAAAAAGGTTGTTAATTTAGAAAAGTGTTGTTTGTTTGAGCTTTTCTAACAAAATAATAATAATTAAACTGCAAAAGTTTTAAGAGCGTTCTTAACCGACTTATGTAGTTCATAATGAATTACAGTTTTTATTTTAAATAAGTTTAATGAGTGATAAGTTAAGTGATAATTTTTAATTGAGCAAAATGTTATTAAAAGTATTTTAAATAATTGTTTTATATTTAAACTAGTGCTTTAAATTTCGGTTAACCGATTAACCGAAAACCCGGTTTTTGTGCAAACTTACGGTTTTTAGGAAACCGGGTTTTCCCCCCGGTTAACTGTTTTTTATATCTGTAAAAATCGTAAATTTTTCTTATTTTTTCCGAAAGTTTAGAAGAACAACTAAACTTGACGTTTTAAATCTATTCAAGACTTGAATAATAAATGCAAACGTGTTAATCACAATAACCTTACAGATGACTTCGAATATTTGGAAAAAATTAACATGCTCTTCTTCTCCGACATCAACTATCAGTGAAAGAGTATTCTCGGTATCAACATTAATAAAAACCAAATTGAAACACGGAATGTCTCCTAAACATTTGGATTGTGTTTTGTTTTTGAAAGATTACTTTAAAAAAATTTCATAAAATTCACATTTAGTCTTTATAAATTTCTTTTAGTCACTATTTTTGTTTTCCTTGCCACAAAGTACAAATTTTGTGTAACAAATGCTATTTTTTAAGTTATTTTTGTTGTTTTTAAAATTAAAATTACTTGTTTTTTATGTTTAATTTATTTTGTTATTTAATGGGAGGGTTAACCGATTAACCGGTTTTTTCGAGTTCGGGTTCGGTTTTCAAAAAAGTCGGTTTTTTTAAAACACTAATTTAAAAAATATTTAACATCTACAAAAACTTGAGAAATCGTTTAATTATACAACAAAGCCAATTTCTGAAAATAATCTAGATAATAATTGTTTACAAACAAATCTATAAACATTTTGTACAGATTCTGTCATTATACCCATAGTACATTGTTTTGTTTTCACAATTTAATCTTAAATTTAAAACAATTAATTCAATGTTTTTCACTTAAAAACATCAAACCACAAAAAAGAAAACGCACAAAGTATCAACAACACATGTTTAAAATTTGTTAATGACAACAACAACAAGTAGAGAATCAAATAACAACATATGTATGTATGTAAAAGTTTTCGTTTTCTTGAAGACTTACTTTATCATTTGTTTATTATGTGCATGTGATCCTCCCTCCAGCAACAAAAACAAATTTAAGAAAAAACAACAAAATTCTTTGAAACTTCTCTCCCCATTTTCCCACGCACTAAAAAATCTATTATGATTGCTACACAGACTTACTCACTCTCTTAAACACAAACATAACATTGTCGTACAGTGAAAAAAACACAACACAACACACCATCAACCCCACTTGAAATTTGCCAATGGGAGCATGTTGTAAATGTAGTTGTTGTCGTTGGTGTTTTTGTTTGTTACTTACCCGATATGTGAAGAAAACATTGTGTCAGGGTGCCCATGGCCAAACCAGAAGCTAAGGCAGTAGCCAACAATACCGAAGATACACTGGCACCCACACCAGCTCCTGCTGCTGCACCGCATACAATAAAAACATAAAAGAATGATGCCAAACATTCACTAATAATGGATCTGTAAAGGGAAATGTTGGTTGAATTGATTTAAACAAGTTGTTACATTTTTTAAAGTGTATTTTATAAAAGGTATTGCAAAATCAATTGTTGAAATAAGCGCTTATTTTTAAATTTACAAAGAATAGCTTCTTAATTGCTACTTTATCTATGTTTAGAAAATTTAGAAAATACTTCAAATGTGTATTTGCGCAAAATTCAAAAATTTTCCAAAATTATTTGAAATTTATTTCCATTTACTTCCACTTTAATAGATCCAGGATCTAAGAACTTGTTAACAATAGTATTAAAAATATGATAAATGGTCCACTCTTAAAGACTTTAAAACAATCCAGATGTTTTGAAGGAAATTAATTTACATTAGATTTTATGAATATCTTTGTATTTTATTTCCTATCATTTAGTTTGTCTTAATAAATGTGCGAATTTAAACTAAATGTATGAACGAAGCCATTTTCCGAATACATACCAGTACCTAGACTTAAAAATTTGCGAATAATGTTGACTAAATACCTAGTCTCTATTTTAAAGAATCGCTTAAAAATAACGTAATAATTAAATGGAATAATAAATTGGTTTTGAATCTGTTTCAAAAATTTTCATACAAAGAAAACGTTTACATCTACAAAAAGATGTAAAAGCTTCTGAGAAAGAGTCTCCTGATTAATATAGACTTTGAGTTGGATAAGAGAATCCATATGGTTTTAGTGATAAGTTATCTTGTTTTGCTAAAATGGAGAAATAATATTAATTATGTCCTTTTAAAGACTTATAATTCTCGTGATTTGAAGAAAACAAATTGTTATTGGTGAATTTTTTCGATTTCATGTATAATTTTTTAAACTTGTGTGTTAATGCTAATATTTTTGATATTACAAGAAAACTTTGAAATTACTGTAATATTTTCTTTAAGTGTGTAGATTAGCTGTTAAACCGCATTTAAATTTTTCTCGTTTAATGTTTAAAAAATACCTCTAAAAAGATCCCATTCTTTAAGAAATTTTCCAATATTTTATAATTCTACTAAAGCACAACTAAAAAAAATGTTAATTTGTTCAATAACTGTAGACTTAAACTGTTGAGCCGCACAACATATTAGTTTAAATTTTTTTTTAATTCTCTTGTAAAATAAATAAAAAGCGTTGGTGTCATCATTTTCAATTCAAAATAAACATGACTTTCAAACAAAAACTCCTCACTGAAAACACTAAAGCAGCAAAAATAACAAATAAACAAAGTATTCTTTGTAAACTATAGATAAGAAAACAAGAACAAATTCAAAATCAAACAGCTGCATTGTTTTGTCATAAAATTCAAATGTATAGGGATTATTTGTTAAATGTTTAAATTTTACCTCCAGAATTCCAAAGTTCTGATCTCAGCCTGTATGCTTTTCTTGGGCTGCAGGGTACTGGAGAGGCGATTGTTCAAGATATTGCATTGATTTTCTTTGCGCATGGCCTCGAGACGCTCAAATAGTGTCATTATATGAACATCAATATTGTTTTCCAACGGTATAGTGTGTAACGTTTCGTCCGCCATGTTTAAATTATTATTTAAACAATTACTATATCCGTTTATTACAAAAAAATTGTAGACGGGCTTTTAATTTTTGCCGCTTCTATACAATATTCCTTTCAAAATGCAACAATTAATATATCGCGTGCGTGTTTTTTTTTTGCATAAAAGTCAATTAACAACTCATTTTAAATTATTTTTTTTTATTTGTATTTCTTAAGGGGGAGAGTGTAAAAAGTTTTTTTTTATATTACTATAAACACCATAAATTGTTCACTTTTAATTGAATTAAATTCAATTAAACTTTTGCTTCACTTTTTATTATGCAAAATGAAAATAAAACGCGTACCAAAAATGTGCAATTTTATTTTTAAACTAATTTTTAATTCTCTCAAAATATCACTGTTCAAATCTTTTATTTCATAACGTTTATAAGTATGAAATTAATTTTATAATTTCAGTATTATTTGATTCGTTTTGAAAATGATTCTGTTGCACCCGCGTCAATAGCTAGTGGATAACAACCGTTCTTAACCGAGCAGAAAACACGAATGAATTGTGTTTTAGCTTGCATTCAAGCCTGTGATGTCGTCGTTGACGATGATGATAATATTCTGCTTCTTGCTGTTGTTACTTTTTTATTGTTGTTGTTATAATTCGACGTTGAGAAAACCCACTAGTTTGCCAAGTGAAATGCACATGACAAGAAACAAAACAACCACACATTGAATGAAAACACACACTCTCATACACACACATGCAGTCTGAACAATAAATAAAACCCACCACATAGAACAAAATAACAACAAATAATAAAACAACCTGAGCCTATTGCAGCGAAACACACCACACTTTGATGTGTTTGAAAGGAACAACACAAACGAACATGTTTTGAGTTCGTTGTTCGCACAAGTTGCAATATAACAACCACCCCTGCCACCAACTACATTATACAAGGTGGCACAAAAGTAATCCTCCTATCAGAAAATGCTATAAATTTTGCGAGGCCCCTAATGTCAGTTTTGTTTTGACATTTGTGTAGTAAATACATGCGAAATACACGTTAATAAACAATGCTACGCTATACTGCTCCAGAACGCGAAATATTGCTGACAGAACTGACATTAGGGGCCTCGCAAAATTTATAGCATTTTCTGATAAGAGGATTACTTTTGCGCCACCTTGTATTGAGCTCAAAATAGTGAAAATATGCAGTAACAACAAACACTTGAAAGTGTTTGCTGCGTAAATAATACATGTTGTACATGCATTTATACACAATGGCATTAAGATACACTTTAAATGTTGAAAAACCCTGAAATAAAATGCTGAACATTTCTTAATATCTTATTGGTTATTCCCGAGCCTATGTTTTATGGTGGCATTTAATTTTTATGACTTAAGCCACGAGCCGCAGTTCTCGAAACACATGCCCATTGTAAAATTTAAATATTCCATGTGCTTTTCAAATTTGATCAAAAAAATGCAGGCCTCAGATTATATTTAAAATTTTAATAAATAGTTAATCTAGAAGGAAGGAGAAGATACACAACAGACACCGTTCTAGTCCGTCCTCATTGTATAAAGAAGCCCTGGCTGTCAGTGATCATTAACATAATTCTGATACTTGTAACAGGTTTTCGATATAATCTGAACCAAACTATTCAATGTTTGAAAAATAAAAAATTGCATATTCTTAAACAAATTGCTTGATACGTTTAGACTAGTTATATGCTTTTTACGATTAATTTACTACTGCTTGTACAGTGACTCAAAATAATAATGGAACAGTGTGAATTCAAAACAGTATTCCTTAATAACAAAAAAAAACTACACATATTTTTTCAAAACCGTTTTTTATTTTAAAATGTACATTGAATATACTTTTATTGATAACAGAAAATGCTTGCAATATTTATGTACGTTAAAACAAAATAAATAGTAATTCAAAACAAAATAAGGCTTCTTTAAACATTTTTAAGTGTTTTTCTGCATTGTTTTGGATCTCAGTTTTTACCAATGGCACGTTTAGGTCTTTATGGATATTTGATTTTTTTTATATACTAGGGGACAATTGTGATCATTCGTAGCAATTTGTTTTTGGCGTCTTTGAATTCTGTCTACATTTGAAGCTGAGGCTGTTCCTCACAGCTGTATTCCATAACACCATGTAGGTTTTATGATTGAGTTGTAAAGTAATGAGCCAATTAATTTGGATCAATTTTAATTTCATTTGAATCATACCGAGGTATTTAACTTCGGATTGTTGTGTTATTGCTTGATTATTGATATAAATAGCATGATTCTCTACGTAATGTAAAAGTTATGTGTGTGCATTTCTTCTCATTAACTTTTATCCTCCATTGCTTTAACCAGTTTTTTAATTCAGATATATGATATTGTAGGTAGCGAGATGCTTCTTGAGGTACTCCTGCTTCAATAGGTTGTGCGGAGCTTAAGAAATCTCCTTCTTTAAATTTAAATGTTCGACCAGTTAAGTAGCTTTGCAATGTTTGCGGGTAAATTTAGTTTTAACTTGTATATTAGACCATCATGCCACACTTTATCAAAAGCTTGAGAACTGTCAATAAAAAGAGCGGAACAATATTTTTTTTCTTCAAATGTTTTTTTTTTTTTGATGATATTGACAAGTCTATGGGTTTGTTCGATAGTACTGTGTTTTCTTCTAAATCCAAATTGATGATTCGGAATACAATTGTTTTCACTTAAAATCGGGTCTCTCAGTTCATGTCCAAGAAATTGTACTAAACTTACACATGGTGATACCATAGATCTTCCTGACATACTGAAGTATGGCTGTCATGAGTACCCTGACAACATGTTGGGCATTAAATGTAGACTGCATGGTCTATGCGGGACCAAAAGGCATTAAGCTTATCCTGATCTAAGTTTTGCCAGAATGACTCTTGTTTTACTATATTGAAACTTTTAGTTGTCTGCTATCGGCGGTGGGC
The DNA here is from genome assembly GCA_916048285.2 of Bellardia pandia. Classification (NCBI taxonomy): domain Eukaryota; kingdom Metazoa; phylum Arthropoda; class Insecta; order Diptera; family Calliphoridae; genus Bellardia; species Bellardia pandia. The sequence goes on along the minus strand of OU696530.1, from coordinate 80,515,006 downwards.
GATCTCCAAGTACGACAATCAACTGTTATCCTGTTACCAAGAAATTAGTGGCGTCTCTATGCATGTCTATTTCATGTACTCGATAAATTAATTCAGAGTGCACATCTCTAACTACTGCAAAAATTACTTTCACATCACTATCTTCTTTAACTGGAAAAATACAGTTATATCTATTTTTATTTTAAATGTGTTGCTTGTGCACGATGAACTTTTTCTTGTCTCTCCTGATAATTTTAGTATTTTGAGTTGTGACCCTTTTGTATTTAGGGTGCGATATGTTCTTCTCGTATATACATGGACCCTGATTGACATCGCATAAGAAACATGACGTTGTGATTCTTGAGCGATAGAACCTTAGTCTTCTCGGAGGTGTTCGGAGGAAGGCGACCATACAGGAGCTGCATAGTTAACCGCTGGCCGACCAATCGTCTTGTAGGTAGCAAGCAAGGTTTCTTTATTCATATCCCAAGTGCTTCCGGCTGGCGCCTTGAGAACCTTGTTCCTATTCCACATTTTGTGCGTAATTACCAAGGCCTATCAACCCAGCAATAACAAACCGCGAAGCCATACGGAAGCATGATCAACTATTTTTTGCTGCAGCAACATTGGTATTGGAGGACAATAGCATGGTGTTACTGCAAACACAGCTCGCACAACATTTTGAAGTAATGTGAGAACTTAACACCCGGATATCATTCCAGAACGATCGAAAATGTGTTAAAAATACACCAAATACCACTTTACCAATATCGTCTTGAAAAATAAATGGCTTATCTTCTCTTTGCTATTTTTTGAAACACCGAATCTATGCAAATAAGACACAGAAATTGTAAGTTTCTTTTTTTGTATTTTTTCATCGCCGTCCACAGACATACCTCTGCACCAATCACTTCTATGAAAGTCCGTATGTGTAGGCTGATTCAAAATCGGAGGCTATAGGCTCAAAATTCTCACACTACGCATCACTGTACTATGAACAGAAGTGGCCATTATGAGAAGATCAATAGCCACGAAGTTATTGTAGTAAGTTCCTCTGCAGAAGTTGTTCTTAGTATGCCAGTGTTTCCTCCCTAATCCAGGCAACTTTGTAAATCTCGTGGTTCTCTGAAGAAGCAAGCGCTACTTAACATACAGTACACGAGTTTCTATCAAGAGAGTCGTGGTCCTTCCTCCTGCAAGAAAGCGGCAAATATTCCGATGTGACAATATTAACAATTTCAAAACAAATTTAACTGTTTTTAAGAGAAAAAAGTTTAATTAACCAAGTTTTTACCTAAAATTAGCAAATTGTTTTTTGTTAATAAACTGTATGATAAACTGTATAATAAATAATGGTAATCCTCCTATAAGCAACGAAACAAACATGACAACCTGATTTTTTTTAATCCAGTTATTTTTTATGCATAATACAACATTTTGAGAATATTCATCCTTTTAATGACTTTGCAAATTAACTCTATCTCCATGACAATTGTTGTTCAACATTTGAAATTAACCCTTTCAAAGTACAAGGAAACTATCACAATCATTTTTACATATTTTATTCCTTTAACCAACAACTCATCATTTTAGTGGTTGATTTTTTTTTTTGAATTAAGTGGAACTTCTCGTATATAGAACATTAGTTTGTCAGTCATTGTGAGTGCGTTACAATTTAAATTAACCCTTTGGTTTTGTAATTTTTTAACTTTGTCCTTTATTTTTTTTTTGTTTTTTTTTTTTTTTTGTTGCAAAGTGGGTTGGGTGTTGTTTACATAACAGTGACATACGAAATGAATAAATAATATTCAAATTCGTGTCAGCATCATTAACGGTTACAAAATCACAGATTAATGATGTTACAATCTGCAAGTCTTTGAATGCGAGTTTAAGAGAGAGTCTGTCTGTGGTCGGTGTGTGAAAAGTTCATGTGTTGTTCAGGGAACATGTGTATGTCACGACCTTTCCATGTGATTTTTTTCTAACACTTTATGTTTTTTGTTTTCAGTTTAATTCAAGTACATACATTTGTTTGCTGCTACATGATGTAAATAAATAAGAGTCTTTTTAATGTTTATTCAAATTTAACCCTTTTCCTTAGTTCTAAAAGATACATACATATATTTAATTGTTTGTGTAATGATTCTATAATGTGATCTGTATTCTAAACTTCTCTTAAGTGAATTTCAATGTAATAGACTTTAAAAGTATTTGGTTGAAGGTTGAAAGAGGGTTTGCCACAAAAAAAAAAGAATTTGGTCATAAACATATGTATGTGCAGACGTACATGCTAAAGGATGTATGTTGAAATGGAGTGCAAATGAAACATAATTATTTTGATAAATTTAAATAAATGGTTGGTTAGCTTCAGTGGATATTTTAATGAAATATTTTGGGGTAAATTTGGAGTCAGAGAAGTAAAATCTGTCGTAATAACGTTATGCAGATAATAAATCTGTTTAGATGCCACCTTAGAAACCTAATATCGGTAAGGCCAGACCAGTTTTTAAGGCCTGTACGAGGGCGGTTCGGAAACTTTTTAGCCTAGAACAGAAAGCGCATGTTTTGGAAACTTCCATCAATGCTATGAATACATGTTACATTTCTTTTCTATCAGGCAACTCCTTCATATAGAAACAGGTGTTTAAAGAAGGCGCATCCGCGATTTTTATACGATGGAAAATTTAGAAATTCGTGGTGGCATTCAATATTAAATAAAAAAGGTTTATCCGGACAAGAAATTCATAATGATATGGTGAATATGTTAGGTGAAAGCAGCAATAAAAAATTGGGTTGGGATGAACCACGTAGAGGACGTCCAAAAACAGAAACAAGAACAGAAATTGTAGCCAAAGTGCATGATATGGTATTAAAATGATCGACAAATAAAAGTGCGTGAAATAGCTAATATCATGGGCATCTCAAATGATCGATTCCATTTAATTTTGCATGAAGAACTACAGATGAAAAAGTTTTCTGCAATGAAAATTACTCTAGCTTGTTTGGATCGTTTTAAGAAAAATAAAATGTATTTTAAGCATTGTTTCCTAACTGTTGATGAGACATGAATTCACCACTATACTCCAGAGACAAAAGAACAATAGAGCTGGAGGAAGTGTCCCAATGGCAAAAGCTACTCAATCGGTTGGTAAGGTTATGGCAACGGTTTTTTTGGTACTTCAGAGGTATTTTATTGATTGACTATCTGCAAAAGGGTAAAACAATAAATTCAGAGTACTATTGCAACATTTTGGGTCAATTAAATGTAAAAATTGGAGAAAAACGTCCTGGATTACAACACAAAAAAATAATTTTTCATCAAGACAACACACCAGCGCACAAGAGTGTTATAACAATGGCTAAAATCAACAAATTAAAGATTACGAAAACTTTTAGTGGCCAATTTTGTAAAATAGCGCAATCAGTAGTGCATGAAATTAACATTTAATTGACAAATCTTTATATGAATTATTGAAATTATCCAGACTAAAGACATTACAGAACATTTACTCCAAGCTAGAATATTATACAAACAACAACTTAGCAAACTAGACTTTGTCATATAGTGATTGAAATGTCTAGCATGTGCTCCTCCTTATTACTTTGTGTACCAAACTCGTTATCAAATTAATTCTTAAAAGATTTCTATCCATAGTGGATTTCAAATTGAAAAACTAAACAAACCACAACTAAATCCAAACATACTCGTACATATGTATGTATGTATAGGAAAATTTATTGAAATGACATTGTCATTTTTGATGTTTAGTCAATAAATTATGATGATCCTTGGACAAAGAACCTCATACATACATATTTACTTAATTTCAAAATTCTTTACAAAACTCCAGTGTGGTCAATTTGTTAGATGCATTTGTAGTTATTTGTAATTAATGCCTTAGCTAACTGTGTGTTTGCTATTCTTTTCCATGCATCAAGAAAACTCTATAAGATATTTCCTTATAAATCTCCTAGATTTTCTTTAAACTCGCAAGTTATCATCACTGACATCCTGTTATTGTTATAAGAAAGAGCGTGGCATACACACACATACATATGTATGTATGTTTATGGACAATTTATGTGTGTTTTTGTACGTGAACATTTTTAAACAAAAGATAAAAAAAGATATGCAATGCATGTATGTATACATAAATACTCGTAAATAAGTTTTTCACTTTCGTAGGATGGCATAGTTATTCTTTTGTATATCCATATCCATACATATGTATGTATGGATATATTTTTGGTTTTTCTTCACCATCAATTTAAAAATGCGCAGGGAGCGTGACCGTGACATGAAATGTCTCAAATGTTTAAAGAAAATTTACCTGAATTTTCCACTATTTACTTTATATGAATATACAGTGATAAATTTAAGTAAATAGACAAGCAAATACAGGGTGAAAAGTAATAATGATCATAACAGAACTTTACTAAAGGTAGGACTAACGTTTTTATACCCAACACCACCTTAGTGGGGAGGGTATATAGGATTTTTGCTGATGTTTGTAACACCCCATAAATATTAGTCCACTTCCTTAATCGATTTAACAATGTCCATCCGTCCGTCCATCTGTCTCTAGGTCACTCTAGATAATTTTTCTTAAACCTTAGTTTCTTTTTCTTCGTTAATCTATCAAGAATTTAATTAGTTGGAATATAAATATTTGTAGAAGTGCTCAGCAATAGCAAATCAAAATTGAAGGAAAAATGGTACAAATTTTTTTAATGCTCTAAAAAATGCTAAAGATTCTTAAAATGTATGATGTTGAGTGTTTCAACAATTATCTCTCACCCTGTATACACATTGTTTAAATATGTAATTCAAAGTGTGTGTATTTAAAAAATCACTGCTTTAAAAAAAATCTCCAAATAGGCAGGTGGTCAAAATGCTCGTGCTATTGTTTGTGTAGTCGCACAAGTAAATTTCTACATACATACATATGTACATATTTTCTAAAAGTGTGTGTTCTCACTCGCACTTTACTTCGACAAATTAACAACATGACAGGAAATTCCCCATTATACTCCTCACTCGACTTACAAAACAAATACTAGGAAATTTTCTTTATAAAAACACCTCCTTAAAATATTTACTTACTGAAAATTTTCTATTCTAAATTAGTAACATATTTGAACATCATTAAAATTTCTTTAACTAAATGTTTGAGGAATAAGTGAAAATTTAGCTTGGAGTATTTTGTGTTACTTACAATTTAAGGACTATTGTTATTATTAGATAGATTTTTAAAGGCACATAAATTTAAAAGATATTTTTATACCCTACACCACCATAGTGGGGAAGGTATATTGGATTTGTGCTGATGTTTGTAACGCCCACAAACATTAGTTCAATACCCACCTTAAAGTATACCGAACGACTCAGAATCATTTTCTGAGTCAATTTAACGATGTCCGACCGTCCGTCTGGCTGCATGGCTGCCCATGTAAACCTTGTGCGCAGAGTGCAGGTCGCAATTTTGAAGATATTTTGATAAAATCTGATATTTTGACATGATATTTTTTGGCACAAGGACGCTTAGAATTGAAACTGGTTGAAATCGGTCCATTATTTCTCCTAGCCCCCATAAAAGTGTCCTCCCGAGATAGGGATTTATCGGTTATAAATGTTTGATTTATGCACGTATTCCAACAAATTTTTTAAAAAAATAAGTTGTGTATGATCTAAACTCACCAACAAATTTTGTTCAGATCGGTGCATAATTTACCATAGCTCCCATATAATGGCCGCCGCCAAAAACCACTTTAAAAATTTCTTAAAAACGTTGGTATCCAAATTATATTCAACATAAGCCTGTTTCATATGTTTAAAGGGTGTCCCAACTAGAACGCAATAGTGTCAATGGTGTTCGGTATCGTGAAATGATAACCAGTTTTTTCTTGCCTAGAATTGAAGAAATGAATGTGGAGGGCATGTCATACAGCCAGAGAAAATGCATCAGTCATTTCCCGGTCGTGTTATTTCGCGTTTTGGAGACCACAATTGGCCGCCTAGATCGTGCGATTTAACACCTTTAGATTGTTTTCTTTGAGGTTTTTTTAAGTCGATGGTCGCGCATAAGCCGACGAAAAGAAGAAATTGGACGCTGCATTAATGAAATACCGCAGCATTTATGCAAAAAGGTCATTGAAAATTTCATTAAAAGATCGCGTGTGTGCCAGTAAAGCCGCGGCGGCAATCTGCACGATATATTGTTCCATACATAACCTCATTCTGTCTACTTTACGATATAATAAAGTTTCACGATTTTTTTTTTTAATGTCTGTGTTTTATTTAAAATTTAAAAATTACGTTCTAGTTGGGACACCCTTTATATACACAAAATCAGTTGGCCTAATTTTGAGATGATCCACTTCCCAAAATAACTTAACAACCATAAAATCGTAATAATGTCAGTATCCAAATAATATTGAACACAAATAAGTTTCATATATACAGAAATCATGACAACTAATTTTACAGCAGTCGATCCATAATTAGGCATAGCTCCCATATAAGATCCACTTCGAAAATCACTTTAACATCTATAAATCGAGATAAAATTTAACACAAAGAATATTTACATGATCGGTTCATAATAGGTCATAGCTCCCATAAAGCGCCCATTTTTGGAAAACGATTTAATGGTCTACTGGTTGTAGGGTATTATATGGTCGGTCTATACTTTCTTACTTGTTTAACTTAACAAAAGGAAAAGTAAAGGTATATTGTATTTGAGGAATTCAATAGATTTGAAAATAGTTTTAGTATTGCTAATTGTTTCAAAAAATTTATAGCATTACTGTTCTAAAGGCAATGTTTTATTTGTATTTATTTCACTATTGTAAAGTACATATAAAGACTTATGTGAAGTAATTTTTGATAAATAAAGAATATCATCACATCACATGTGTACTATATAGGTGATGTCGAACGATAAATATATTACATAAAAACATGATAATTTTGTCGCAGGCGTCCTTCAAATTTCACAACATTTTGAACTACATATATGTACATTAGGCCGGGCCAATTTGTATGGAGCCGAAAAAATCGATTAGAGCAGCCCCCTAGGATGATTCTATGGACAATTCTAAGCAACTTTGGTGAAGGAACCAAGGGTCTATCTCGATTTTCGAGTCTCCCACTTTTCAAAAAATGATTTTTTCCCCTATAACATCATTTTGATTCGAAATTCGATTTTTTATTCATCGTTATATTATCTTTTTTATGTGTATATGGGGGGTTTTTGGGGTCGAGAAATTCATTTTCAATCTTTATTTTTACCTATGAACACCACCAGAGGGCGTTTCATGCATATTTGTAATATTTTTCGTCTATTTTCCGAGAAAAATTGTTCGGTAAAATTGATATTTATTTTATTTTTTTCAACAGAAATTCAACCTAAAAAATAAGAACATGTGTAAAAAAATTAATTTAGTGGAAGAAAAGCGGAATAAGTTATTTTTGAAAGTCTTTCTTGCTTTCAAGTCATTCATTTTTTGAAAAGTGGGAGACTCGAAAATCGAGATAGACCCATGGTTTCTTCATCAAAGTTGCATAGAATTGTCCATAGAATCATCCTAGGGGGCGGCTCTAATCGACAAAAAATTTTGCCCGCCCTAATGTACATACTCGTTTGTTGCGAAAACGCTATTTACTGTTAATGCAGAGTTGGATTTTATCGTTAGGGTCATCAGTTGTTTATGATTTATAGACGTAAACCGGGCCTTTCAGGTAGCCCCAGCGAAAATAGTCCAGCGACGTTAAATCGCAGGATCTAAACTGCAAATAGACAACGTCAACGCTGTGTATTGCTAAAAGAAAAAAATAATTCCTGTCAACATTAGTTTGTGTCCATAATTAAGAATAAGCCTTATCACTGAAAAAATTCCATGCGTCCAAAGCGTTCCATGGTTAAAATTCTCTATGTTTGTATTGAATAAATGTTAAAGATGACAGCTCAATTCTTGACATTTTATAATTTGACAGGCAAATTACTTCGTTACCTCAAACTTAACCCTACCCCCATGATTATCAATTTTAGAATTTAAAGTGAAATTACAGCTAATGGGAAAGAAAATATAAAAACTGCTGATATTTACATGGACAAAAGACTGTCTAGTGCTTCTGAATATTATAAGAAGGAATAAGGACCCTTTATTATTAATTGTAAATTAAAAAAATAAAATTAAACTGGCTGCAGCATCTTTATTATTGACGGGTTTTGCAAATTACTTTTTGAAAATAATTCCATTCAAATTATAAGAGGTTTATGTGATTTTAAATGATTGGCGCTATGGTCAAATATGAACCAATTATCACGAAATTCTGTACGAAGATTTTCACATACATATATACATATGAATTATTTTTAGTGAATTTCAACTTGAAGAGGTGTTTATAAAAGATTAATTCACATTTAAGTGATTTTCGGAAGTGGACTTTATATGAGTGCTGTGTTGAAATATGGACCAAATGCAAACAAAATATCGTTTTGAGATATTTCTTAGCATGCAACTTATGTTTGCTGAATTTTGTATGAATGCTGCTTTTCTATAGGCGTTTATATACCATAAAGAAAAATTCTGGAAAGACATTTGTATGGGGGCCATGAGAAATCGGGGACCCGTGGACTGAATCTTACCATTTTCAACAGGACTTGTCTTTCTATAATAAAACTGAAGTGTGCAAAATTTTATGGTTTTATCTGCATCAAATTTTAAAAAAATATCAAAACATATCTGAAAAATATCAAAGTTGTCTAAAACTTACGATTTTGCCGATTTTCAATACCAAACATTTCGGTGGAAGAATGTAAAAATTTCATTGTTCTGTCTTCTTTTCGAAGCTCTATCGTGCCTTCAACAAGCGGACAGACAGGCCAATGTCCGTCAGTCTTAGAATCTTATAATGACCCAGAATATACTCGTATATACTTAGGTTATACGACCAAACGGAATTACAAACTTAATATACCCCCATCTTTTTGGTGGTGGCTATATTAAGATAACACCAGTAAAACATGATGTATAAAAAAGAGTTGAATGGATCAGCTTGGTTTTCATTTTGCAAACCCTAAATCGCTAGTCCAGCAAAAACTTTTTGAATTCATCAAATTACCATTGCTATTGAGAGATAATTTTGACTCGCAGAACGAAGCTGCTAATAAGATTTAATCCTAAATAATAAGACATATCGATTGAGTAACCCATTTTTGATCATCCAACACGATAGTCAAACGGTTATTGAAACTTTAAGAAACGACAGAGTTAAATCTCGAAATGTTTTAAAATGCAAAAATGACTGTGAACATCTTGAGATCGTGGCATTATAAGAAACGAGATAACCTATCCATGATGGAATCACACATGTGTACCATCCTAATATTTAAGAATTGTTTTAAAAGATTGGGCAACAAATGTTAAAATCTTCCACAAATTTAACAGTGGGTTAAATGGTCAGCCCTCATGGGGAAACCGAAAATCAAGAGAGAAAATCATAATAAATGGACATTTTAAAGGCAAGTCACACATACACAAATCTAAAGTAACTTCATCAATGACACGATATGTACGAGTAGAGCATGTGAAGAAGAAACGACACGCCAAAATATACCATGAGCCACTGTCGTAATTAGAATAACACTTTTACATTGACACAACACTAAAACTGGAATAGTTTAGCATTCAAACGCCACCGAAGTAAAATAATTAAATAAAGGCTATAAAATCAACCCAGCAAGCCATATTAGTCCGAAAAGAGTCTTTTCTGACACCTTTTTCAGAGCGTTAACGCTCTTTATGAGCCCAAAAAACAATCATAATTGCTCCGAAAACCTTCAGAAAAGAGGGTCATTACATTCGAAAATGGTCCGTCAGAAAGAGCTCTTAGATAATGTCAGAAAAGAGTCTTTTATGAGGGTTTTTTTGGGCTCTTAAAGAGCTCTTAGATAATGCCAGAAAAGAGTCTTTTATGAGGTTTTCTTGGGCTCTGTGTAATCTTGTTTTTATCATTCTTGTGTGGTAGAGCTATGTTTTTTTTTTTTTGTTCAAAGCACAAATAGCAGGAGAGCAACGCTTTGGTACACACATAATTAAGTGGAATTTCTGAGTCATACTGCGTGCCGACTCAGGACAGTAACAACAAATTTTTCTTTCGCTCCGAAAATGCTCTTTAGTTGGACTCTTTTCTGACTCCTTTTTCGGAGCGCTCCTAAAATGGTATGCTGGGAAGCTTTAAAAATAATGCGCCTACTCACCACCAAAGGCGCTGCAATGCTCCACTAAAACAAACATAATGCGCAATTGCAGAGTTGTGATATAAAAGCTTTCTTCTACTTTCACCACCTTTACTTCTTCAATATATCCCCTTTCCAAAGAAAGTAACGCAATTACATATATATAGGCATATTAACTGCCTGAGTGTTACTTCTCTATATAAAAAAAAATATATCTTAGTTGGAAAAAAATCTTAATTGGAAATATCTTAAACGTAGTCAACCCGGAAAGGTGTACTTTGGATGATGCCGCTGATTAATCGGACGCCATACTTACCGTTTTTCATTAAATCCCCTGCAGCAAAACTTTGTTTCATAACACCAAAGTACGTTTTTCCAGAACACTTAAAACGGTTTTTTTTTTTCAAAATTTCTTTTGCAAACTCTAGCTTTGTTTTTTATTCCTTTTCGAAACCAAAGATTTGCGTTGTGCGATGCAGCCACGAAGAGAAACTTAATTAAGCCTTCGACTTATTGCTCTAGATGAAACTTCAATCCCTTGCGGTAACTGCACTTCAACTTGTTTTTGCCTGAAAGTTTTTAATGGATCAGTTTGAGAGATTCTTTTTATTATTCGATCTTCTACTTTGTTTGGTATTTGCCGTTTGGGAGCTCCTAGTTATCCCATATACATACATATAAATATATGATTGATGGTATACTTTTTCACTGGATCAGCCAAGCAAATTAGAAATTTCTAATATTGTTTTACCAGAGGTTTTTAGGTTATTAATATAATAGTTTAATTTATTCTTTGGAACACGTTGGTGCTTTATAATTTTGCATTAAACCACTTTTTTCAAGACTTACCGACAATATTTTTGGGGAACAATTTGAAAATAGTTTATTTTAAAACTTCAAAGAAAGTTGAAAATATTTTAACTATGTGTCCGCCCCCGCAAAACGTATTACCGCAAAATAACGCATTATTTTACAAAATAAATTGATGATAGAGAGAAATAACTGAGGAATAAAGAGCGCAAGACATAAACAAACAGAAAATTATTGTGGAAAAGTATCGTACCGTTCAAATTGCAAAAGAAACATTAAAAATTCTAAATTGGATGATATTAGAATTAAGTTTTAATTATAAGACCACCACTGTATGTGTATAGCCGAAATGGTATGGGCCGTAAACCGCGCCTATACACAACCTAATCTAAACCTATAAAAAATTAAAATCTTAATTAATCGATTATGTCGTCATTTTACTTTATTTTTGCAGATTTCGTGATCATACTTCGTTAAATTTACATTATTTAAAATGGCGTCAATTTACGTGAGTAGAGTAAATTTTGAACTTTTCTGCTAATTGTAAAGAAGAGATTTATGCTTTTAATTATTTATTTAGGCCTTAACTAAAGGTACGGTCATATTTGGCAAATATTTACTCAAAAAAGCGTAACCACTTGTTTTAGCACAAAGTTGTTTGACATTGTTTACTCTTACAAGAGTTTTGCAAGATCAAACAACATCAAATAAATTAAAACTAAATATTTGTTGTGATTTGGCCTAAATAAGAAAAGTATTTTTAAATAATTAAACGAATTCAAATATATGTTATTTAGTGGTTACGTCTTTTTCGGCAAATATTTGGCAAATGTGAGTTAAGTCTTTTACGATTTAACTTCCAGTAAAACAAACTCCCAATAAAAAAGCATCCACATACGAGATGTATTATAAATTTGTAACATTTTATGAAAATTTGTTATAATTTGTTAATGTTTAGTTACTGAACAAATGTTAATTTTGAACTGGAAAATTGTAATTCAGTGTCTTCTTAATAAAATGTTCACAAAAAAAATCTGTGTTAGAAACACATGTGTTAAATTTTCCAAATAGCAGATTTCAATTTGAATATACGAGTATGTATTCGTAAATACAATTCATCAGGCTGCATATCCTTTAACATAATCGTTTTTGTATTGTTTTGTTAAACAAAACACTTAGAACCTGTTCAGTATTTCTGCTACGCCAGTACAAGGACAAGGACAATAGCTAGAGAACAGTAAAGATTTCGTCCTGTATCATAAACTGAAATCACAAAAGGCTGTTTTTGGGTTTTTTAAATGTGTTGCATGTGTCCAACCCCTGTTGGCTTTAGAAAACTTTAAACTTGTTTGATATCATGTAACAATTAATCAAATTAAGTCACTTGAAATTTTTAAGTTCGCAGATCACACAGACACTTGTCCATCTTTTTGTTGTTATTTTTTAACAAAAGTCCTACACATGTGTTCAGATTTTTGTAATTTTTAAGGTTTTTTTTATTTGGAAAAAAAATTAAATTGATGATTTGAGTTTTACAAGTGCCACAACGCCAGTCAACTAGTCCTTCCTTAACAATTAGCTTTTGATTATGTTGCCTGTCAAAAAAGGTCAATCAATGTTTTTAGTTTGGTTCTACAAATACTCGTACATACACATTTGAGCGAATTGTGGTTGATTTTTTTATACAATGAATGCTTAAATTAATTGTTTTGATACCTTATGATAAAAATCAAATGATGTGCTATTTTCGAACAACCCCCATACATATATGTGGATTATAGTATGAGTCGTATAGTATTTTCATGAAACTCAATTTCGGTAGTCAATAAATAGTTTAGTCGACTTAATTTCAATTGATTGTTTGTTGTTGGTTAAGGTGGTGGCCATTTTTTTCTTTAGGTTTTTTAAGTAAATAAAAAAATTAATACTCGTAGCTGATTTATATTTGTACAATGGCTAATTTGCATACAAAGAAGCAATACAGATATTGCCAATAATAAATAATCGTTATTGAATAATTGAATATAAAAATGGCATTAAATTAAAATACGACTATTTAAATGGTCGAGATTAACAGGACCCTTTTTGGACATTATGAGTGGTTTTTTATTCTATCATATACGAAATTTGACAGTTGACAGTTGTCAGGTTATTTGGTCATAATAATCAATAAAATAAGTAAAACAATTAAAGTTCACTATAGTGCAAATCTGTTTCTAATACGTCTTTCTGAATTTCAAACTTTATTTGAAAGTGTTTTAAGTACAAATAAAATTATTCAATTTAAAAGTAAAAATAAAAATCATAATAACCATAAAAGCCCAAGATTTGATTGATAAACTATAACAAATTACCAAAAAACTCTCTGCGTTTCACAAATAAATACTTAAATAATATCTCAAACTGCAACACATTAAAACACCAACTTTTTTTTAAATAAATCAATCATAATTTTTAATTTAAATCTCCAAACAATTTTAAAGCTATAAAAAATTAAAACAAAACTAACAAAATCCACCCAAAACCACCCAAATAATTTCACACCTCAATAACATACAAAACAAAAAGCAAAAAATAAAACGATCAACAAAAACCCTCACCAAAAAATATGTCACGCAATAATCATAAATTACATTCAAAAACAAGTACAAAATAATTAACAAACCAACATAAGGGAGGAAAACTGTAACATTACCAAACAATTACAACAAAAATCTACACCACAGATTCACACTAAACAATAACAAACATCTGGCATCACAATCTTAACTACACAGCACTTCTCAAACAATCAAGTGCTCAGGAGATAGTAAACACAGAGTATAACAGAGGGGACAACTTTGACAGTTCAAAATCGCTACAATCAGCTGACACAGTAGGTATATTAAAAAGAGAAAGAAAATATTTTCTGTTAGTAAATTTGTAATGTGAAAAAGCAAAGCACTATATAAAAGACGAAATTTGTGAACAAAGCAAAATAAACAAAACAATTTTGTGTCAAAGCAAAATCTGTGGCAAAATAAATCAAACAATTAATTTGTGTTGTGTTAAATCATTTAATTTTCAGTGATTCCTTTAAATATAATTAATTATAATCTGTGCTTTGTATATTTTACGGTTAAGTACGTTGTGTTTTGTATAATCTGCAAAAATAATAATAATAGAAATACATGCACTTACCTTTTCCACCAAAATTGAATTTTATTTGAGTCAGAAATAAAGAAAAATAGTAACATAAAGAAACCGACAAGGCAGTTCTTAAAGAAAGAGACAAGAAAAAACCTACACTATCTTTGCTCTTCTGTCACCTCTGTTATACTCTGTGATAGTAAATTTACATCAACAAAACCTAGGAATATCCCATAACAGTCAACCAGACACCACTTTCCAAATCTCGACTTAAACCCAACACTCACGCCAACGACCATACCACGCTGAATACATCGGTTCTCGTCCGATCACCGAAATTAAGCAGCGTCGGGCGCGGTTAGTACTTAGATGGAGGACTGCTTGGGAACACCGCGTGTTGTTGGCATCCCAACAACTTTTTGCATTTTTTATTAATATTGAATCAATATAATAATATTTTATTGTAAAAAAATATTAAATTATAGGAATTGAAAAAAAAACACAAAAAAATGCTAACATTTATTAAAATTAAGCAAAAACATACATACTACGTACACTGCAAATCACTAACATGCAAAAGCACAAATACCATCAAAATTGTTTTTTCTTTGAGTTTTTAATTTTTTTTTACAGATAAATGTACATATAAATGTTTAACATAACAAAACGGTCTTGTAATATAACAAACTAAACATTTTGTTATGTTTCTGTATGCATAAACGTCTGTTTAGTAATGCTATAAATTGTTACTTAGTTTATATTCTTTCGCCAACGACCATACCACGCTGAATACATCGGTTCTCGTCCGATCACCGAAATTAAGCAGCGTCGGGCGCGGTTAGTACTTAGATGGGGGACCGCTTGGGAACACCGCGTGTTGTTGGCATCCCAACAACTTTTTGCATTTTTTATTAATATTTAATCAATATAATAATATTTTATTGTAAAAAAATATTAAATTATAGTAATTGAAAAAAAAACACAAAAAAATGCTAACATTTATTAAAATTAAGCAAAAACATACATACTACGTACACTGCAAATCACTAACATGCAAAAGCACAAATACCATCAAAATTGTTTTTTCTTTGAGTTTTTTATTTTTTTTTTACAGATAAATGTACATATAAATGTTTAACATAACAAAACGGTCTTGTAATATAACAAACTAAACATTTTGTTATGTTTCTGTATGCATAAACGTCTGTTTAGTAATGCTATAAATTGTTACTTAGTTTATATTCTTTCGCCAACGACCATACCACGCTGAATACATCGGTTCTCGTCCGATCACCGAAATTAAGCAGCGTCGGGCGCGGTTAGTACTTAGATGGGGGACCGCTTGGGAACACCGCGTGTTGTTGGGATGCCAACAACTTTTTGCATTTTTTATTAATATTTAATCAATATAATAATATTTTATTGTAAAAAAATATTAAATTATAGGAATTGAAAAAAAAAAACACAAAAAAATGCTAACATTTATTAAAATTAAGCAAAAACATACATACTACGTACACTGCAAATCACTAACATGCAAAAGCACAAATACCATCAAAATTGTTTTTTCTTTGAGTTTTTAATTTTTTTTTTACAGATAAATGTACATATAAATGTTTAACATAACAAAACGGTCTTGTAATATAACAAACTAAACATTTTGTTATGTTTCTGTATGCATAAACGTCTGTTTAGTAATGCTATAAATTGTTACTTAGTTTATATTCTTTCGCCAACGACCATACCACGCTGAATACATCGGTTCTCGTCCGATCACCGAAATTAAGCAGCGTCGGGCGCGGTTAGTACTTAGATGGGGGACCGCTTGGGAACACCGCGTGTTGTTGGCATCCCAACAACTTTTTGCATTTTTTATTAATATTTAATCAATATAATAATATTTTATTGTAAAAAAATATTAAATTATAGGAATTGAAAAAAAAAACACCAAAAAATGCTAACATTTATTAAAATTAAGCAAAAACATACATACTACGTACACTGCAAATCACTAACATGCAAAAGCACAAATACCATCAAAATTGTTTTTTCTTTGAGTTTTTAATTTTTTTTTTTACAGATAAATGTACATATAAATGTTTAACATAACAAAACGGTCTTGTAATATAACAAACTAAACATTTTGTTATGTTTCTGTATGCATAAACGTCTGTTTAGTAATGCTATAAATTGTTACTTAGTTTATATTCTTTCGCCAACGACCATACCACGCTGAATACATCGGTTCTCGTCCGATCACCGAAATTAAGCAGCGTCGGGCGCGGTTAGTACTTAGATGGGGGACCGCTTGGGAACACCGCGTGTTGTTGGCATCCCAACAACTTTTTGCATTTTTTATTAATATTTAATCAATATAATAATATTTTATTGTAAAAAAATATTAAATTATAGGAATTGAAAAAAAAAACACAAAAAAATGCTAACATTTATTAAAATTAAGCAAAAACATACATACTACGTACACTGCAAATCACTAACATGCAAAAGCACAAATACCATCAAAATTGTTTTTTCTTTGAGTTTTTAATTTTTTTTTTTACAGATAAATGTACATATAAATGTTTAACATAACAAAACGGTCTTGTAATATAACAAACTAAACATTTTGTTATGTTTCTGTATGCATAAACGTCTGTTTAGTAATGCTATAAATTGTTACTTAGTTTATATTCTTTCGCCAACGACCATACCACGCTGAATACATCGGTTCTCGTCCGATCACCGAAATTAAGCAGCGTCGGGCGCGGTTAGTACTTAGATGGGGGACCGCTTGGGAACACCGCGTGTTGTTGGCATCCCAACAACTTTTTGCATTTTTTATTAATATTTAATCAATATAATAATATTTTATTGTAAAAAAATATTAAATTATAGGAATTGAAAAAAAAAAACACAAAAAAATGCTAACATTTATTAAAATTAAGCAAAAACATACATACTACGTACACTGCAAATCACTAACATGCAAAAGCACAAATACCATCAAAATTGTTTTTTCTTTGAGTTTTTAATTTTTTTTTTACAGATAAATGTACATATAAATGTTTAACATAACAAAACGGTCTTGTAATATAACAAACTAAACATTTTGTTATGTTTCTGTATGCATAAACGTCTGTTTAGTAATGCTATAAATTGTTACTTAGTTTATATTCTTTCGCCAACGACCATACCACGCTGAATACATCGGTTCTCGTCCGATCACCGAAATTAAGCAGCGTCGGGCGCGGTTAGTACTTAGATGGGGGACCGCTTGGGAACACCGCGTGTTGTTGGCATCCCAACAACTTTTTGCATTTTTTATTAATATTTAATCAATATAATAATATTTTATTGTAAAAAAATATTAAATTATAGGAATTGAAAAAAAAAACACAAAAAAATGCTAACATTTATTAAAATTAAGCAAAAACATACATACTACGTACACTGCAAATCACTAACATGCAAAAGCACAAATACCATCAAAATTGTTTTTTCTTTGAGTTTTTAATTTTTTTTTTTACAGATAAATGTACATATAAATGTTTAACATAACAAAACGGTCTTGTAATATAACAAACTAAACATTTTGTTATGTTTCTGTATGCATAAACGTCTGTTTAGTAATGCTATAAATTGTTACTTAGTTTATATTCTTTCGCCAACGACCATACCACGCTGAATACATCGGTTCTCGTCCGATCACCGAAATTAAGCAGCGTCGGGCGCGGTTAGTACTTAGATGGGGGACCGCTTGGGAACACCGCGTGTTGTTGGCATCCCAACAACTTTTTGCATTTTTTATTAATATTTAATCAATATAATAATATTTTATTGTAAAAAAATATTAAATTATAGGAATTGAAAAAAAAACACAAAAAAATGCTAACATTTATTAAAATTAAGCAAAAACATACATACTACGTACACTGCAAATCACTAACATGCAAAAGCACAAATACCATCAAAATTGTTTTTTCTTTGAGTTTTTAATTTTTTTTTTACAGATAAATGTACATATAAATGTTTAACATAACAAAACGGTCTTGTAATATAACAAACTAAACATTTTGTTATGTTTCTGTATGCATAAACGTCTGTTTAGTAATGCTATAAATTGTTACTTAGTTTATATTCTTTCGCCAACGACCATACCACGCTGAATACATCGGTTCTCGTCCGATCACCGAAATTAAGCAGCGTCGGGCGCGGTTAGTACTTAGATGGGGGACCGCTTGGGAACACCGCGTGTTGTTGGCATCCCAACAACTTTTTGCATTTTTTATTAATATTTAATCAATATAATAATATTTTATTGTAAAAAAATATTAAATTATAGGAATTGAAAAAAAAAACACAAAAAAATGCTAACATTTATTAAAATTAAGCAAAAACATACATACTACGTACACTGCAAATCACTAACATGCAAAAGCACAAATACCATCAAAATTGTTTTTTCTTTGAGTTTTTAATTTTTTTTTTACAGATAAATGTACATATAAATGTTTAACATAACAAAACGGTCTTGTAATATAACAAACTAAACATTTTGTTATGTTTCTGTATGCATAAACGTCTGTTTAGTAATGCTATAAATTGTTACTTAGTTTATATTCTTTCGCCAACGACCATACCACGCTGAATACATCGGTTCTCGTCCGATCACCGAAATTAAGCAGCGTCGGGCGCGGTTAGTACTTAGATGGGGGACCGCTTGGGAACACCGCGTGTTGTTGGCATCCCAACAACTTTTTGCATTTTTTATTAATATTTAATCAATATAATAATATTTTATTGTAAAAAAATATTAAATTATAGGAATTGAAAAAAAAAACACAAAAAAATGCTAACATTTATTAAAATTAAGCAAAAACATACATACTACGTACACTGCAAATCACTAACATGCAAAAGCACAAATACCATCAAAATTGTTTTTTCTTTGAGTTTTTAATTTTTTTTTTTACAGATAAATGTACATATAAATGTTTAACATAACAAAACGGTCTTGTAATATAACAAACTAAACATTTTGTTATGTTTCTGTATGCATAAACGTCTGTTTAGTAATGCTATAAATTGTTACTTAGTTTATATTCTTTCGCCAACGACCATACCACGCTGAATACATCGGTTCTCGTCCGATCACCGAAATTAAGCAGCGTCGGGCGCGGTTAGTACTTAGATGGGGTTCCGCTTGGGAACACCGCGTGTTGTTGGCATCCCAACAACTTTTTGCATTTTTTATTAATATTTAATCAATATAATAATATTTTATTGTAAAAAAATATTAAATTATAGGAATTGAAAAAAAAAACACAAAAAAATGCTAACATTTATTAAAATTAAGCAAAAACATACATACTACGTACACTGCAAATCACTAACATGCAAAAGCACAAATACCATCAAAATTGTTTTTTCTTTGAGTTTTTAATTTTTTTTTTTACAGATAAATGTACATATAAATGTTTAACATATGTTGAGGTAGTCCACCATTGTCTGTTTTTCTCAACCCGTGTTTATGTATGTTCAGTGTATGTTGTAATTAAATTATTTATATTTTCATCTATTATAATAATTAACTTTATTTTTGTGTTCTTGCTTGTTTAAAATTTGTGTTTATATTTTGTTTGTAATGTTGTTTGTCTGTCTATAAGTATCTCAGCTGTTATTGTTGATTATGTAATGGATCGTGGAACATGATATTGTACAGAGCAGTATTTTAAATGTAGTGATGCCCATTAAATAAAGGTTACCAGTATGTAATAGTTAAGAGAACTTATAAGCTAGGTTCGAGAACTTCTCTTTAAAACATTTTCAAGGCCAAAGACGAAGGTTCGTTGACTCAAATTAGGCTCTTATTTATGTACGGGTACGTTATATTTTTTTTGCAGTATTTGTTTTTGTAAATATTCAGTTAATTTTCTCACACTAAAATATAAAGAAAAACAATTATATGACCACGAGCAGAACAATAGAAGATGGAAGCTGATTTTAATTAAAAAGTGGAAAGCAAAGAAAGAACATCGTTTTTATAAATAAAGTTCAAGTAGTCAGACAGAAAAGAGTGCAATTTAGGAAATAACCTTCGGGGGATTGGTATTAGATTACATTACCATCCTTATATTTGTGGTCCGACCAGAAATAAAGAAAATTGCGAAAGAGAGTTCAACTGGTGAAAATTGGGAAGAAAACAGGGAACTTGCGATCCGGAACGTTTCTTTTGGCCATTTAAAAAAAAAAAAACTGATAAAATAAAAAAACGAAGGTAACACAGTCCTTAAAAGTAATAATTGGTAGCACTAAACTAATAAAAAGATTAGACTACGCCATCTACCCTTGGGAAAACAAGGCGAGTAAAACGACATTCCACAAAGTGGACGTTATTATAGTTAAGAACCGTATAGATTGGAATTAAAATCCACAAATAAGAACAGGGCATTAGGGTAACGTAAGTTAGGGTATATTAGTTATTTAAGATAAAATAAGATATTTAAGTGTTTATAAGGTCAGTGTTTAGTTTACCAATAATTGTAAAGGGATCAAACTAAAAAGACTAAATTTTTTAAATAGAGAGTACAAAAATATAGATATATATATCCTCCAGATTTTATCCTGTAGGGAGCTCCTTTAGGGATAGGCAGTGGAAAAGGATTTTTGTTTTATAAGTTGATGTCGAGCAGGAATTGTCGCTCAATATAGAGAGATTTTTAGTTGATCCTTAAGTTTGTCTGTTGTTTAGTTATTTATATGTATGTATAGTCTAAGTATAGTTATGTATATCATTTAGCATCGAAGTTTAGTTAATCAAAAAGAAAGAAAAGATTTAAAGAAATTGATAAATAATTTGAAAGAAAATATTTACTTGGTTATACAAACCCTTCGTTATTAGTAAGAATAAATAAATCTGCTCGTTAATTCAAGATATTAATAGAAATACTTGGTTATTTCAAGAAGAAAAGGGCATATCCAAACAAACCGTGAATTTAAATTAGATTTTTTTTATTTTGTTAATAGTTAGTTAAAGAAATAAAGAGTGACATAATTTAGACATAAGTTTATGTACGTATATTTAATATTAATGTTTCATTTGTAATAAATATGTGAAAGGAAATTTGTTCAAATATGTGTTACTAATTATTTTCAAAAGTTACAGGTACAGTGGGCCGTATATGGAAAAGTAGAAATATGGAATGGTGAGTGGTTGATATAGTATCTTTTAGGGGTCATTGACGTAATGACCATGGTTGGGTGGGCAGCGACGACAGGGTAAAACATCTATCCCTACAATTAGGATGTTTAATAAAAAAATAGATCAATAATCTCGTTAAAGTTTTGTAGTTCAAGATCATATTTAAAATAGTTGTATTATAAATTTTTTTGTTGTGTCGTAACCGGGATGAGTTGATGCGGGTTGAGTTCCCACGCCATAGATGAGCTAGTCGAGGTGGCATCCATACTCACCAAATAACAACAGAGGTTTCGGAACAATAAATGGCGCCCAATCGAAAACTAGTGGAATTTCACTTATGTATGTTCAAAACCGTCCTAACAATTTAAATTAGTTAGTTTGCGAATTTTGTAATACATAAACTGCAAAACGGATTGAATTTGTTTTAAGTAAGATCGAAATCGTCCTAACGATGTTGAAAGTAGTTAGTTTGCGAATTTTGATGGCTTAAAATAAACGAAATGGAATTATGATCAATACGTCCTAAATATATAAACGTTTAGTTTGCATATGTTGATCGGTAACAATTATAAATTTTTGATACATGAATGTCCTGATTTTTTTTTTCGAAACAGTTTGCATACGGTATTAAAAATAAAAATAGTCCTAAGCTAGAACAGCATAAAATGAGTTGCCTATTAAATTTATTCGAGATTAATATTTTTAAAACATCATAGATTAGAGGAAAACGTCGAAACACAAACAACCACCATATAGTATACTTTCCATATTACTTGGAAAACCACTGTTCCTGTAACTTGAATATAATGTCTTGTGAAAATTAAAAAATTGTTTTGTAGTGAATGTGTTTATTATACTTTATTTATATAATTTACGTTTTAAGTGTTTTGTTAAAATATATCTACTTTAGTGAAATACTTATCTATAATTTTAGTTTTGTGTTTTTTTATAATATTTTTTTGTAGTTAGTATATTGATGTATTTTATGCAGTTGATTATTTAATTATTTTTTTTATTTATATAAATTATTATTCAAATACTATAGTATATTTTCTAGTTTTGAACACAATTTTTTTTTAATTTTTGTTGAGTTAAATTAGTAAAGTAAACAGAATAAAAATGCCCGTAGGAAGAACACCAACTTTAAGTGATAAAGAAACTAGGGAAACAGGTACATTTATAGATATGTCGCAAACAATTTTGACTCCAGAAACTCGCCAGAAAAGTGGTCCACAATCGGACACACCTTCAGTAGTAACCGGTCAACAATCGGGAGCTATACCCAAAATAGTCGCACCTCCGCGAACCTTTAATTTTCCACCACCAGTTATTCCACAAAATCAAAGAGGTTTCTCAGTAGGAAATAGTCCCAGAGCATATGCCAGTCTTATCCGTGAACTAATTGCTGAAAATAACAAGGAATATAGATCACAATTGGAAGACAAATTAGATTGTAAAATTCAGGAAAGCTTGCAGGAAGGATTTAATAAAATGATTAGGGAGATACAGAAAATGAGTATAGTAGGTAGGACTAGTGATGGAATAGAATCTCTTGTTAGCGATGATATAGAGAAAATATCGAATCAAAATGACATAGCACCTACAAAGAAAAAACCCGAAAACAATCCATACCCACAAAGAAGATTAGACTTCGGGGAAATAAATACAAATTTAAGTACACCACCAGAAAATGTGTCGCCTCAAGAAATATATGCAGGTCATAAACGTAATAAGTACCCAATAAATATAGACAAATGGGATATAAGTTTTGATGGTAATTGTGACAAATTATACATCGATGATTTTATATTTCGGATAGAATATATGCTCAGATATCATCATTATTCATGGTCTGAATTGCAGGGAGAATTTCACAAACTTTTAAAGGGAGATGCTAAAGATTGGTATTGGCTATTAGTCCAGCAAAAGCCAATTGAATCATGGGAAGAGTTAAAAAAAGCACTTAGAGTTCAATATGGCTCAAAGCGTAGCGAATACGAATATATGCGTGATCTTGAGGAACGTCGCCAAAAACCAGGAGAATCTATTGATGATTACTTCCTAGCCATGAGAAAGTTGAGAGCTAGATTAAGAAATCCTTTACCGGAATATGAAGTAATCAGAATAATTAAAAATAACTTACGTCAGGGTATCTCACAAATAGTGTATGCAGTGCAAGTATTTTCTGTAGAACATTTGAGAGATGCGTGTAAAGAAATTGAAAAGAACTACTTCAAAAGAGAGACTCCAAATATACCACAGTCACGTATCGCATATTCCAGGAGACATGTGGATGAAATTGAAACTGAAATAGGGAAACCAGAAGAAGAACAAGTAGTAGAGGAGGTACAATATAAGTCCAATAATACTTACAATAACACCTTAATATGCTGGAATTGCAGAATGCCAGGTCATATTTTCACGGATTGTCCCAGCCTTCAAAGAAATATATTTTGTTATAAATGCGGATTAATGGGAGTAGTTACGCCTACTTGTCCGAAATGTTCGGGAAACAAAAACGGGAGTGTGTCGAAAACGGCGGAATCACGCTCCACACAAACTACCGCCAAATAAAAAAAGATGTCGGAATACAAACTGATAATGAGATATCTATAAAGAAAAAATCAAAGGATGGCATTACCGTGTTTAGGAACAAAACGAATACTAAAATAACACCAAATAAGAGAAATACAGGGATGATAACCGGAAATTATGAAGAAAGATTAAAGAGGTACAACGAAATTAGAAACAGAATTTTTAATTCAGAGAACAACAATACAGGATTAGAAAAAATTAAAAAGATTAGAAGTAAATTTAAAAGAAAAAAAGGGACATATGGTGAAGTTAACAAGTGTGTCAGAAAATGTGAAGCTATAAACAGTGAAGATCTAGATCCTAGGGCATACATAGACGTAAAATTAGACAACATTACGGTGAAAAGTCTATTAGATAGTGGAGCTTCAATTAGTTTACTTGGTAAGAATTGTGAAAATGTCGTGGAGAAACTAAATAACGAGGTAAAATCAGTGTTTTCAGAAATCAGAACAGCAGGGGGTACTCAGTATCAAGTTTTAGGGAAAATAGAAGTTATGGTCGAATATAATGGACAAAGACACATGATTGAATTTTATTTGTGTCCAAAATTATCACAGGAAGCCTATTTGGGTGTCGATTTTTGGAAAAAGTTTAAAATTGCACCAGAAATATTCGACGTAGCTGAATTCCAAATTGAGAAGTTAAAAGAAAATGTCCCTACTGAACTAGATAATGTCGAACAGCATAAACTTACACGACAACAAAAAGACAAATTAGAAAATGTGATAAACAACTTTAGATCTTTTGAAAAAATTGGTCTAGGAAGAACAAATATGGAGATACATACCATTGAGCTGGTGGAAAATACAACACCTATCAAAGACAGATATTATCCAGTGTCACCAGCAGTGCAGGAATTGATATATGCCGAGGTAGACAATATGTTAAAATTAGGCATAATTGAAGAAAGTCATAGTCCCTGGAACAATAGATGCACTCTGGTAAGAAAACCTGGGAAAAATCGATTGTGTCTAGATGCGAGAAAATTAAATGAAAGAACGGTAAAAGACGCATACCCAATTCAAAATATAGAAGGCATTATTAGTAGACTAGATGAAACACACTACATAAGCAGCGTAGATTTAAAATATGCTTTCTGGCAGATCGAATTGGAGAAAAAGTCTAGAGCGTACACTGCCTTTACAATTCCAGGCCGACCATTATACCAGTACGTGGTTATGCCATTTGGTTTATGCAACGCTGCTCAAAGACTATGTAGATTGATGGACAAGGTCATCCCACAAGAATTGAAACAGAATGTTTTCACATATTTGGATGATTTGTTAATCATATCGGCAGATTTTGATAGTCATGTAGAGTTGCTAAGTAAAGTAGCGGAATGTTTAAATAAAGCTAACTTGTCAATAGGATTAGGCAAATCCAAATTTTGCTTCAAAGAATTAAATTATTTAGGTTTTATAATAGGCGGTGGACTGATGAAAACCGATCCTAAGAAAATAGAGGCAGTTAGAGCTATTCCTTTGCCGAAATCTGTTAGACAAGTACGCAGTTTTTTAGGTACAGCAGGATGGTATCGCCGTTTTATACGAAATTTCTCAGAATTAAGTACTCCATTAACTGACGTAATAAAAAAAAAAGGAGTCAAATTTGAATTAAATAGTAAAGCAATAGAGAGTTTCAATAAATTAAAACAGGCATTGACAACAGCGCCTGTGTTGGCACATCCAAACTTTAAAAAAAGATTTTTTGTTCAATGCGACGCGTCAGATTATGCTGTAGGAGCCGTGTTGTTTCAGAAAGATGACTTGGGACACGAAAATCCAATATCTTTTTTCTCACAAAAGCTCAATGAAGCACAGAAAAATTACAGTGTCACGGAAAAGGAGTGTTTAGCAGCGGTATTAGCCATTAAAAGATTTAGACCTTACATAGAACTCATGCAATTCACGGTAATTACGGATCATGCAAGCTTGAAGTGGCTGATGTCACTCAAAGATTTGAACGGTAGACTTGCCAGGTGGGCATTAAAACTGCAATCTTTTAACTTTGATATTGAACACAGAAAAGGTGCTGAAAATATAGTAGCAGATACCCTATCCAGAATGATTGAGGAAATAGAACTAGAGAGAGAAGATATTTTAGGAGTCGAAACAGTTGAATTTCAATCATCAGAGTATAAAGATTTAATAAAAGCAATTGAGGAAAATGAAAATACACTACCAGACATTAGAATTGTAGACGGTTTGGTATATAAAAGAACTAATATGATATCCGATTTAGAGGTAGATGAATTCCAATGGAAATTATGGATACCCAGTACGCTTACGAACATGTTGATAAAGAAAGCACATGAACCCGAAGATAAAGCTCATGGTGGTATCAATAAAACTCTCCAACACCTGCGCGTGAAATATTATTGGCCAAATATGATAGCTCAGGTTAGAAATTACGTAAATAACTGCATCATATGTAAGGAAACGAAGTCAAATAACCAAAATCTAATGCCAGAAATAGGACAAGAGGTAGTAACTTTAAGACCATTTCAGAAACTATATATAGATTTTTTAGGTAAATATCCGCGTTCGAAGAAAGGAAATGCATATATATTTATTGTAGTAGATCACATGACAAAATTTGTGTTTTTAAAAGCCATGAAAGAGGCAACTGCAAATAATGTTATAAAGTTTTTAGTGGAACAAGTATTTCATGAGTTTGGTGTTCCAGAAATAATACATTCAGATAACGGAAAACAGTTTGTTTCAAAAGAGTTTAAAAAAATGACTGAATTGTATGAGATTGAACATCTAAAAACTGCAATATACTCTCCACAATCCAACGCTTCTGAGAGAGTTAATCAAAGTGTTCTTGCAGCGATAAGAGCTTATATGGAAAATGACCATAGGGACTGGGATGTGAACTTACCATCAATAGAGTTAGCCTTACGTACTAGTGTACACACAGCCATAGGTATTAGCCCATTTTTTGCGTTATTTGGTCAGAACATGTTTACTTGTGGTGCTGATTATAAGTTAGCAAAACGATTAAAAGCACTAGAAGATAATGAAATTAATATGGAAAGATCAGACAAAATCAAAATGATTAGAGAGAGGATCAAAGAGAACCTGCACAGTGCCTATAGCAAAAGCGCATTGAGGTATAATAGAGGTGCACGAACTGTGAGATTTATTCCCGGCCAAGAAGTATATAAAAGAAACTTTGTTCTCAGCGACTTCAAAAAGAACATAAACGCAAAATTCTGTAGAAAATTTATGAAATGCAGAATAAAAAGAGTGATTGGTAATAACATGTACGAGTTAGAAAGCTTAACCGGTACACCCTTAGGAATCTACCACGCGAAGGACATAAAGCAGTAATAATGTCGGAGAAAATCTGTGAATATGTTTGAGAATATGTGCAATAGTAGAGATAAGTAGACAAATCGTACTAGTATGAACCGATTAATTGTGCAATATTAGGTTAGATTTAGTGTACGGTCTTTAGTTGTAGATTAATTCATGAACTTATACACATATGGTCCTCCTGTACAATGTTTTTTTTTGATAAGGGAATGAATACTTAGTGCAATATTTATGACAAATGAAAGCAATATAAACTTACTTGTGGAATATTATAAGATTTGTGCAATATTAGGTTTAATTGATATTTTAATGTCGTGAATGTTGTATTATTTATTTATATTTTATTTATGACTGCATTATGTGGTAAGCTGACGAGAACCTGAAAGGAAAAAGATATAAACATATACCAAAGTACCGTAAAAACAAAAAAATAGGTGCTAACAAAATATACTTCCCTAAGGTAGAATTTGCTATTATGAATTGCCCGGCTAACTCACTAGATTATTACGATTTGATGTCATGGGTGTAGCCTACGTTGGGCACCGCAACAAGTTGGAGTAAAATTCATCTAATGGCGTGCATGATTTACCTCACACTGCAGTACCCGCGACAAGTCTTGGTACATCAGAGTTTTGTTGAGGTAGTCCACCATTGTCTGTTTTTCTCAACCCGTGTTTATGTATGTTCAGTGTATGTTGTAATTAAATTATTTATATTTTCATCTATTATAATAATTAACTTTATTTTTGTGTTCTTGCTTGTTTAAAATTTGTGTTTATATTTTGTTTGTAATGTTGTTTGTCTGTCTATAAGTATCTCAGCTGTTATTGTTGATTATGTAATGGATCGTGGAACATGATATTGTACAGAGCAGTATTTTAAATGTAGTGATGCCCATTAAATAAAGGTTACCAGTATGTAATAGTTAAGAGAACTTATAAGCTAGGTTCGAGAACTTCTCTTTAAAACATTTTCAAGGCCAAAGACGAAGGTTCGTTGACTCAAATTAGGCTCTTATTTATGTACGGGTACGTTATATTTTTTTTGCAGTATTTGTTTTTGTAAATATTCAGTTAATTTTCTCACACTAAAATATAAAGAAAAACAATTATATGACCACGAGCAGAACAATAGAAGATGGAAGCTGATTTTAATTAAAAAGTGGAAAGCAAAGAAAGAACATCGTTTTTATAAATAAAGTTCAAGTAGTCAGACAGAAAAGAGTGCAATTTAGGAAATAACCTTCGGGGGATTGGTATTAGATTACATTACCATCCTTATATTTGTGGTCCGACCAGAAATAAAGAAAATTGCGAAAGAGAGTTCAACTGGTGAAAATTGGGAAGAAAACAGGGAACTTGCGATCCGGAACGTTTCTTTTGGCCATTTAAAAAAAAAAAAACTGATAAAATAAAAAAACGAAGGTAACACAGTCCTTAAAAGTAATAATTGGTAGCACTAAACTAATAAAAAGATTAGACTACGCCATCTACCCTTGGGAAAACAAGGCGAGTAAAACGACATTCCACAAAGTGGACGTTATTATAGTTAAGAACCGTATAGATTGGAATTAAAATCCACAAATAAGAACAGGGCATTAGGGTAACGTAAGTTAGGGTATATTAGTTATTTAAGATAAAATAAGATATTTAAGTGTTTATAAGGTCAGTGTTTAGTTTACCAATAATTGTAAAGGGATCAAACTAAAAAGACTAAATTTTTTAAATAGAGAGTACAAAAATATAGATATATATATCCTCCAGATTTTATCCTGTAGGGAGCTCCTTTAGGGATAGGCAGTGGAAAAGGATTTTTGTTTTATAAGTTGATGTCGAGCAGGAATTGTCGCTCAATATAGAGAGATTTTTAGTTGATCCTTAAGTTTGTCTGTTGTTTAGTTATTTATATGTATGTATAGTCTAAGTATAGTTATGTATATCATTTAGCATCGAAGTTTAGTTAATCAAAAAGAAAGAAAAGATTTAAAGAAATTGATAAATAATTTGAAAGAAAATATTTACTTGGTTATACAAACCCTTCGTTATTAGTAAGAATAAATAAATCTGCTCGTTAATTCAAGATATTAATAGAAATACTTGGTTATTTCAAGAAGAAAAGGGCATATCCAAACAAACCGTGAATTTAAATTAGATTTTTTTTATTTTGTTAATAGTTAGTTAAAGAAATAAAGAGTGACATAATTTAGACATAAGTTTATGTACGTATATTTAATATTAATGTTTCATTTGTAATAAATATGTGAAAGGAAATTTGTTCAAATATGTGTTACTAATTATTTTCAAAAGTTACAGGTACAGTGGGCCGTATATGGAAAAGTAGAAATATGGAATGGTGAGTGGTTGATATAGTATCTTTTAGGGGTCATTGACGTAATGACCATGGTTGGGTGGGCAGCGACGACAGGGTAAAACATCTATCCCTACAATTAGGATGTTTAATAAAAAAATAGATCAATAATCTCGTTAAAGTTTTGTAGTTCAAGATCATATTTAAAATAGTTGTATTATAAATTTTTTTGTTGTGTCGTAACCGGGATGAGTTGATGCGGGTTGAGTTCCCACGCCATAGATGAGCTAGTCGAGGTGGCATCCATACTCACCAAATAACAACAGAGGTTTCGGAACACATAACAAAACGGTCTTGTAATATAACAAACTAAACATTTTGTTATGTGTTCGCTGGGATGTTTTAAATTTATTTTAATAAATAAAAAAGACCAAACGACCTTTAATTTTAAGTAATGTAGTTTTATTTTCAACGATATAAATGACAATGTTTTAATAATTCCCTACAAGAAACAATTGGACCACTAAACAATACAAATTGCATTATAAAAAAAAGGACAGTTAGTTTATGCTCATTGGAAATGAGTATAAAGAACTTAAACAAAAACATTACTAAATATATATATGTACATATTTGTTGTATTATAATTCAATATAATAAACATTACGCACATTTATACATACATACATACAATGCAAGAGACAAAATAACTACAGTGGAATAGGGAATGAGACAATTACAAAAAAACGGTAAACAAATATAGTGATGGTACAGTGAACCAGTGATGATAAGGTGATCTGATCCGACATTCTCCCCCCGTTGAAAGGACCAGCTTTCAAAAGTCCTCTGAGGAAGGAACAGGAGCCACCTTATGTATCGGCCTTTTATAGGTGCCAGTTTTGGATTTCAGCTCAACTACACGAACTTTTCCGTCGGAATCCGCTATTACTTGAGTCACTCGTGCAAGGAGCCATTGTTGTGGCGGAGTATTGTCTTCATGGATGATGACTAGTTGACCAACCTCGATGTTTTTCTGCGGCTTGAACCATTTTGATCGTTGTTGAAGTGATAACAGGTAATCACGGGACCACAGCTGCCAGAATTGTTGTTTTAAGAATGAAATTTGTTGCCATCGAGTCAAAACATGTAACTTTTTGCAATCAAAGGTTTCATCAGGAATGGCAATTAACGAGGAACCAATAAGTAAATGACCAGGCGTAAACCAAATCGTTTCTGGCAATTCAGCTGCGCTACAACCACGGGATACGATAGCTGCAGGATTACCTTTTGAGGGAACATGTCGCCATTGAATGCCTCTTGTCTCTTCTTGAAGTTCTGAAACACGGTTTCCCACAAAACAATTAAGTG
The DNA here is from genome assembly GCA_916048285.2 of Bellardia pandia. Lineage (NCBI taxonomy): Eukaryota > Metazoa > Arthropoda > Insecta > Diptera > Calliphoridae > Bellardia > Bellardia pandia. Next base: position 80,484,053 of record OU696530.1, on the reverse strand, counting down.
TTGAAGAGTGCAATCTAAGCCATTGCAAAACGATTTTAGAATCTGTCCAAAAGAAAACAGGTGAAACATATTTAGAAATTTTTGATTTAATTTTAGACCACGTTTTACTGAGCAACACCGCAGCGCACAATTCGAGCCGAGGTAACGATTGAGCCTTTATTGGAGCTACTTTCGATTTGGCAATGAGCAAAGTCGTTTTATAAGAGCCATTTTCTAAAATTCGATAGTAAACGCAGCAACCAAACGCTCGTTGCGACGCATCTGCAAAGCCATGTATTTCGCCAAGTGTGCTTGTCGAGGTTAAAACATATCGAGGCACTTTAATATGGTGGATGTTCGACAAATCCTCTTTGATTTGGAACCAAAGTTTCAACAGGTTTGAATTGAGGGGATCATCCCAACCGATATTTTGCACCCATATTTCTTGGAGCAGCATTTTACAACGAATCACAATTGGACTCAAAAGGCCAAGCAAATCAAAAATCTTTGCTACAATCGACAATATTGAACGTTTAGTGGGATTACTTACATCGGGCAAATCAAACCGAAACAAAAATGTATCCTGTCTAGGATTCCAGGACATACCAAGTGTTTTAGTGACATCGTCTTCACCATTCTTTATTGCGACTTCTTCATCTGGATTTAAAATGACATCTGGACAATTGCTGTTCCATTTGGCCAGCTGAAGACCATGATTTTCTAAAATTTTTACAATTTCAGTTTTCTTTGAAAGTAACAAGTCGATATCATCAGCGCCAGTGAGGACATCATCCACGTATAAATCCTCACGTAGAACTTGTGAGCCAATTGGATATGACAAAACGTTTTTGTCAGCGATATAGAACAAACTTCGAATTGCTAAGAAAGGAGCTGCTGAAAGCCCATATGTAACGGTGTTTAATTGAAACACGCTTAGTTTGTCTTCTTTATTAGCTCTCCATAGAACCAATTGGAATTTACGATCGCGTTCATCGACTAAAAACTGGCGGTACATTTTAGATATGTCTGCTGTGAGAGCAAATCTATTCAAACGAAACGAAAATAAAGTTGTAATCAAGTCTTGTTGTATAGTAGGGCCAACCATTAGTATTTCATTCAAGGAATGATTCGTCGAAGTACGAGCCGACGCATCGAAAACCACACGAAGTTTTGTTGTTGAGCTTTGAGGCTTCAGAACACAGTGGTGCGGTATAATGTAGTATGGGTGCGCTATAGGCCGATTGTAGGGTGACATATGACCAAGATCCATATACTCATCCATAAAGTCGACATACATAGACTTTAGACTAAGGTCACGTTCAAGTCTACGTTCAAGTGACAAAAATCTTCTACGAGAAATTTCAAAAGACTCACCCAAACAATCAGGATTCAGCTTAAAAGGCAATCTGACACAAATACGACCTTCATCTGTAGTACTAACATTTTCAACAAAATGGTTTTCGCAAGTTTGCTCTTCTTCAGTAAAAGTTTTGGAACCACTGACATATTCTTCGACTTCCCAAAACTTTCTTAAAGTGTTGTCTAAGGCTTCTGTTGAAGATTCAATTGCTAAGTTGCAGGTAAGAGCCGGCGACGTTGATTCAGCGTTGAATTTACCACCAACAATCCAGCCAAACACAGTATTGACAAGACAAGGTAGGCCATTTCCCAAGGAAATGCGTCCATCGAGCAACAAATTGAAAAATACCTCGGTACTAATGAGCAAATCAATTCTTTGAGGCTTGTAGAACAACGGGTCAGCTAATTGTATAGTTTCAGGAATACTCCAATCAGATGTTTCGATGTACTCGCCAGGCTGCTGGGCGGCAATCGATTTTGTGACTGAAAACGTTGAGGACCACTGGAATGACGTCACTCGAGATTTTATTGTAGCTGACACGGCAAATTTTATTTTTGTTCGAACTTCACCTATTCCAGAAACGTCTTGGCAATTAGGTCGAAATTGTAGCTTTAGTCGCTTTGCAACTTCTTCTGTAATAAAATTAATTTCAGAACAAGAATCAAGTAATACTCTTACCGGATGAAAGGAACCACAACTATCTTTGATCAGCACCACAGCAGTAGGAATAATAGCCCTTTTAAACGAACGAGCCACTAACGAAACAGGATTTGCTGAACTAGTTGAGGGCCCTTGATTAGGCCTAGCATTTGATGTAGATGGTCCTGGTTGATTAGGAACCTCAAGAATGTGTAAAATGGTATGATGAGCTGACTGGCAAACTCGGCAACGAGACTTGGAAAGACATTTTGAGACAAAATGACCCTTTCGTAGACAGTTAATGCATTGACCATTGCTTTTTACATGATGATAACGATCTGCAACTAAAAGCGCCAAAAATGAAGTACACGTAGCAATATAGTGGTCAGTGCTGTTGCAATAAGTGCAGGTTGCATTTGCTTTTGAATTTACAAACGTGTTTGCTGATCGGTTGATTGTCGATTTTGGCTTTGTACCACTTGATTTGTTTGCTGGCTCACTTTTCTTACCATGGCTTTCTAAAAATTGACAACGATGGCTCAATATGCTGTAGCAATTGTCCCAAGAGGGCAACGATTTGAAGTCTTGTTTTTCATCATAATTTTCTCTGGATCCTTCATCCAATTTTGAAAGTACAATATGGATAATAATTGCGTTCATGACATCTTTCTCAGAGCCAAGTGACAAAAGCGAACCACGAATTGCAGAAACGGTATCGATGATATTACGCAACGAGACACAATCACTTTTAGACATTTGAGAAACATTAAAAAGAGCAGTAATGTGTTCTAAAAAGATAAGTACCTTATTATCGTATCGTTCCTGAAGACGCTCTAGGGCCTTGGTATAATTTTCCTCCGTTACTTGAAAAGGTTCCACAACTGCTAGCGCTGGACCAGAGAGGCAATTCAACAAATAAGTGAATTTATCCACTGACGTAATCGACAAATTATCATGGACCATGTTGTTAAACGAAGTAATAAACCGTTTATAATCAGCATATTTTCCATCGAATCGAGGCAACTTTAAAGATGGCAACCGACCTTGACTAGAGCCACCAGTAACCGAAGTGTTCAAAAAACTTTGATTCAGTGCAGATGAGGACCGACTTTTATTAATAAGTGATAGCACCTTCGCCTTAGCTGTTATAAAAATTTCCTCTATAGCACCTCTGCCAGAATCGTTTGAATTGTATTTTTCAATTTGTGTTTGAATACTACAAATTTGCTTAAAGTATGACTCTAAAATTTCCAAACGACATTGCAAAATTGTTGAATCAACTTTATCGCCATCTTTTTCTGTCTTCGCTTGTAGGCTAGACATGTTTCGTTTCATTGTGGTCCTCTGTTGTTTTAATGACGCCATGTCAGCGGCGCCAATTTCAGAAACATCATCATTATTGTTCGCCATTTTTCTTTTCAAAAACTAAAATTTTTTAAAACCAAAAATTTATGGGACCACTTGATATGAAACACTTGTATATATGTAAATGCAAAGAGCCAACTTTTATATACACTGAGCACACTGTATTTTTATGATTTTCAAAGAAATGTAGTTGCAAAAAAATAAAAAACCAAAATGTATTTTCAGCACGGTTGCAAAATGATTAAGTTTGGTTTGTATTTTTAATGCACTTATGAACCACAAAAATATTATTTTTCAGCTAAATTATTTCTATGATGAACCACGAACAAATGTTGTAAATGTGGAATCAAATTTCCAAAAATTTAATTTTATTCCTAAAAATTCACGGCAGTGGTTAATGTCGGCCTTAAGAATTCCAAAAATGATGTTTTGTGCAGGAACTGTAGTAGCAGGGGTTATGTTGTGTTGAAAAACGATGAAACTCTGCAGCAGCACAAATTCAACAAACTATATTTTTTATTTTGTAGTGGCTCTACGGGCCATAAATTCTTAAAAAACCGATTTAAATTATTTAATTAATTTAATTTGCAATAACGCACAGGCCGTCCTGTCACGGTCGCCAAAATGTTCGCTGGGATGTTTTAAATTTATTTTAATAAATAAAAAAGACCAAACGACCTTTAATTTTAAGTAATGTAGTTTTATTTTCAACGATATAAATGACAATGTTTTAATAATTCCCTACAAGAAACAATTGGACCACTAAACAATACAAATTGCATTATAAAAAAAAGGACAGTTAGTTTATGCTCATTGGAAATGAGTATAAAGAACTTAAACAAAAACATTACTAAATATATATATGTACATATTTGTTGTATTATAATTCAATATAATAAACATTACGCACATTTATACATACATACATACAATGCAAGAGACAAAATAACTACAGTGGAATAGGGAATGAGACAATTACAAAAAAACGGTAAACAAATATAGTGATGGTACAGTGAACCAGTGATGATAAGGTGATCTGATCCGACATTATGTTTCTGTATGCATAAACGTCTGTTTAGTAATGCTATAAATTGTTACTTAGTTTATATTCTTTCGCCAACGACCATACCACGCTGAATACATCGGTTCTCGTCCGATCACCGAAATTAAGCAGCGTCGGGCGCGGTTAGTACTTAGATGGGGGACCGCTTGGGAACACCGCGTGTTGTTGGCATCCCAACAACTTTTTGCATTTTTTATTAATATTTAATCAATATAATAATATTTTATTGTAAAAAAATATTAAATTATAGGAATTGAAAAAAAAAACACAAAAAAATGCTAACATTTATTAAAATTAAGCAAAAACATACATACTACGTACACTGCAAATCACTAACATGCAAAAGCACAAATACCATCAAAATTGTTTTTTCTTTGAGTTTTTAATTTTTTTTTTTACAGATAAATGTACATATAAATGTTTAACATAACAAAACGGTCTTGTAATATAACAAACTAAACATTTTGTTATGTTTCTGTATGCATAAACGTCTGTTTAGTAATGCTATAAATTGTTACTTAGTTTATATTCTTTCGCCAACGACCATACCACGCTGAATACATCGGTTCTCGTCCGATCACCGAAATTAAGCAGCGTCGGGCGCGGTTAGTACTTAGATGGGGGACCGCTTGGGAACACCGCGTGTTGTTGGCATCCCAACAACTTTTTGCATTTTTTATTAATATTTAATCAATATAATAATATTTTATTGTAAAAAAATATTAAATTATAGGAATTGAAAAAAAAAACACAAAAAAATGCTAACATTTATTAAAATTAAGCAAAAACATACATACTACGTACACTGCAAATCACTAACATGCAAAAGCACAAATACCATCAAAATTGTTTTTTCTTTGAGTTTTTAATTTTTTTTTTTACAGATAAATGTACATATAAATGTTTAACATAACAAAACGGTCTTGTAATATAACAAACTAAACATTTTGTTATGTTTCTGTATGCATAAACGTCTGTTTAGTAATGCTATAAATTGTTACTTAGTTTATATTCTTTCGCCAACGACCATACCACGCTGAATACATCGGTTCTCGTCCGATCACCGAAATTAAGCAGCGTCGGGCGCGGTTAGTACTTAGATGGGGGACCGCTTGGGAACACCGCGTGTTGTTGGCATCCCAACAACTTTTTGCATTTTTTATTAATATTTAATATAATAATATTTTATTGTAAAAAAATATTAAATTATAGGAATTGAAAAAAAAAAACACAAAAAAATGCTAACATTTATTAAAATTAAGCAAAAACATACATACTACGTACACTGCAAATCACTAACATGCAAAAGCACAAATACCATCAAAATTGTTTTTTCTTTGAGTTTTTAATTTTTTTTACAGATAAATGTACATATAAATGTTTAACATAACAAAACGGTCTTGTAATATAACAAACTAAACATTTTGTTATGTTTCTGTATGCATAAACGTCTGTTTAGTAATGCTATAAATTGTTACTTAGTTTATATTCTTTCGCCAACGACCATACCACGCTGAATACATCGGTTCTCGTCCGATCACCGAAATTAAGCAGCGTCGGGCGCGGTTAGTACTTAGATGGGGGACCGCTTGGGAACACCGCGTGTTGTTGGCATCCCAACAACTTTTTGCATTTTTTATTAATATTTAATCAATATAATAATATTTTATTGTAAAAAAATATTAAATTATAGGAATTGAAAAAAAAACACAAAAAAATGCTAACATTTATTAAAATTAAGCAAAAACATACATACTACGTACACTGCAAATCACTAACATGCAAAAGCACAAATACCATCAAAATTGTTTTTTCTTTGAGTTTTTAATTTTTTTTTACAGATAAATGTACATATAAATGTTTAACATAACAAAACGGTCTTGTAATATAACAAACTAAACATTTTGTTATGTTTCTGTATGCATAAACGTCTGTTTAGTAATGCTATAAATTGTTACTTAGTTTATATTCTTTCGCCAACGACCATACCACGCTGAATACATCGGTTCTCGTCCGATCACCGAAATTAAGCAGCGTCGGGCGCGGTTAGTACTTAGATGGGGGACCGCTTGGGAACACCGCGTGTTGTTGGCATCCCAACAACTTTTTGCATTTTTTATTAATATTTAATCAATATAATAATATTTTATTGTAAAAAAATATTAAATTATAGGAATTGAAAAAAAAAAACACAAAAAAATGCTAACATTTATTAAAATTAAGCAAAAACATACATACTACGTACACTGCAAATCACTAACATGCAAAAGCACAAATACCATCAAAATTGTTTTTTCTTTGAGTTTTTAATTTTTTTTTTACAGATAAATGTACATATAAATGTTTAACATAACAAAACGGTCTTGTAATATAACAAACTAAACATTTTGTTATGTTTCTGTATGCATAAACGTCTGTTTAGTAATGCTATAAATTGTTACTTAGTTTATATTCTTTCGCCAACGACCATACCACGCTGAATACATCGGTTCTCGTCCGATCACCGAAATTAAGCAGCGTCGGGCGCGGTTAGTACTTAGATGGGGGACCGCTTGGGAACACCGCGTGTTGTTGGCATCCCAACAACTTTTTGCATTTTTTATTAATATTTAATCAATATAATAATATTTTATTGTAAAAAAATATTAAATTATAGGAATTGAAAAAAAAAAAAAAAAAAAAAATGCTAACATTTATTAAAATTAAGCAAAAACATACATACTACGTACACTGCAAATCACTAACATGCAAAAGCACAAATACCATCAAAATTGTTTTTTCTTTGAGTTTTTAATTTTTTTTTTACAGATAAATGTACATATAAATGTTTAACATAACAAAACGGTCTTGTAATATAACAAACTAAACATTTTGTTATGTTTCTGTATGCATAAACGTCTGTTTAGTAATGCTATAAATTGTTACTTAGTTTATATTCTTTCGCCAACGACCATACCACGCTGAATACATCGGTTCTCGTCCGATCACCGAAATTAAGCAGCGTCGGGCGCGGTTAGTACTTAGATGGGGGACCGCTTGGGAACACCGCGTGTTGTTGGCATCCCAACAACTTTTTGCATTTTTTATTAATATTTAATCAATATAATAATATTTTATTGTAAAAAAATATTAAATTATAGGAATTGAAAAAAAAACACAAAAAAATGCTAACATTTATTAAAATTAAGCAAAAACATACATACTACGTACACTGCAAATCACTAACATGCAAAAGCACAAATACCATCAAAATTGTTTTTTCTTTGAGTTTTTAATTTTTTTTTACAGATAAATGTACATATAAATGTTTAACATAACAAAACGGTCTTGTAATATAACAAACTAAACATTTTGTTATGTTTCTGTATGCATAAACGTCTGTTTAGTAATGCTATAAATTGTTACTTAGTTTATATTCTTTCGCCAACGACCATACCACGCTGAATACATCGGTTCTCGTCCGATCACCGAAATTAAGCAGCGTCGGGCGCGGTTAGTACTTAGATGGGGGACCGCTTGGGAACACCGCGTGTTGTTGGCATCCCAACAACTTTTTGCATTTTTTATTAATATTTAATCAATATAATAATATTTTATTGTAAAAAAATATTAAATTATAGGAATTGAAAAAAAAAAACACAAAAAAATGCTAACATTTATTAAAATTAAGCAAAAACATACATACTACGTACACTGCAAATCACTAACATGCAAAAGCACAAATACCATCAAAATTGTTTTTTCTTTGAGTTTTTAATTTTTTTTTACAGATAAATGTACATATAAATGTTTAACATAACAAAACGGTCTTGTAATATAACAAACTAAACATTTTGTTATGTTTCTGTATGCATAAACGTCTGTTTAGTAATGCTATAAATTGTTACTTAGTTTATATTCTTTCGCCAACGACCATACCACGCTGAATACATCGGTTCTCGTCCGATCACCGAAATTAAGCAGCGTCGGGCGCGGTTAGTACTTAGATGGCGGACCGCTTGGGAACACCGCGTGTTGTTGGCATCCCAACAACTTTTTGCATTTTTTATTAATATTTAATCAATATAATAATATTTTATTGTAAAAAAATATTAAATTATAGGAATTGAAAAAAAAAACACAAAAAAATGCTAACATTTATTAAAATTAAGCAAAAACATACATACTACGTACACTGCAAATCACTAACATGCAAAAGCACAAATACCATCAAAATTGTTTTTTCTTTGAGTTTTTAATTTTTTTTTACAGATAAATGTACATATAAATGTTTAACATAACAAAACGGTCTTGTAATATAACAAACTAAACATTTTGTTATGTTTCTGTATGCATAAACGTCTGTTTAGTAATGCTATAAATTGTTACTTAGTTTATATTCTTGCGCCAACGACCATACCACGCTGAATACATCGGTTCTCGTCCGATCACCGAAATTAAGCAGCGTCGGGCGCGGTTAGTACTTAGATGGGGGACCGCTTGGGAACACCGCGTGTTGTTGGCATCCCAACAACTTTTTGCATTTTTTATTAATATTTAATCAATATAATAATATTTTATTGTAAAAAAATATTAAATTATAGGAATTGAAAAAAAAACACAAAAAAATGCTAACATTTATTAAAATTAAGCAAAAACATACATACTACGTACACTGCAAATCACTAACATGCAAAAGCACAAATACCATCAAAATTGTTTTTTCTTTGAGTTTTTAATTTTTTTTTACAGATAAATGTACATATAAATGTTTAACATAACAAAACGGTCTTGTAATATAACAAACTAAACATTTTGTTATGTTTCTGTATGCATAAACGTCTGTTTAGTAATGCTATAAATTGTTACTTAGTTTATATTCTTTCGCCAACGACCATACCACGCTGAATACATCGGTTCTCGTCCGATCACCGAAATTAAGCAGCGTCGGGCGCGGTTAGTACTTAGATGGGGGACCGCTTGGGAACACCGCGTGTTGTTGGCATCCCAACAACTTTTTGCATTTTTTATTAATATTTAATCAATATAATAATATTTTATTGTAAAAAAATATTAAATTATAGGAATTGAAAAAAAAAAACACAAAAAAATGCTAACATTTATTAAAATTAAGCAAAAACATACATACTACGTACACTGCAAATCACTAACATGCAAAAGCACAAATACCATCAAAATTGTTTTTTCTTTGAGTTTTTAATTTTTTTTTACAGATAAATGTACATATAAATGTTTAACATAACAATATAACAAACTAAACATTTTGTTATGTTTCTGTATGCATAAACGTCTGTTTAGTAATGCTATAAATTGTTACTTAGTTTATATTCTTTCGCCAACGACCATACCACGCTGAATACATCGGTTCTCGTCCGATCACCGAAATTAAGCAGCGTCGGGCGCGGTTAGTACTTAGATGGGGGACCGCTTGGGAACACCGCGTGTTGTTGGCATCCCAACAACTTTTTGCATTTTTTATTAATATTTAATCAATATAATAATATTTTATTGTAAAAAAATATTAAATTATAGGAATTGAAAAAAAAAAAAACACAAAAAAATGCTAACATTTATTAAAATTAAGCAAAAACATACATACTACGTACACTGCAAATCACTAACATGCAAAAGCACAAATACCATCAAAATTGTTTTTTCTTTGAGTTTTTAATTTTTTTTTTACAGATAAATGTACATATAAATGTTTAACATAACAATATAACAAACTAAACATTTTGTTATGTTTCTGTATGCATAAACGTCTGTTTAGTAATGCTATAAATTGTTACTTAGTTTATATTCTTTCGCCAACGACCATACCACGCTGAATACATCGGTTCTCGTCCGATCACCGAAATTAAGCAGCGTCGGGCGCGGTTAGTACTTAGATGGGGGACCGCTTGGGAACACCGCGTGTTGTTGGCATCCCAACAACTTTTTGCATTTTTTATTAATATTTAATCAATATAATAATATTTTATTGTAAAAAAATATTAAATTATAGGAATTGAAAAAAAAAACACAAAAAAATGCTAACATTTATTAAAATTAAGCAAAAACATACATACTACGTACACTGCAAATCACTAACATGCAAAAGCACAAATACCATCAAAATTGTTTTTTCTTTGAGTTTTTAATTTTTTTTTTACAGATAAATGTACATATAAATGTTTAACATAACAATATAACAAACTAAACATTTTGTTATGTTTCTGTATGCATAAACGTCTGTTTAGTAATGCTATAAATTGTTACTTAGTTTATATTCTTTCGCCAACGACCATACCACGCTGAATACATCGGTTCTCGTCCGATCACCGAAATTAAGCAGCGTCGGGCGCGGTTAGTACTTAGATGGGGGACCGCTTGGGAACACCGCGTGTTGTTGGCATCCCAACAACTTTTTGCATTTTTTATTAATATTTAATCAATATAATAACATTTTATTGTAAAAAATATTAAATTATAGGAATTGAAAAAAAAAAACACAAAAAAATGCTAACATTTATTAAAATTAAGCAAAAACATACATACTACGTACACTGCAAATCACTAACATGCAAAAGCACAAATACCATCAAAATTGTTTTTTCTTTGAGTTTTTAATTTTTTTTTTTTACAGATAAATGTACATATAAATGTTTAACATAACAAAACGGTCTTGTAATATAACAAACTAAACATTTTGTTATGTTTCTGTATGCATAAACGTCTGTTTAGTAATGCTATAAATTGTTACTTAGTTTATATTCTTTCGCCAACGACCATACCACGCTGAATACATCGGTTCTCGTCCGATCACCGAAATTAAGCAGCGTCGGGCGCGGTTAGTACTTAGATGGGGGACCGCTTGGGAACACCGCGTGTTGTTGGCATCCCAACAACTTTTTGCATTTTTTATTAATATTTAATCAATATAATAACATTTTATTGTAAAAAATATTAAATTATAGGAATTGAAAAAAAAAAACACAAAAAAATGCTAACATTTATTAAAATTAAGCAAAAACATACATACTACGTACACTGCAAATCACTAACATGCAAAAGCACAAATACCATCAAAATTGTTTTTTCTTTGAGTTTTTAATTTTTTTTTTTTACAGATAAATGTACATATAAATGTTTAACATAACAAAACGGTCTTGTAATATAACAAACTAAACATTTTGTTATGTTTCTGTATGCATAAACGTCTGTTTAGTAATGCTATAAATTGTTACTTAGTTTATATTCTTTCGCCAACGACCATACCACGCTGAATACATCGGTTCTCGTCCGATCACCGAAATTAAGCAGCGTCGGGCGCGGTTAGTACTTAGATGGGGGACCGCTTGGGAACACCGCGTGTTGTTGGCATCCCAATAACTTTTTGCATTTTTTATTAATATTTAATCAATATAATAATATTTTATTGTAAAAAAATATTAAATTATAGGAATTAAAAAAAAAAAACACAAAAAAATGCTAACATTTATTAAAATTAAGCAAAAACATACATACTACGTACACTGCAAATCACTAACATGCAAAAGCACAAATACCATCAAAATTGTTTTTTCTTTGAGTTTTTAATTTTTTTTTTTACAGATAAATGTACATATAAATGTTTAACATAACAAAACGGTCTTGTAATATAACAAACTAAACATTTTGTTATGTTTCTGTATGCATAAACGTCTGTTTAGTAATGCTATAAATTGTTACTTAGTTTATATTCTTTCGCCAACGACCATACCACGCTGAATACATCGGTTCTCGTCCGATCACCGAAATTAAGCAGCGTCGGGCGCGGTTAGTACTTAGATGGGGGACCGCTTGGGAACACCGCGTGTTGTTGGCATCCCAACAACTTTTTGCATTTTTTATTAATATTTAATCAATATAATAATATTTTATTGTAAAAAAATATTAAATTATAGGAATTGAAAAAAAAAAACACAAAAAAATGCTAACATTTATTAAAATTAAGCAAAAACATACATACTACGTACACTGCAAATCACTAACATGCAAAAGCACAAATACCATCAAAATTGTTTTTTCTTTGAGTTTTTAATTTTTTTTTTTACAGATAAATGTACATATAAATGTTTAACATAACAAAACGGTCTTGTAATATAACAAACTAAACATTTTGTTATGTTTCTGTATGCATAAACGTCTGTTTAGTAATGCTATAAATTGTTACTTAGTTTATATTCTTTCGCCAACGACCATACCACGCTGAATACATCGGTTCTCGTCCGATCACCGAAATTAAGCAGCGTCGGGCGCGGTTAGTACTTAGATGGGGGACCGCTTGGGAACACCGCGTGTTGTTGGCATCCCAACAACTTTTTGCATTTTTTATTAATATTTAATCAATATAATAATATTTTATTGTAAAAAAATATTAAATTATAGGAATTGAAAAAAAAACACAAAAAAATGCTAACATTTATTAAAATTAAGCAAAAACATACATACTACGTACACTGCAAATCACTAACATGCAAAAGCACAAATACCATCAAAATTGTTTTTTCTTTGAGTTTTTAATTTTTTTTTTACAGATAAATGTACATATAAATGTTTAACATAACAATATAACAAACTAAACATTTTGTTATGTTTCTGTATGCATAAACGTCTGTTTAGTAATGCTATAAATTGTTACTTAGTTTATATTCTTTCGCCAACGACCATACCACGCTGAATACATCGGTTCTCGTCCGATCACCGAAATTAAGCAGCGTCGGGCGCGGTTAGTACTTAGATGGGGGACCGCTTGGGAACACCGCGTGTTGTTGGCATCCCAACAACTTTTTGCATTTTTTATTAATATTTAATCAATATAATAACATTTTATTGTAAAAAATATTAAATTATAGGAATTGAAAAAAAAAAACACAAAAAAATGCTAACATTTATTAAAATTAAGCAAAAACATACATACTACGTACACTGCAAATCACTAACATGCAAAAGCACAAATACCATCAAAATTGTTTTTTCTTTGAGTTTTTAATTTTTTTTTTTTACAGATAAATGTACATATAAATGTTTAACATAACAAAACGGTCTTGTAATATAACAAACTAAACATTTTGTTATGTTTCTGTATGCATAAACGTCTGTTTAGTAATGCTATAAATTGTTACTTAGTTTATATTCTTTCGCCAACGACCATACCACGCTGAATACATCGGTTCTCGTCCGATCACCGAAATTAAGCAGCGTCGGGCGCGGTTAGTACTTAGATGGGGGACCGCTTGGGAACACCGCGTGTTGTTGGCATCCCAACAACTTTTTGCATTTTTTATTAATATTTAATCAATATAATAACATTTTATTGTAAAAAATATTAAATTATAGGAATTGAAAAAAAAAAACACAAAAAAATGCTAACATTTATTAAAATTAAGCAAAAACATACATACTACGTACACTGCAAATCACTAACATGCAAAAGCACAAATACCATCAAAATTGTTTTTTCTTTGAGTTTTTAATTTTTTTTTTTTACAGATAAATGTACATATAAATGTTTAACATAACAAAACGGTCTTGTAATATAACAAACTAAACATTTTGTTATGTTTCTGTATGCATAAACGTCTGTTTAGTAATGCTATAAATTGTTACTTAGTTTATATTCTTTCGCCAACGACCATACCACGCTGAATACATCGGTTCTCGTCCGATCACCGAAATTAAGCAGCGTCGGGCGCGGTTAGTACTTAGATGGGGGACCGCTTGGGAACACCGCGTGTTGTTGGCATCCCAATAACTTTTTGCATTTTTTATTAATATTTAATCAATATAATAATATTTTATTGTAAAAAAATATTAAATTATAGGAATTGAAAAAAAAAAACACAAAAAAATGCTAACATTTATTAAAATTAAGCAAAAACATACATACTACGTACACTGCAAATCACTAACATGCAAAAGCACAAATACCATCAAAATTGTTTTTTCTTTGAGTTTTTAATTTTTTTTTTTACAGATAAATGTACATATAAATGTTTAACATAACAAAACGGTCTTGTAATATAACAAACTAAACATTTTGTTATGTTTCTGTATGCATAAACGTCTGTTTAGTAATGCTATAAATTGTTACTTAGTTTATATTCTTTCGCCAACGACCATACCACGCTGAATACATCGGTTCTCGTCCGATCACCGAAATTAAGCAGCGTCGGGCGCGGTTAGTACTTAGATGGGGGACCGCTTGGGAACACCGCGTGTTGTTGGCATCCCAACAACTTTTTGCATTTTTTATTAATATTTAATCAATATAATAATATTTTATTGTAAAAAAATATTAAATTATAGGAATTGAAAAAAAAAAACACAAAAAAATGCTAACATTTATTAAAATTAAGCAAAAACATACATACTACGTACACTGCAAATCACTAACATGCAAAAGCACAAATACCATCAAAATTGTTTTTTCTTTGAGTTTTTAATTTTTTTTTTTACAGATAAATGTACATATAAATGTTTAACATAACAAAACGGTCTTGTAATATAACAAACTAAACATTTTGTTATGTTTCTGTATGCATAAACGTCTGTTTAGTAATGCTATAAATTGTTACTTAGTTTATATTCTTTCGCCAACGACCATACCACGCTGAATACATCGGTTCTCGTCCGATCACCGAAATTAAGCAGCGTCGGGCGCGGTTAGTACTTAGATGGGGGACCGCTTGGGAACACCGCGTGTTGTTGGCATCCCAACAACTTTTTGCATTTTTTATTAATATTTAATCAATATAATAATATTTTATTGTAAAAAAATATTAAATTATAGGAATTGAAAAAAAAACACAAAAAAATGCTAACATTTATTAAAATTAAGCAAAAACATACATACTACGTACACTGCAAATCACTAACATGCAAAAGCACAAATACCATCAAAATTGTTTTTTCTTTGAGTTTTTAATTTTTTTTTTTACAGATAAATGTACATATAAATGTTTAACATAACAAAACGGTCTTGTAATATAACAAACTAAACATTTTGTTATGTTTCTGTATGCATAAACGTCTGTTTAGTAATGCTATAAATTGTTACTTAGTTTATATTCTTTCGCCAACGACCATACCACGCTGAATACATCGGTTCTCGTCCGATCACCGAAATTAAGCAGCGTCGGGCGCGGTTAGTACTTAGATGGGGGACCGCTTGGGAACACCGCGTGTTGTTGGCATCCCAACAACTTTTTGCATTTTTTATTAATATTTAATCAATATAATAACATTTTATTGTAAAAAAATATTAAATTATAGGAATTGAAAAAAAAAAAACACAAAAAAATGCTAACATTTATTAAAATTAAGCAAAAACATACATACTACGTACACTGCAAATCACTAACATGCAAAAGCACAAATACCATCAAAATTGTTTTTTCTTTGAGTTTTTAATTTTTTTTTTTTACAGATAAATGTACATATAAATGTTTAACATAACAAAACGGTCTTGTAATATAACAAACTAAACATTTTGTTATGTTTCTGTATGCATAAACGTCTGTTTAGTAATGCTATAAATTGTTACTTAGTTTATATTCTTTCGCCAACGACCATACCACGCTGAATACATCGGTTCTCGTCCGATCACCGAAATTAAGCAGCGTCGGGCGCGGTTAGTACTTAGATGGGGGACCGCTTGGAAACACCGCGTGTTGTTGGCATCCCAATAACTTTTTGCATTTTTTATTAATATTTAATCAATATAATAATATTTTATTGTAAAAAAATATTAAATTATAGGAATTGAAAAAAAAAAACACAAAAAAATGCTAACATTTATTAAAATTAAGCAAAAACATACATACTACGTACACTGCAAATCACTAACATGCAAAAGCACAAATACCATCAAAATTGTTTTTTCTTTGAGTTTTTAATTTTTTTTTTTACAGATAAATGTACATATAAATGTTTAACATAACAAAACGGTCTTGTAATATAACAAACTAAACATTTTGTTATGTTTCTGTATGCATAAACGTCTGTTTAGTAATGCTATAAATTGTTACTTAGTTTATATTCTTTCGCCAACGACCATACCACGCTGAATACATCGGTTCTCGTCCGATCACCGAAATTAAGCAGCGTCGGGCGCGGTTAGTACTTAGATGGGGGACCGCTTGGGAACACCGCGTGTTGTTGGCATCCCAACAACTTTTTGCATTTTTTATTAATATTTAATCAATATAATAATATTTTATTGTAAAAAAATATTAAATTATAGGAATTGAAAAAAAAAAACACAAAAAAATGCTAACATTTATTAAAATTAAGCAAAAACATACATACTACGTACACTGCAAATCACTAACATGCAAAAGCACAAATACCATCAAAATTGTTTTTTCTTTGAGTTTTTAATTTTTTTTTTTACAGATAAATGTACATATAAATGTTTAACATAACAAAACGGTCTTGTAATATAACAAACTAAACATTTTGTTATGTTTCTGTATGCATAAACGTCTGTTTAGTAATGCTATAAATTGTTACTTAGTTTATATTCTTTCGCCAACGACCATACCACGCTGAATACATCGGTTCTCGTCCGATCACCGAAATTAAGCAGCGTCGGGCGCGGTTAGTACTTAGATGGGGGACCGCTTGGGAACACCGCGTGTTGTTGGCATCCCAACAACTTTTTGCATTTTTTATTAATATTTAATCAATATAATAATATTTTATTGTAAAAAAATATTAAATTATAGGAATTGAAAAAAAAACACAAAAAAATGCTAACATTTATTAAAATTAAGCAAAAACATACATACTACGTACACTGCAAATCACTAACATGCAAAAGCACAAATACCATCAAAATTGTTTTTTCTTTGAGTTTTTAATTTTTTTTTTTACAGATAAATGTACATATAAATGTTTAACATAACAAAACGGTCTTGTAATATAACAAACTAAACATTTTGTTATGTTTCTGTATGCATAAACGTCTGTTTAGTAATGCTATAAATTGTTACTTAGTTTATATTCTTTCGCCAACGACCATACCACGCTGAATACATCGGTTCTCGTCCGATCACCGAAATTAAGCAGCGTCGGGCGCGGTTAGTACTTAGATGGGGGACCGCTTGGGAACACCGCGTGTTGTTGGCATCCCAACAACTTTTTGCATTTTTTATTAATATTTAATCAATATAATAACATTTTATTGTAAAAAAATATTAAATTATAGGAATTGAAAAAAAAAACACAAAAAAATGCTAACATTTATTAAAATTAAGCAAAAACATACATACTACGTACACTGCAAATCACTAACATGCAAAAGCACAAATACCATCAAAATTGTTTTTTCTTTGAGTTTTTAATTTTTTTTTTTTACAGATAAATGTACATATAAATGTTTAACATAACAAAACGGTCTTGTAATATAACAAACTAAACATTTTGTTATGTTTCTGTATGCATAAACGTCTGTTTAGTAATGCTATAAATTGTTACTTAGTTTATATTCTTTCGCCAACGACCATACCACGCTGAATACATCGGTTCTCGTCCGATCACCGAAATTAAGCAGCGTCGGGCGCGGTTAGTACTTAGATGGGGGACCGCTTGGGAACACCGCGTGTTGTTGGCATCCCAATAACTTTTTGCATTTTTTATTAATATTTAATCAATATAATAATATTTTATTGTAAAAAAATATTAAATTATAGGAATTGAAAAAAAAAAACACAAAAAAATGCTAACATTTATTAAAATTAAGCAAAAACATACATACTACGTACACTGCAAATCACTAACATGCAAAAGCACAAATACCATCAAAATTGTTTTTTCTTTGAGTTTTTAATTTTTTTTTTTACAGATAAATGTACATATAAATGTTTAACATAACAAAACGGTCTTGTAATATAACAAACTAAACATTTTGTTATGTTTCTGTATGCATAAACGTCTGTTTAGTAATGCTATAAATTGTTACTTAGTTTATATTCTTTCGCCAACGACCATACCACGCTGAATACATCGGTTCTCGTCCGATCACCGAAATTAAGCAGCGTCGGGCGCGGTTAGTACTTAGATGGGGGACCGCTTGGGAACACCGCGTGTTGTTGGCATCCCAACAACTTTTTGCATTTTTTATTAATATTTAATCAATATAATAATATTTTATTGTAAAAAAATATTAAATTATAGGAATTGAAAAAAAAAAACACAAAAAAATGCTAACATTTATTAAAATTAAGCAAAAACATACATACTACGTACACTGCAAATCACTAACATGCAAAAGCACAAATACCATCAAAATTGTTTTTTCTTTGAGTTTTTAATTTTTTTTTTTACAGATAAATGTACATATAAATGTTTAACATAACAAAACGGTCTTGTAATATAACAAACTAAACATTTTGTTATGTTTCTGTATGCATAAACGTCTGTTTAGTAATGCTATAAATTGTTACTTAGTTTATATTCTTTCGCCAACGACCATACCACGCTGAATACATCGGTTCTCGTCCGATCACCGAAATTAAGCAGCGTCGGGCGCGGTTAGTACTTAGATGGGGGACCGCTTGGGAACACCGCGTGTTGTTGGCATCACAACAACTTTTTGCATTTTTTATTAATATTTAATCAATATAATAATATTTTATTGTAAAAAAATATTAAATTATAGGAATTGAAAAAAAAAAAACACAAAAAAATGCTAACATTTATTAAAATTAAGCAAAAACATACATACTACGTACACTGCAAATCACTAACATGCAAAAGCACAAATACCATCAAAATTGTTTTTTCTTTGAGTTTTTATTTTTTTTTTTTACAGATAAATGTACATATAAATGTTTAACATAACAAAACGGTCTTGTAATATAACAAACTAAACATTTTGTTATGTTTCTGTATGCATAAACGTCTGTTTAGTAATGCTATAAATTGTTACTTAGTTTATATTCTTTCGCCAACGACCATACCACGCTGAATACATCGGTTCTCGTCCGATCACCGAAATTAAGCAGCGTCGGGCGCGGTTAGTACTTAGATGGGGGACCGCTTGGGAACACCGCGTGTTGTTGGCATCACAACAACTTTTTGCATTTTTTATTAATATTTAATCAATATAATAATATTTTATTGTAAAAAAATATTAAATTATAGGAATTGAAAAAAAAAAACACAAAAAAATGCTAACATTTATTAAAATTAAGCAAAAACATACATACTACGTACACTGCAAATCACTAACATGCAAAAGCACAAATACCATCAAAATTGTTTTTTCTTTGAGTTTTTAATTTTTTTTTTTACAGATAAATGTACATATAAATGTTTAACATAACAAAACGGTCTTGTAATATAACAAACTAAACATTTTGTTATGTTTCTGTATGCATAAACGTCTGTTTAGTAATGCTATAAATTGTTACTTAGTTTATATTCTTTCGCCAACGACCATACCACGCTGAATACATCGGTTCTCGTCCGATCACCGAAATTAAGCAGCGTCGGGCGCGGTTAGTACTTAGATGGGGGACCGCTTGGGAATACCGCGTGTTGTTGGCATCCCAACAACTTTTTGCATTTTTTATTAATATTTAATCAATATAATAATATTTTATTGTAAAAAAATATTAAATTATAGGAATTGAAAAAAAAACACAAAAAAATGCTAACATTTATTAAAATTAAGCAAAAACATACATACTACGTACACTGCAAATCACTAACATGCAAAAGCACAAATACCATCAAAATTGTTTTTTCTTTGAGTTTTTAATTTTTTTTTTTACAGATAAATGTACATATAAATGTTTAACATAACAAAACGGTCTTGTAATATAACAAACTAAACATTTTGTTATGTTTCTGTATGCATAAACGTCTGTTTAGTAATGCTATAAATTGTTACTTAGTTTATATTCTTTCGCCAACGACCATACCACGCTGAATACATCGGTTCTCGTCCGATCACCGAAATTAAGCAGCGTCGGGCGCGGTTAGTACTTAGATGGGGGACCGCTTGGGAACACCGCGTGTTGTTGGCATCCCAACAACTTTTTGCATTTTTTATTAATATTTAATCAATATAATAATATTTTATTGTAAAAAAATATTAAATTATAGGAATTGAAAAAAAAACACAAAAAAATGCTAACATTTATTAAAATTAAGCAAAAACATACATACTACGTACACTGCAAATCACTAACATGCAAAAGCACAAATACCATCAAAATTGTTTTTTCTTTGAGTTTTTAATTTTTTTTTTTACAGATAAATGTACATATAAATGTTTAACATAACAAAACGGTCTTGTAATATAACAAACTAAACATTTTGTTATGTTTCTGTATGCATAAACGTCTGTTTAGTAATGCTATAAATTGTTACTTAGTTTATATTCTTTCGCCAACGACCATACCACGCTGAATACATCGGTTCTCGTCCGATCACCGAAATTAAGCAGCGTCGGGCGCGGTTAGTACTTAGATGGGGGACCGCTTGGGAACACCGCGTGTTGTTGGCATCCCAACAACTTTTTGCATTTTTTATTAATATTTTTTAATCAATATAATAATATTTTATTGTAAAAAAATATTAAATTATAGGAATTGAAAAAAAAACACAAAAAAATGCTAACATTTATTAAAATTAAGCAAAAACATACATACTACGTACACTGCAAATCACTAACATGCAAAAGCACAAATACCATCAAAATTGTTTTTTCTTTGAGTTTTTAATTTTTTTTTACAGATAAATGTACATATAAATGTTTAACATAACAAAACGGTCTTGTAATATAACAAACTAAACATTTTGTTATGTTTCTGTATGCATAAACGTCTGTTTAGTAATGCTATAAATTGTTACTTAGTTTATATTCTTTCGCCAACGACCATACCACGCTGAATACATCGGTTCTCGTCCGATCACCGAAATTAAGCAGCGTCGGGCGCGGTTAGTACTTAGATGGGGGACCGCTTGGGAACACCGCGTGTTGTTGGCATCCCAACAACTTTTTGCATATTTTATTAATATTTAATCAATATAATAATATTTTATTGTAAAAAAATATTAAATTATAGGAATTGAAAAAAAAAAAACACAAAAAAATGCTAACATTTATTAAAATTAAGCAAAAACATACATACTACGTACACTGCAAATCACTAACATGCAAAAGCACAAATACCATCAAAATTGTTTTTTCTTTGAGTTTTTAATTTTTTTTTTACAGATAAATGTACATATAAATGTTTAACATAACAATATAACAAACTAAACATTTTGTTATGTTTCTGTATGCATAAACGTCTGTTTAGTAATGCTATAAATTGTTACTTAGTTTATATTCTTTCGCCAACGACCATACCACGCTGAATACATCGGTTCTCGTCCGATCACCGAAATTAAGCAGCGTCGGGCGCGGTTAGTACTTAGATGGGGGACCGCTTGGGAACACCGCGTGTTGTTGGCATCCCAACAACTTTTTGCATTTTTTATTAATATTTAATCAATATAATAATATTTTATTGTAAAAAAATATTAAATTATAGGAATTGAAAAAAAAAAACACAAAAAAATGCTAACATTTATTAAAATTAAGCAAAAACATACATACTACGTACACTGCAAATCACTAACATGCAAAAGCACAAATACCATCAAAATTGTTTTTTCTTTGAGTTTTTAATTTTTTTTTTACAGATAAATGTACATATAAATGTTTAACATAACAATATAACAAACTAAACATTTTGTTATGTTTCTGTATGCATAAACGTCTGTTTAGTAATGCTATAAATTGTTACTTAGTTTATATTCTTTCGCCAACGACCATACCACGCTGAATACATCGGTTCTCGTCCGATCACCGAAATTAAGCAGCGTCGGGCGCGGTTAGTACTTAGATGGGGGACCGCTTGGGAACACCGCGTGTTGTTGGCATCCCAACAACTTTTTGCATTTTTTATTAATATTTAATCAATATAATAATATTTTATTGTAAAAAAATATTAAATTATAGGAATTGAAAAAAAAAAACACAAAAAAATGCTAACATTTATTAAAATTAAGCAAAAACATACATACTACGTACACTGCAAATCACTAACATGCAAAAGCACAAATACCATCAAAATTGTTTTTTCTTTGAGTTTTTAATTTTTTTTTTACAGATAAATGTACATATAAATGTTTAACATAACAATATAACAAACTAAACATTTTGTTATGTTTCTGTATGCATAAACGTCTGTTTAGTAATGCTATAAATTGTTACTTAGTTTATATTCTTTCGCCAACGACCATACCACGCTGAATACATCGGTTCTCGTCCGATCACCGAAATTAAGCAGCGTCGGGCGCGGTTAGTACTTAGATGGGGGACCGCTTGGGAACACCGCGTGTTGTTGGCATCCCAACAACTTTTTGCATTTTTTATTAATATTTAATCAATATAATAATATTTTATTGTAAAAAAACATTAAATTATAGGAATTGAAAAAAAAACACAAAAAAATGCTAACATTTATTAAAATTAAGCAAAAACATACATACTACGTACACTGCAAATCACTAACATGCAAAAGCACAATACCATCAAAATTGTTTTTTCTTTGAGTTTTTAATTTTTTTTTACAGATAAATGTACATATAAATGTTTAACATAACAAAACGGTCTTGTAATATAACAAACTAAACATTTTGTTATGTTTCTGTATGCATAAACGTCTGTTTAGTAATGCTATAAATTGTTACTTAGTTTATATTCTTTCGCCAACGACCATACCACGCTGAATACATCGGTTCTCGTCCGATCACCGAAATTAAGCAGCGTCGGGCGCGGTTAGTACTTAGATGGCGGACCGCTTGGGAACACCGCGTGTTGTTGGCATCCCAACAACTTTTTGCATTTTTTATTAATATTTAATCAATATAATAATATTTTATTGTAAAAAAATATTAAATTATAGGAATTGAAAAAAAAAACACAAAAAAATGCTAACATTTATTAAAATTAAGCAAAAACATACATACTACGTACACTGCAAATCACTAACATGCAAAAGCACAAATACCATCAAAATTGTTTTTTCTTTGAGTTTTTAATTTTTTTTTTACAGATAAATGTACATATAAATGTTTAACATAACAAAACGGTCTTGTAATATAACAAACTAAACATTTTGTTATGTTTCTGTATGCATAAACGTCTGTTTAGTAATGCTATAAATTGTTACTTAGTTTATATTCTTTCGCCAACGACCATACCACGCTGAATACATCGGTTCTCGTCCGATCACCGAAATTAAGCAGCGTCGGGCGCGGTTAGTACTTAGATGGGGGACCGCTTGGGAACACCGCGTGTTGTTGGCATCCCAACAACTTTTTGCATTTTTTATTAATATTTAATCAATATAATAATATTTTATTGTAAAAAAATATTAAATTATAGGAATTGAAAAAAAAAACACAAAAAAATGCTAACATTTATTAAAATTAAGCAAAAACATACATACTACGTACACTGCAAATCACTAACATGCAAAAGCACAAATACCATCAAAATTGTTTTTTCTTTGAGTTTTTAATTTTTTTTTTTACAGATAAATGTACATATAAATGTTTAACATAACAATATAACAAACTAAACATTTTGTTATGTTTCTGTATGCATAAACGTCTGTTTAGTAATGCTATAAATTGTTACTTAGTTTATATTCTTTCGCCAACGACCATACCACGCTGAATACATCGGTTCTCGTCCGATCACCGAAATTAAGCAGCGTCGGGCGCGGTTAGTACTTAGATGGGGGACCGCTTGGGAACACCGCGTGTTGTTGGCATCCCAACAACTTTTTGCATTTTTTATTAATATTTAATCAATATAATAATATTTTATTGTAAAAAAATATTAAATTATAGGAATTGAAAAAAAAAAAACACAAAAAAATGCTAACATTTATTAAAATTAAGCAAAAACATACATACTACGTACACTGCAAATCACTAACATGCAAAAACACAAATACCATCAAAATTGTTTTTTCTTTGAGTTTTTAATTTTTTTTTACAGATAAATGTACATATAAATGTTTAACATAACAAAACGGTCTTGTAATATAACAAACTAAACATTTTGTTATGTTTCTGTATGCATAAACGTCTGTTTAGTAATGCTATAAATTGTTACTTAGTTTATATTCTTTCGCCAACGACCATACCACGCTGAATACATCGGTTCTCGTCCGATCACCGAAATTAAGCAGCGTCGGGCGCGGTTAGTACTTAGATGGGGGACCGCTTGGGAACACCGCGTGTTGTTGGCATCCCAACAACTTTTTGCATTTTTTATTAATATTTAATCAATATAATAATATTTTATTGTAAAAAAATATTAAATTATAGGAATTGAAAAAAAAAAACACAAAAAAATGCTAACATTTATTAAAATTAAGCAAAAACATACATACTACGTACACTGCAAATCACTAACATGCAAAAGCACAAATACCATCAAAATTGTTTTTTCTTTGAGTTTTTAATTTTTTTTTTTACAGATAAATGTACATATAAATGTTTAACATAACAAAACGGTCTTGTAATATAACAAACTAAACATTTTGTTATGTTTCTGTATGCATAAACGTCTGTTTAGTAATGCTATAAATTGTTACTTAGTTTATATTCTTTCGCCAACGACCATACCACGCTGAATACATCGGTTCTCGTCCGATCACCGAAATTAAGCAGCGTCGGGCGCGGTTAGTACTTAGATGGGGGACCGCTTGGGAACACCGCGTGTTGTTGGCATCCCAACAACTTTTTGCATTTTTTATTAATATTTAATCAATATAATAATATTTTATTGTAAAAAAATATTAAATTATAGGAATTGAAAAAAAAACACAAAAAAATGCTAACATTTATTAAAATTAAGCAAAAACATACATACTACGTACACTGCAAATCACTAACATGCAAAAGCACAAATACCATCAAAATTGTTTTTTCTTTGAGTTTTTAATTTTTTTTTTACAGATAAATGTACATATAAATGTTTAACATAACAAAACGGTCTTGTAATATAACAAACTAAACATTTTGTTATGTTTCTGTATGCATAAACGTCTGTTTAGTAATGCTATAAATTGTTACTTAGTTTATATTCTTTCGCCAACGACCATACCACGCTGAATACATCGGTTCTCGTCCGATCACCGAAATTAAGCAGCGTCGGGCGCGGTTAGTACTTAGATGGGGGACCGCTTGGGAACACCGCGTGTTGTTGGCATCCCAACAACTTTTTGCATTTTTTATTAATATTTAATCAATATAATAATATTTTATTGTAAAAAAATATTAAATTATAGGAATTGAAAAAAAAACACA
This sequence comes from Bellardia pandia, assembly GCA_916048285.2. Lineage (NCBI taxonomy): Eukaryota > Metazoa > Arthropoda > Insecta > Diptera > Calliphoridae > Bellardia > Bellardia pandia. Next base: position 80,458,239 of record OU696530.1, on the reverse strand, counting down.
AAAAAATGCTAACATTTATTAAAATTAAGCAAAAACATACATACTACGTACACTGCAAATCACTAACATGCAAAAGCACAAATACCATCAAAATTGTTTTTTCTTTGAGTTTTTAATTTTTTTTTACAGATAAATGTACATATAAATGTTTAACATAACAAAACGGTCTTGTAATATAACAAACTAAACATTTTGTTATGTTTCTGTATGCATAAACGTCTGTTTAGTAATGCTATAAATTGTTACTTAGTTTATATTCTTTCGCCAACGACCATACCACGCTGAATACATCGGTTCTCGTCCGATCACCGAAATTAAGCAGCGTCGGGCGCGGTTAGTACTTAGATGGGGGACCGCTTGGGAACACCGCGTGTTGTTGGCATCCCAACAACTTTTTGCATTTTTTATTAATATTTTTTAATCAATATAATAATATTTTATTGTAAAAAAATATTAAATTATAGGAATTGAAAAAAAAACACAAAAAAATGCTAACATTTATTAAAATTAAGCAAAAACATACATACTACGTACACTGCAAATCACTAACATGCAAAAGCACAAATACCATCAAAATTGTTTTTTCTTTGAGTTTTTAATTTTTTTTTACAGATAAATGTACATATAAATGTTTAACATAACAAAACGGTCTTGTAATATAACAAACTAAACATTTTGTTATGTTTCTGTATGCATAAACGTCTGTTTAGTAATGCTATAAATTGTTACTTAGTTTATATTCTTTCGCCAACGACCATACCACGCTGAATACATCGGTTCTCGTCCGATCACCGAAATTAAGCAGCGTCGGGCGCGGTTAGTACTTAGATGGGGGACCGCTTGGGAACACCGCGTGTTGTTGGCATCCCAACAACTTTTTGCATTTTTTATTAATATTTAATCAATATAATAATATTTTATTGTAAAAAAATATTAAATTATAGGAATTGAAAAAAAAAAAACACAAAAAAATGCTAACATTTATTAAAATTAAGCAAAAACATACATACTACGTACACTGCAAATCACTAACATGCAAAAGCACAAATACCATCAAAATTGTTTTTTCTTTGAGTTTTTAATTTTTTTTTACAGATAAATGTACATATAAATGTTTAACATAACAATATAACAAACTAAACATTTTGTTATGTTTCTGTATGCATAAACGTCTGTTTAGTAATGCTATAAATTGTTACTTAGTTTATATTCTTTCGCCAACGACCATACCACGCTGAATACATCGGTTCTCGTCCGATCACCGAAATTAAGCAGCGTCGGGCGCGGTTAGTACTTAGATGGGGGACCGCTTGGGAACACCGCGTGTTGTTGGCATCCCAACAACTTTTTGCATTTTTTATTAATATTTAATCAATATAATAATATTTTATTGTAAAAAAATATTAAATTATAGGAATTGAAAAAAAAACACAAAAAAATGCTAACATTTATTAAAATTAAGCAAAAACATACATACTACGTACACTGCAAATCACTAACATGCAAAAGCACAAATACCATCAAAATTGTTTTTTCTTTGAGTTTTTAATTTTTTTTTTACAGATAAATGTACATATAAATGTTTAACATAACAATATAACAAACTAAACATTTTGTTATGTTTCTGTATGCATAAACGTCTGTTTAGTAATGCTATAAATTGTTACTTAGTTTATATTCTTTCGCCAACGACCATACCACGCTGAATACATCGGTTCTCGTCCGATCACCGAAATTAAGCAGCGTCGGGCGCGGTTAGTACTTAGATGGGGGACCGCTTGGGAACACCGCGTGTTGTTGGCATCCCAACAACTTTTTGCATTTTTTATTAATATTTAATCAATATAATAATATTTTATTGTAAAAAAACATTAAATTATAGGAATTGAAAAAAAAACACAAAAAAATGCTAACATTTATTAAAATTAAGCAAAAACATACATACTACGTACACTGCAAATCACTAACATGCAAAAGCACAAATACCATCAAAATTGTTTTTTCTTTGAGTTTTTAATTTTTTTTTACAGATAAATGTACATATAAATGTTTAACATAACAAAACGGTCTTGTAATATAACAAACTAAACATTTTGTTATGTTTCTGTATGCATAAACGTCTGTTTAGTAATGCTATAAATTGTTACTTAGTTTATATTCTTTCGCCAACGACCATACCACGCTGAATACATCGGTTCTCGTCCGATCACCGAAATTAAGCAGCGTCGGGCGCGGTTAGTACTTAGATGGGGGACCGCTTGGGAACACCGCGTGTTGTTGGCATCCCAACAACTTTTTGCATTTTTTATTAATATTTAATCAATATAATAATATTTTATTGTAAAAAAATATTAAATTATAGGAATTGAAAAAAAAAAACACAAAAAAATGCTAACATTTATTAAAATTAAGCAAAAACATACATACTACGTACACTGCAAATCACTAACATGCAAAAGCACAAATACCATCAAAATTGTTTTTTCTTTGAGTTTTTAATTTTTTTTTACAGATAAATGTACATATAAATGTTTAACATAACAAAACGGTCTTGTAATATAACAAACTAAACATTTTGTTATGTTTCTGTATGCATAAACGTCTGTTTAGTAATGCTATAAATTGTTACTTAGTTTATATTCTTTCGCCAACGACCATACCACGCTGAATACATCGGTTCTCGTCCGATCACCGAAATTAAGCAGCGTCGGGCGCGGTTAGTACTTAGATGGGGGACCGCTTGGGAACACCGCGTGTTGTTGGCATCCCAACAACTTTTTGCATTTTTTATTAATATTTAATTAATATAATAATATTTTATTGTAAAAAAATATTAAATTATAGGAATTGAAAAAAAAAACACAAAAAAATGCTAACTTTTATTAAAATTAAGCAAAAACATACATACTACGTACACTGCAAATCACTAACATGCAAAAGCACAAATACCATCAAAATTGTTTTTTCTTTGAGTTTTTAATTTTTTTTTACAGATAAATGTACATATAAATGTTTAACATAACAAAACGGTCTTGTAATATAACAAACTAAACATTTTGTTATGTTTCTGTATGCATAAACGTCTGTTTAGTAATGCTATAAATTGTTACTTAGTTTATATTCTTTCGCCAACGACCATACCACGCTGAATACATCGGTTCTCGTCCGATCACCGAAATTAAGCAGCGTCGGGCGCGGTTAGTACTTAGATGGGGGACCGCTTGGGAACACCGCGTGTTGTTGGCATCCCAACAACTTTTTGCATTTTTTATTAATATTTAATCAATATAATAATATTTTATTGTAAAAAAATATTAAATTATAGGAATTGAAAAAAAAAACACAAAAAAATGCTAACATTTATTAAAATGAAGCAAAAACATACATACTACGTACACTGCAAATCACTAACATGCAAAAGCACAAATACCATCAAAATTGTTTTTTCTTTGAGTTTTTAATTTTTTTTTACAGATAAATGTACATATAAATGTTTAACATAACAAAACGGTCTTGTAATATAACAAACTAAACATTTTGTTATGTTTCTGTATGCATAAACGTCTGTTTAGTAATGCTATAAATTGTTACTTAGTTTATATTCTTTCGCCAACGACCATACCACGCTGAATACATCGGTTCTCGTCCGATCACCGAAATTAAGCAGCGTCGGGCGCGGTTAGTACTTAGATGGGGGACCGCTTGGGAACACCGCGTGTTGTTGGCATCCCAACAACTTTTTGCATTTTTTATTAATATTTAATTAATATAATAATATTTTATTGTAAAAAAATATTAAATTATAGGAATTGAAAAAAAAAACACAAAAAAATGCTAACTTTTATTAAAATTAAGCAAAAACATACATACTACGTACACTGCAAATCACTAACATGCAAAAGCACAAATACCATCAAAATTGTTTTTTCTTTGAGTTTTTAATTTTTTTTTACAGATAAATGTACATATAAATGTTTAACAGAACAAAACGGTCTTGTAATATAACAAACTAAACATTTTGTTATGTTTCTGTATGCATAAACGTCTGTTTAGTAATGCTATAAATTGTTACTTAGTTTATATTCTTTCGCCAACGACCATACCACGCTGAATACATCGGTTCTCGTCCGATCACCGAAATTAAGCAGCGTCGGGCGCGGTTAGTACTTAGATGGGGGACCGCTTGGGAACACCGCGTGTTGTTGGCATCCCAACAACTTTTTGCATTTTTTATTAATATTTAATTAATATAATAATATTTTATTGTAAAAAAATATTAAATTATAGGAATTGAAAAAAAAACACAAAAAAATGCTAACTTTTATTAAAATTAAGCAAAAACATACATACTACGTACACTGCAAATCACTAACATGCAAAAGCACAAATACCATCAAAATTGTTTTTTCTTTGAGTTTTTAATTTTTTTTTACAGATAAATGTACATATAAATGTTTAACATAACAAAACGGTCTTGTAATATAACAAACTAAACATTTTGTTATGTTTCTGTATGCATAAACGTCTGTTTAGTAATGCTATAAATTGTTACTTAGTTTATATTCTTTCGCCAACGACCATACCACGCTGAATACATCGGTTCTCGTCCGATCACCGAAATTAAGCAGCGTCGGGCGCGGTTAGTACTTAGATGGGGGACCGCTTGGGAACACCGCGTGTTGTTGGCATCCCAACAACTTTTTGCATTTTTTATTAATATTTAATTAATATAATAATATTTTATTGTAAAAAAATATTAAATTATAGGAATTGAAAAAAAAAACACAAAAAAATGCTAACTTTTATTAAAATTAAGCAAAAACATACATACTACGTACACTGCAAATCACTAACATGCAAAAGCACAAATACCATCAAAATTGTTTTTTCTTTGAGTTTTTAATTTTTTTTTACAGATAAATGTACATATAAATGTTTAACATAACAAAACGGTCTTGTAATATAACAAACTAAACATTTTGTTATGTTTCTGTATGCATAAACGTCTGTTTAGTTATGCTATAAATTGTTACTTAGTTTATATTCTTTCGCCAACGACCATACCACGCTGAATACATCGGTTCTCGTCCGATCACCGAAATTAAGCAGCGTCGGGCGCGGTTAGTACTTAGATGGGGGACCGCTTGGGAACACCGCGTGTTGTTGGCATCCCAACAACTTTTTGCATTTTTTATTAATATTTAATCAATATAATAATATTTTATTGTAAAAAAATATTAAATTATAGGAATTGAAAAAAAAAACACAAAAAAATGCTAACATTTATTAAAATTAAGCAAAAACATACATACTACGTACACTGCAAATCACTAACATGCAAAAGCACAAATACCATCAAAATTGTTTTTTCTTTGAGTTTTTATTTTTTTTTTTACAGATAAATGTACATATAAATGTTTAACATAACAAAACGGTCTTGTAATATAACAAACTAAACATTTTGTTATGTTTCTGTATGCATAAACGTCTGTTTAGTAATGCTATAAATTGTTACTTAGTTTATATTCTTTCGCCAACGACCATACCACGCTGAATACATCGGTTCTCGTCCGATCACCGAAATTAAGCAGCGTCGGGCGCGGTTAGTACTTAGATGGGGGACCGCTTGGGAACACCGCGTGTTGTTGGCATCCCAACAACTTTTTGCATTTTTTATTAATATTTAATTAATATAATAATATTTTATTGTAAAAAAATATTAAATTATAGGAATTGAAAAAAAAAACACAAAAAAATGCTAACTTTTATTAAAATTAAGCAAAAACATACATACTACGTACACTGCAAATCACTAACATGCAAAAGCACAAATACCATCAAAATTGTTTTTTCTTTGAGTTTTTAATTTTTTTTTACAGATAAATGTACATATAAATGTTTAACATAACAAAACGGTCTTGTAATATAACAAACTAAACATTTTGTTATGTTTCTGTATGCATAAACGTCTGTTTAGTAATGCTATAAATTGTTACTTAGTTTATATTCTTTCGCCAACGACCATACCACGCTGAATACATCGGTTCTCGTCCGATCACCGAAATTAAGCAGCGTCGGGCGCGGTTAGTACTTAGATGGGGGACCGCTTGGGAACACCGCGTGTTGTTGGCATCCCAACAACTTTTTGCATTTTTTATTAATATTTAATTAATATAATAATATTTTATTGTAAAAAAATATTAAATTATAGGAATTGAAAAAAAAAACACAAAAAAATGCTAACTTTTATTAAAATTAAGCAAAAACATACATACTACGTACACTGCAAATCACTAACATGCAAAAGCACAAATACCATCAAAATTGTTTTTTCTTTGAGTTTTTAATTTTTTTTTACAGATAAATGTACATATAAATGTTTAACATAACAAAACGGTCTTGTAATATAACAAACTAAACATTTTGTTATGTTTCTGTATGCATAAACGTCTGTTTAGTAATGCTATAAATTGTTACTTAGTTTATATTCTTTCGCCAACGACCATACCACGCTGAATACATCGGTTCTCGTCCGATCACCGAAATTAAGCAGCGTCGGGCGCGGTTAGTACTTAGATGGGGGACCGCTTGGGAACACCGCGTGTTGTTGGCATCCCAACAACTTTTTGCATTTTTTATTAATATTTAATTAATATAATAATATTTTATTGTAAAAAAATATTAAATTATAGGAATTGAAAAAAAAAACACAAAAAAATGCTAACTTTTATTAAAATTAAGCAAAAACATACATACTACGTACACTGCAAATCACTAACATGCAAAAGCACAAATACCATCAAAATTGTTTTTTCTTTGAGTTTTTAATTTTTTTTTACAGATAAATGTACATATAAATGTTTAACATAACAAAACGGTCTTGTAATATAACAAACTAAACATTTTGTTATGTTTCTGTATGCATAAACGTCTGTTTAGTAATGCTATAAATTGTTACTTAGTTTATATTCTTTCGCCAACGACCATACCACGCTGAATACATCGGTTCTCGTCCGATCACCGAAATTAAGCAGCGTCGGGCGCGGTTAGTACTTAGATGGGGGACCGCTTGGGAACACCGCGTGTTGTTGGCATCCCAACAACTTTTTGCATTTTTTATTAATATTTAATTAATATAATAATATTTTATTGTAAAAAAATATTAAATTATAGGAATTGAAAAAAAAACACAAAAAAATGCTAACTTTTATTAAAATTAAGCAAAAACATACATACTACGTACACTGCAAATCACTAACATGCAAAAGCACAAATACCATCAAAATTGTTTTTTCTTTGAGTTTTTAATTTTTTTTTACAGATAAATGTACATATAAATGTTTAACATAACAAAACGGTCTTGTAAAATAACAAACTAAACATTTTGTTATGTTTCTGTATGCATAAACGTCTGTTTAGTAATGCTATAAATTGTTACTTAGTTTATATTCTTTCGCCAACGACCATACCACGCTGAATACATCGGTTCTCGTCCGATCACCGAAATTAAGCAGCGTCGGGCGCGGTTAGTACTTAGATGGGGGACCGCTTGGGAACACCGCGTGTTGTTGGCATCCCAACAACTTTTTGCATTTTTTATTAATATTTAATTAATATAATAATATTTTATTGTAAAAAAATATTAAATTATAGGAATTGAAAAAAAAAACACAAAAAAATGCTAACTTTTATTAAAATTAAGCAAAAACATACATACTACGTACACTGCAAATCACTAACATGCAAAAGCACAAATACCATCAAAATTGTTTTTTCTTTGAGTTTTTAATTTTTTTTTACAGATAAATGTACATATAAATGTTTAACATAACAAAACGGTCTTGTAATATAACAAACTAAACATTTTGTTATGTTTCTGTATGCATAAACGTCTGTTTAGTTATGCTATAAATTGTTACTTAGTTTATATTCTTTCGCCAACGACCATACCACGCTGAATACATCGGTTCTCGTCCGATCACCGAAATTAAGCAGCGTCGGGCGCGGTTAGTACTTAGATGGGGGACCGCTTGGGAACACCGCGTGTTGTTGGCATCCCAACAACTTTTTGCATTTTTTATTAATATTTAATTAATATAATAATATTTTATTGTAAAAAAATATTAAATTATAGGAATTGAAAAAAAAAACACAAAAAAATGCTAACTTTTATTAAAATTAAGCAAAAACATACATACTACGTACACTGCAAATCACTAACATGCAAAAGCACAAATACCATCAAAATTGTTTTTTCTTTGAGTTTTTTATTTTTTTTTTACAGATAAATGTACATATAAATGTTTAACATAACAAAACGGTCTTGTAATATAACAAACTAAACATTTTGTTATGTTTCTGTATGCATAAACGTCTGTTTAGTAATGCTATAAATTGTTACTTAGTTCATATTCTTTCGCCAACGACCATACCACGCTGAATACATCGGTTCTCGTCCGATCACCGAAATTAAGCAGCGTCGGGCGCGGTTAGTACTTAGATGGGGGACCGCTTGGGAACACCGCGTGTTGTTGGCATCCCAACAACTTTTTGCATTTTTTATTAATATTTAATCAATATAATAATATTTTATTGTAAAAAAATATTAAATTATAGGAATTGAAAAAAAAAACACAAAAAAATGCTAACATTTATTAAAATTAAGCAAAAACATACATACTACGTACACTGCAAATCACTAACATGCAAAAGCACAAATACCATCAAAATTGTTTTTTCTTTGAGTTTTTATTTTTTTTTTTCCAGATAAATGTACATATAAATGTTTAACATAACAAAACGGTCTTGTAATATAACAAACTAAACATTTTGTTATGTTTCTGTATGCATAAACGTCTGTTTAGTAATGCTATAAATTGTTACTTAGTTTATATTCTTTCGCCAACGACCATACCACGCTGAATACATCGGTTCTCGTCCGATCACCGAAATTAAGCAGCGTCGGGCGCGGTTAGTACTTAGATGGGGGACCGCTTGGGAACACCGCGTGTTGTTGGCATCCCAACAACTTTTTGCATTTTTTATTAATATTTAATCAATATAATAATATTTTATTGTAAAAAAATATTAAATTATAGGAATTGAAAAAAAAAACACAAAAAAATGCTAACATTTATTAAAATTAAGCAAAAACATACATACTACGTACACTGCAAATCACTAACATGCAAAAGCACAAATACCATCAAAATTGTTTTTTCTTTGAGTTTTTAATTTTTTTTTACAGATAAATGTACATATAAATGTTTAACATAACAAAACGGTCTTGTAATATAACAAACTAAACATTTTGTTATGTTTCTGTATGCATAAACGTCTGTTTAGTAATGCTATAAATTGTTACTTAGTTTATATTCTTTCGCCAACGACCATACCACGCTGAATACATCGGTTCTCGTCCGATCACCGAAATTAAGCAGCGTCGGGCGCGGTTAGTAGTACTTAGATGGGGGACCGCTTGGGAACACCGCGTGTTGTTGGCATCCCAACAACTTTTTGCATTTTTTATTAATATTTAATTAATATAATAATATTTTATTGTAAAAAAATATTAAATTATAGGAATTGAAAAAAAAAACACAAAAAAATGCTAACTTTTATTAAAATTAAGCAAAAACATACATACTACGTACACTGCAAATCACTAACATGCAAAAGCACAAATACCATCAAAATTGTTTTTTCTTTGAGTTTTTAATTTTTTTTTACAGATAAATGTACATATAAATGTTTAACATAACAAAACGGTCTTGTAATATAACAAACTAAACATTTTGTTATGTTTCTGTATGCATAAACGTCTGTTTAGTAATGCTATAAATTGTTACTTAGTTTATATTCTTTCGCCAACGACCATACCACGCTGAATACATCGGTTCTCGTCCGATCACCGAAATTAAGCAGCGTCGGGCGCGGTTAGTACTTAGATGGGGGACCGCTTGGGAACACCGCGTGTTGTTGGCATCCCAACAACTTTTTGCATTTTTTATTAATATTTAATTAATATAATAATATTTTATTGTAAAAAAATATTAAATTATAGGAATTGAAAAAAAAAACACAAAAAAATGCTAACTTTTATTAAAATTAAGCAAAAACATACATACTACGTACACTGCAAATCACTAACATGCAAAAGCACAAATACCATCAAAATTGTTTTTTCTTTGAGTTTTTAATTTTTTTTTACAGATAAATGTACATATAAATGTTTAACATAACAAAACGGTCTTGTAATATAACAAACTAAACATTTTGTTATGTTTCTGTATGCATAAACGTCTGTTTAGTAATGCTATAAATTGTTACTTAGTTTATATTCTTTCGCCAACGACCATACCACGCTGAATACATCGGTTCTCGTCCGATCACCGAAATTAAGCAGCGTCGGGCGCGGTTAGTACTTAGATGGGGGACCGCTTGGGAACACCGCGTGTTGTTGGCATCCCAACAACTTTTTGCATTTTTTATTAATATTTAATCAATATAATAATATTTTATTGTAAAAAAATATTAAATTATAGGAATTGAAAAAAAAAAAACACAAAAAAATGCTAACATTTATTAAAATGAAGCAAAAACATACATACTACGTACACTGCAAATCACTAACATGCAAAAGCACAAATACCATCAAAATTGTTTTTTCTTTGAGTTTTTAATTTTTTTTTACAGATAAATGTACATATAAATGTTTAACATAACAAAACGGTCTTGTAATATAACAAACTAAACATTTTGTTATGTTTCTGTATGCATAAACGTCTGTTTAGTAATGCTATAAATTGTTACTTAGTTTATATTCTTTCGCCAACGACCATACCACGCTGAATACATCGGTTCTCGTCCGATCACCGAAATTAAGCAGCGTCGGGCGCGGTTAGTACTTAGATGGGGGACCGCTTGGGAACACCGCGTGTTGTTGGCATCCCAACAACTTTTTGCATTTTTTATTAATATTTAATTAATATAATAATATTTTATTGTAAAAAAATATTAAATTATAGGAATTGAAAAAAAAACACAAAAAAATGCTAACTTTTATTAAAATTAAGCAAAAACATACATACTACGTACACTGCAAATCACTAACATGCAAAAGCACAAATACCATCAAAATTGTTTTTTCTTTGAGTTTTTAATTTTTTTTTACAGATAAATGTACATATAAATGTTTAACATAACAAAACGGTCTTGTAATATAACAAACTAAACATTTTGTTATGTTTCTGTATGCATAAACGTCTGTTTAGTAATGCTATAAATTGTTACTTATGGTGTTTTCTTTTCTGAAATAAAATGTTACACCTTTATTATGTACATTTTTATAATGTTTACCCCACATTTTAAAGATGTGGCATTTTTAATGGTCAGAATAGAACATAAAATTACAACAGTGTAACATTTTTTTTCATGTACAGCTGTTTTTGTTTTTTTGCTAAAAAAGAAGAAGCAGATAGCTCCCTGGTAAGATCGCTTGAAATAACACAATGAATATTTATCAAAATGACCTATGGCACTTTCCCGACTAATACGAAAATTCTTCTCAAATATAAAAATTATATATGTATATAAACATACATTACATATATAAGAAGTAGGAGATATTGTCCTATGAAATTTGACATACATCAACTTCAGAGTATTCATTAATTACGTTCTTTACCAAGCCTTTCACTCACGGTTGTGGATTTCTTTCCATAATCATATAAAATATTTTATCATCATCTGATGATGAAGATGAATCCAACAAGTCATCCAAAATTTTTTAGCACATAAAAAATATTTTCCATTTTGTATATTTTTTTTTTGTTTCTTAACACAAATACACATTCATAAACAAAACAAATGTCAGCTGCATCAATGCCAACTTAGCCCTTTTCGGGCTAGATTTAGCCGGATTTTAGTCACTCAAAACGCGAAAAAAAAGAAAATTGGATGTGGTTTTATATGGATTTTTTTCCATTTAGCCCTTTTTTCAAAAATGTTTACGCGTTTGAGTCTCAAAAGTTGGCATCACTGGTCAGTTGTTTTATCGTGCGATTCTCCCCCTCTAAAAATACAGAGTGTGAAAGGTGCACCATTTTTTAAATTTATAGTGTGACATTTATAGAAAAGAACACACTACACTTTAGCAGTGTTGACATTTTTTCAGAAAAGAACACAAAAAAATTAAAAAAGATGCGAAATGGGAAAAACGTGTAACATTTTTGCCAGAAAAGAAAACGCCATTAGTTTATATTCTTTCGCCAACGACCATACCACGCTGAATACATCGGTTCTCGTCCGATCACCGAAATTAAGCAGCGTCGGGCGCGGTTAGTACTTAGATGGGGGACCGCTTGGGAACACCGCGTGTTGTTGGCATCCCAACAACTTTTTGCATTTTTTATTAATATTTAATCAATATAATAATATTTTATTGTAAAAAAATATTAAATTATAGGAATTGAAAAAAAAAAACACAAAAAAATGCTAACATTTATTAAAATTAAGCAAAAACATACATACTACGTACACTGCAAATCACTAACATGCAAAAGCACAAATACCATCAAAATTGTTTTTTCTTTGAGTTTTTAATTTTTTTTACAGATAAATGTACATATAAATGTTTAACATAACAAAACGGTCTTGTAATATAACAAACTAACATTTTGTTATGTTTCTGTATGCATAAACGTCTGTTTAGTAATGCTATAAATTGTTACTTAGTTTATATTCTTTCGCCAACGACCATACCACGCTGAATACATCGGTTCTCGTCCGATCACCGAAATTAAGCAGCGTCGGGCGCGGTTAGTACTTAGATGGGGGACCGCTTGGGAACACCGCGTGTTGTTGGCATCACAACTTTTTGCATTTTTTATTAATATTTAATTAATATAATAATATTTTATTGTAAAAAAATATTAAATTATAGGAATTGAAAAAAAAAACACAAAAAAATGCTAACTTTTATTAAAATTAAGCAAAAACATACATACTACGTACACTGCAAATCACTAACATGCAAAAGCACAAATACCATCAAAATTGTTTTTTCTTTGAGTTTTTAATTTTTTTTTACAGATAAATGTACATATAAATGTTTAACATAACAAAACGGTCTTGTAATATAACAAACTAAACATTTTGTTATGTTTCTGTATGCATAAACGTCTGTTTAGTAATGCTATAAATTGTTACTTAGTTTATATTCTTTCGCCAACGACCATACCACGCTGAATACATCGGTTCTCGTCCGATCACCGAAATTAAGCAGCGTCGGGCGCGGTTAGTACTTAGATGGGGGACCGCTTGGGAACACCGCGTGTTGTTGGCATCCCAACAACTTTTTGCATTTTTTATTAATATTTAATTAATATAATAATATTTTATTGTAAAAAAATATTAAATTATAGGAATTGAAAAAAAAAACACAAAAAAATGCTAACTTTTATTAAAATTAAGCAAAAACATACATACTACGTACACTGCAAATCACTAACATGCAAAAGCACAAATACCATCAAAATTGTTTTTTCTTTGAGTTTTTAATTTTTTTTTACAGATAAATGTACATATAAATGTTTAACATAACAAAACGGTCTTGTAATATAACAAACTAAACATTTTGTTATGTTTCTGTATGCATAAACGTCTGTTTAGTAATGCTATAAATTGTTACTTAGTTTATATTCTTTCGCCAACGACCATACCACGCTGAATACATCGGTTCTCGTCCGATCACCGAAATTAAGCAGCGTCGGGCGCGGTTAGTACTTAGATGGGGGACCGCTTGGGAACACCGCGTGTTGTTGGCATCCCAACAACTTTTTGCATTTTTTATTAATATTTAATCAATATAATAATATTTTATTGTAAAAAAATATTAAATTATAGGAATTGAAAAAAAAAACACAAAAAAATGCTAACATTTATTAAAATTAAGCAAAAACATACATACTACGTACACTGCAAATCACTAACATGCAAAAGCACAAATACCATCAAAATTGTTTTTTCTTTGAGTTTTTATTTTTTTTTTTACAGATAAATGTACATATAAATGTTTAACATAACAAAACGGTCTTGTAATATAACAAACTAAACATTTTGTTATGTTTCTGTATGCATAAACGTCTGTTTAGTAATGCTATAAATTGTTACTTAGTTTATATTCTTTCGCCAACGACCATACCACGCTGAATACATCGGTTCTCGTCCGATCACCGAAATTAAGCAGCGTCGGGCGCGGTTAGTACTTAGATGGGGGACCGCTTGGGAACACCGCGTGTTGTTGGCATCCCAACAACTTTTTGCATTTTTTATTAATATTTAATTAATATAATAATATTTTATTGTAAAAAAATATTAAATTATAGGAATTGAAAAAAAAAACACAAAAAAATGCTAACTTTTATTAAAATTAAGCAAAAACATACATACTACGTACACTGCAAATCACTAACATGCAAAAGCACAAATACCATCAAAATTGTTTTTTCTTTGAGTTTTTAATTTTTTTTTACAGATAAATGTACATATAAATGTTTAACATAACAAAACGGTCTTGTAATATAACAAACTAAACATTTTGTTATGTTTCTGTATGCATAAACGTCTGTTTAGTAATGCTATAAATTGTTACTTAGTTTATATTCTTTCGCCAACGACCATACCACGCTGAATACATCGGTTCTCGTCCGATCACCGAAATTAAGCAGCGTCGGGCGCGGTTAGTACTTAGATGGGGGACCGCTTGGGAACACCGCGTGTTGTTGGCATCCCAACAACTTTTTGCATTTTTTATTAATATTTAATTAATATAATAATATTTTATTGTAAAAAAATATTAAATTATAGGAATTGAAAAAAAAAACACAAAAAAATGCTAACTTTTATTAAAATTAAGCAAAAACATACATACTACGTACACTGCAAATCACTAACATGCAAAAGCACAAATACCATCAAAATTGTTTTTTCTTTGAGTTTTTAATTTTTTTTTACAGATAAATGTACATATAAATGTTTAACATAACAAAACGGTCTTGTAATATAACAAACTAAACATTTTGTTATGTTTCTGTATGCATAAACGTCTGTTTAGTAATGCTATAAATTGTTACTTAGTTTATATTCTTTCGCCAACGACCATACCACGCTGAATACATCGGTTCTCGTCCGATCACCGAAATTAAGCAGCGTCGGGCGCGGTTAGTACTTAGATGGGGGACCGCTTGGGAACACCGCGTGTTGTTGGCATCCCAACAACTTTTTGCATTTTTTATTAATATTTAATCAATATAATAATATTTTATTGTAAAAAAATATTAAATTATAGGAATTGAAAAAAAAAAAACACAAAAAAATGCTAACATTTATTAAAATTAAGCAAAAACATACATACTACGTACACTGCAAATCACTAACATGCAAAAGCACAAATACCATCAAAATTGTTTTTTCTTTGAGTTTTTAATTTTTTTTACAGATAAATGTACATATAAATGTTTAACATAACAAAACGGTCTTGTAATATAACAAACTAACATTTTGTTATGTTTCTGTATGCATAAACGTCTGTTTAGTAATGCTATAAATTGTTACTTAGTTTATATTCTTTCGCCAACGACCATACCACGCTGAATACATCGGTTCTCGTCCGATCACCGAAATTAAGCAGCGTCGGGCGCGGTTAGTACTTAGATGGGGGACCGCTTGGGAACACCGCGTGTTGTTGGCATCCCAACAACTTTTTGCATTTTTTATTAATATTTAATTAATATAATAATATTTTATTGTAAAAAAATATTAAATTATAGGAATTGAAAAAAAAAACACAAAAAAATGCTAACTTTTATTAAAATTAAGCAAAAACATACATACTACGTACACTGCAAATCACTAACATGCAAAAGCACAAATACCATCAAAATTGTTTTTTCTTTGAGTTTTTAATTTTTTTTACAGATAAATGTACATATAAATGTTTAACATAACAAAACGGTCTTGTAATATAACAAACTAAACATTTTGTTATGTTTCTGTATGCATAAACGTCTGTTTAGTAATGCTATAAATTGTTACTTAGTTTATATTCTTTCGCCAACGACCATACCACGCTGAATACATCGGTTCTCGTCCGATCACCGAAATTAAGCAGCGTCGGGCGCGGTTAGTACTTAGATGGGGGACCGCTTGGGAACACCGCGTGTTGTTGGCATCCCAACAACTTTTTGCATTTTTATATTAATATTTAATTAATATAATAATATTTTATTGTAAAAAAATATTAAATTATAGGAATTGAAAAAAAAAACACAAAAAAATGCTAACTTTTATTAAAATTAAGCAAAAACATACATACTACGTACACTGCAAATCACTAACATGCAAAAGCACAAATACCATCAAAATTGTTTTTTCTTTGAGTTTTTAATTTTTTTTTACAGATAAATGTACATATAAATGTTTAACATAACAAAACGGTCTTGTAATATAACAAACTAAACATTTTGTTATGTTTCTGTATGCATAAACGTCTGTTTAGTAATGCTATAAATTGTTACTTAGTTTATATTCTTTCGCCAACGACCATACCACGCTGAATACATCGGTTCTCGTCCGATCACCGAAATTAAGCAGCGTCGGGCGCGGTTAGTACTTAGATGGGGGACCGCTTGGGAACACCGCGTGTTGTTGGCATCCCAACAACTTTTTGCATTTTTATATTAATATTTAATTAATATAATAATATTTTATTGTAAAAAAATATTAAATTATAGGAATTGAAAAAAAAAACACAAAAAAATGCTAACTTTTATTAAAATTAAGCAAAAACATACATACTACGTACACTGCAAATCACTAACATGCAAAAGCACAAATACCATCAAAATTGTTTTTTCTTTGAGTTTTTAATTTTTTTTTACAGATAAATGTACATATAAATGTTTAACATAACAAAACGGTCTTGTAATATAACAAACTAAACATTTTGTTATGTTTCTGTATGCATAAACGTCTGTTTAGTAATGCTATAAATTGTTACTTAGTTTATATTCTTTCGCCAACGACCATACCACGCTGAATACATCGGTTCTCGTCCGATCACCGAAATTAAGCAGCGTCGGGCGCGGTTAGTACTTAGATGGGGGACCGCTTGGGAACACCGCGTGTTGTTGGCATCCCAACAACTTTTTGCATTTTTTATTAATATTTAATCAATATAATAATATTTTATTGTAAAAAAATATTAAATTATAGGAATTGAAAAAAAAAACACAAAAAAATGCTAACATTTATTAAAATTAAGCAAAAACATACATACTACGTACACTGCAAATCACTAACATGCAAAAGCACAAATACCATCAAAATTGTTTTTTCTTTGAGTTTTTAATTTTTTTTTACAGATAAATGTACATATAAATGTTTAACATAACAAAACGGTCTTGTAATATAACAAACTAAACATTTTGTTATGTTTCTGTATGCATAAACGTCTGTTTAGTAATGCTATAAATTGTTACTTAGTTTATATTCTTTCGCCAACGACCATACCACGCTGAATACATCGGTTCTCGTCCGATCACCGAAATTAAGCAGCGTCGGGCGCGGTTAGTACTTAGATGGGGGACCGCTTGGGAACACCGCGTGTTGTTGGCATCCCAACAACTTTTTGCATTTTTTATTAATATTTAATTAATATAATAATATTTTATTGTAAAAAAATATTAAATTATAGGAATTGAAAAAAAAAAACACAAAAAAATGCTAACTTTTATTAAAATTAAGCAAAAACATACATACTACGTACACTGCAAATCACTAACATGCAAAAGCACAAATACCATCAAAATTGTTTTTTCTTTGAGTTTTTAATTTTTTTTTACAGATAAATGTACATATAAATGTTTAACATAACAAAACGGTCTTGTAATATAACAAACTAAACATTTTGTTATGTTTCTGTATGCATAAACGTCTGTTTAGTAATGCTATAAATTGTTACTTATGGTGTTTTCTTTTCTGAAATAAAATGTTACACCTTTATTATGTACATTTTTATAATGTTTACCCCACATTTTAAAGATGTCGCATTTTTAATGGTCAGAATAGAACATAAAATTACAACACTGTAACACTTTTTTTCATGTCCAGCTGTTTTTGTTTTTTTTTTTGTTAAAAAAGAAGAAGCAGATAGCTCCCTGGTAAGATCGCTTGAAATAAGATAATAAATATTTATCAAAAAGACCAATGGCACCTTCCCGACTAATACGCAAATTCTTCTTAAACTATAAAAATCATAATCATATAAAATATTTTATCATCATCAGATGATGAAGATAAATCCAACAAGTCATCCAAAATTTTTTCAGCACATAAAAAAGTACATAGTAATATTTTCCATTTTGTATATATTTTTTTTTTTTGTTTCTTAACACAAATACACATTCATAAACAAAACAAATGTCAGTTGCAGCGATGCCAACTTAGCCCTTTTCGGGCTAGATTTAGCCGGATTTTAGTCACTCAAAACGCAAAAAAAAAAAGAAAATTGGATGTGGTTTTATATGGATTTTTTTCCATTTAGCCCTTTTTTTAAAAATGTTTACGCGTTATGAGTCTCAAAAGTTGGCATCACTGGTCAGCTGTTTTATCGTGCGATTCTCCCCCTCTAAAAATTCAGAGTGTGAAAGGTGCACCATTTTTTAAATTTATAGTGTGACATTTATAGAAAAGAACACACTACACTTTAGCAGTGTTGACATTTTTTCAGAAAAGAACACAAAAAAATTAAAAAAGATGCGAAATGGGAAAAACGTGTAACATTTTTGCCAGAAAAGAAAACGCCATTAGTTTATATTCTTTCGCCAACGACCATACCACGCTGAATACATCGGTTCTCGTCCGATCACCGAAATTAAGCAGCGTCGGGCGCGGTTAGTACTTAGATGGGGGACCGCTTGGGAACACCGCGTGTTGTTGGCATCCCAACAACTTTTTGCATTTTTTATATTAATATTTAATCAATATAATAATATTTTATTGTAAAAAAATATTAAATTATAGGAATTGAAAAAAAAAACACAAAAAAATGCTAACATTTATTAAAATTAAGCAAAAACATACATACTACGTACACTGCAAATCACTAACATGCAAAAGCACAAATACCATCAAAATTGTTTTTTCTTTGAGTTTTTAATTTTTTTTTACAGATAAATGTACATATAAATGTTTAACATAACAAAACGGTCTTGTAATATAACAAACTAAACATTTTGTTATGTTTCTGTATGCATAAACGTCTGTTTAGTAATGCTATAAATTGTTACTTAGTTTATATTCTTTCGCCAACGACCATACCACGCTGAATACATCGGTTCTCGTCCGATCACCGAAATTAAGCAGCGTCGGGCGCGGTTAGTACTTAGATGGGGGACCGCTTGGGAACACCGCGTGTTGTTGGCATCCCAACAACTTTTTGCATTTTTTATTAATATTTAATTAATATAATAATATTTTATTGTAAAAAAATATTAAATTATAGGAATTGCAAAAAAAAAACACAAAAAAATGCTAACTTTTATTAAAATTAAGCAAAAACATACATACTACGTACACTGCAAATCACTAACATGCAAAAGCACAAATACCATCAAAATTGTTTTTTCTTTGAGTTTTTAATTTTTTTTTACAGATAAATGTACATATAAATGTTTAACATAACAAAACGGTCTTGTAATATAACAAACTAAACATTTTGTTATGTTTCTGTATGCATAAACGTCTGTTTAGTAATGCTATAAATTGTTACTTAGTTTATATTCTTTCGCCAACGACCATACCACGCTGAATACATCGGTTCTCGTCCGATCACCGAAATTAAGCAGCGTCGGGCGCGGTTAGTACTTAGATGGGGGACCGCTTGGGAACACCGCGTGTTGTTGGCATCCCAACAACTTTTTGCATTTTTTATTAATATTTAATCAATATAATAATATTTTATTGTAAAAAAATATTAAATTATAGGAATTGAAAAAAAAACACAAAAAAAATGCTAACTTTTATTAAAATTAAGCAAAAACATACATACTACGTACACTGCAAATCACTAACATGCAAAAGCACAAATACCATCAAAATTGTTTTTTCTTTGAGTTTTTAATTTTTTTTTACAGATAAATGTACATATAAATGTTTAACATAACAAAACGGTCTTGTAATATAACAAACTAAACATTTTGTTATGTTTCTGTATGCATAAACGTCTGTTTAGTAATGCTATAAATTGTTACTTAGTTTATATTCTTTCGCCAACGACCATACCACGCTGAATACATCGGTTCTCGTCCGATCACCGAAATTAAGCAGCGTCGGGCGCGGTTAGTACTTAGATGGGGGACCGCTTGGGAACACCGCGTGTTGTTGGCATCCCAACAACTTTTTGCATTTTTTATTAATATTTAATTAATATAATAATATTTTATTGTAAAAAAATATTAAATTATAGGAATTGAAAAAAAAAAACACAAAAAAATGCTAACTTTTATTAAAATTAAGCAAAAACATACATACTACGTACACTGCAAATCACTAACATGCAAAAGCACAAATACCATCAAAATTGTTTTTTCTTTGAGTTTTTAATTTTTTTTTACAGATAAATGTACATATAAATGTTTAACATAACAAAACGGTCTTGTAATATAACAAACTAAACATTTTGTTATGTTTCTGTATGCATAAACGTCTGTTTAGTAATGCTATAAATTGTTACTTAGTTTATATTCTTTCGCCAACGACCATACCACGCTGAATACATCGGTTCTCGTCCGATCACCGAAATTAAGCAGCGTCGGGCGCGGTTAGTACTTAGATGGGGGACCGCTTGGGAACACCGCGTGTTGTTGGCATCCCAACAACTTTTTGCATTTTTTATTAATATTTAATCAATATAATAATATTTTATTGTAAAAAAATATTAAATTATAGGAATTGAAAAAAAAAACACAAAAAAATGCTAACATTTATTAAAATTAAGCAAAAACATACATACTACGTACACTGCAAATCACTAACATGCAAAAGCACAAATACCATCAAAATTGTTTTTTCTTTGAGTTTTTAATTTTTTTTTACAGATAAATGTACATATAAATGTTTAACATAACAAAACGGTCTTGTAATATAACAAACTAAACATTTTGTTATGTTTCTGTATGCATAAACGTCTGTTTAGTAATGCTATAAATTGTTACTTAGTTTATATTCTTTCGCCAACGACCATACCACGCTGAATACATCGGTTCTCGTCCGATCACCGAAATTAAGCAGCGTCGGGCGCGGTTAGTACTTAGATGGGGGACCGCTTGGGAACACCGCGTGTTGTTGGCATCCCAACAACTTTTTGCATTTTTTATTAATATTTAATTAATATAATAATATTTTATTGTAAAAAAATATTAAATTATAGGAATTGAAAAAAAACACAAAAAAATGCTAACTTTTATTAAAATTAAGCAAAAACATACATACTACGTACACTGCAAATCACTAACATGCAAAAGCACAAATACCATCAAAATTGTTTTTTCTTTGAGTTTTTAATTTTTTTTTACAGATAAATGTACATATAAATGTTTAACATAACAAAACGGTCTTGTAATATAACAAACTAAACATTTTGTTATGTTTCTGTATGCATAAACGTCTGTTTAGTAATGCTATAAATTGTTACTTAGTTTATATTCTTTCGCCAACGACCATACCACGCTGAATACATCGGTTCTCGTCCGATCACCGAAATTAAGCAGCGTCGGGCGCGGTTAGTACTTAGATGGGGGACCGCTTGGGAACACCGCGTGTTGTTGGCATCCCAACAACTTTTTGCATTTTTTATTAATATTTAATTAATATAATAATATTTTATTGTAAAAAAATATTAAATTATAGGAATTGAAAAAAAACACAAAAAAATGCTAACTTTTATTAAAATTAAGCAAAAACATACATACTACGTACACTGCAAATCACTAACATGCAAAAGCACAAATACCATCAAAATTGTTTTTTCTTTGAGTTTTTAATTTTTTTTTACAGATAAATGTACATATAAATGTTTAACATAACAAAACGGTCTTGTAATATAACAAACTAAACATTTTGTTATGTTTCTGTATGCATAAACGTCTGTTTAGTAATGCTATAAATTGTTACTTAGTTTATATTCTTTCGCCAACGACCATACCACGCTGAATACATCGGTTCTCGTCCGATCACCGAAATTAAGCAGCGTCGGGCGCGGTTAGTACTTAGATGGGGGACCGCTTGGGAACACCGCGTGTTGTTGGCATCCCAACAACTTTTTGCATTTTTTATTAATATTTAATTAATATAATAATATTTTATTGTAAAAAAATATTAAATTATAGGAATTGAAAAAAAAAACACAAAAAAATGCTAACTTTTATTAAAATTAAGCAAAAACATACATACTACGTACACTGCAAATCACTAACATGCAAAAGCACAAATACCATCAAAATTGTTTTTTCTTTGAGTTTTTAATTTTTTTTTACAGATAAATGTACATATAAATGTTTAACATAACAAAACGGTCTTGTAATATAACAAACTAAACATTTTGTTATGTTTCTGTATGCATAAACGTCTGTTTAGTAATGCTATAAATTGTTACTTAGTTTATATTCTTTCGCCAACGACCATACCACGCTGAATACATCGGTTCTCGTCCGATCACCGAAATTAAGCAGCGTCGGGCGCGGTTAGTACTTAGATGGGGGACCGCTTGGGAACACCGCGTGTTGTTGGCATCCCAACAACTTTTTGCATTTTTTATTAATATTTAATTAATATAATAATATTTTATTGTAAAAAAATATTAAATTATAGGAATTGAAAAAAAAAACACAAAAAAATGCTAACTTTTATTAAAATTAAGCAAAAACATACATACTACGTACACTGCAAATCACTAACATGCAAAAGCACAAATACCATCAAAATTGTTTTTTCTTTGAGTTTTTAATTTTTTTTACAGATAAATGTACATATAAATGTTTAACATAACAAAACGGTCTTGTAATATAACAAACTAAACATTTTGTTATGTTTCTGTATGCATAAACGTCTGTTTAGTAATGCTATAAATTGTTACTTAGTTTATATTCTTTCGCCAACGACCATACCACGCTGAATACATCGGTTCTCGTCCGATCACCGAAATTAAGCAGCGTCGGGCGCGGTTAGTACTTAGATGGGGGACCGCTTGGGAACACCGCGTGTTGTTGGCATCCCAACAACTTTTTGCATTTTTTATTAATATTTAATTAATATAATAATATTTTATTGTAAAAAAATATTAAATTATAGGAATTGAAAAAAAAACACAAAAAAATGCTAACTTTTATTAAAATTAAGCAAAAACATACATACTACGTACACTGCAAATCACTAACATGCAAAAGCACAAATACCATCAAAATTGTTTTTTCTTTGAGTTTTTAATTTTTTTTTACAGATAAATGTACATATAAATGTTTAACATAACAAAACGGTCTTGTAATATAACAAACTAAACATTTTGTTATGTTTCTGTATGCATAAACGTCTGTTTAGTAATGCTATAAATTGTTACTTAGTTTATATTCTTTCGCCAACGACCATACCACGCTGAATACATCGGTTCTCGTCCGATCACCGAAATTAAGCAGCGTCGGGCGCGGTTAGTACTTAGATGGGGGACCGCTTGGGAACACCGCGTGTTGTTGGCATCCCAACAACTTTTTGCATTTTTTATTAATATTTAATTAATATAATAATATTTTATTGTAAAAAAATATTAAATTATAGGAATTGAAAAAAAAACACAAAAAAATGCTAACTTTTATTAAAATTAAGCAAAAACATACATACTACGTACACTGCAAATCACTAACATGCAAAAGCACAAATACCATCAAAATTGTTTTTTCTTTGAGTTTTTAATTTTTTTTACAGATAAATGTACATATAAATGTTTAACATAACAAAACGGTCTTGTAATATAACAAACTAAACATTTTGTTATGTT
The DNA here is from genome assembly GCA_916048285.2 of Bellardia pandia. NCBI lineage: Eukaryota > Metazoa > Arthropoda > Insecta > Diptera > Calliphoridae > Bellardia > Bellardia pandia. The sequence goes on along the minus strand of OU696530.1, from coordinate 80,434,130 downwards.
TCTGTATGCATAAACGTCTGTTTAGTAATGCTATAAATTGTTACTTAGTTTATATTCTTTCGCCAACGACCATACCACGCTGAATACATCGGTTCTCGTCCGATCACCGAAATTAAGCAGCGTCGGGCGCGGTTAGTACTTAGATGGAGGACCGCTTGGGAACACCGCGTGTTGTTGGCATCCCAACAACTTTTTGCATTTTTTATTAATATTTAATCAATATAATAATATTTTATTGTAAAAAAATATTAAATTATAGGAATTGAAAAAAAAACACAAAAAAATGCTAACATTTATTAAAATTAAGCAAAAACATACATACTACGTACACTGCAAATCACTAACATGCAAAAGCACAAATACCATCAAAATTGTTTTTTCTTTGAGTTTTTAATTTTTTTTTTTTACAGATAAATGTACATATAAATGTTTAACATAACAAAACGGTCTTGTAATATAACAAACTAAACATTTTGTTATGTTTCTGTATGCATAAACGTCTGTTTAGTAATGCTATAAATTGTTACTTAGTTTATATTCTTTCGCCAACGACCATACCACGCTGAATACATCGGTTCTCGTCCGATCACCGAAATTAAGCAGCGTCGGGCGCGGTTAGTACTTAGATGGGGGACCGCTTGGGAACACCGCGTGTTGTTGGCATCCCAACAACTTTTTGCATTTTTTATTAATATTTAATCAATATAATAATATTTTATTGTAAAAAAATATTAAATTATAGGAATTGAAAAAAAAACACAAAAAAATGCTAACATTTATTAAAATTAAGCAAAAACATACATACTACGTACACTGCAAATCACTAACATGCAAAAGCACAAATACCATCAAAATTGTTTTTTCTTTGAGTTTTTAATTTTTTTTTACAGATAAATGTACATATAAATGTTTAACATAACAAAACGGTCTTGTAATATAACAAACTAAACATTTTGTTATGTTTCTGTATGCATAAACGTCTGTTTAGTAATGCTATAAATTGTTACTTAGTTTATATTCTTTCGCCAACGACCATACCACGCTGAATACATCGGTTCTCGTCCGATCACCGAAATTAAGCAGCGTCGGGCGCGGTTAGTACTTAGATGGAGGACCGCTTGGGAACACCGCGTGTTGTTGGCATCCCAACAACTTTTTGCATTTTTTATTAATATTTAATCAATATAATAATATTTTATTGTAAAAAAATATTAAATTATAGGAATTGAAAAAAAAAAAACACAAAAAAAATGCTAACATTTATTAAAATTAAGCAAAAACATACATACTACGTACACTGCAAATCACTAACATGCAAAAGCACAAATACCATCAAAATTGTTTTTTCTTTGAGTTTTTAATTTTTTTTTTTTACAGATAAATGTACATATAAATGTTTAACATAACAAAACGGTCTTGTAATATAACAAACTAAACATTTTGTTATGTTTCTGTATGCATAAACGTCTGTTTAGTAATGCTATAAATTGTTACTTAGTTTATATTCTTTCGCCAACGACCATACCACGCTGAATACATCGGTTCTCGTCCGATCACCGAAATTAAGCAGCGTCGGGCGCGGTTAGTACTTAGATGGGGGACCGCTTGGGAACACCGCGTGTTGTTGGCATCCCAACAACTTTTTGCATTTTTTATTAATATTTAATCAATATAATAATATTTTATTGTAAAAAAATATTAAATTATAGGAATTGAAAAAAAAAAAAACACAAAAAAATGCTAACATTTATTAAAATTAAGCAAAAACATACATACTACGTACACTGCAAATCACTAACATGCAAAAGCACAAATACCATCAAAATTGTTTTTTCTTTGAGTTTTTAATTTTTTTTTTTTACAGATAAATGTACATATAAATGTTTAACATAACAAAACGGTCTTGTAATATAACAAACTAAACATTTTGTTATGTTTCTGTATGCATAAACGTCTGTTTAGTAATGCTATAAATTGTTACTTAGTTTATATTCTTTCGCCAACGACCATACCACGCTGAATACATCGGTTCTCGTCCGATCACCGAAATTAAGCAGCGTCGGGCGCGGTTAGTACTTAGATGGGGGACCGCTTGGGAACACCGCGTGTTGTTGGCATCCCAACAACTTTTTGCATTTTTTATTAATATTTAATCAATATAATAATATTTTATTGTAAAAAAATATTAAATTATAGGAATTGAAAAAAAAAAACACAAAAAAATGCTAACATTTATTAAAATTAAGCAAAAACATACATACTACGTACACTGCAAATCACTAACATGCAAAAGCACAAATACCATCAAAATTGTTTTTTCTTTGAGTTTTTAATTTTTTTTACAGATAAATGTACATATAAATGTTTAACATAACAAAACGGTCTTGTAATATAACAAACTAAACATTTTGTTATGTTTCTGTATGCATAAACGTCTGTTTAGTAATGCTATAAATTGTTACTTAGTTTATATTCTTTCGCCAACCACGCTGAATACATCGGTTCTCGTCCGATCACCGAAATTAAGCAGCGTCGGGCGCGGTTAGTACTTAGATGGGGGACCGCTTGGGAACACCGCGTGTTGTTGGCATCCCAACAACTTTTTGCATTTTTTATTAATATTTAATTAATATAATAATATTTTATTGTAAAAAAATATTAAATTATAGGAATTGAAAAAAAAACACAAAAAAATGCTAACTTTTATTAAAATTAAGCAAAAACATACATACTACGTACACTGCAAATCACTAACATGCAAAAGCACAAATACCATCAAAATTGTTTTTTCTTTGAGTTTTTAATTTTTTTTTACAGATAAATGTACATATAAATGTTTAACATAACAAAACGGTCTTGTAATATAACAAACTAAACATTTTGTTATGTTTCTGTATGCATAAACGTCTGTTTAGTAATGCTATAAATTGTTACTTAGTTTATATTCTTTCGCCAACGACCATACCACGCTGAATACATCGGTTCTCGTCCGATCACCGAAATTAAGCAGCGTCGGGCGCGGTTAGTACTTAGATGGGGGACCGCTTGGGAACACCGCGTGTTGTTGGCATCCCAACAACTTTTTGCATTTTTTATTAATATTTAATTAATATAATAATATTTTATTGTAAAAAAATATTAAATTATAGGAATTGAAAAAAAAACACAAAAAAATGCTAACTTTTATTAAAATTAAGCAAAAACATACATACTACGTACACTGCAAATCACTAACATGCAAAAGCACAAATACCATCAAAATTGTTTTTTCTTTGAGTTTTTAATTTTTTTTACAGATAAATGTACATATAAATGTTTAACATAACAAAACGGTCTTGTAATATAACAAACTAAACATTTTGTTATGTTTCTGTATGCATAAACGTCTGTTTAGTAATGCTATAAATTGTTACTTAGTTTATATTCTTTCGCCAACGACCATACCACGCTGAATACATCGGTTCTCGTCCGATCACCGAAATTAAGCAGCGTCGGGCGCGGTTAGTACTTAGATGGGGGACCGCTTGGGAACACCGCGTGTTGTTGGCATCCCAACAACTTTTTGCATTTTTTATTAATATTTAATCAATATAATAATATTTTATTGTAAAAAAATATTAAATTATAGGAATTGAAAAAAAAACACAAAAAAATGCTAACATTTATTAAAATTAAGCAAAAACATACATACTACGTACACTGCAAATCACTAACATGCAAAAGCACAAATACCATCAAAATTGTTTTTTCTTTGAGTTTTTAATTTTTTTTTACAGATAAATGTACATATAAATGTTTAACATAACAAAACGGTCTTGTAATATAACAAACTAAACATTTTGTTATGTTTCTGTATGCATAAACGTCTGTTTAGTAATGCTATAAATTGTTACTTAGTTTATATTCTTTCGCCAACGACCATACCACGCTGAATACATCGGTTCTCGTCCGATCACCGAAATTAAGCAGCGTCGGGCGCGGTTAGTACTTAGATGGGGGACCGCTTGGGAACACCGCGTGTTGTTGGCATCCCAACAACTTTTTGCATTTTTTATTAATATTTAATTAATATAATAATATTTTATTGTAAAAAAATATTAAATTATAGGAATTGAAAAAAAAAAACACAAAAAAATGCTAACTTTTATTAAAATTAAGCAAAAACATACATACTACGTACACTGCAAATCACTAACATGCAAAAGCACAAATACCATCAAAATTGTTTTTTCTTTGAGTTTTTAATTTTTTTTTACAGATAAATGTACATATAAATGTTTAACATAACAAAACGGTCTTGTAATATAACAAACTAAACATTTTGTTATGTTTCTGTATGCATAAACGTCTGTTTAGTAATGCTATAAATTGTTACTTAGTTTATATTCTTTCGCCAACGACCATACCACGCTGAATACATCGGTTCTCGTCCGATCACCGAAATTAAGCAGCGTCGGGCGCGGTTAGTACTTAGATGGGGGACCGCTTGGGAACACCGCGTGTTGTTGGCATCCCAACAACTTTTTGCATTTTTTATTAATATTTAATCAATATAATAATATTTTATTGTAAAAAAATATTAAATTATAGGAATTGAAAAAAAAACACAAAAAAATGCTAACTTTTATTAAAATTAAGCAAAAACATACATACTACGTACACTGCAAATCACTAACATGCAAAAGCACAAATACCATCAAAATTGTTTTTTCTTTGAGTTTTTAATTTTTTTTTACAGATAAATGTACATATAAATGTTTAACATAACAAAACGGTCTTGTAATATAACAAACTAAACATTTTGTTATGTTTCTGTATGCATAAACGTCTGTTTAGTAATGCTATAAATTGTTACTTAGTTTATATTCTTTCGCCAACGACCATACCACGCTGAATACATCGGTTCTCGTCCGATCACCGAAATTAAGCAGCGTCGGGCGCGGTTAGTACTTAGATGGGGGACCGCTTGGGAACACCGCGTGTTGTTGGCATCCCAACAACTTTTTGCATTTTTTATTAATATTTAATTAATATAATAATATTTTATTGTAAAAAAATATTAAATTATAGGAATTGAAAAAAAAACACAAAAAAATGCTAACTTTTATTAAAATTAAGCAAAAACATACATACTACGTACACTGCAAATCACTAACATGCAAAAGCACAAATACCATCAAAATTGTTTTTTCTTTGAGTTTTTAATTTTTTTTACAGATAAATGTACATATAAATGTTTAACATAACAAAACGGTCTTGTAATATAACAAACTAAACATTTTGTTATGTTTCTGTATGCATAAACGTCTGTTTAGTAATGCTATAAATTGTTACTTAGTTTATATTCTTTCGCCAACGACCATACCACGCTGAATACATCGGTTATCGTCCGATCACCGAAATTAAGCAGCGTCGGGCGCGGTTAGTACTTAGATGGGGGACCGCTTGGGAACACCGCGTGTTGTTGGCATCCCAACAACTTTTTGCATTTTTTATTAATATTTAATCAATATAATAATATTTTATTGTAAAAAAATATTAAATTATAGGAATTGAAAAAAAAACACAAAAAAATGCTAACATTTATTAAAATTAAGCAAAAACATACATACTACGTACACTGCAAATCACTAACATGCAAAAGCACAAATACCATCAAAATTGTTTTTTCTTTGAGTTTTTAATTTTTTTTTACAGATAAATGTACATATAAATGTTTAACATAACAAAACGGTCTTGTAATATAACAAACTAAACATTTTGTTATGTTTCTGTATGCATAAACGTCTGTTTAGTAATGCTATAAATTGTTACTTAGTTTATATTCTTTCGCCAACGACCATACCACGCTGAATACATCGGTTCTCGTCCGATCACCGAAATTAAGCAGCGTCGGGCGCGGTTAGTACTTAGATGGGGGACCGCTTGGGAACACCGCGTGTTGTTGGCATCCCAACAACTTTTTGCATTTTTTATTAATATTTAATCAATATAATAATATTTTATTGTAAAAAAATATTAAATTATAGGAATTGAAAAAAAAACACAAAAAAATGCTAACTTTTATTAAAATTAAGCAAAAACATACATACTACGTACACTGCAAATCACTAACATGCAAAAGCACAAATACCATCAAAATTGTTTTTTCTTTGAGTTTTTAATTTTTTTTTACAGATAAATGTACATATAAATGTTTAACATAACAAAACGGTCTTGTAATATAACAAACTAAACATTTTGTTATGTTTCTGTATGCATAAACGTCTGTTTAGTAATGCTATAAATTGTTACTTAGTTTATATTCTTTCGCCAACGACCATACCACGCTGAATACATCGGTTCTCGTCCGATCACCGAAATTAAGCAGCGTCGGGCGCGGTTAGTACTTAGATGGGGGACCGCTTGGGAACACCGCGTGTTGTTGGCATCCCAACAACTTTTTGCATTTTTTATTAATATTTAATTAATATAATAATATTTTATTGTAAAAAAATATTAAATTATAGGAATTGAAAAAAAAACACAAAAAAATGCTAACTTTTATTAAAATTAAGCAAAAACATACATACTACGTACACTGCAAATCACTAACATGCAAAAGCACAAATACCATCAAAATTGTTTTTTCTTTGAGTTTTTAATTTTTTTTACAGATAAATGTACATATAAATGTTTAACATAACAAAACGGTCTTGTAATATAACAAACTAAACATTTTGTTATGTTTCTGTATGCATAAACGTCTGTTTAGTAATGCTATAAATTGTTACTTAGTTTATATTCTTTCGCCAACGACCATACCACGCTGAATACATCGGTTATCGTCCGATCACCGAAATTAAGCAGCGTCGGGCGCGGTTAGTACTTAGATGGGGGACCGCTTGGGAACACCGCGTGTTGTTGGCATCCCAACAACTTTTTGCATTTTTTATTAATATTTAATCAATATAATAATATTTTATTGTAAAAAAATATTAAATTATAGGAATTGAAAAAAAAACACAAAAAAATGCTAACATTTATTAAAATTAAGCAAAAACATACATACTACGTACACTGCAAATCACTAACATGCAAAAGCACAAATACCATCAAAATTGTTTTTTCTTTGAGTTTTTAATTTTTTTTTACAGATAAATGTACATATAAATGTTTAACATAACAAAACGGTCTTGTAATATAACAAACTAAACATTTTGTTATGTTTCTGTATGCATAAACGTCTGTTTAGTAATGCTATAAATTGTTACTTAGTTTATATTCTTTCGCCAACGACCATACCACGCTGAATACATCGGTTCTCGTCCGATCACCGAAATTAAGCAGCGTCGGGCGCGGTTAGTACTTAGATGGGGGACCGCTTGGGAACACCGCGTGTTGTTGGCATCCCAACAACTTTTTGCATTTTTTATTAATATTTAATCAATATAATAATATTTTATTGTAAAAAAATATTAAATTATAGGAATTGAAAAAAAAACACAAAAAAATGCTAACATTTATTAAAATTAAGCAAAAACAAACATACTACGTACACTGCAAATCACTAACATGCAAAAGCACAAATACCATCAAAATTGTTTTTTCTTTGAGTTTTTAATTTTTTTTTACAGATAAATGTACATATAAATGTTTAACATAACAAAACGGTCTTGTAATATAACAAACTAAACATTTTGTTATGTTTCTGTATGCATAAACGTCTGTTTAGTAATGCTATAAATTGTTACTTAGTTTATATTCTTTCGCCAACGACCATACCACGCTGAATACATCGGTTCTCGTCCGATCACCGAAATTAAGCAGCGTCGGGCGCGGTTAGTACTTAGATGGGGGACCGCTTGGGAACACCGCGTGTTGTTGGCATCCCAACAACTTTTTGCATTTTTTATTAATATTTAATTAATATAATAATATTTTATTGTAAAAAAATATTAAATTATAGGAATTGAAAAAAAAACACAAAAAAATGCTAACTTTTATTAAAATTAAGCAAAAACATACATACTACGTACACTGCAAATCACTAACATGCAAAAGCACAAATACCATCAAAATTGTTTTTTCTTTGAGTTTTTAATTTTTTTTACAGATAAATGTACATATAAATGTTTAACATAACAAAACGGTCTTGTAATATAACAAACTAAACATTTTGTTATGTTTCTGTATGCATAAACGTCTGTTTAGTAATGCTATAAATTGTTACTTAGTTTATATTCTTTCGCCAACGACCATACCACGCTGAATACATCGGTTCTCGTCCGATCACCGAAATTAAGCAGCGTCGGGCGCGGTTAGTACTTAGATGGGGGACCGCTTGGGAACACCGCGTGTTGTTGGCATCCCAACAACTTTTTGCATTTTTTATTAATATTTAATCAATATAATAATATTTTATTGTAAAAAAATATTAAATTATAGGAATTGAAAAAAAAACACAAAAAAATGCTAACATTTATTAAAATTAAGCAAAAACATACATACTACGTACACTGCAAATCACTAACATGCAAAAGCACAAATACCATCAAAATTGTTTTTTCTTTGAGTTTTTAATTTTTTTTTACAGATAAATGTACATATAAATGTTTAACATAACAAAACGGTCTTGTAATATAACAAACTAAACATTTTGTTATGTTTCTGTATGCATAAACGTCTGTTTAGTAATGCTATAAATTGTTACTTAGTTTATATTCTTTCGCCAACGACCATACCACGCTGAATACATCGGTTCTCGTCCGATCACCGAAATTAAGCAGCGTCGGGCGCGGTTAGTACTTAGATGGGGGACCGCTTGGGAACACCGCGTGTTGTTGGCATCCCAACAACTTTTTGCATTTTTTATTAATATTTAATCAATATAATAATATTTTATTGTAAAAAAATATTAAATTATAGGAATTGAAAAAAAAAAACACAAAAAAATGCTAACATTTATTAAAATTAAGCAAAAACATACATACTACGTACACTGCAAATCACTAACATGCAAAAGCACAAATACCATCAAAATTGTTTTTTCTTTGAGTTTTTAATTTTTTTTACAGATAAATGTACATATAAATGTTTAACATAACAAAACGGTCTTGTAATATAACAAACTAAACATTTTGTTATGTTTCTGTATGCATAAACGTCTGTTTAGTAATGCTATAAATTGTTACTTAGTTTATATTCTTTCGCCAACCACGCTGAATACATCGGTTCTCGTCCGATCACCGAAATTAAGCAGCGTCGGGCGCGGTTAGTACTTAGATGGGGGACCGCTTGGGAACACCGCGTGTTGTTGGCATCCCAACAACTTTTTTCATTTTTTATTAATATTTAATTAATATAATAATATTTTATTGTAAAAAAATATTAAATTATAGGAATTGAAAAAAAAACACAAAAAAATGCTAACTTTTATTAAAATTAAGCAAAAACATACATACTACGTACACTGCAAATCACTAACATGCAAAAGCACAAATACCATCAAAATTGTTTTTTCTTTGAGTTTTTAATTTTTTTTTACAGATAAATGTACATATAAATGTTTAACATAACAAAACGGTCTTGTAATATAACAAACTAAACATTTTGTTATGTTTCTGTATGCATAAACGTCTGTTTAGTAATGCTATAAATTGTTACTTAGTTTATATTCTTTCGCCAACGACCATACCACGCTGAATACATCGGTTCTCGTCCGATCACCGAAATTAAGCAGCGTCGGGCGCGGTTAGTACTTAGATGGGGGACCGCTTGGGAACACCGCGTGTTGTTGGCATCCCAACAACTTTTTGCATTTTTTATTAATATTTAATCAATATAATAATATTTTATTGTAAAAAAATATTAAATTATAGGAATTGAAAAAAAAACACAAAAAAATGCTAACTTTTATTAAAATTAAGCAAAAACATACATACTACGTACACTGCAAATCACTAACATGCAAAAGCACAAATACCATCAAAATTGTTTTTTCTTTGAGTTTTTAATTTTTTTTTACAGATAAATGTACATATAAATGTTTAACATAACAAAACGGTCTTGTAATATAACAAACTAAACATTTTGTTATGTTTCTGTATGCATAAACGTCTGTTTAGTAATGCTATAAATTGTTACTTAGTTTATATTCTTTCGCCAACGACCATACCACGCTGAATACATCGGTTCTCGTCCGATCACCGAAATTAAGCAGCGTCGGGCGCGGTTAGTACTTAGATGGGGGACCGCTTGGGAACACCGCGTGTTGTTGGCATCCCAACAACTTTTTGCATTTTTTATTAATATTTAATCAATATAATAATATTTTATTGTAAAAAAATATTAAATTATAGGAATTGAAAAAAAAAAACACAAAAAAATGCTAACATTTATTAAAATTAAGCAAAAACATACATACTACGTACACTGCAAATCACTAACATGCAAAAGCACAAATACCATCAAAATTGTTTTTTCTTTGAGTTTTTAATTTTTTTTACAGATAAATGTACATATAAATGTTTAACATAACAAAACGGTCTTGTAATATAACAAACTAAACATTTTGTTATGTTTCTGTATGCATAAACGTCTGTTTAGTAATGCTATAAATTGTTACTTAGTTTATATTCTTTCGCCAACGACCATACCACGCTGAATACATCGGTTCTCGTCCGATCACCGAAATTAAGCAGCGTCGGGCGCGGTTAGTACTTAGATGGGGGACCGCTTGGGAACACCGCGTGTTGTTGGCATCCCAACAACTTTTTGCATTTTTTATTAATATTTAATCAATATAATAATATTTTATTGTAAAAAAATATTAAATTATAGGAATTGAAAAAAAAACACAAAAAAATGCTAACATTTATTAAAATTAAGCAAAAACATACATACTACGTACACTGCAAATCACTAACATGCAAAAGCACAAATACCATCAAAATTGTTTTTTCTTTGAGTTTTTAATTTTTTTTTACAGATAAATGTACATATAAATGTTTAACATAACAAAACGGTCTTGTAATATAACAAACTAAACATTTTGTTATGTTTCTGTATGCATAAACGTCTGTTTAGTAATGCTATAAATTGTTACTTAGTTTATATTCTTTCGCCAACGACCATACCACGCTGAATACATCGGTTCTCGTCCGATCACCGAAATTAAGCAGCGTCGGGCGCGGTTAGTACTTAGATGGGGGACCGCTTGGGAACACCGCGTGTTGTTGGCATCCCAACAACTTTTTGCATTTTTTATTAATATTTAATTAATATAATAATATTTTATTGTAAAAAAATATTAAATTATAGGAATTGAAAAAAAAAAACACAAAAAAATGCTAACTTTTATTAAAATTAAGCAAAAACATACATACTACGTACACTGCAAATCACTAACATGCAAAAGCACAAATACCATCAAAATTGTTTTTTCTTTGAGTTTTTAATTTTTTTTTACAGATAAATGTACATATAAATGTTTAACATAACAAAACGGTCTTGTAATATAACAAACTAAACATTTTGTTATGTTTCTGTATGCATAAACGTCTGTTTAGTAATGCTATAAATTGTTACTTAGTTTATATTCTTTCGCCAACGACCATACCACGCTGAATACATCGGTTCTCGTCCGATCACCGAAATTAAGCAGCGTCGGGCGCGGTTAGTACTTAGATGGGGGACCGCTTGGGAACACCGCGTGTTGTTGGCATCCCAACAACTTTTTGCATTTTTTATTAATATTTAATTAATATAATAATATTTTATTGTAAAAAATATTAAATTATAGGAATTGAAAAAAAAAACACAAAAAAATGCTAACATTTATTAAAATTAAGCAAAAACATACATACTACGTACACTGCAAATCACTAACATGCAAAAGCACAAATACCATCAAAATTGTTTTTTCTTTGAGTTTTTAATTTTTTTTACAGATAAATGTACATATAAATGTTTAACATAACAAAACGGTCTTGTAATATAACAAACTAAACATTTTGTTATGTTTCTGTATGCATAAACGTCTGTTTAGTAATGCTATAAATTGTTACTTAGTTTATATTCTTTCGCCAACCACGCTGAATACATCGGTTCTCGTCCGATCACCGAAATTAAGCAGCGTCGGGCGCGGTTAGTACTTAGATGGCGGACCGCTTGGGAACACCGCGTGTTGTTGGCATCCCAACAACTTTTTGCATTTTTTATTAATATTTAATTAATATAATAATATTTTATTGTAAAAAAATATTAAATTATAGGAATTGAAAAAAAAACACAAAAAAATGCTAACTTTTATTAAAATTAAGCAAAAACATACATACTACGTACACTGCAAATCACTAACATGCAAAAGCACAAATACCATCAAAATTGTTTTTTCTTTGAGTTTTTAATTTTTTTTTACAGATAAATGTACATATAAATGTTTAACATAACAAAACGGTCTTGTAATATAACAAACTAAACATTTTGTTATGTTTCTGTATGCATAAACGTCTGTTTAGTAATGCTATAAATTGTTACTTAGTTTATATTCTTTCGCCAACGACCATACCACGCTGAATACATCGGTTCTCGTCCGATCACCGAAATTAAGCAGCGTCGGGCGCGGTTAGTACTTAGATGGGGGACCGCTTGGGCACACCGCGTGTTGTTGGCATCCCAACAACTTTTTGCATTTTTTATTAATATTTAATCAATATAATAATATTTTATTGTAAAAAAATATTAAATTATAGGAATTGAAAAAAAAAAAACACAAAAAAATGCTAACATTTATTAAAATTAAGCAAAAACATACATACTACGTACACTGCAAATCACTAACATGCAAAAGCACAAATACCATCAAAATTGTTTTTTCTTTGAGTTTTTAATTTTTTTTACAGATAAATGTACATATAAATGTTTAACATAACAAAACGGTCTTGTAATATAACAAACTAAACATTTTGTTATGTTTCTGTATGCATAAACGTCTGTTTAGTAATGCTATAAATTGTTACTTAGTTTATATTCTTTCGCCAACGACCATACCACGCTGAATACATCGGTTCTCGTCCGATCACCGAAATTAAGCAGCGTCGGGCGCGGTTAGTACTTAGATGGGGGACCGCTTGGGAACACCGCGTGTTGTTGGCATCCCAACAACTTTTTGCATTTTTTATTAATATTTAATTAATATAATAATATTTTATTGTAAAAAATATTAAATTATAGGAATTGAAAAAAAAAAACACAAAAAAATGCTAACTTTTATTAAAATTAAGCAAAAACATACATACTACGTACACTGCAAATCACTAACATGCAAAAGCACAAATACCATCAAAATTGTTTTTTCTTTGAGTTTTTAATTTTTTTTTACAGATAAATTTACATATAAATGTTTAACATAACAAAACGGTCTTGTAATATAACAAACTAAACATTTTGTTATGTTTCTGTATGCATAAACGTCTGTTTAGTAATGCTATAAATTGTTACTTAGTTTATATTCTTTCGCCAACGACCATACCACGCTGAATACATCGGTTCTCGTCCGATCACCGAAATTAAGCAGCGTCGGGCGCGGTTAGTACTTAGATGGGGGACCGCTTGGGAACACCGCGTGTTGTTGGCATCCCAACAACTTTTTGCATTTTTTATTAATATTTAATCAATATAATAATATTTTATTGTAAAAAAATATTAAATTATAGGAATTGAAAAAAAAAAAACACAAAAAAATGCTAACATTTATTAAAATTAAGCAAAAACATACATACTACGTACACTGCAAATCACTAACATGCAAAAGCACAAATACCATCAAAATTGTTTTTTCTTTGAGTTTTTAATTTTTTTTTTACAGATAAATGTACATATAAATGTTTAACATAACAAAACGGTCTTGTAATATAACAAACTAAACATTTTGTTATGTTTCTGTATGCATAAACGTCTGTTTAGTAATGCTATAAATTGTTACTTAGTTTATATTCTTTCGCCAACGACCATACCACGCTGAATACATCGGTTCTCGTCCGATCACCGAAATTAAGCAGCGTCGGGCGCGGTTAGTACTTAGATGGAGGACCGCTTGGGAACACCGCGTGTTGTTGGCATCCCAACAACTTTTTGCATTTTTTATTAATATTTAATCAATATAATAATATTTTATTGTAAAAAAATATTAAATTATAGGAATTGAAAAAAAAAAAACACAAAAAAATGCTAACATTTATTAAAATTAAGCAAAAACATACATACTACGTACACTGCAAATCACTAACATGCAAAAGCACAAATACCATCAAAATTGTTTTTTCTTTGAGTTTTTAATTTTTTTTTTACAGATAAATGTACATATAAATGTTTAACATAACAAAACGGTCTTGTAATATAACAAACTAAACATTTTGTTATGTTTCTGTATGCATAAACGTCTGTTTAGTAATGCTATAAATTGTTACTTAGTTTATATTCTTTCGCCAACGACCATACCACGCTGAATACATCGGTTCTCGTCCGATCACCGAAATTAAGCAGCGTCGGGCGCGGTTAGTACTTAGATGGGGGACCGCTTGGGAACACCGCGTGTTGTTGGCATCCCAACAACTTTTTGCATTTTTTATTAATATTTAATCAATATAATAATATTTTATTGTAAAAAAATATTAAATTATAGGAATTGAAAAAAAAAAAACACAAAAAAATGCTAACATTTATTAAAATTAAGCAAAAACATACATACTACGTACACTGCAAATCACTAACATGCAAAAGCACAAATACCATCAAAATTGTTTTTTCTTTGAGTTTTTAATTTTTTTTTTACAGATAAATGTACATATAAATGTTTAACATAACAAAACGGTCTTGTAATATAACAAACTAAACATTTTGTTATGTTTCTGTATGCATAAACGTCTGTTTAGTAATGCTATAAATTGTTACTTAGTTTATATTCTTTCGCCAACGACCATACCACGCTGAATACATCGGTTCTCGTCCGATCACCGAAATTAAGCAGCGTCGGGCGCGGTTAGTACTTAGATGGGGGACCGCTTGGGAACACCGCGTGTTGTTGGCATCCCAACAACTTTTTGCATTTTTTATTAATATTTAATCAATATAATAATATTTTATTGTAAAAAAATATTAAATTATAGGAATTGAAAAAAAAAAACACAAAAAAATGCTAACATTTATTAAAATTAAGCAAAAACATACATACTACGTACACTGCAAATCACTAACATGCAAAAGCACAAATACCATCAAAATTGTTTTTTCTTTGAGTTTTTAATTTTTTTTTTACAGATAAATGTACATATAAATGTTTAACATAACAAAACGGTCTTGTAATATAACAAACTAAACATTTTGTTATGTTTCTGTATGCATAAACGTCTGTTTAGTAATGCTATAAATTGTTACTTTAGTTTATATTCTTTCGCCAACGACCATACCACGCTGAATACATCGGTTCTCGTCCGATCACCGAAATTAAGCAGCGTCGGGCGCGGTTAGTACTTAGATGGGGGACCGCTTGGGAACACCGCGTGTTGTTGGCATCCCAACAACTTTTTGCATTTTTTATTAATATTTAATCAATATAATAATATTTTATTGTAAAAAAATATTAAATTATAGGAATTGAAAAAAAAAACACAAAAAAATGCTAACATTTATTAAAATTAAGCAAAAACATACTACTACGTACACTGCAAATCACTAACATGCAAAAGCACAAATACCATCAAAATTGTTTTTTCTTTGAGTTTTTAATTTTTTTTTTACAGATAAATGTACATATAAATGTTTAACATAACAAAACGGTCTTGTAATATAACAAACTAAACATTTTGTTATGTTTCTGTATGCATAAACGTCTGTTTAGTAATGCTATAAATTGTTACTTAGTTTATATTCTTTCGCCAACGACCATACCACGCTGAATACATCGGTTCTCGTCCGATCACCGAAATTAAGCAGCGTCGGGCGCGGTTAGTACTTAGATGGGGGACCGCTTGGGAACACCGCGTGTTGTTGGCATCCCAACAACTTTTTGCATTTTTTATTAATATTTAATCAATATAATAATATTTTATTGTAAAAAAATATTAAATTATAGGAATTGAAAAAAAAAACACAAAAAAATGCTAACATTTATTAAAATTAAGCAAAAACATACATACTACGTACACTGCAAATCACTAACATGCAAAAGCACAAATACCATCAAAATTGTTTTTTCTTTGAGTTTTTAATTTTTTTTTTACAGATAAATGTACATATAAATGTTTAACATAACAAAACGGTCTTGTAATATAACAAACTAAACATTTTGTTATGTTTCTGTATGCATAAACGTCTGTTTAGTAATGCTATAAATTGTTACTTAGTTTATATTCTTTCGCCAACGACCATACCACGCTGAATACATCGGTTCTCGTCCGATCACCGAAATTAAGCAGCGTCGGGCGCGGTTAGTACTTAGATGGGGGACCGCTTGGGAACACCGCGTGTTGTTGGCATCCCAACAACTTTTTGCATTTTTTATTAATATTTAATCAATATAATAATATTTTATTGTAAAAAAATATTAAATTATAGGAATTGAAAAAAAAAACACAAAAAAATGCTAACATTTATTAAAATTAAGCAAAAACATACATACTACGTACACTGCAAATCACTAACATGCAAAAGCACAAATACCATCAAAATTGTTTTTTCTTTGAGTTTTTAATTTTTTTTTTACAGATAAATGTACATATAAATGTTTAACATAACAAAACGGTCTTGTAATATAACAAACTAAACATTTTGTTATGTTTCTGTATGCATAAACGTCTGTTTAGTAATGCTATAAATTGTTACTTAGTTTATATTCTTTCGCCAACGACCATACCACGCTGAATACATCGGTTCTCGTCCGATCACCGAAATTAAGCAGCGTCGGGCGCGGTTAGTACTTAGATGGGGGACCGCTTGGGAACACCGCGTGTTGTTGGCATCCCAACAACTTTTTGCATTTTTTATTAATATTTAATCAATATAATAATATTTTATTGTAAAAAAATATTAAATTATAGGAATTGAAAAAAAAACACAAAAAAATGCTAACATTTATTAAAATTAAGCAAAAACATACATACTACGTACACTGCAAATCACTAACATGCAAAAGCACAAATACTATCAAAATTGTTTTTTCTTTGAGTTTTTAATTTTTTTTTACAGATAAATGTACATATAAATGTTTAACATAACAAAACGGTCTTGTAATATAACAAACTAAACATTTTGTTATGTTTCTGTATGCATAAACGTCTGTTTAGTAATGCTATAAATTGTTACTTAGTTTATATTCTTTCGCCAACGACCATACCACGCTGAATACATCGGTTCTCGTCCGATCACCGAAATTAAGCAGCGTCGGGCGCGGTTAGTACTTAGATGGGGGACCGCTTGGGAACACCGCGTGTTGTTGGCATCCCAACAACTTTTTGCATTTTTTATTAATATTTAATCAATATAATAATATTTTATTGTAAAAAAATATTAAATTATAGGAATTGAAAAAAAAAAACACAAAAAAATGCTAACATTTATTAAAATTAAGCAAAAACATACATACTACGTACACTGCAAATCACTAACATGCAAAAGCACAAATACCATCAAAATTGTTTTTTCTTTGAGTTTTTAATTTTTTTTTTACAGATAAATGTACATATAAATGTTTAACATAACAAAACGGTCTTGTAATATAACAAACTAAACATTTTGTTATGTTTCTGTATGCATAAACGTCTGTTTAGTAATGCTATAAATTGTTACTTAGTTTATATTCTTTCGCCAACGACCATACCACGCTGAATACATCGGTTCTCGTCC
Organism: Bellardia pandia; assembly: GCA_916048285.2. Classification (NCBI taxonomy): domain Eukaryota; kingdom Metazoa; phylum Arthropoda; class Insecta; order Diptera; family Calliphoridae; genus Bellardia; species Bellardia pandia. The sequence goes on along the minus strand of OU696530.1, from coordinate 80,416,247 downwards.
GATCACCGAAATTAAGCAGCGTCGGGCGCGGTTAGTACTTAGATGGGGGACCGCTTGGGAACACCGCGTGTTGTTGGCATCCCAACAACTTTTTGCATTTTTTATTAATATTTAATCAATATAATAATATTTTATTGTAAAAAAATATTAAATTATAGGAATTGAAAAAAAAAACACAAAAAAATGCTAACATTTATTAAAATTAAGCAAAAACATACATACTACGTACACTGCAAATCACTAACATGCAAAAGCACAAATACCATCAAAATTGTTTTTTCTTTGAGTTTTTAATTTTTTTTTACAGATAAATGTACATATAAATGTTTAACATAACAAAACGGTCTTGTAATATAACAAACTAAACATTTTGTTATGTTTCTGTATGCATAAACGTCTGTTTAGTAATGCTATAAATTGTTACTTAGTTTATATTCTTTCGCCAACGACCATACCACGCTGAATACATCGGTTCTCGTCCGATCACCGAAATTAAGCAGCGTCGGGCGCGGTTAGTACTTAGATGGGGGACCGCTTGGGAACACCGCGTGTTGTTGGCATCCCAACAACTTTTTGCATTTTTTATTAATATTTAATCAATATAATAATATTTTATTGTAAAAAAATATTAAATTATAGGAATTGAAAAAAAAACACAAAAAAATGCTAACATTTATTAAAATTAAGCAAAAACATACATACTACGTACACTGCAAATCACTAACATGCAAAAGCACAAATACCATCAAAATTGTTTTTTCTTTGAGTTTTTAATTTTTTTTTTAAAGATAAATGTACATATAAATGTTTAACATAACAAAACGGTCTTGTAATATAACAAACTAAACATTTTGTTATGTTTCTGTATGCATAAACGTCTGTTTAGTAATGCTATAAATTGTTACTTAGTTTATATTCTTTCGCCAACGACCATACCACGCTGAATACATCGGTTCTCGTCCGATCACCGAAATTAAGCAGCGTCGGGCGCGGTTAGTACTTAGATGGGGGACCGCTTGGGAACACCGCGTGTTGTTGGCATGCCAACAACTTTTTGCATTTTTTATTAATATTTAATCAATATAATAATATTTTATTGTAAAAAAATATTAAATTATAGGAATTGAAAAAAAAAAACACAAAAAAATGCTAACATTTATTAAAATTAAGCAAAAACATACATACTACGTACACTGCAAATCACTAACATGCAAAAGCACAAATACCATCAAAATTGTTTTTTCTTTGAGTTTTTAATTTTTTTTTTACAGATAAATGTACATATAAATGTTTAACATAACAAAACGGTCTTGTAATATAACAAACTAAACATTTTGTTATGTTTCTGTATGCATAAACGTCTGTTTAGTAATGCTATAAATTGTTACTTAGTTTATATTCTTTCGCCAACGACCATACCACGCTGAATACATCGGTTCTCGTCCGATCACCGAAATTAAGCAGCGTCGGGCGCGGTTAGTACTTAGATGGGGGACCGCTTGGGAACACCGCGTGTTGTTGGCATCCCAACAACTTTTTGCATTTTTTATTAATATTTAATCAATATAATAATATTTTATTGTAAAAAAATATTAAATTATAGGAATTGAAAAAAAAAACACAAAAAAATGCTAACATTTATTAAAATTAAGCAAAAACATACATACTACGTACACTGCAAATCACTAACATGCAAAAGCACAAATACCATCAAAATTGTTTTTTCTTTGAGTTTTTAATTTTTTTTTTACAGATAAATGTACATATAAATGTTTAACATAACAAAACGGTCTTGTAATATAACAAACTAAACATTTTGTTATGTTTCTGTATGCATAAACGTCTGTTTAGTAATGCTATAAATTGTTACTTAGTTTATATTCTTTCGCCAACGACCATACCACGCTGAATACATCGGTTCTCGTCCGATCACCGAAATTAAGCAGCGTCGGGCGCGGTTAGTACTTAGATGGGGGACCGCTTGGGAACACCGCGTGTTGTTGGCATCCCAACAACTTTTTGCATTTTTTATTAATATTTAATCAATATAATAATATTTTATTGTAAAAAAATATTAAATTATAGGAATTGAAAAAAAAAAAACACAAAAAAATGCTAACATTTATTAAAATTAAGCAAAAACATACATACTACGTACACTGCAAATCACTAACATGCAAAAGCACAAATACCATCAAAATTGTTTTTTCTTTGAGTTTTTAATTTTTTTTTTACAGATAAATGTACATATAAATGTTTAACATAACAAAACGGTCTTGTAATATAACAAACTAAACATTTTGTTATGTTTCTGTATGCATAAACGTCTGTTTAGTAATGCTATAAATTGTTACTTAGTTTATATTCTTTCGCCAACGACCATACCACGCTGAATACATCGGTTCTCGTCCGATCACCGAAATTAAGCAGCGTCGGGCGCGGTTAGTACTTAGATGGGGGACCGCTTGGGAACACCGCGTGTTGTTGGCATCCCAACAACTTTTTGCATTTTTTATTAATATTTAATCAATATAATAATATTTTATTGTAAAAAAATATTAAATTATAGGAATTGAAAAAAAAAACACAAAAAAATGCTAACATTTATTAAAATTAAGCAAAAACATACATACTACGTACACTGCAAATCACTAACATGCAAAAGCACAAATACCATCAAAATTGTTTTTTCTTTGAGTTTTTAATTTTTTTTTTACAGATAAATGTACATATAAATGTTTAACATAACAAAACGGTCTTGTAATATAACAAACTAAACATTTTGTTATGTTTCTGTATGCATAAACGTCTGTTTAGTAATGCTATAAATTGTTACTTAGTTTATATTCTTTCGCCAACGACCATACCACGCTGAATACATCGGTTCTCGTCCGATCACCGAAATTAAGCAGCGTCGGGCGCGGTTAGTACTTAGATGGGGGACCGCTTGGGAACACCGCGTGTTGTTGGCATCCCAACAACTTTTTGCATTTTTTATTAATATTTAATCAATATAATAATATTTTATTGTAAAAAAATATTAAATTATAGGAATTGAAAAAAAAAAAAACACAAAAAAATGCTAACATTTATTAAAATTAAGCAAAAACATACATACTACGTACACTGCAAATCACTAACATGCAAAAGCACAAATACCATCAAAATTGTTTTTTCTTTGAGTTTTTAATTTTTTTTTACAGATAAATGTACATATAAATGTTTAACATAACAAAACGGTCTTGTAATATAACAAACTAAACATTTTGTTATGTTTCTGTATGCATAAACGTCTGTTTAGTAATGCTATAAATTGTTACTTAGTTTATATTCTTTCGCCAACGACCATACCACGCTGAATACATCGGTTCTCGTCCGATCACCGAAATTAAGCAGCGTCGGGCGCGGTTAGTACTTAGATGGGGGACCGCTTGGGAACACCGCGTGTTGTTGGCATCCCAACAACTTTTTGCATTTTTTATTAATATTTAATCAATATAATAATATTTTATTGTAAAAAAATATTAAATTATAGGAATTGAAAAAAAAACACAAAAAAATGCTAACATTTATTAAAATTAAGCAAAAACATACATACTACGTACACTGCAAATCACTAACATGCAAAAGCACAAATACCATCAAAATTGTTTTTTCTTTGAGTTTTTAATTTTTTTTTTACAGATAAATGTACATATAAATGTTTAACATAACAAAACGGTCTTGTAATATAACAAACTAAACATTTTGTTATGTTTCTGTATGCATAAACGTCTGTTTAGTAATGCTATAAATTGTTACTTAGTTTATATTCTTTCGCCAACGACCATACCACGCTGAATACATCGGTTCTCGTCCGATCACCGAAATTAAGCAGCGTCGGGCGCGGTTAGTACTTAGATGGGGGACCGCTTGGGAACACCGCGTGTTGTTGGCATCCCAACAACTTTTTGCATTTTTTATTAATATTTAATCAATATAATAATATTTTATTGTAAAAAAATATTAAATTATAGGAATTGAAAAAAAAAACACAAAAAAATGCTAACATTTATTAAAATTAAGCAAAAACATACATATTACGTACACTGCAAATCACTAACATGCAAAAGCACAAATACCATCAAAATTGTTTTTTCTTTGAGTTTTTAATTTTTTTTTTTACAGATAAATGTACATATAAATGTTTAACATAACAAAACGGTCTTGTAATATAACAAACTAAACATTTTGTTATGTTTCTGTATGCATAAACGTCTGTTTAGTAATGCTATAAATTGTTACTTAGTTTATATTCTTTCGCCAACGACCATACCACGCTGAATACATCGGTTCTCGTCCGATCACCGAAATTAAGCAGCGTCGGGCGCGGTTAGTACTTAGATGGGGGACCGCTTGGGAACACCGCGTGTTGTTGGCATCCCAACAACTTTTTGCATTTTTTATTAATATTTAATCAATATAATAATATTTTATTGTAAAAAAATATTAAATTATAGGAATTGAAAAAAAAAACACAAAAAAATGCTAACATTTATTAAAATTAAGCAAAAACATACATACTACGTACACTGCAAATCACTAACATGCAAAAGCACAAATACCATCAAAATTGTTTTTTCTTTGAGTTTTTAATTTTTTTTTACAGATAAATGTACATATAAATGTTTAACATAACAAAACGGTCTTGTAATATAACAAACTAAACATTTTGTTATGTTTCTGTATGCATAAACGTCTGTTTAGTAATGCTATAAATTGTTACTTAGTTTATATTCTTTCGCCAACGACCATACCACGCTGAATACATCGGTTCTCGTCCGATCACCGAAATTAAGCAGCGTCGGGCGCGGTTAGTACTTAGATGGGGGACCGCTTGGGAACACCGCGTGTTGTTGGCATCCCAACAACTTTTTGCATTTTTTATTAATATTTAATCAATATTGTAAAAAAATATTAAATTATAGGAATTGAAAAAAAAAAACACAAAAAAATGCTAACATTTATTAAAATTAAGCAAAAACATACATACTACGTACACTGCAAATCACTAACATGCAAAAGCACAAATACCATCAAAATTGTTTTTTCTTTGAGTTTTTAATTTTTTTTTTTACAGATAAATGTACATATAAATGTTTAACATAACAATATAACAAACTAAACATTTTGTTATGTTTCAGTATGCATAAACGTCTGTTTAGTAATGCTATAAATTGTTACTTAGTTTATATTCTTTCGCCAACGACCATACCACGCTGAATACATCGGTTCTCGTCCGATCACCGAAATTAAGCAGCGTCGGGCGCGGTTAGTACTTAGATGGGGGACCGCTTGGGAACACCGCGTGTTGTTGGCATCCCAACAACTTTTTGCATTTTTTATTAATATTTAATCAATATAATAATATTTTATTGTAAAAAAATATTAAATTATAGGAATTGAAAAAAAAAAACACAAAAAAATGCTAACATTTATTAAAATTAAGCAAAAACATACATACTACGTACACTGCAAATCACTAACATGCAAAAGCACAAATACCATCAAAATTGTTTTTTCTTTGAGTTTTTAATTTTTTTTTACAGATAAATGTACATATAAATGTTTAACATAACAAAACGGTCTTGTAATATAACAAACTAAACATTTTGTTATGTTTCTGTATGCATAAACGTCTGTTTAGTAATGCTATAAATTGTTACTTAGTTTATATTCTTTCGCCAACGACCATACCACGCTGAATACATCGGTTCTCGTCCGATCACCGAAATTAAGCAGCGTCGGGCGCGGTTAGTACTTAGATGGGGGACCGCTTGGGAACACCGCGTGTTGTTGGCATCCCAACAACTTTTTGCATTTTTTATTAATATTTAATCAATATAATAATATTTTATTGTAAAAAAATATTAAATTATAGGAATTGAAAAAAAAAAACACAAAAAAATGCTAACATTTATTAAAATTAAGCAAAAACATACATACTACGTACACTGCAAATCACTAACATGCAAAAGCACAAATACCATCAAAATTGTTTTTTCTTTGAGTTTTTAATTTTTTTTTTACAGATAAATGTACATATAAATGTTTAACATAACAAAACGGTCTTGTAATATAACAAACTAAACATTTTGTTATGTTTCTGTATGCATAAACGTCTGTTTAGTAATGCTATAAATTGTTACTTAGTTTATATTCTTTCGCCAACGACCATACCACGCTGAATACATCGGTTCTCGTCCGATCACCGAAATTAAGCAGCGTCGGGCGCGGTTAGTACTTAGATGGGGGACCGCTTGGGAACACCGCGTGTTGTTGGCATCCCAACAACTTTTTGCATTTTTTATTAATATTTAGTCAATATAATAATATTTTATTGTAAAAAAATATTAAATTATAGGAATTGAAAAAAAAAACACAAAAAAATGCTAACATTTATTAAAATTAAGCAAAAACATACATACTACGTACACTGCAAATCACTAACATGCAAAAGCACAAATACCATCAAAATTGTTTTTTCTTTGAGTTTTTAATTTTTTTTTTACAGATAAATGTACATATAAATGTTTAACATAACAAAACGGTCTTGTAATATAACAAACTAAACATTTTGTTATGTTTCTGTATGCATAAACGTCTGTTTAGTAATGCTATAAATTGTTACTTAGTTTATATTCTTTCGCCAACGACCATACCACGCTGAATACATCGGTTCTCGTCCGATCACCGAAATTAAGCAGCGTCGGGCGCGGTTAGTACTTAGATGGGGGACCGCTTGGGAACACCGCGTGTTGTTGGCATCCCAACAACTTTTTGCATTTTTTATTAATATTTAATCAATATAATAATATTTTATTGTAAAAAAATATTAAATTATAGGAATTGAAAAAAAACACAAAAAAATGCTAACATTTATTAAAATTAAGCAAAAACATACATACTACGTACACTGCAAATCACTAACATGCAAAAGCACAAATACCATCAAAATTGTTTTTTCTTTGAGTTTTTAATTTTTTTTTACAGATAAATGTACATATAAATGTTTAACATAACAAAACGGTCTTGTAATATAACAAACTAAACATTTTGTTATGTTTCTGTATGCATAAACGTCTGTTTAGTAATGCTATAAATTGTTACTTAGTTTATATTCTTTCGCCAACCACGCTGAATACATCGGTTCTCGTCCGATCACCGAAATTAAGCAGCGTCGGGCGCGGTTAGTACTTAGATGGGGGACCGCTTGGGAACACCGCGTGTTGTTGGCATCCCAACAACTTTTTGCATTTTTTATTAATATTTAATCAATATAATAATATTTTATTGTAAAAAAATATTAAATTATAGGAATTGAAAAAAAAAACACAAAAAAATGCTAACATTTATTAAAATTAAGCAAAAACATACATACTACGTACACTGCAAATCACTAACATGCAAAAGCACAAATACCATCAAAATTGTTTTTTCTTTGAGTTTTTAATTTTTTTTTTACAGATAAATGTACATATAAATGTTTAACATAACAAAACGGTCTTGTAATATAACAAACTAAACATTTTGTTATGTTTCTGTATGCATAAACGTCTGTTTAGTAATGCTATAAATTGTTACTTAGTTTATATTCTTTCGCCAACGACCATACCACGCTGAATACATCGGTTCTCGTCCGATCACCGAAATTAAGCAGCGTCGGGCGCGGTTAGTACTTAGATGGGGGACCGCTTGGGAACACCGCGTGTTGTTGGCATCCCAACAACTTTTTGCATTTTTTATTAATATTTAATCAATATAATAATATTTAATTTAAAAAAATATTAAATTATAGGAATTGAAAAAAAAAAACACAAAAAAATGCTAACATTTATTAAAATTAAGCAAAAACATACATACTACGTACACTGCAAATCACTAACATGCAAAAGCACAAATACCATCAAAATTGTTTTTTCTTTGAGTTTTTAATTTTTTTTTTACAGATAAATGTACATATAAATGTTTAACATAACAAAACGGTCTTGTAATATAACAAACTAAACATTTTGTTATGTTTCTGTATGCATAAACGTCTGTTTAGTAATGCTATAAATTGTTACTTAGTTTATATTCTTTCGCCAACGACCATACCACGCTGAATACATCGGTTCTCGTCCGATCACCGAAATTAAGCAGCGTCGGGCGCGGTTAGTACTTAGATGGGGGACCGCTTGGGAACACCGCGTGTTGTTGGCATCCCAACAACTTTTTGCATTTTTTATTAATATTTAATCAATATAATAATATTTTATTGTAAAAAAATATTAAATTATAGGAATTGAAAAAAAAAACACAAAAAAATGCTAACATTTATTAAAATTAAGCAAAAACATACATACTACGTACACTGCAAATCACTAACATGCAAAAGCACAAATACCATCAAAATTGTTTTTTCTTTGAGTTTTTAATTTTTTTTTACAGATAAATGTACATATAAATGTTTAACATAACAAAACGGTCTTGTAATATAACAAACTAAACATTTTGTTATGTTTCTGTATGCATAAACGTCTGTTTAGTAATGCTATAAATTGTTACTTAGTTTATATTCTTTCGCCAACGACCATACCACGCTGAATACATCGGTTCTCGTCCGATCACCGAAATTAAGCAGCGTCGGGCGCGGTTAGTACTTAGATGGGGGACCGCTTGGGAACACCGCGTGTTGTTGGCATCCCAACAACTTTTTGCATTTTTTATTAATATTTAATCAATATAATAATATTTTATTGTAAAAAAATATTAAATTATAGGAATTGAAAAAAAAAAACACAAAAAAATGCTAACATTTATTAAAATTAAGCAAAAACATACATACTACGTACACTGCAAATCACTAACATGCAAAAGCACAAATACCATCAAAATTGTTTTTTCTTTGAGTTTTTAATTTTTTTTTTACAGATAAATGTACATATAAATGTTTAACATAACAAAACGGTCTTGTAATATAACAAACTAAACATTTTGTTATGTTTCTGTATGCATAAACGTCTGTTTAGTAATGCTATAAATTGTTACTTAGTTTATATTCTTTCGCCAACGACCATACCACGCTGAATACATCGGTTCTCGTCCGATCACCGAAATTAAGCAGCGTCGGGCGCGGTTAGTACTTAGATGGGGGACCGCTTGGGAACACCGCGTGTTGTTGGTGGCATCCCAACAACTTTTTGCATTTTTTATTAATATTTAATCAATATAATAATATTTTATTGTAAAAAAATATTAAATTATAGGAATTGAAAAAAAAACACAAAAAAATGCTAACATTTATTAAAATTAAGCAAAAACATACATACTACGTACACTGCAAATCACTAACATGGAAAAGCACAAATACCATCAAAATTGTTTTTTCTTTGAGTTTTTAATTTTTTTTTACAGATAAATGTACATATAAATGTTTAACATAACAAAACGGTCTTGTAATATAACAAACTAAACATTTTGTTATGTTTCTGTATGCATAAACGTCTGTTTAGTAATGCTATAAATTGTTACTTAGTTTATATTCTTTCGCCAACGACCATACCACGCTGAATACATCGGTTCTCGTCCGATCACCGAAATTAAGCAGCGTCGGGCGCGGTTAGTACTTAGATGGGGGACCGCTTGGGAACACCGCGTGTTGTTGGCATCCCAACAACTTTTTGCATTTTTTATTAATATTTAATCAATAAATAATATTTTATTGTAAAAAAATATTAAATTATAGGAATTGAAAAAAAAAACACAAAAAAATGCTAACATTTATTAAAATTAAGCAAAAACATACATACTACGTACACTGCAAATCACTAACATGCAAAAGCACAAATACCATCAAAATTGTTTTTTCTTTGAGTTTTTAATTTTTTTTTACAGATAAATGTACATATAAATGTTTAACATAACAAAACGGTCTTGTAATATAACAAACTAAACATTTTGTTATGTTTCTGTATGCATAAACGTCTGTTTAGTAATGCTATAAATTGTTACTTAGTTTATATTCTTTCGCCAACGACCATACCACGCTGAATACATCGGTTCTCGTCCGATCACCGAAATTAAGCAGCGTCGGGCGCGGTTAGTACTTAGATGGGGGACCGCTTGGGAACACCGCGTGTTGTTGGCATCCCAACAACTTTTTGCATTTTTTATTAATATTTAATCAATATAATAATATTTTATTGTAAAAAAATATTAAATTATAGGAATTGAAAAAAAAAAACACAAAAAAATGCTAACATTTATTAAAATTAAGCAAAAACATACATACTACGTACACTGCAAATCACTAACATGCAAAAGCACAAATACCATCAAAATTGTTTTTTCTTTGAGTTTTTAATTTTTTTTTTACAGATAAATGTACATATAAATGTTTAACATAACAAAACGGTCTTGTAATATAACAAACTAAACATTTTGTTATGTTTCTGTATGCATAAACGTCTGTTTAGTAATGCTATAAATTGTTACTTAGTTTATATTCTTTCGCCAACGACCATACCACGCTAAATACATCGGTTCTCGTCCGATCACCGAAATTAAGCAGCGTCGGGCGCGGTTAGTACTTAGATGGGGGACCGCTTGGGAACACCGCGTGTTGTTGGCATCCCAACAACTTTTTGCATTTTTTATTAATATTTAATCAATAAATAATATTTTATTGTAAAAAAATATTAAATTATAGGAATTGAAAAAAAAAACACAAAAAAATGCTAACATTTATTAAAATTAAGCAAAAACATACATACTACGTACACTGCAAATCACTAACATGCAAAAGCACAAATACCATCAAAATTGTTTTTTCTTTGAGTTTTTAATTTTTTTTTACAGATAAATGTACATATAAATGTTTAACATAACAAAACGGTCTTGTAATATAACAAACTAAACATTTTGTTATGTTTCTGTATGCATAAACGTCTGTTTAGTAATGCTATAAATTGTTACTTAGTTTATATTCTTTCGCCAACGACCATACCACGCTGAATACATCGGTTCTCGTCCGATCACCGAAATTAAGCAGCGTCGGGCGCGGTTAGTACTTAGATGGGGGACCGCTTGGGAACACCGCGTGTTGTTGGCATCCCAACAACTTTTTGCATTTTTTATTAATATTTAATCAATATAATAATATTTTATTGTAAAAAAATATTAAATTATAGGAATTGAAAAAAAAAAACACAAAAAAATGCTAACATTTATTAAAATTAAGCAAAAACATACATACTACGTACACTGCAAATCACTAACATGCAAAAGCACAAATACCATCAAAATTGTTTTTTCTTTGAGTTTTTAATTTTTTTTTACAGATAAATGTACATATAAATGTTTAACATAACAAAACGGTCTTGTAATATAACAAACTAAACATTTTGTTATGTTTCTGTATGCATAAACGTCTGTTTAGTAATGCTATAAATTGTTACTTAGTTTATATTCTTTCGCCAACGACCATACCACGCTGAATACATCGGTTCTCGTCCGATCACCGAAATTAAGCAGCGTCGGGCGCGGTTAGTACTTAGATGGGGGACCGCTTGGGAACACCGCGTGTTGTTGGCATCCCAACAACTTTTTGCATTTTTTATTAATATTTAATCAATATAATAATATTTTATTGTAAAAAAATATTAAATTATAGGAATTGAAAAAAAAAAACACAAAAAAATGCTAACATTTATTAAAATTAAGCAAAAACATACATACTACGTACACTGCAAATCACTAACATGCAAAAGCACAAATACCATCAAAATTGTTTTTTCTTTGAGTTTTTAATTTTTTTTTTACAGATAAATGTACATATAAATGTTTAACATAACAAAACGGTCTTGTAATATAACAAACTAAACATTTTGTTATGTTTCTGTATGCATAAACGTCTGTTTAGTAATGCTATAAATTGTTACTTAGTTTATATTCTTTCGCCAACGACCATACCACGCTGAATACATCGGTTCTCGTCCGATCACCGAAATTAAGCAGCGTCGGGCGCGGTTAGTACTTAGATGGGGGACCGCTTGGGAACACCGCGTGTTGTTGGCATCCCAACAACTTTTTGCATTTTTTATTAATATTTAATCAATATAATAATATTTTATTGTAAAAAAATATTAAATTATAGGAATTGAAAAAAAAACACAAAAAAATGCTAACATTTATTAAAATTAAGCAAAAACATACATACTACGTACACTGCAAATCACTAACATGGAAAAGCACAAATACCATCAAAATTGTTTTTTCTTTGAGTTTTTAATTTTTTTTTACAGATAAATGTACATATAAATGTTTAACATAACAAAACGGTCTTGTAATATAACAAACTAAACATTTTGTTATGTTTCTGTATGCATAAACGTCTGTTTAGTAATGCTATAAATTGTTACTTAGTTTATATTCTTTCGCCAACGACCATACCACGCTGAATACATCGGTTCTCGTCCGATCACCGAAATTAAGCAGCGTCGGGCGCGGTTAGTACTTAGATGGGGGACCGCTTGGGAACACCGCGTGTTGTTGGCATCCCAACAACTTTTTGCATTTTTTATTAATATTTAATCAATATAATAATATTTTATTGTAAAAAAATATTAAATTATAGGAATTGAAAAAAAAAAAAAACAAAAAAATGCTAACATTTATTAAAATTAAGCAAAAACATACATACTACGTACACTGCAAATCACTAACATGCAAAAGCACAAATACCATCAAAATTGTTTTTTTCTTTGAGTTTTTAATTTTTTTTTTACAGATAAATGTACATATAAATGTTTAACATAACAAAACGGTCTTGTAATATAACAAACTAAACATTTTGTTATGTTTCTGTATGCATAAACGTCTGTTTAGTAATGCTATAAATTGTTACTTAGTTTATATTCTTTCGCCAACGACCATACCACGCTAAATACATCGGTTCTCGTCCGATCACCGAAATTAAGCAGCGTCGGGCGCGGTTAGTACTTAGATGGGGGACCGCTTGGGAACACCGCGTGTTGTTGGCATCCCAACAACTTTTTGCATTTTTTATTAATATTTAATCAATATAATAATATTTTATTGTAAAAAAATATTAAATTATAGGAATTGAAAAAAAAAAAACACAAAAAAATGCTAACATTTATTAAAATTAAGCAAAAACATACATACTACGTACACTGCAAATCACTAACATGCAAAAGCACAAATACCATCAAAATTGTTTTTTCTTTGAGTTTTTAATTTTTTTTTACAGATAAATGTACATATAAATGTTTAACATAACAAAACGGTCTTGTAATATAACAAACTAAACATTTTGTTATGTTTCTGTATGCATAAACGTCTGTTTAGTAATGCTATAAATTGTTACTTAGTTTATATTCTTTCGCCAACGACCATACCACGCTGAATACATCGGTTCTCGTCCGATCACCGAAATTAAGCAGCGTCGGGCGCGGTTAGTACTTAGATGGGGGACCGCTTGGGAACACCGCGTGTTGTTGGCATCCCAACAACTTTTTGCATTTTTTATTAATATTTAATCAATATAATAATATTTTATTGTAAAAAAATATTAAATTATAGGAATTGAAAAAAAAAAAACACAAAAAAATGCTAACATTTATTAAAATTAAGCAAAAACATACATACTACGTACACTGCAAATCACTAACATGCAAAAGCACAAATACCATCAAAATTGTTTTTTCTTTGAGTTTTTAATTTTTTTTTACAGATAAATGTACATATAAATGTTTAACATAACAAAACGGTCTTGTAATATAACAAACTAAACATTTTGTTATGTTTCTGTATGCATAAACGTCTGTTTAGTAATGCTATAAATTGTTACTTAGTTTATATTCTTTCGCCAACGACCATACCACGCTGAATACATCGGTTCTCGTCCGATCACCGAAATTAAGCAGCGTCGGGCGCGGTTAGTACTTAGATGGGGGACCGCTTGGGAACACCGCGTGTTGTTGGCATCCCAACAACTTTTTGCATTTTTTATTAATATTTAATTCAATATAATAATATTTTATTGTAAAAAAATATTAAATTATAGGAATTGAAAAAAACATACATACTACGTACACTGCAAATCACTAACATGCAAAAGCACAAATACCATCAAAATTGTTTTTTCTTTGAGTTTTTAATTTTTTTTTACAGATAAATGTACATATAAATGTTTAACATAACAAAACGGTCTTGTAATATAACAAACTAAACATTTTGTTATGTTTCTGTATGCATAAACGTCTGTTTAGTAATGCTATAAATTGTTACTTAGTTTATATTCTTTCGCCAACGACCATACCACGCTGAATACATCGGTTCTCGTCCGATCACCGAAATTAAGCAGCGTCGGGCGCGGTTAGTACTTAGATGGGGGACCGCTTGGGAACACCGCGTGTTGTTGGCATCCCAACAACTTTTTGCATTTTTTATTAATATTTAATCAATATAATAATATTTTATTGTAAAAAAATATTAAATTATAGGAATTGAAAAAAAAAAAACACAAAAAAATGCTAACATTTATTAAAATTAAGCAAAAACATACATACTACGTACACTGCAAATCACTAACATGCAAAAGCACAAATACCATCAAAATTGTTTTTTCTTTGAGTTTTTAATTTTTTTTTTTACAGATAAATGTACATATAAATGTTTAACATAACAAAACGGTCTTGTAATATAACAAACTAAACATTTTGTTATGTTTCTGTATGCATAAACGTCTGTTTAGTAATGCTATAAATTGTTACTTAGTTTATATTCTTTCGCCAACGACCATACCACGCTGAATACATCGGTTCTCGTCCGATCACCGAAATTAAGCAGCGTCGGGCGCGGTTAGTACTTAGATGGGGGACCGCTTGGGAACACCGCGTGTTGTTGGCATCCCAACAACTTTTTGCATTTTTTATTAATATTTAATCAATATAATAATATTTTATTGTAAAAAAATATTAAATTATAGGAATTGAAAAAAAAAAACACAAAAAAATGCTAACATTTATTAAAATTAAGCAAAAACATACATACTACGTACACTGCAAATCACTAACATGCAAAAGCACAAATACCATCAAAATTGTTTTTTCTTTGAGTTTTTAATTTTTTTTTACAGATAAATGTACATATAAATGTTTAACATAACAAAACGGTCTTGTAATATAACAAACTAAACATTTTGTTATGTTTCTGTATGCATAAACGTCTGTTTAGTAATGCTATAAATTGTTACTTAGTTTATATTCTTTCGCCAACGACCATACCACGCTGAATACATCGGTTCTCGTCCGATCACCGAAATTAAGCAGCGTCGGGCGCGGTTAGTACTTAGTGGGGGACCGCTTGGGAACACCGCGTGTTGTTGGCATCCCAACAACTTTTTGCATTTTTTATTAATATTTAATCAATATAATAATATTTTATTGTAAAAAAATATTAAATTATAGGAATTGAAAAAAACATACATACTACGTACACTGCAAATCACTAACATGCAAAAGCACAAATACCATCAAAATTGTTTTTTCTTTGAGTTTTTAATTTTTTTTTACAGATAAATGTACATATAAATGTTTAACATAACAAAACGGTCTTGTAATATAACAAACTAAACATTTTGTTATGTTTCTGTATGCATAAACGTCTGTTTAGTAATGCTATAAATTGTTACTTAGTTTATATTCATTCGCCAACGACCATACCACGCTGAATACATCGGTTCTCGTCCGATCATCGAAATTAAGCAGCGTCGGGCGCGGTTAGTACTTAGATGGGGGACCGCTTGGGAACACCGCGTGTTGTTGGCATCCCAACAACTTTTTGCATTTTTTATTAATATTTAATTAATATAATAATATTTTATTGTAAAAAAATATTAAATTATAGGAATTGCAAAAAAAAAACACAAAAAAATGCTAACTTTTATTAAAATTAAGCAAAAACATACATACTACGTACACTGCAAATCACTAACATGCAAAAGCACAAATACCATCAAAATTGTTTTTTCTTTGAGTTTTTAATTTTTTTTTACAGATAAATGTACATATAAATGTTTAACATAACAAAACGGTCTTGTAATATAACAAACTAAACATTTTGTTATGTTTCTGTATGCATAAACGTCTGTTTAGTAATGCTATAAATTGTTACTTAGTTTATATTCTTTCGCCAACGACCATACCACGCTGAATACATCGGTTCTCGTCCGATCACCGAAATTAAGCAGCGTCGGGCGCGGTTAGTACTTAGATGGGGGACCGCTTGGGAACACCGCGTGTTGTTGGCATCCCAACAACTTTTTGCATTTTTTATTAATATTTAATCAATATAATAATATTTTATTGTAAAAAAATATTAAATTATAGGAATTGAAAAAAAAAACACAAAAAAATGCTAACATTTATTAAAATTAAGCAAACACATACATACTACGTACATTGCAAATCACTAACATGCAAAAGCACAAATACCATCAAAATTGTTTTTTCTTTGAGTTTTTAATTTTTTTTTACAGATAAATGTACATATAAATGTTTAACATAACAAAACGGTCTTGTAATATAACAAACTAAACATTTTGTTATGTTTCTGTATGCATAAACGTCTGTTTAGTAATGCTATAAATTGTTACTTAGTTTATATTCTTTCGCCAACGACCATACCACGCTGAATACATCGGTTCTCGTCCGATCACCGAAATTAAGCAGCGTCGGGCGCGGTTAGTACTTAGATGGGGGACCGCTTGGGAACACCGCGTGTTGTTGGCATCCCAACAACTTTTTGCATTTTTTATTAATATTTAATCAATATAATAATATTTTATTGTAAAAAAATATTAAATTATAGGAATTGAAAAAAAAAAACACAAAAAAATGCTAACATTTATTAAAATTAAGCAAACACATACATACTACGTACATTGCAAATCACTAACATGCAAAAGCACAAATACCATCAAAATTGTTTTTTCTTTGAGTTTTTAATTTTTTTTTACAGATAAATGTACATATAAATGTTTAACATAACAAAACGGTCTTGTAATATAACAAACTAAACATTTTGTTATGTTTCTGTATGCATAAACGTCTGTTTAGTAATGCTATAAATTGTTACTTAGTTTATATTCTTTCGCCAACGACCATACCACGCTGAATACATCGGTTCTCGTCCGATCACCGAAATTAAGCAGCGTCGGGCGCGGTTAGTACTTAGATGGGGGACCGCTTGGGAACACCGCGTGTTGTTGGCATCCCAACAACTTTTTGCATTTTTTATTAATATTTAATCAATATAATAATATTTTATTGTAAAAAAATATTAAATTATAGGAATTGAAAAAAAAAACACAAAAAAATGCTAACATTTATTAAAATTAAGCAAACACATACATACTACGTACATTGCAAATCACTAACATGCAAAAGCACAAATACCATCAAAATTGTTTTTTCTTTGAGTTTTTAATTTTTTTTTACAGATAAATGTACATATAAATGTTTAACATAACAAAACGGTCTTGTAATATAACAAACTAAACATTTTGTTATGTTTCTGTATGCATAAACGTCTGTTTAGTAATGCTATAAATTGTTACTTAGTTTATATTCTTTCGCCAACGACCATACCACGCTGAATACATCGGTTCTCGTCCGATCACCGAAATTAAGCAGCGTCGGGCGCGGTTAGTACTTAGATGGGGGACCGCTTGGGAACACCGCGTGTTGTTGGCATCCCAACAACTTTTTGCATTTTTTATTAATATTTAATCAATATAATAATATTTTATTGTAAAAAAATATTAAATTATAGGAATTGAAAAAAAAAAACACAAAAAAATGCTAACATTTATTAAAATTAAGCAAAAACATACATACTACGTACACTGCAAATCACTAACATGCAAAAGCACAAATACCATCAAAATTGTTTTTTCTTTGAGTTTTTATTTTTTTTTTTTACAGATAAATGTACATATAAATGTTTAACATAACAAAACGGTCTTGTAATATAACAAACTAAACATTTTGTTATGTTTCTGTATGCATAAACGTCTGTTTAGTAATGCTATAAATTGTTACTTAGTTTATATTCTTTCGCCAACGACCATACCACGCTGAATACATCGGTTCTCGTCCGATCACCGAAATTAAGCAGCGTCGGGCGCGGTTAGTACTTAGATGGGGGACCGCTTGGGAACACCGCGTGTTGTTGGCATCCCAACAACTTTTTGCATTTTTTATTAATATTTAATCAATATAATAATATTTTATTGTAAAAAAATATTAAATTATAGGAATTGAAAAAAAAAAAACACAAAAAAATGCTAACATTTATTAAAATTAAGCAAAAACATACATACTACGTACACTGCAAATCACTAACATGCAAAAGCACAAATACCATCAAAATTGTTTTTTCTTTGAGTTTTTAATTTTTTTTTACAGATAAATGTACATATAAATGTTTAACATAACAAAACGGTCTTGTAATATAACAAACTAAACATTTTGTTATGTTTCTGTATGCATAAACGTCTGTTTAGTAATGCTATAAATTGTTACTTAGTTTATATTCTTTCGCCAACGACCATACCACGCTGAATACATCGGTTCTCGTCCGATCACCGAAATTAAGCAGCGTCGGGCGCGGTTAGTACTTAGATGGGGGACCGCTTGGGAACACCGCGTGTTGTTGGCATCCCAACAACTTTTTGCATTTTTTATTAATATTTAATCAATATAATAATATTTTATTGTAAAAAAATATTAAATTATAGGAATTGAAAAAAACATACATACTACGTACACTGCAAATCACTAACATGCAAAAGCACAAATACCATCAAAATTGTTTTTTCTTTGAGTTTTTAATTTTTTTTTACAGATAAATGTACATATAAATGTTTAACATAACAAAACGGTCTTGTAATATAACAAACTAAACATTTTGTTATGTTTCTGTATGCATAAACGTCTGTTTAGTAATGCTATAAATTGTTACTTAGTTTATATTCTTTCGCCAACGACCATACCACGCTGAATACATCGGTTCTCGTCCGATCACCGAAATTAAGCAGCGTCGGGCGCGGTTAGTACTTAGATGGGGGACCGCTTGGGAACACCGCGTGTTGTTGGCATCCCAACAACTTTTTGCATTTTTTATTAATATTTAATCAATATAATAATATTTTATTGTAAAAAAATATTAAATTATAGGAATTGAAAAAAAAAAACACAAAAAAATGCTAACATTTATTAAAATTAAGCAAACACATACATACTACGTACATTGCAAATCACTAACATGCAAAAGCACAAATACCATCAAAATTGTTTTTTCTTTGAGTTTTTAATTTTTTTTTACAGATAAATCTATATATATAAAATTCAATGTATGTATGTATGTATGTATGTATGTATGTAACGTATAGACTCCAAAACGGCTGAGCCGATTTTGATGAAATTTTCACAGCATGTTACTGTGACTCTGGAAGGAATAATAGGGTACTTTTTTTACCACGCCCACTTTTACGCCCACTTTTTTAAAATATTGTAATTGGAGACCAAACCTCTAGACCGATATTTTTGAAATTTTCACAGCATTTAACTGGGACTCTGTTATGATTAATAGGGTACTTTTTTTTGACCACGCCCATTTTTACGCCCACTTTTTAAAAATTATGTAATTGCTCCCATATAGTTTTTAACAGATTTACTTCAAATTGTATACACATTATATACTCCAGGCGAGGTAAAAATAAAGATTTATTAAGCCACGCCTCTTTCACGCCTCTTTTCACGCCAAATTTTTGAAAGTTTTATACTTTTTGTTCTCTATACAAATTTCTTCATTCCAACGTATTTTTTTATTTGGTAGTATATTGCTCTTAATACTGTTAACGTCGCCATATAACTATGAACCACGCCTACTTCATCGCCCCCTTTTTTTAATTTAGATACTTATACCACTAACAATGTTTGCTATACAAAATACTTTTTTTGTAATATGTATATACCTAAAGTTTTATATACTTTTTAACTACATACATTTTTTTATTACCAAATCCCCATTTTTCGCCCCATTTCACCTTAAATTATATTGCTTTTAATCTATATATATATAAATGAATGTGTGTCTGTATGTTTGTGCTTAATAGGAGGCCAAACCCTTGGAACAATCTGCCTGAAATTTTTACAGCATGTTACTGTGACTCTGGAAGGAATAATAGGCTATATGAAGTTTTGATTGTACAAACGGGGGTGGCACCGCCCATATAACCCACAAATTTAACCCGCCATATTTTGGGCATTTTTTGACGTACGTCGGTGATATTTGGTACATATGGTATTGGCATAATTAGGAATACGTACCAGGAGAAAAGTGAGTGGGACCACGCCCATTTTTAGGAAAATTAAACATCGTAATATAGTCTTAACTACTGGACCGATCGTCATTAAATTTTCACAACAGGATTTTCTTACGAAATAATAAATTCTTGACTATGTAAGTGGACAAAGGGGCATGGTCTCGCCTAAAGCATTGCAATAAATACATTAAAATTAAATAAATAAATGTTTGTAAATATATAAATACGTTTTATTTTATTCTATGACGAGGGGGGTAGCAAAGCACACCGGGTTTAGCTAGTGTACATATAAATGTTTAACATAACAAAACGGTCTTGTAATATAACAAACTAAACATTTTGTTATGTTTCTGTATGCATAAACGTCTGTTTAGTAATGCTATAAATTGTTACTTAGTTTATATTCTTTCGCCAACGACCATACCACGCTGAATACATCGGTTCTCGTCCGATCACCGAAATTAAGCAGCGTCGGGCGCGGTTAGTACTTAGATGGGGGACCGCTTGGGAACACCGCGTGTTGTTTTGGCATCCCAACAACTTTTTGCATTTTTTATTAATATTTAATCAATATAATAATATTTTATTGTAAAAAAATATTAAATTATAGGAATTGAAAAAAAAAAACACAAAAAAATGCTAACATTTATTAAAATTAAGCAAAAACATACACTGCAAATCACTAACATGCAAAAGCACAAATACCATCAAAATTGTTTTTTCTTTGAGTTTTTAATTTTTTTTTTACAGATAAATGTACATATAAATGTTTAACATAACAAAACGGTCTTGTAATATAACAAACTAAACATTTTGTTATGTTTCTGTATGCATAAACGTCTGTTTAGTAATGCTATAAATTGTTACTTAGTTTATATTCTTTCGCCAACGACCATACCACGCTGAATACATCGGTTCTCGTCCGATCACCGAAATTAAGCAGCGTCGGGCGCGGTTAGTACTTAGATGGGGGACCGCTTGGGAACACCGCGTGTTGTTGGCATCCCAACAACTTTTTGCATTTTTTATTAATATTTAATCAATATAATAATATTTTATTGTAAAAAAATATTAAATTATAGGAATTGAAAAAAAAAAACACAAAAAAATGCTAACATTTATTAAAATTAAGCAAAAACATACATACTACGTACACTGCAAATCACTAACATGCAAAAGCACAAATACCATCAAAATTGTTTTTTCTTTGAGTTTTTAATTTTTTTTTTACAGATAAATGTACATATAAATGTTTAACATAACAAAACGGTCTTGTAATATAACAAACTAAACATTTTGTGATGTTTCTGTATGCATAAACGTCTGTTTAGTAATGCTATAAATTGTTACTTAGTTTATATTCTTTCGCCAACGACCATACCACGCTGAATACATCGGTTCTCGTCCGATCACCGAATTTAAGCAGCGTCGGGCGCGGTTAGTACTTAGATGGGGGACCGCTTGGGAACACCGCGTGTTGTTGGCATCCCAACAACTTTTTGCATTTTTTATTAATATTTAATCAATATAATAATATTTTATTGTAAAAAAATATTAAATTATAGGAATTGAAAAAAAAAACACAAAAAAATGCTAACATTTATTAAAATTAAGCAAACACATACATACTACGTACATTGCAAATCACTAACATGCAAAAGCACAAATACCATCAAAATTGTTTTTTCTTTGAGTTTTTAATTTTTTTTTACAGATAAATGTACATATAAATGTTTAACATAACAAAACGGTCTTGTAATATAACAAACTAAACATTTTGTTATGTTTCTGTATGCATAAACGTCTGTTTAGTAATGCTATAAATTGTTACTTAGTTTATATTCTTTCGCCAACGACCATACCACGCTGAATACATCGGTTCTCGTCCGATCACCGAAATTAAGCAGCGTCGGGCGCGGTTAGTACTTAGATGGGGGACCGCTTGGGAACACCGCGTGTTGTTGGCATCCCAACAACTTTTTGCATTTTTTATTAATATTTAATCAATATAATAATATTTTATTGTAAAAAAATATTAAATTATAGGAATTGAAAAAAAAAACACAAAAAAATGCTAACATTTATTAAAATTAAGCAAACACATACATACTACGTACATTGCAAATCACTAACATGCAAAAGCACAAATACCATCAAAATTGTTTTTTCTTTGAGTTTTTAATTTTTTTTTACAGATAAATGTACATATAAATGTTTAACATAACAAAACGGTCTTGTAATATAACAAACTAAACATTTTGTTATGTTTCTGTATGCATAAACGTCTGTTTAGTAATGCTATAAATTGTTACTTAGTTTATATTCTTTCGCCAACGACCATACCACGCTGAATACATCGGTTCTCGTCCGATCACCGAAATTAAGCAGCGTCGGGCGCGGTTAGTACTTAGATGGGGGACCGCTTGGGAACACCGCGTGTTGTTGGCATCCCAACAACTTTTTGCATTTTTTATTAATATTTAATCAATATAATAATATTTTATTGTAAAAAAATATTAAATTATAGGAATTGAAAAAAACATACATACTACGTACACTGCAAATCACTAACATGCAAAAGCACAAATACCATCAAAATTGTTTTTTCTTTGAGTTTTTAATTTTTTTTTACAGATAAATGTACATATAAATGTTTAACATAACAAAACGGTCTTGTAATATAACAAACTAAACATTTTGTTATGTTTCTGTATGCATAAACGTCTGTTTAGTAATGCTATAAATTGTTACTTAGTTTATATTCTTTCGCCAACGACCATACCACGCTGAATACATCGGTTCTCGTCCGATCACCGAAATTAAGCAGCGTCGGGCGCGGTTAGTACTTAGATGGGGGACCGCTTGGGAACACCGCGTGTTGTTGGCATCCCAACAACTTTTTGCATTTTTTATTAATATTTAATCAATATAATAATATTTTATTGTAAAAAAATATTAAATTATAGGAATTGAAAAAAAAAAACACAAAAAAATGCTAACATTTATTAAAATTAAGCAAACACATACATACTACGTACATTGCAAATCACTAACATGCAAAAGCACAAATACCATCAAAATTGTTTTTTCTTTGAGTTTTTAATTTTTTTTTACAGATAAATCTATATATATAAAATTCAATGTATGTATGTATGTATGTATGTATGTATGTAACGTATAGACTCCAAAACGGCTGAGCCGATTTTGATGAAATTTTCACAGCATGTTACTGTGACTCTGGAAGGAATAATAGGGTACTTTTTTTACCACGCCCACTTTTACGCCCACTTTTTTAAAATATTGTAATTGGAGACCAAACCTCTAGACCGATATTTTTGAAATTTTCACAGCATTTAACTGGGACTCTGTTATGATTAATAGGGTACTTTTTTTTGACCACGCCCATTTTTACGCCCACTTTTTAAAAATTATGTAATTGCTCCCATATAGTTTTTAACAGATTTACTTCAAATTGTATACACATTATATACTCCAGGCGAGGTAAAAATAAAGATTTATTAAGCCACGCCTCTTTCACGCCTCTTTTCACGCCAAATTTTTGAAAGTTTTATACTTTTTGTTCTCTATACAAATTTCTTCATTCCAACGTATTTTTTTATTTGGTAGTATATTGCTCTTAATACTGTTAACGTCGCCATATAACTATGAACCACGCCTACTTCATCGCCCCCTTTTTTTAATTTAGATACTTATACCACTAACAATGTTTGCTATACAAAATACTTTTTTTGTAATATGTATATACCTAAAGTTTTATATACTTTTTAACTACATACATTTTTTTATTACCAAATCCCCATTTTTCGCCCCATTTCACCTTAAATTATATTGCTTTTAATCTATATATATATAAATGAATGTGTGTCTGTATGTTTGTGCTTAATAGGAGGCCAAACCCTTGGAACAATCTGCCTGAAATTTTTACAGCATGTTACTGTGACTCTGGAAGGAATAATAGGCTATATGAAGTTTTGATTGTACAAACGGGGGTGGCACCGCCCATATAACCCACAAATTTAACCCGCCATATTTTGGGCATTTTTTGACGTACGTCGGTGATATTTGGTACATATGGTATTGGCATAATTAGGAATACGTACCAGGAGAAAAGTGAGTGGGACCACGCCCATTTTTAGGAAAATTAAACATCGTAATATAGTCTTAACTACTGGACCGATCGTCATTAAATTTTCACAACAGGATTTTCTTACGAAATAATAAATTCTTGACTATGTAAGTGGACAAAGGGGCATGGTCTCGCCTAAAGCATTGCAATAAATACATTAAAATTAAATAAATAAATGTTTGTAAATATATAAATACGTTTTATTTTATTCTATGACGAGGGGGGTAGCAAAGCACACCGGGTTTAGCTAGTGTACATATAAATGTTTAACATAACAAAACGGTCTTGTAATATAACAAACTAAACATTTTGTTATGTTTCTGTATGCATAAACGTCTGTTTAGTAATGCTATAAATTGTTACTTAGTTTATATTCTTTCGCCAACGACCATACCACGCTGAATACATCGGTTCTCGTCCGATCACCGAAATTAAGCAGCGTCGGGCGCGGTTAGTACTTAGATGGGGGACCGCTTGGGAACACCGCGTGTTGTTGGCATCCCAACAACTTTTTGCATTTTTTATTAATATTTAATCAATATAATAATATTTTATTGTAAAAAAATATTAAATTATAGGAATTGAAAAAAAAAAACACAAAAAAATGCTAACATTTATTAAAATTAAGCAAAAACATACATACTACGTACACTGCAAATCACTAACATGCAAAAGCACAAATACCATCAAAATTGTTTTTTCTTTGAGTTTTTAATTTTTTTTTACAGATAAATGTACATATAAATGTTTAACATAACAAAACGGTCTTGTAATATAACAAACTAAACATTTTGTTATGTTTCTGTATGCATAAACGTCTGTTTAGTAATGCTATAAATTGTTACTTAGTTTATATTCTTTCGCCAACGACCATACCACGCTGAATACATCGGTTCTCGTCCGATCACCGAAATTAAGCAGCGTCGGGCGCGGTTAGTACTTAGATGGGGGACCGCTTGGGAACACCGCGTGTTGTTTTGGCATCCCAACAACTTTTTGCATTTTTTATTAATATTTAATCAATATAATAATATTTTATTGTAAAAAAATATTAAATTATAGGAATTGAAAAAAAAAAACACAAAAAAATGCTAACATTTATTAAAATTAAGCAAAAACATACACTGCAAATCACTAACATGCAAAAGCACAAATACCATCAAAATTGTTTTTTCTTTGAGTTTTTAATTTTTTTTTTACAGATAAATGTACATATAAATGTTTAACATAACAAAACGGTCTTGTAATATAACAAACTAAACATTTTGTTATGTTTCTGTATGCATAAACGTCTGTTTAGTAATGCTATAAATTGTTACTTAGTTTATATTCTTTCGCCAACGACCATACCACGCTGAATACATCGGTTCTCGTCCGATCACCGAAATTAAGCAGCGTCGGGCGCGGTTAGTACTTAGATGGGGGACCGCTTGGGAACACCGCGTGTTGTTGGCATCCCAACAACTTTTTGCATTTTTTATTAATATTTAATCAATATAATAATATTTTATTGTAAAAAAATATTAAATTATAGGAATTGAAAAAAAAAAACACAAAAAAATGCTAACATTTATTAAAATTAAGCAAAAACATACATACTACGTACACTGCAAATCACTAACATGCAAAAGCACAAATACCATCAAAATTGTTTTTTCTTTGAGTTTTTAATTTTTTTTTTACAGATAAATGTACATATAAATGTTTAACATAACAAAACGGTCTTGTAATATAACAAACTAAACATTTTGTGATGTTTCTGTATGCATAAACGTCTGTTTAGTAATGCTATAAATTGTTACTTAGTTTATATTCTTTCGCCAACGACCATACCACGCTGAATACATCGGTTCTCGTCCGATCACCGAAATTAAGCAGCGTCGGGCGCGGTTAGTACTTAGATGGGGGACCGCTTGGGAACACCGCGTGTTGTTGGCATCCCAACAACTTTTTGCATTTTTTATTAATATTTAATCAATATAATAATATTTTATTGTAAAAAAATATTAAATTATAGGAATTGAAAAAAAAAACACAAAAAAATGCTAACATTTATTAAAATTAAGCAAAAACATACATACTACGTACACTGCAAATCACTAACATGCAAAAGCACAAATACCATCAAAATTGTTTTTTCTTTGAGTTTTTAATTTTTTTTTTACAGATAAATGTACATATAAATGTTTAACATAACAAAACGGTCTTGTAATATAACAAACTAAACATTTTGTGATGTTTCTGTATGCATAAACGTCTGTTTAGTAATGTTATAAATTGTTACTTAGTTTATATTCTTTCGCCAACGACCATACCACGCTGAATACATCGGTTCTCGTCCGATCACCGAAATTAAGCAGCGTCGGGCGCGGTTAGTACTTAGATGGGGGACCGCTTGGGAACACCGCGTGTTGTTGGCATCCCAACAACTTTTTGCATTTTTTATTAATATTTAATCAATATAATAATATTTTATTGTAAAAAAATATTAAATTATAGGAATTGAAAAAAAAAAACACAAAAAAATGCTAACATTTATTAAAATTAAGCAAAAACATACACTGCAAATCACTAACATGCAAAAGCACAAATACCATCAAAATTGTTTTTTCTTTGAGTTTTTAATTTTTTTTTTACAGATAAATGTACATATAAATGTTTAACATAACAAAACGGTCTTGTAATATAACAAACTAAACATTTTGTTATGTTTCTGTATGCATAAACGTCTGTTTAGTAATGCTATAAATTGTTACTTAGTTTATATTCTTTCGCCAACGACCATACCACGCTGAATACATCGGTTCTCGTCCGATCACCGAAATTAAGCAGCCCCCTTATTCATAAAACTTGTCAAAGGTTTATAACAGGCTTATAAAGCAAATTTTGTATAGATATTTCGCAGAATTTATAGCATTTTCCTGATAGGAGGATTACATTTGCGCCACTTGTATGTATATAGTATATTCGATTTAAAGTTAGGAACAAATAAGCGTATTTATGTTGCGCCACCCTGTACATATGTACGTCACTATAATGTTCTGTATGCTTGCATTATACAAATTGGAACAAGTCGGGTTTAGTGACATTGCTTAATAAAAATGCATCAAATAGGGATTTTAGAGGTGATAAAAGTAATATAAAAATTCTTTGTCGGTCACGCTTGTTTTCGAGTGGGTGGGGATTCAAAATTGCAAATATATGAGCCTATATCTCGGAAACTATTCGGTGTCTGATAATTCAGGATATGTACGTCAAATTAAAGATATAAAATATATATTTCCAACGAAATATACAATAATTATAAAATATGGACCCACTATGGGTTATATTTGAGCAATATAATTTTTTTAATATCTAAAAATCTTAAAAAATGTTTATGTAAGGGTTAGTTTAATATTAATATATGTAATTAATATATGTAAATAGCCAATACATAATAAAGCTTTAATTTTGGGTATGATATGTGTCTGTAGATATTATAATCAGAGATTGATAAGTTCTGAAAAATTAAAAAAAAATTGTTTTAAATTATAATTTCCAAACTTTGAAACCAAATTTCATACTTTTAATATTAATGTCATACGAGAACATAAGCTGTATTTAATTAGTTAAATACAAGATGGTCGCATCTATGGTATACCAGACACCGGCTTCGCATAGTACAGATTTCTTGTATTTTTTATGGTGAAGTGTCATCATCTTTCTTTAATATCGTCGCATCTATACCTATACCTTGAATTAGAGCTTATGGTGTTTTCTTTTCTAAAATAGAATGTTACACCTTTATAATGTACATTTTTTTAATGTTTACCCCACATTTTAAAGGTGTCGCATTTTTAATGGTTAGAATAGAACATAAAATTACAACAGTGTAACACTTTATTTTCATGTACATCTGTTTTTGTTTTTTTTTTGTTAAAAAAGAAGAAGCAGATTGCTTCCTGGTAAGATTGCTTGAAATAAGACAATGAATATCTCTCAAAAAGACCAATGGCACCTTCCCGACTAATACGCAAATACTTCTTAAACTATAAAAATTATATACAGTGGCTCCATCGCATAATCGGACAAGTGTTTGTATAATATTTACGTTCTCTGAACTAAAACAAATCGTAATTATTTTTATTTATTTTTTGTTTTTATTTGCACTCTACACTCTAATATTTCCAAATATAAAAAAAATAACAATATTCTCGATGATAACTGTAAATTTACATAGAAAAACAAAATTAACTCAATTTTTGCTCTCAACGCATAATCGGACAAAGTAAAACATCAATAATAAAAATACCGTCACTTTACAAATATGCACTTCAAAACTTTTTTGTCACATTTAGTCATAACTTGCATTTATTGGCAGACATTTCTAGTTCTAACAATAGGTAAAAATCTATTAGAAATGGCCCCGAAGGGAAAGCAATCTACTTTCTAAATAAGACAATTAATAGTGAAATTGAATCTTGAAGGTAAAACAGTGAGAGAAATTGCTGAATTAGTTGGAAGAAGCAAGTCTACTGTCCACGACGTTATTAAGAGATTCCGTGATGAGTTTAGGATAGCTAATAAAAGTAGAGAAGGTCAGGGCAAAATATTAACTGAAGGAAATCAAACAAGATCCGTTTACAACTGCAAAAGAACTAAAAATATCTTTAAAAAACAGTAGTAGTAGTTTTGATGGTGAAGCGTCATCATCTTTCTTTAATATCGTCGCATCTATACTACTTATACCTTGAATTAGAGCTTAGTATCTTGACGTTTGTAATTTATATACATACTAATACATATTGGATCAAAAAATAATTTTCCGAAATTGACCTCTAACTGGTTCATATAAGTAGGTCATGTTAGAAAGATCTTTAAAACACCTATCATTTGATGTACATATGTATATATCGTCTAAGAAATAAAGTTTTCGAGATATAGCTAAACATATTACAAACTTTGGAGCCCCGTCCACACTTTTTTTATTTTACTCAGAATTTTAAACTCACTAAAACCGACTTAAGCCTATTGAATGCTTTCAAAAAAATTTATTTTTACATTAAAAAATATATCCATGTATCCAATTTTTATGTAAAAATCTATACAAAAATTCACAAAACTTTATTTGTTAAAACAATAAAATATTTTAACGACACTTTAAAGTAGGTATGTAGCTGCTTTATATTATTTGATGTTATCATAGCATTACCAGACGTACATAATATGTATGTTAAGGTAAAAATTGTTTTTGCAAAATTCCTTAAAATATCACACATAAATCAGATAGTTTTGCTATAAAATCACATTTCGCGGGGACATTTATTTGTATACTTAAAAAAGCTTGAAGTACACCCAAACCCATTAGCCAGCAACATATTAAATAACAGTGGCTATATTTGACTTAGAAGAAGATATACAGCGGATCTGAGCCGAAGAAAAGACAAATGACCTCTTCTCACGATAGCCGGCTATACGCACCGGCTCAATGACCCGAGATCACTCCGCCAAGGGTTGTCAACAACAACTGCTGTTATAGCAGAGCAGGAAGACAAGAATGAAGAATGCTAACTTAATAAATAAAATTAGCAATGTTCTTACAATTTTCGTCCGGCACTGGCTGGACTAAATATTTAAAATTTATTAGATACATAGGTATAAGATCTGAAATACTTATTGTTAAATGTTTTATTAGAAATTTCTAAATTGGGCTTTCAAGGTCAGGTATTTTTTATTATTATAAAATAAATAAAAGACTAGTTTAATTCATTTTCTCCAATCCTACGTTTCGTCGGTATTTTTCCGACCTCTTCAGGGATTAATTTTATTGAATATATAGTCTTTTCGTCAATTATACATTATTTTTAAATATATTGCACCTTTTTTGTACAACATTTAACATACGATACAAACACAGAGTCAATTAATAAAAAATTAATGCAAATTAATTAAAATAAAATATTACAGTAATTATCCTATCGCTAATATCACAGTTGAAGTTAAACTAAATTATTTAGAATAGTTGACGAAAAGACTATATATTCAATAAAATTAATCCCTGAAGAGGTCGGAAAAATACCGACGAAACGTAGGATTGGAGAAAATGAATTAAACTAGTCTTTTATTTATTTTATAATAATAAAAAATACCTGACCTTGAAAGCCCAATTTAGAAATTTCTAATAAAACATTTAACAAAATCAAAATATAAAAAGGTCGATAAAAATTAAACATTTCAAAATACTTATTGTTAGTTCGTTTTTAATGAAGATACAATAAATAAACGAAAGTAAAAAAAATGTATTTGTATGGAGGCAATATGAAATAATGGACCGATTTAAACCAATTGCAATACCATCCGTCCTTGCGCCAAATTTCATCGCAATATCTTCAAAATTATTTTGTTTACTCTCCCACTATGATGCTGTACGGTATATTGAATTTGTGGTGATGTTTGTAATGCCCAAATACATATATATAAGTCCAACCACCCACATTAACAACCTAAATAACATAGAGATAAAAAAGCCAACCCATTTATATATACATAAATACATACTCACTAATAAAAATTCATTCCAAACGGCAACACTTAAAACTACCAACAACAATGTACATAAACAAAATTGTTTGATAATTTTATGATTCATATAGAGTGCATTTGTCAAATATTAAATTTAGTATTTTTAATTGCATTTAGCGTTTAAAACATAATTGTTTAACACTTAAATTTTCTTTTCGTATAACTTATTTTCTAGTTTGTATGTATAAAAATTGAATGATGTCCGTATCTAAGGTTTCCCCAGAGGTATAATGAAACTCATATAGTCAGCAGTTGCTCCCCATTCGGCACGCTGTGTTTGGAAGATAATAATCCATACCGTTAAAGCCACTGTCCACAGAAACGTTCCAAGGCCTGAGTATATGACGTATTTTTTAATTTGTGACTGCTCCGGATACGTCTGTCTGGTGAAAGCTTCTTTAAAAAACCAACAAAAATTCACCGCCCACAGAAACGGCAATAAAGCAAAGCCAGCTCGAAAATATGTGCGACACAGTTGTAACTTTTGTTCGCCAGTTGCTTTAGAAATATTCATGTTTATATTGTAATTATTCAATGTTTAAAAGTTTTGCTAAAATTAGTTTTACTTCTTTACTGCTTTTATTTTTGCAATTACCAGCAACAAACAAAAAACATCAACATATGTTTTATAAGGGTTGCCAAGTTTATAGTTTTTGTTGAAAAGTGGATGTACAAGAAGTGACAATGTGCGAAATTATTGTAACTTAACGTAACGCAAAGTTTGTATTGTATGTAAATAAAACGTAAAACGTAATGGGCATTTAAATTTAAAAAAGTAACCAAATAAAAAATTTGGATTTGGCTGCAATAATTAAATATAGTTTTATATAAATTTATGCATAAGAGTACATTCAATATTTCTTTGCAATTACATTTTAGAGTATGTTCTGCTGAAATGAAAATCAATAGAATATAAGAGAAAATATTAATTTTTAATTAATAACTTTTCAGTTGTTTAATTGACAACTGATGTCGTAATGTGGAAAGAGTTCTACGTCGCACAGTGGCGCCCGTAGAGCAAACGAGGTTGCAAAAATCAAAGTTTTCATGAGCGCCGACGAAGTTTTGAATAAACCCATGTTATAGGAAACTTTTCAACGATTTCAAATATGACACTCTTAATAATATCACATTTTTAGTTTAGAAGATATCACGTTCAAAGTTGACCGACTTTCGGTTTTCAAAAAAACACACAATTTTTAGTCAATTTGTTGCGATTTCATGTGTAATCTAAAAACTATCCGTTTTTTCACTATTTTTCAACTTAGACGGAAAATAAAAAATGTATAGTTTTGTATATTTTCCATATTTGCAAAACCTGGTCTTTGATTATTTCTTTACATAATTTAAAAGGTTTTATCTGTCCGTACGTGCCCGTTTGGCTTCTAGAAGTAAAAAAGGTGAAAAAGACATGGTTGCAGAAATTGTATGGCGCACAGTGCCGCCATTTGATTTTTTTCGTTGCAAAAATCATATCTTTTGAACCGAATAAGATAATTCAACAGTTTAAACAGCATATGATAGATAACTGTTCAGCCTATGAAATGAGTGTTTGGAAAGGGTGCTACGCTTTGTAGGGGCCTACTTATGGGTCAGTAGTACTACTGACAATGTCAATAGTTAAACAGTACAATTTTACCCTACAGCGTTGTAAGTACATATAACATCAGTTATGAATTGAACAAAACGTACACGAATTTTTGTTTGTTTATTTTTAAAGTTTTTTCAATTCGCATGTAAGAGTGGCCAATTTATGTAGAAGTTGATGAAGAATCGGGTGGTACTTTTAGGCTCTCAAAAAAATCAATATTTTTGAATTTTTTTAGGTTTCCTATGATTTCTATCTTGAGCGTCACACACCAAATATGTATAAAAAATCGCTAAAAATGCAAAAATATTTGAAATTCAAGCTTACTACGATGGTCTTTTGTTTCCAAGGTTGACTTTTGCGAAAATCACCTTTTCGATTATAAACACAAAATCATGATTCACCTTGATTTTTAATTTTTTTTAAGTGACTAGTTATTTTAAAATTTTAAGATGAAAATATGTAAATTTTTGTTAAAAAAAGACTTGAACTTAGAGGTTAATTGCAAAGCAATAGGCTTGTAACAATGTATTTAAAAAAAACTGCAGTTATAAGCGTTGGTGTTCTCACATCTTCTACAGACCCGGTTTGCTCGAATTTTTCCACGATTTTTGCGATTGTACGCACATTTGGACGATCAAATTGACCAAAAAAATCACGAAGTGCACGATATGCATTTTGATTTGAACGCCCATTTTCATAATAAGTCTGGGTAACTTTAACACGTTGTTGGATTGTGTATCTCTCCATGGTTCAAATTGAGTAAGTCTGAGATAGAGAAATGTCAAATAAAATTCGGAAAAAAGCTTGGCGTTTAGGTGTGGTTCATATTCAACATCGGCCCTTACAATTTAATCACCCTTTACTTCGAATTAAAAAATAATAATATTGGTTTTAAGCACAATTTTAATTTTTGTTAGATTTTTATTTAAAAAGGCTGCTCAAAATAAAACTAATAATGTCGAGTTATCTTCTGGAAGTGATGATGAGAATAGGTATATTTTCATTCAATTTCAATAACTTTTTTTAAATAATATTTT
Source organism: Bellardia pandia (assembly GCA_916048285.2). Lineage (NCBI taxonomy): Eukaryota > Metazoa > Arthropoda > Insecta > Diptera > Calliphoridae > Bellardia > Bellardia pandia. The sequence continues at coordinate 80,382,474 of OU696530.1, read as the reverse complement.
GTTGTTTAGTGATATTAAAAACAGCCCGAAAAGAAAATTCCGTGTATTGTGGTTGGAGGAGTTTCCGTGGCTAAGAAACTAAGAAGGATGTTGTTTCTGCGCTGCCTGTGAAAAAAAATTGCAAATCACGTAAGTCTTTTATGAAAGCACACTAAAAAAGTGTTCATAAGCCAAATGTGGAAAATAAAAATAACATTTGCAAGTTCTCAAAATGAAACTCTTAATAAGCAAGTGCACCAAACAGAGCTAACATTAGTAACGTTTCTTATTTCCCACAATTTGCCTTTTTTATTAATGGACTATCTACTGGCTTATTAGAGGAGCGCTGTCCCGACTCTCAAATTGCGAAACACATTAAATGTGGCAGGTACAGCAACTCAATTAACAGAAATGTTAGGAAGTAAATATAAAGCAAATTTAATTTCCAAACTAAAAACGACGATTCGAAAATAATCAGTCGATTTTTATGGTCGATATCTCGTTTTGTTGCTATTATTTTTGGCTTTGTAATAGAATAATGAATCTGAACATTTTTTGCCGTTTTCTATTTTTCATGATTTTTTTAAAACAAAAATTTTTGCCATTTTTACGTAAAAAATATATATTATATATTATATATTATATATTATATATTATATATTATATATTATATATTATATATTATATATTATATATTATATATTATATATTATATATTATATATTATATATTATATATTATATATTATATATTATATATTATATATTATATATTATATATTATATATTATATATTATATATTATATATTATATATTATATATTATATATTATATATTATATATTATATATTATATATTATATATTATATATTATATATTATATATTATATATTATATATTATATATTATATATTATATATTATATATTATATATTATATATTATATATTATATATTATATATTATATATTATATATTATATATTATATATTATATATTATATATTATATATTATATATTATATATTATATATTATATATTATATATTATATATTATATATTATATATTATATATTATATATTTGGGGTATTCACAAGGTGTGCTATCATGTTATATTGTCATAATGTTCTAACATTTTACAATGGTTTAAAAATATTGTTGTTGCTTTGTAAACAAAAAGTGTCTTAAATTAATAGAACTTTGCTTGCTATGTTTATTGTGCTGTCGTAATTAATCAGAAGAGAAAATTGTTTGTTTATTTACTTGAGTTTGCCATCACAACATCTAAAATGTATTTTTCGCACAAACTTGCTATTATTTTAGTTTTTTCACTTATTTTTGGCATTGTGAAAAACAATATTAATTTTTATATTTGTTTTAAATCAGCTGATTTAAATTCAAAATACTACACTGAATTATGAGGGGTTGTTCACAGCAGTCGTATTTTTTCATGTTATTATTTTAAGACATATGACTTTATGACACCTTGTGAATCCCCCAATTATATATTATATATTATATATTATATATTATATATTATATATTATATATTATATATTATATATTATATATTATATATTATATATTATATATTATATATTATATATTATATATTATATATTATATATTATATATTATATATTATATATTATATATTATATATTATATATTATATATTATATATTATATATTATATATTATATATTATATATTATATATTATATATTATATATTATATATTATATATTATATATTATATATTATATATTATATATTATATATTATATATTATATATTATATATTATATATTATATATTATATATTATATATTATATATTATATATTATATATTATATATTATATATTATATATTATATATTATATATTATATATTATATATTATATATTATATATTATATATTATACTAGCTAAACCCGGTGTGCTTTGCTACCCCCCCCCCCCCCTCGTCATAAAATAAAATAAAACGTATTTATATATTTACAAACATTTATTTATTTAATTTTAATGTATTTATTGCAATGCTTTAGGCGAGACAATGCCCCTTTGTACACTTACATAGTCAAGAATTTATTATTTCGTAAGATTATCCTGTTGTGAAAATTTAATGACGATCGGTCCAGTAGTTAAGACTATATTACGATGTTTAATTTTCCTAAAAAGGGGCGTGGTCCCACTCACTTTTCTCCTGGTACGTATTCCTAATTATGCCAATACCATATGTACCAAATATCACCGACGTACGTCAAAAAATGCTCAAAATATGGCGGCTTAAATTTGTGGGTTATATGGGCGGTGCCACCCCCGTTTGTACAATCAAAACTTCATATAGCCTATTATTCCTTCCAGAGTCACAGTAACATGCTGTAAAAATTTCAGGCAGATTGGTCCAAGGGTTTGGCCTCCTATTAAGCACAAACATACAGACACACATTCATTTATATATATATATAGATTAAAAGCAATATAATTTAAGGTGAAATGCGGCGAAAAATGGGGATTTGGTAATAAAAAAATGTATGTAGTTAAAAAGTATATAAAATTTGTATAGAGAACAAAAAGTATAAAACTTTCAAAATTTTGACGTAAAAAGGGGCGTGAAAGGGGCGTGGCTTAAGAAATCTTTATTTTTACCTCGCCTGGAGTATAGAATGTGTATACAATTTGAAGTAAATCTGTTAAAAACTATATGGGAGCAATTACATAATTTTTAAAAAGTGGGCGTAAAAATGGGCGTGGCCAAAAAAAAAGTACCCTATTATTCCTTCCAGAGTCACAGTAACATGCTGTGAAAATTTCATCAAAATCGGCTCAGCCGTTTTGGAGTCCATACGTTACATACATACATACATACATACATACATACATTGAATTTTATATATATATATATATATATATATATTATATATTATATATTATATATTATTATATATTATACTAGCTGTACCCTGCGCTACAAAGTAAAATAAATTTGAAAGAAAGACATTACACAAATATTCACTTCATTTTAAATAATTTTATTGATTTTGCTCATTTTGATAAATTGTGAAATTGCATGTGAGAAGCATGGATTCTGCAAATTTAATCCACACACTTGCAACGATTGTTCTTGCCCTTTGTTGATAGTAATTGCGAAAGCAAGTCGCACTGGGAACTGCAAACGTTTGAATTCGAATGGCAAGAATTTGCAAAAGTGGTGAGCAAAAAAGTTCTTAAATTTTTATAATAATTTTGTATTCCAACTGTATAATATTGTTTGAAAGCTTATGTATCTACTATGCGCGCGTTGCTACGCCAATTAAAATAAATTAAAAAAAAAACATTACACAAATATATAATTCATTTTGAGTAATTTTATTGATTTTTCTTATTTTGAAAAAAGTAGGTGGTCGAAAGAAGTATTCTTAGTCATGCCGGAGTCTTAATTATATTCCGTAAAATTTTTAGTAAGATCGGTCCAGCAGTCTGGCCTTCCCGGCAGGCGTTGTCCTGCAAGAGATGGGGCGTGAAAGGGGGCGTGGAGTATGAACCTTAATTTTTACCTCACCTAGAGAAACATGTGTATTTGATTTGAGGTAAATATGTTAAAATCCGAGTAGAATCAATTACTCATTTAAAAAAAGTAGGAGTGGTCGAAAGAAATAAGAAGCTTTGGCACATAACATTTTTTATTTTTACCTCGCCTTCAGTAAGATGTGTATACAAATAGTTTGAAGTAAATCTGTAAAAACCCACGCAGAAGCAATTAATCAATTAAAAAAGTGGGCGTTAGAGTAGGAGTGGTCGTACCAACTCAGAAGCCTTCCCGGTCTCATGCACAACAACTTTGCCGAAGATCATCACATGATCAGATGCATAGTTTAAGAGTCTATAAAGGACATACATACACACAAACATTCATTTTTATATATATAGATTAATATTAATTTTGTATATGAGCTAAATATTCACTTTGTATGGGAGCTGCCACGCCCACTTGTATGATCCCGCCCAATTTTCCCATGACTATTCATAATATAATCAACGTGCACAAATTTCTAAGTTCATTTATAAGACTCTAGCTATTATAGAACTGTATATATATAATATTAAATATTTACTTTGTATGGGAGCTGCCACTCCCACTGGTCCGATCCCGCCCATTTTTCCCACGACTATTCACATTGACAAATAATCAACGTGAACAAATTTCTAAGACTCTGGCTATTATAGAACTGTAGGTATATGATATTAAACATTTACTTTGTATGCGAGCGTCCACTCCCACTGGTCCGATCCCGCCCATTTTTTCCTGATTATTCAAATCAGTAACATATGGGATACTGCAATGTTTCAAAACTCTTGCTATCACAATAGTCAAGATATATGATGTTATTTAGTTTATGTGGGAGGGGCCACACCCACTTGAAACATATATAGACGTAAACCTAATCTGTACTATAACCTTTCAAATGAAACCAGTTTGGGCGGTTGGATAGTTTTAGAGTCTATAGAGGACAAACATACAAACATTGTATTTTATATATATAGATATTTCATATATTGTTTTTGAATGGACATACAAAATTGGAAAAATTTTGTAAAAATAAGTGAGTCAAGATTCTTTAGATTCTCTGAATATTTTAGACCGATTGTCCATCATTAGAAGTTACTGCTATATCTAAATTTCTTACACGAGATCAAAAGGCTAAAGATGGTTTATTGAGCTATGTACATACACGACAACGACATAACATTTGCATTTATAAGGGAACGAACGACTGATATCTGGAGAAATTTAACTCAGTGAAGAAGTTTATTGGCAAATTTTACAAAGGTAATAAATTCGGTCTGTAGGGAAGCTGTCAAAGGGATGATGAGTATTTACATTATTGCGTTATGCTTGGTTATAGGGCATTGAGATGATAATGTAGAATGTGTAAAATTGCCGATCTGCTGAAAAGCATTGGATATGACCAACCGATCCTGGGGTAACATAAAAGTTTTGTTTGGTTTAAGGTTGGAATTATCAGGTACCAAGTTACTTCTTGGATTGGATACTGTTAGCCTGGTGAATTTGCAATAAGGGCCAGAAAAATTATATGGAACAACAGCACTATCAATTATTTTAGGAATGCAAGGCTGTTGAGGAGTTAAAAACAATTGAACACGCCTTCTGCCATTGTCACATACTGCAGGACATTAGTTCACTTCTCTTGATAATTTTTTTTCTTTTTAACTGCTTGTAAAATAGATGATATCATAAAATTCACAATGGACTAGAATAAATTATTCTGTGTTTTCTATAAAGTCTTATTGCAAATTTTTTATTATTTTATATATTGTTTGAAAGACAATTTTGCGACCAACATAATTTATGTTAAATACTTTGAAATTTTATCTAATTTTGACCATTTAGAATTGATGTAATTACCGATTCTTACTGTAATTTACAGAGTTTGTCTGATTTTCATAATAATCTTGAGTGTAATTTAACAATTTATAAAGTTAAAAAAACATTCTTCATTATTCACCACAAGTAAAGAAACAGAGTATAAAAATGATAAGATATGAGGTGAGGGTTTTTTGTCTGAATTTGATCTTAATAATATTATTTACAAAAGATTTATGGATGACATAGTAGAAGTGGACCAGTTATGGACTGATAGCTTCTAAATCCAGTATCCACTAATGTGATTTCTATGTATTTTAGGATTATATTGGTTGAATTTCATCTCAATAGCATTATTTACAAGAGTCGTATGGTTGGTTGTTATGCTCGGAAGTGGACTTAATTCGGGAGCTATTGCCAATTATTGACTGACAGCTACAAAATCCAATAGCATAATTGCCGTATAACCGATATTTGTATGATTTCTGGATTAAAATTTCTGATCTATATAAAAGTTGGTTCGATATCGATATTTATTAGACATTATTTTGGGTTTATTTGTTTTTCGGAAATGGTTTTTATATGACAGCTATGACAAATTATGGGCCAATCTTCCTAAATTTTGGAACAGCGATTTTTATGTAAATGAGGATATTTCACGTCTTAATAACGGTATATTTAAGATATACATATATTAGTATTAACGTGGATTTCGGAAGTGAACCTTATATGGGGGATATATTCCAATATGGACCGATATTCGCAGCAGTTTAATTTTTTTTATTTCTTTGAAATTTTTATTTAAATAATGACATTATTGACACGTAATCCGTGTAAAATTTTGGATCGGTACCGTTAATTATAAGAGATTTATGAGTATTAAAGTGATTTTCGGAAGAGGGCTTTATATAGGGGATACGGTCAAATATGGATCAATATTCAAATATGTCTATATATGAATTATATATACAAAGTTTTGAGTCGGTACCGATATTTATAACATATATATGTATATATAGATAAATGGCTTTTTCGGATGTGGTCCTTATATGGGCCGACAACCATAAAATTTATTACAACAATTTATTTGCCTATAAGGATTATTTGTGTAAAATTTTAACCTTTTAGCATTCATACCAGTTTCATAAGTATTTAAGTAAATTTTGGAAGTGGACTTTATGTGGGGTCTATGGTCAAACATGGACCGAACTAAAAACAATTTCGTTTTATGATTTCTTTTTGCATGAAACTTATTCCTGCTAAATTTTATAGACATTTATGTATAATTTAGCAATATTTCGAAAAGATTTTTGTGTGGTGGCTATGAGAAATCGTGGACCTATTCTTACTATTTTCCTCACACTTTCTTCTTTTATCATAAAAATAACGTATACACAATTTCAGGGGTATATGTGCAATATATTTAAAAAAATTGGAAGAAAAATTTTTAAAAATATAAAATTTTTATGGAGGTTGTCTCACATTTTGGTCGATAACTATGGTTCTACTATAGCGATTTTGTTTGATTTGAGTCCTTTGGACGTGAGAGTGTTTTACACAGACAGACAGACTGACAGATGGACAGATAGACAGACGGGCATGGCTCAATCGACTTAGAATTTCGTAAGGACCAAGAATATATATGCTTTGTTGGGTCTCAGATGAATATTTCTCAGTGTTACACACGGAATAACAAACTTATATTGTATATACCCTCATTCACCACTTACACATAATACTATGAAGATGTAGGGTATAATGATGGAGGTTGTAAAATTTTTATTAAATTCTGCAAATGTTGCTAAACAAGTTGTATGTTGATAAACATGCCGTATGTTGATACCGGCGGTTACATTTATATTGAAATACAATTTTGTAACAGTATTTTAACTCAAGAAACTTGATGTTTCTATTTAAAGCAATAATTTAGGCATTCACTTGTATGCGTATCACTAAATCAAATTTCTATTGCCTAATAAGTATTGATAATAATCCATTCATGGTACTAGAATCAGTTGCATAGTAAATTATTAATAAAATAGTCTACGAGTATAGTCAAGTATTTAACATCAAATTTGAAGGTTTAATGCTAAACAAATAAATAAAATTAAAACAATTAAACAGATGTTTCAGCGAAGAACAACTTCGAACACTACATCTCAACATTAAGTATATTTTATTTTCTTTGTATTTTTTGTTAATTTTTGACAAGTGGAGGATAAGTCAATTACGAATTCAACCAATAATATTAAAACAACAACTTGACCTAAAATATTAAATGAGAAATTTGCACTAGATCGGTTAAAAATAATTAATACAATAGTTTGTTAATAATATGGTTCAGTATAGATCAGTATAAATCAAATACAGGTACCTAAAGAAATTTGTAGATATTGATTAAACTGTTGATTTGGGGAAAAAGTATTAGAGAATAACTGAAAGTGTATTAAAATTAAAATTAAATTTAAAATAAAACATTTTCTTTAGACTTGACCCACATGAAGCATGTGGGTTCTCATGTCAAACATTTATTTATCACTTCAAACCATTTGTTAGAAGTGCCAATACTTAGTTTCTAACACATAGATGTGTACATACTCGTATGCATGTTTTTATTTCTTTTGTTTGTTATTTAAAATAATATTCTTATACATATACGAGCTCTGATCAAAAAATAACCGTTATTTTCAAATTTCGTGAGTTACGTATGTTCGATTTTTGCATTGTTTTTTCTGTTATGTTGGTACATATGTCTGTCAGCCATTTTGGATTGTCAGTTTGTTTTTGACAGATAAAAAGGTAAGTCGTGTTTTGGTGTGCTCTTCGATTTTTTACTATTCGAAAAAATGCATCAAAGAAACTGTATTAAGTTTTGTGTAAAAAATGAAATTAAGTGCGCAAGGACATTTGAAATGTTGACTGTGGCGTTTGGCAAGACTTTTACTAGCAGAATACAAGTTCAATTGTACTATAACCGGTTTAAGGAAGGCCGAGAAGATGTCAATGACAATGCTCGTCCTGGTCGCCGGAGCACATCAACAACCGATTAAAACATTGAAGCAGTGAAGAATATGATTTTGAATAATCGTCGAATCACTATCAGAGAGGTTGCTGATGATGTTAACATATCGTTCGGCTCATGCCAAGCAATTTTTACGGATGTTTTAGACATGAAACTTGCGGCAGCGAATATTGTTCTAAAATTGCTAAATTTCGTGCAAAAACATCGTCAACGACGATCCAGATTTTCTCAAAAAGGTCATAACTGGTGACGAATCATGGTTGCATGGCTATGACATTGAAACCAAAGCTCAATCATCTCAATGGAAACGTATAGAAGAGCCAATACCGGAAAAAACACGTCAAGTTCGGTCAAATGTGAAGGTTTTGCTAACGGTTTTCTTCGACTGCAATGGCGTGGTGCATCATGAATTCTTGCCACAAGGTCGTACGGTCAATAAGGAATACTACCTTGAAGTTATGCGCCGTTTGCGCGAAGCAATTCGTCAGAAACGCACAGAATTGTGGAAAAACCAATCATGGATTTTGCACCATGATAACGCACGAGCTCACACATCGATGCATGAGCGTGAGTTTTTGGCCAAAAACAAAACTGTTATTATGCCTCAACCACCGTATTCAGCAGACTTGGGCCCCGCTGACTTTTTACTCTTCCCAAAACTAAAGACACCGATGAAAGGAAAGCGTTTTGCTACGATTGAGGAGACAAAAGAAACAGGAGCTGTTGGCGATACCAAAAAGCACGTTTCAGAAATATTTCGTGGAGTGGAAAGAACGCTGGCATAACTGTATTATATCTGAGGCGGATTACTTTGAAGGGGACAAGATAGTTATTCATGAAAAAATTTAAAATAACTGTTATTTTTTGATCAGACCTCGTAAATGTATGTATAAATGTAAATACATATGTACTCGTGTTTGTTATTATAAATACTACAATACTTTGAAAATATAAAATTTATTATTATACTTTGTATCACGTTTTGTTAATAAAATTATTGTAACATATTCTTTAATTGTTTAACCTCAGGCAAATCAAATTCACTATTAACTGTATCTTTGTATGAGCTAAAGTGGCTAACAAAAGTGTTAGACAATGACAGTTCTGGTTGTATTGTAGGATATTCTCTTTGGGAAGCTTTTTTGCTACAGTAAAAACTGCTTGACAATGGTTCTGGACCATGGTTCTAAGTACCAAAATGACTCGAATTACTACGCCAAGGCCTGTAAAAAGCAACAATTTTAACCATTAGAGTTACATTTTCGGCTTTACTGCTCCGTATCCTATAATTCATAACCGTCATCCTCGATTAAATCACACAGATGGCATTCAAAATAAATTAACTACGCTTTTTGTAATGCAAAACCATTCTGGTCGCGTCGGTAATGGAGACAAAAGTGACAAAGTGCTCTGGCTACAGAGCTGCTGTCTGCTTTCAGAACCTTTTTGCAATCATATACGCTACTGGCTCTAGAGAACGTTAAAGCTTGGATTAATACCTAATAATTGCCCTGTAGACAAAACTAAGGAAATTCTCTGGCTTGCGCTTTGTTAACAGTCATCGCAAACGCTAACCGAACAGAAAAAAATTGTTTAAAATGGAATGGTAAATCTGTTGGTAGCATTGGAATGCGTAGCAAAAGTACATCTGCACCTTTATATTTTCCTGTTATAATGGTCGCTTCTACTAAATTATTTCTCAGTTTTTTTTTTACTGCAAGTCGACGATCGGTCCAGTAGTTAAGAATATATTACGATTTTTAATTTTCCTAAAAAGGGGCGTGGTCCCACCCACTTTTCTCCTGGTACGTATCCCTAATAATGCCAATACCATATGTACCACATATCATTGACGTAGGTAAAAAAATGCCCAAAATATGGCGATTTAAATTTTTGGGTTATATGGGCGGTGCCACCCCCGTTTGTACAATCAGAACTACATTATTATTCCTTCCAGAGTCACAGTAACATGCTGTGAAAATTTCATCAAAATCGGCTCAGCCAGAAAATGAATTTCAAAATATGCTAAAACTAAATGCTAAAATGTTCTACAGAAGAAAAAAAAAAATTGATCAATTTTTTCAATGTAACAATACAATTTTTATTTCAAATGTTACAAATATAAATTATAGTTTTTTTTAATTTTGTTCATAACAATTGTTGACTTGTTTTAATAGATTACATTTTATATATTAAATAAAAAATTTTCGTGTTCATTTACTTACCACACCGAAAGAAATTTAGTAGAAATATTAGTAAAAGTTATTTTTTATTTCTCCAAAGATGTCCAATATACCCGCTTGTAACTGCAATATTATCCGTCCCCCAACCCCTGAACACTTCCTTTCCATCTGCCCAGATTTTCATAATATAAGACAAGATATATTTATTAACAAAAACCCAATATCATTAATATCTAACCCAACTATAGATAACATTAAGACAATAATTAAATTCCTAAAAAAAGCTAACATTTACAACTTTATTTAATATAATTAAATAATTATAATGAAGTCGAGCTTAAAGCCTAAGTAGCTATAGCTCTGTATCAAACAATTAGCTTATAATTTTTAAATTTAAGTTAATTTTATAAATAAATAAATAAATATTTCTCCAAAAGTAATTTTTGGAATAAAATAGTAAACATTTTTTCGAGAAAAAAAATTTTTATCAAGCATATTATGCTAAAAAGTATTTAGCATAATTTTTAAAAATTTCAATGCATTTTCGAGAAAGAAAATGCTAAATCTAGCACTGAAAGTGCTAAAATGGCAACACTGATTATCTTATCAGTAGAACAATATATAAGTTGAAAGTTTTACCACGTTTTACCACTTTTAACCATGACAGTACTTTATATACATATGTACAGACATATGTACATGTATGTATTTAAACTTATACATATATAAATATTTTTCTTTTTATTTCAAATTATTTAAACACGCACCAATTGTTGTGTACAGAATATTGGTCCATCGATTTAACAAAAAAAAAATTATAAAACACTTTCTGCACGTCATGCCAATAACAAACACAAAATTATGGGTAAAATCTTAATAATATTTTTTATTACTTTGTATAAACAACAATTCAATGCCATTGAAGTTGGTTTTAAAGTTGGTTGAGAATGTACGATATATTATTAAAATTATGTCTAATTGACAAAATTGAATGTTGCCAATGGCTGTTACTCTGGCTTAATTACCAGCAGTCAGAGTGACGGAGGGACAGTTATGTCAGATTTCTTACCATATATGTATGTATTTGTTTTTGTATTTTTGTTATAATCCTTGAAATGAGCAGTAGCAATTGAATAGAAATAAATATTGCATTTCAATTATTAACAATTATCTTTGAGACTTTTCTTGTTACAAGTAAAACACTATTATTTATAAAGTTTTGTTTTTTTTACATTTTTAAGATTTGTTTTAAAACAACAAAAAATTTAATATTATTTTAGGCTTATTTACTAGTTAATATGAAGAACTTTACAAGTTTAATTAATTATTTACAATTTAAATGCAATTAAAAATCGTAGGAATCACTTTCATCATCACCTTTGCGTACTTGAAAAAATATTTTATAGACAATGGCTGCCATTAGACTGCCGGCAATTGGACCCACCCAATAAACCCAATGTCCGGACCACATACCGTGCACCACAGCAGGACCAAAAGAACGGGCAGGATTCATGCTGGCACCAGTGAGTTTAATCTGTAAGTAACGTTATAATATAATATACAGATTTTTTTTTAAGAACTTTGTTTGTCAAAATAAAACAGAGAATTTGTATGAACAACATTTTAATTTGTATTGCATTAGAAAGAGTAAGGTTTGGGAATTATAAATGAAAAAATATATCGGATAGAGGATCACCATGGCGACGTCGATAATTTATCATTATTTTCAGTCGCTATTTGGCAAAATGGTGGGTATATTTTGTTTAAGTTTAAAGGCTGCAATCGATTAGCTTGGCCGCTAAAAAATAATCGAGTTGTATTAAATGTGGACGCTGTGGCTGTGTGACATGTGGTTTTAACAGGGCACCACATCTCAATGATATCTATATCATCAATAATAGGCCAACATTTAGTTGTTAACATCATTCTAACTAACATCTTTCTATAAATTTAAATAATCAAAATCAGTTTTTAAAAGAATTCAGCGAATATCGACCGGCTTCAATTCATGGACCAGTTGCACCTTTTAAAACTGCAAATCCAAAACCTTACGCAAAATTCTCCATATAATAGCGCCAATTGTTCAGAACGTTGAGGAATTGACAAATTTGGATATTTTTCAACACTGCGGCTTACTGCTGCGATATTTTCGCTTGTACGAACCGGCTGAACACGCGTTGGTGTTAAAGCACTACGTAGCTAACCTGTCGACTCATATTTATCGATCAAATTCTTAATAGCGATATTAGAAGGAAGGATTATGTTGACGGGAAAATATCACGAATTTTACGAATTTGTAAAAGAAATAATTGTACTTTATTCACTTTTGTTAATTTCAGCACAAACTCAATCTAACAATTGATTTACAATTCATGCAACTTACCGCACACAAGTGACCCGTCACAATAGCTAAACCAATTGCCAACGGTGCGGAACCCTTGATATCTTGACGTTTGGGATCACTAACTGCTTTCACAATAAAAATCAATAGTGAAGTGATTAAAGCTTCAATAAGTACAGCTTGACCTTCGCCCAGTGTGGGTGACATAGAAGAAACTCCAAGACCAACACCGCCTATTGTCTCGGGTATGGCAACCTGTAGCAAATATTGAATTAAATTATTAAATTTTATATTTAATCATAAAAAGCTACTCAAAAAAGAAAAAAAGAAACATACACTCAAAACAGCTGCTCCAGCAATAGCACCCACACATTGTACAATTATATAGAAAATACCCTTCAATACACTCATTTCGCCAACAATTATGAAACTAATGGTAACTGCCGGATTTATGTGACAACCACTAATGTGGCCAAAAGTCTAAATAGAAATATAAAACAATTAATCATAAATAATTAAAGTGTTAAATGCTTTTTAGTGTTTTCTTTTTTATTAGTTGGTTTTTAAACTAACCTGTGCCAATGTAGCCACAGTCAAACCAAATGTAAATGCAATTTGTGCCACTGTTGGCGAGTAATCATTGCCGCCCGTACAACTGCCAACACCGATCACTACCAATAGAAAAGTGCCAATCATTTCTCCAAACAACATGCGCCATATTTTCTTGTTTTCCGTTATATCGGTGACACCCACAAATTTTGACATTTCTGAAAGAATGTAAATCCATATTGTACATATACACTCATAGAAAAAACGTGCTAAAATCTAGATTTTACGTCCAAAATCAAATCATTTCAATCTTAATATGTAGTCTATTAAATACGAAAATTCTTAATTCAAGAATAAAATCTTTATTTTTTTAAGATCGCATTCAAGAACACAATCTTGAAAATTATGAATATATTCTTAAAAATTTAAGAATATAATCTTAATGAAGTTCTTGATTTGAGATCGGTTTTAAGAATGTATTCTTGTTAAAAATGCTAATTTGATTTTGAATTAGAATGAAATGCCCAAAGACGTAACCCTCATTATCATAATTTTACAATTAAACAGTTTTCATTTTATAACGTTTTTCGCTTCTCCTGTAATATTATGATAATGAGGGTTACGCCTTTGGGCATTTTAGGTGACGATATATATATTTGAAAAAAAGAGAAAACGCAATAATATAATACATACTTAAAATTATATCAACTTAGGTCTAACATACATATGTCTCCATTAATTATTGGATATAAATGTAAAGGAGGGCTAACAAAATCAGAAATTTTAATAATATGAATTTCATTGAGTAAAGAAACAATTTCATACGATTGGAAGGGTTTATCGAACTGTATTATTTGGATTGCGTTGCAAATAACATAAACTTCTTCGTTTTGAGTTAATAATATTTTGATTTTGTAAAGCAGAAAATTGGTTGTGTGAAGAGCTAAATAATAATTATTTTTATATAGTGTTCCTTTAAATGTGACTTGATCACATATTTTACAATGTTCAAAATTAATAGTGTTTCTTTTTTTAGTTGAAAATAATAATCTTCATTAGTTAAATTTATATATTTGAAAGACGTAATAGAAAATATTGGCTTCAGTAACTTCTCGTGTTCCAACAAAAAATGAGAAAATTTGACTCCCGTTTTAATTGCTAAAGAATAAAAATAAAAACTATGTAAGAGCCTTTTATGTCTACATCACTCATACCCTCAACTATTAAAAATGGTTGTACTGTCAATCCCGCTGAATAATACTTATCGATAACAATATCAATTTGTCTTCTGTAGTCATTAAATGTCTGCAATCGAAGGACAAAACTTTCCTGTGCATCTACTATGGTGACCTAAATATTTGTTTCAAAACTTGCACCAGGTCGGGACATAAAGGGTAAAACCCAGTAAGACCAATGGGCTGAACCGATTGTATTGAAATTTGAAACGTGAATATATCCATGCTTGAAAGCGTCAACAGGCTAAATATTTTTTACAAACTTGGACGAGGTCGGGACATAAAGGGCAAAAACCGGTAAGACCAAACGGTTGAACCGATTTTTTTATAATTTGAAACGTAAATATATCCATGCTTAACAACGTCTACAGGCTATATCTTCTATATGGGAAAAAAAAAATGAATTATTTGAACAATTTTCTAAATAACTGACAGCTGTTTTCAAAAAATCTTCTGCTTCTGTGTTAATTTTTTTTTGTTCATTAGAAAAAAAAAAACAAAATCTTTTTAAGTTATAAATATCCTTATATCGGTAATATTAAAACCTATCCATACGCTGTTCAATATTTTGATCCCGTTTATGGAATCCGAAAACAAGTTTTACACTTTTATAACGATCCCTATGAAACTTCGAAGGATATTTTTTCAAATATAATGAGAAGAACTAATCATTGTGATTTAGAAATAACACAAGTAACATCATATAGTGCTAATAATGCTGTTCTAAACTACGGTATTCACAATTCGGTTTAACAAAAATTGAAAGAGACGTCAGATCAAATTATTAAAGCAAATTGTAATTGTCTTATTCTTAATAATTGTGTTAAAAGCATTATTATAAAATTATTCAAGGAGTTTAGTTCATGGGCAATGACAACTGAGAAATTAAAAGAATGCTTTGTGTTTGCTGGTATAGAATATAAAGAACTTTTTAGGCATATTGCAACGAGGTGGCTCTCCCTATTACCAGCTATAGATCGCCTACTTTTTTGTTGTCCAGCAGTAAAAATGTATTTTTTGAAAAGAGGAAAAAATAAATAAAAAGCTTTATGGGAATTTCGACGATATCATTCGTGGAAGATGAATGTAAAACTGAAGGCTTATAGGAAGCATATTTATATTTTATACACAACATAATGCAAGAATTCCATACTACTATTTTAGCTATTTAGAAAATTGTTACGATTTTGGAGATGACTCTTTTTTTAAAAAAATTACATTCTTAAGTTTAAAAAAAACTCTATTTTTTGGGAAGATTTACAACAACTGACACAAATTCTTAAAATATCTGAAGCAATAGACAACGCTAAGTTATATAGCGATTATGCTGTCTTCGTGAAGTTTATGAACAATTACCGAAAGATTTGTCAAACGACAAAATATGTCCCATTTTTTTGCCAAAAGTGACAAGACTGAATTCGAAAATTTACGAAAAGTTGTATGTTTCGTGTTTTAAATACCAATAAGCAACGCCTTCTGCCAAAGAGTTTTTAGTGTATTAAGTAATCTTTACATCAAGGAAAGAAACCGAAAGTCATTCGACCTAATTAAAGCTGAAATATTAATTTGAACAAATTTACAGGAATCTTGTAAACATTTTCAAAATTTTATACAAACTTCCAAAGGTTTGGAATAGGCAAAGTCCGTAAGTTCAAATACAAAATATATGTGGCAGAAAATTATTTTTTAATAGTTATAAACACTTAAAATATTTGTTTTGGTTTAACTAATTTTTTTTTATTGATTTATGTCATAAAAAGTTATTTTATTTTGTTTAGTAACTTGTTTTTTTTAGTATCAAGATTTTTGTGAATAATCCAAATGCATATTTCTTTCAAAAAGTAATCGAACTTTAACTAATGATATCGAACTTTCCATAAATAACGATAATATCGAATTCGTAGATTCTTCGAAGAATCTGGGAGTAATATTCAATAATAAATTAACTTGGTCTAATCACATAACTCCGTCGTAGGTAGGATATTTGAAATGCTTCGAAATCTGTGGGCTGTCAAATATTCAACCCCTTTCAATATACGTATGATATTAGCCAAAACATATCTTATTCCCGTTTTGTTATATGGCTGCGAAATTTATGCAAACTGTGACAGTACTGACTTCAGAAAACTAAAAGTTGCTTACAACAATATTGCGGGACATGTCTTCAATAAAGAATGCCGGTAATCTATATCTATTTATTCATCTCAGATCTATAAAATGAGCTTTGAAAATCTTCTCAAATTTAAAATCCTTATTTTTTTACATAAAATTATCACATCAATGCAACCTGTCTACCTATATAGCAAATTAAAATTTTCTAGACCAAATCGTGGCAAAAGTATAATCCAAAACAGATTTAAAAGCCTTTTATCACAACACTAATTTTATATTTACGCCACTAGTCTTTGGAACCATCTTCCTAATCAAATTCAAATCATAAACAATGCAAACAAGTTTAAAAATGAGCTAAAGAAATACTATTCTTAAATATTCAATCTGTCACTTAACTTTTATTTTTTTTCTTTGTTTTTTATAAATTTACTCTGCTATTTTATACATTTGTAACCTACAATTTTAAAGTATTCTTAAAAATGTTGTTTTGTATTCTTTTATTTAATATGTATGTATACTGTTTTATATACCCACTAGCACTCCAATTTATAAGATTTTCATCTTGTTGTGCTAGGCTATCTAATAATAATAATGTCGTTCTATTATGAGATTTTGTGAATTACTTACTACCAGACAAATTTATTTATTTATTTTATTTATCCCATCGTTATCGTTGACAATTATATCAAGGCATCAAGAAAGTCTTAAAAAATCGTCGATCCCTAAAAAGTGGTGAATTTCTCCTGATGGAAAAGGAGCTTTGTTATTGATTTCTCGACAGAAGAAAAAACATAAATAATATTTCAGTTAATTGAATTGCTTTAAAAATCAAAGCCATAGAAATACTAAAATGCTTTATAATTGTGAATTTATTGCAAGTGATAAAAAAAGAAGACTTCTAAAAGAATCTGGATCTAACTTTGGTGATATTTTCAATGGGGACAAATCTGATCTTTATTGGAAAATACTAACAGATAAAAACCTCGTGCGTCAGGAAGAAAAATATTGAAGAAAACAAACAAAAAATAAACCTTTTCTACTTTTAAAGGCAAATAAGTAATGTTTCCTGTAAATTTTCTTCATTTAAATATATCGTATCTTCAAAAACACAAAAATATACAGTAACAAGTAAGAAAGTATAGTCGGTCAAGCCCGACAATATAATACCCTACAGCCAGTATATCTATATTTCATAAATTACCTATTATGGACCGGTCATCCAAAAATGTAGTGCCATGACTTCCGTGAATATAAATATTATGTATGTTATACTTTATATCGATATAAATACTTTTAAAAGATTTATGGAGGTTAAAGTGAATTACGGAAAATGTCTTATATGGGAGTTTTGACTAATTATGGGCCGACCATTATAAAATTAGGTGTCATTATTTCTGTATAAAAGAAACTTATTTGTGTCAAATTTTATTTGGATACCAACATTTTAAAGAAATTTATGACCGTTAAAGTGAATTTCGAAAGTGTGCCTTATATGGGAGCTACGACTAATTATGGACCCAACATAATAAAATTGTACCATATTAATTGTATATATTTGAAATATATTTATGTTCAATATTATTTGGATACCACTAGTTTTAAAAGACTTATGCTCTTTAAAGTGATTTTAGGAAATGGGCCTTATACGGAGGCTACGACTAATTATGGACCGATCTTGACAAAATTTGTAGATTTGATTTATTACTCATTTGTGGTGAAATTTGTTTGCATACTTGCATAATTCAAAGATTTATGATCGGCAAACCCCAATTTCGGGAGGACATTTGTATGGGGGACAGGTGAAATAATGGACCGATTTCCACCAGTTTCAATCCCATTAATCCTTGGACCGAAAAAATATCACGTACAAAATTTTATCGAAATATCTTCAAAATTGCGACCTGTACTCTGCGCACAAGCTTTACATGGACAGCCAGCCAGCCAGATGGGCGGACATCGTTAAATCGACTAAGAAAGTGATTCTGAGTCGAGCGGTATACTTTAAGGTGGGTGCTGGACCAATACTTATGGGCGTTACAAACATCAGCATAAATCCAATATACCCTCCCCACTATGGCGGTGTAGGGTATAAAAATTCTAAACAAATCACTCGTATGTGTTTTGAAAAATTTTAGCTTTTTTAATGAAAAAATAAATCCCAAAAAGTTCGAGTGCTACATTCGGCTGTGCTGAATCTTAAATACCCTCCACCTAAACGTATTAAAAAATACAAGAACTACACTGGTTATAGGACTAGAATATCCTTATTCTGTGTTTTCTATTTAGTCTTAGTGCAAATTTTATTAGTATTTATATTAGTATTAACGTGGATTTCGAGAATGGACCTTATGTGGGGGATATTGTCAAATATGGACCGATATTCTCAAAATCCAGCAGTTTGATTTAGGCATGTATGTAAATGATCCGTGTAAAATTTTGGATTGGTATCCTTATTTTTAAGAGATTTATGAGTATTAAAGTGATTTTCGGAACAGGGCTTTATATGGGGCATACGGTTAAAAATAGACCGAAATTAACAAAATTGTGTGGAATGATTTTTGTATATATGTAAATAATATGTAAAGTTTTGAGTTGGTACAGATATTTATACAATATATATAGGGATAAATGTCTTTTTCAGATGTGGTCCTTGTATGGGAGCTATGACCAAATCTGAGCCGACCATCATAAAATTTAGTACAACAATTTATTTGACTATAAAGATTATTTATGTCAAATTTTAGTCGTTTACCATTATTTATATCTGTTTTATACGTATTTAAGTGAATTTTGGAAGTGGACTTTATATGGAGTCTATAGTCAAACATGAACCGAACTAAAAAAAATTCGTTTTGCGATTTCTTTTGGCATAAAACTTATTTCTGCTGAATTAAAATTGAGCAATATTTCGGGAAGATTTTTGTATGGAGGCTATGAGAAATCATGTACCGATTCTTACTATTTTCCGCACACTTTCTTCTTTTATTATACAAACAACGTATACAAAATTTCATGGTATTATCTGCAATATATTTCAAAATATTACAATAAAATGGACAAAAAATATAAAATTTTTATGAAGGTTGTCTCACATATTGGTCCATAACTCTGGTTACCCGCAAAATAAAAAATATTCTTCTGGAAATTTCATTTAGTTGAGTTGTATAGTTTGGACGTGAGAGTGTTTTACACAGACGGACTTAGAATTTAATAAGGAGCAAGAAAATATATACTTTGTTGGGTCTCAGATGAATATTAAAAAAGTTTCACACGGAATGACAAACGTAATATACCCTCATTCACCACTCTTGGTGATAAGGGGAATAAAAATGAAATTTAAGGTTTGTATTTTAATCAACTGCGACAAAAAAGGGACGAATGTACGAATTTAATTGTAACATTTAGTATTTACTTACCAACTCTTTCAACCATTTTGTCCAACTGTTTTTTAAATGAGTTTGTGTTTAAACTGATAAGATTTTTATTGTTTAGTTGTTGTTATTTTAACCAATTTAAACACTTGTTGCTTTCGTTAAACTTAATAATAAATTTAATAATTTTTTATTGTTATTTATTTTGTTTAATGTTTAAAAGAAAGTGTTTTTATTATTTTAGGTGGGTGCTAAACTTAAAAATTTAAGATTCAAGCAACACAATCACGTTGTTTGTAACGCGCTCTTCAAGCGTAAACAGGCGTTTAAATACAATTTGCCAAAATTTTCTATTTCATAGATGTAATTTCACTTTAATTTAGGCACAGATTGATAGGAATAATTGACAACTATTTAATAATAGACACAGCGACGACTTTGATTGAATGGAAAACGAAAGTAAATTTAATATTATAGTTTTTTTTTTTAACCAACTACCAATGTTGCAGACCACAAAGTTTTGATAAAGATGGGTTGTTTTTTTTTTGCAGTAATAAACACTTGATTTTGTCTTTTTATTTTAATAAAGATGAATGATCGATCTATCAAATATTTGCTGCGGTTACAGATCCAATTTGAACAAAAATACACTTGTGACCCGAGTTAAATCAATAAATGACAACAAATCGTTAATATAATAAATGGACTTGAACAAATATAAATTTGCGAGTACGAACGACAGACACACAGTCAGTCAGTCAGCTGTCAGGGCAGGTTAATTCAAATAACTTTTCAAATTCCCTTTCACGTTGTTTACACGAACGTTGTTAAATCGCGAATAGATGCTGAAAACGTTTTGCGGGTAACTAAAATATACTTTTTCCATCCAAAAGCACGTACGAGTACTACGTACGGCCACATGAAAACGAAATTCGAAATTGCGCTTTCAAAGTAGCATTAAATTTGCGCGCAAGCTTTCTAGACAAATTGAAACAAACCAACAACCAACCACAACCATGAGTAAGTGTCTACAACCAAAGTCAGCTCAATTCAAATCCATAAAATGTTTTCAAGACATGAAACTACTAGTACACAAATTTAGCTACAGACAGAAAAAAAAAATTATTAAAATAAACAGCCATTAACCACTATTTACATTAAACAAGTAAGAAAGTATAGTCGGTCAAGCCCGACCATGTAATACCCTATACCCAGTATATGTACAAAACAGTTTTTCAGAAATGTGCGCTATATGGGAGATATGACATATTATGGACCGGTCATCCAAAAATTTTGTGCCAGGACTTCGTAAAAATTGTGTATGTTAAACTTCATCTCGATATAAATGCTTTTAAAATATTTATGAAGGTTAAAGTTGATTACGCGGATGGCTATGGGAGTTTCGACTAATTACGGACCGACCATTATAAAATTAGGTGCCATCATTTCTGTATATTATTTGTGTCGAATTTTATTTGATTACCAACATTCTTAAGAAATTTATGATCGTTAAAGTGATTTTCGGAAGCTACGACTAATTATGAACCGATCACAATAAAATTGTACAGAATTGTTTGTTACATATGGGATATATTTGTGTTAAATATTATTTGTATACCAACATTTTTGAGTGAGTTATGCTCTTTAAAGTGATTGGTGTGATTTGGCTTCATTTACCACTCATATGTGATGAAATTTGTTTGGTTCCTTGCATAATTCAAATATTTATGATCGGTAAACCCCAATTTCGGGAGGATTTTTGTATGGGGGCCAGGTGAAATAATAGACCGATTTCTATCAGTATAAATCCCATCCGTCCTTGGGCCAAAAAATATCAGTTACCAAATTTTATCAAAATATCTTCAAAATTGCGACTAGTACTCTGCGCATAAGCTTTACATGGACAGCCAGCCAGCCAGACGGACGGACGGACATCGTTAAATCAACTCAGGAAGTGATTCTGAGTCGATCGGTATACTTTAAGGTGGGTGTTGGACCAATATTTCTGGGCGTTACAAACATATGCACACATCCAATATACCCTCCCCACTATTGTGGTGTAGGCTATAATTATTTTGTTTCTTTTTGTCGTTCACAAATGAATGAATAAAAACTCAGTTGGAAGCATTTCTGTCTTGTTTTTATTGTTACGATTTGGCTTCTTCCTTTAAGATAGATAATATGAAATTAATCATATCATTATCATAAATACAAAACAGTGACAGGCAGAATTGTAGCAATAAGTTTTACTTTGTTTCTTTTTAATACTTAACAATTAAAAAATCAAATAATATCGTGTAAACGGTGTTTCGTTTATTCTTTTATTTGTTTTAATTTCACGGAACACACGTGACTGGTTTGACAGTTCATTATGGAGATCAGGGCTGCCAGATGAATTTCGGAAAAAATCGTCAAAATCCCGATAAAAAAGAAAAAAATCGTCATTTCGAATTTTAAAAATCGTCAAAAAAATCGGAAAAATAAAAAGTCACTATTTCTAATGGTATTTTGAAATTTTTATTTAAACGAAAACATAAAAATTCTCTTGTCTCTTGTACAATACATATCAAAATACATAAATTTTAACTTTTTACATAACAAATCACAAAACATATAATGTTAAACACAACTTATGTAATATTTTTATAATATCTTAGTCTGTTTTCACTTCTGACTCGTCAAGGCAAGTATTTTTGGATGAGAAGGGAAATAAGAACAAAAGGGGTAGAAAGTTGACGGTACTGTCAATTTTCATATTTCCTTTTGTTTTTTTTTCATGCATGTTGATTTACATTACAAAGTACGAAAATTGATTTAACGTATGTCAGGACAATTTATTTTATTAAGTTTTAAATATCATTTTGCGTATAGAATTCAATTCATCCATCATATACGAGAGATACTTATTTTCAAAGAATTCCGTATTTTTGTTATTTAAATTTATTTGGCTGAATATGCTTTCGACGTTTTGTTAAAATAGGAGAAGTTTTTGTAGAAGAATTTCCTCGTGGAATTCAGAAATTGTTTCCTCTTAAAATATTAGTTCGTGGAATTCAGTATTTAAAATTGATTTTTATGTTTACAGATAAATAAGTAATTTCGACTATCCTGTCTCAATATTATTTGGAATTATTTTACTTGAACTTAACAACAATAATTAAGAAAACACTACTATCACTTAGTTTTGTTTTTGAAATATGTCATGTTCTTCTTAATATTTATGATATTAAATGAGAACAATAGTTTTTGTCATAAAAAAAGAGAGAATTTGGTAACAAAAACATTAATAAAACTAACAAATGATAGAAATTTTTAATAATTCAGAAAATCGTCACTTTCAATGAAAAAATGGAGATACTTAGGCCGCACATAAAAAGGTCGAATAAAAACTACTCGAATTAAGCTACCTCACAATGTTAATAAAAAATCAGTTATAATTCATGTCTTGTTAGTCAACATTACTCACATAATTGACGGGATACCGGTAGCAATGCTCAAAAGACTGATCGAAAATTGGATCTTTTGAATGATGAACCTACAGCTTAGTAACGGCCAACATTTTTTTTTGAAATTAACTTTGAAATGTAGATGACAGAGATTGTTCTTTTGGATCATAATAAAGATTCTGACATCTTATTGTATTTTCTTTAAAAATAAAAAAATCCTAATCTTTTCAGACCACAGCAAAATCAACTATCGTTAGATATCAGAACTCTTCTGAATTATGAGACTCTCATCTCAAAGAGGCATTCAAGCCTTGACGCAACAAACCTACGAATACTCTTTCTGCTTTAAGAAAAACGATGTCCTTATAAAAATAACAATATTTAAAAATTGTGCCTCAAGCTTAATAAGAATGAATTGTCAGACAACTATCAAACGGTTTTGTCTCTCTCGATCTCCGTAAGTACCTAGAGAGGAGCTGGGTGTCATGGTTTTTGAAGAAACTCAAAACTTAATGATATTTCGAATTAATCAATTATATGTACATGGAATTTTCCGAAAAGTTCATTGAACTATTATTCCAACAGTCACTGACTTCATTTTTATAGGAACAATAATAATGTAGAACCACTTTATAGTTTTGAAAACAGAGACATCCACTTGAAATAATTTGGTGTTCCAAACATTTGTTTAAATAAAACTCTAAAAGATTTTAATGTTTTTCAGTCGACTATTCTTCGTACATTTACAACATATGTGGAACTGAGAAGTAATTTCAAATTCAATCCTTCATCCCAACTAGGGATGCCAATCCCGATCCCGAAAATCTCAGGATTTGTCGGGATTAATAAATCTGTAAGAAAATCCCGGAAGTTTTCCGAAAATTTTTTTTTGTGTAAAAGATCCAGACAATTGTTTTTACTTGCTTTTTTGGCATACACAAATACAAAACATCTACACTTAACATAAATCAATATGGACAGAATTGTTGCTATTCAATAAATAAATATTTTTGCGATTAAAATTAATTTTGGATTGCCAAACCCGCTGGAACACACTATTTGATATGTGTCAACGGTTTTTGGAACTGGGAATTCCAATAAAAAAAGCTTTAATTGATTTAAAAACTCAACAGATGACGGATGATGAATTTGCTTTACTTAAGCAAATAGTTGTAATTTTAAATCCGATTAAAGTAACAGCTGAAGCCCTTTGTCGCAGTGATATGATTCTCTGTAAAGCCGATGCTGCACTTTCATTTATGCTAGAAGTGATTGTAAATTAAGTGATGAACTGGCGAAAGCTCTCCTTAGATTTTTTGAAAAACCCAAAATTGAAATCAGAATTTGATAACAACGTAGAAATGTTTGTTATTCGAAATGGGGTAAAAATGTTGATTGCTCATTTTAAAGGAAATGAGATCTGTGGCTCACCTTCAAATTATTCTGTATATATGGGGGGTTTTTGAGGTCGAGAAATTCATTTTTGATCTTTATGTTTACCTATGAACACCACCAGAGGGCGTTTCATGCATATTTGTAATATTTTTCGTCTATTTTCCGAGAAAAAATGTTCGGTAAAATTGATATTTATTTTATTTTTTTCAACAGAAATTCAACCTAAAAAATAAGAACATGTGTAAAAAAAAAATTAATTTAGTGGAAGAAAAGCGGAATAAGTTATTTTTGAAAGTCTTTCTTGCTTTCAAGTCTGGGGAAAAAAAAATCATTTTTTGAAAAGTGGGAGACTCGAAAATCGAGATAGACCCATGGTTCCTTCACCAAAGTTGCTTAGAATTGTCCATAGAATCATCCTAGGGGGCGGCTCTAATCGACAAAAAATTTGGCCCGCCCTAATGTACAGTGTAAAAAACTATGTAATGTAATTTAGTTTTTAAACTTATTATAAAAATAAATGAAAAAACTATAGCTTTGAGACAATTTTTTGTTTTTAAACAAATTAATATTAAATATGTTACTTTTTTGTTTCTTTATTACTTTACTTCAATGAACTAATTTTTTTGTTATATTTTTATTTAAATTTATGAATTAACTAAATAGTTTTTTCATTAATATTGTAATTTTTTTAATATGAGACAAAAATCCCGAAAATCGCGATTTTGGGATCCCGGGATTCATTTATGAAATCCCGGGATTTGAAAAACCAGTCCCGTTTGGAATCCCTAATACATATACTAATACATATACATTTTAATAATTATGTTCTTTGTCTAGTTGTGAAAAAGAATATAGCCTATTGACATGGATCTAATCTCATGCAGATATCAACCAAACATATTGCGCAAGTCTCTTGCGCTGTTGTTTTCTTTGAAAAGTGAGTTTGAAAGGGGGGAAGCACAACATGTAAGAAATAAATAAAAGCAAAATGTAATAAAAGAAAACAAAAGAAGCTGAAGTCAAATGTCACATGTCAATCAAAGCAAACAAGGTCTTTGAGGTAAACGGTGCTCAATTTTAATATCTTTATATTTTATGTGATAAAAGTATAAAAGTTTTTAAATTATATTTCTAAATGCTATTATGAACTCTATGCAATGAAATGTTGCATTGCATACTGCGTTTATGAAAACAGCCTTTCTATGAGCAGTACAAACTTTGCATTTACTTGTTTTCATTACAACTTTTATTTTAAGTCATTTATTTTTTTATTTTTTTTTTATTTTAATAATTATTTCTATTTATAAATATATATTGTATATACGTATATATATATGTATGTATATATTTTGACAAAAAAGAATTAAAATTAAATTGTTTAAAATTTAATTTAAAAAAAAGTGGTTTTTAAATAATTTAGTATAAACCGATTATTAATAACCAATTTTTTAATTAACTATAAATTGGTTGGGAAATAAGTAATTAGTAGTCAATTTAAAAGTCATGCAGAGGTGACCAATTGACTACAGCCTATGACATGCCTATGTTAAAATAATGAGTCGACGACAAGAAAAAAAGTCACTTAAGCAACTAGTTGTGTTTATTAAAAAACCAGTTTGAAGTTACTTAAAAATGTGTTTGACTTCCTACAGGGTTTGTCTAGTTGTGAAAAAGAATATAGCCTATTGACATGGATCTACCTACGTTTTTAATTTCTTCAAAATCGGTTCAGCCGTTGGGTTTTACCGGTTTTTCCTTTCTTCAATATATAGCCCGTTGACGTGTATAAGCATGGATTAAAGAAAATCTGGTGGCAACAATTTAGTTTTCTTTTGAGCTGCGCAAGTGTATTGAAATGTTGTCCAACAGTTAATACGATTAAGCCTTTCTTAGATATTAATTCATGATAGGCAGTTAAAGGTATCTTCTAACGCTTCTTAACTATATTTTATTATTTGCTTGTCACTGTAAATAATATACATATATATTTGTTAAAGTTACAACGTATCAACAGTTGGTTTATTGAACAAACAATTTAAGCAATGGAACATTTTTTATAAATATTTCCTCTACTAAAAATTTCCAAATTCTTAACCTGCTTTTATTTTATTAATGTTGATTGTTGTCATAGCGAAAAAAGGATTGTAGGAGTAGAGTAGATTATTAGTAAAGACTTTAATAAATTTATTTCACTAATACGATTATAATTGTCATATAAAACAAGGTTTCGTTTTAGTTTATTGGAAGATATTAAAAGTCAATCTCAATTCCACCTTTTTGGTCACATTTTCTTCAAAACTTTGTTTCGCAAATATCTAATATTTTTGTTACAAAATTAAACAAAATGCAACCACCGCAAAATATTTTATTTAAATCATTTGTTGTCTCCAATATTATTATGAATAAAGATTGTTGTTAATAATTACTAAGTATGTACTTTGTATATATTTTGAACTCAACGAGCCGTTAAACGAATTTAGAACGGAGTTAGAACAAATACAAATACATAACAAACCACTTAAGTAGCCAATTTAAAAATTTGTAAATCATACACCGAAGACATTATAAAAAATTGCTTAAAACTGATTTTCTACGAAAGCTATTGCTAAAAATAGGGGAGAGGGGGCACCTTTGAACATTTTTGCTTTCAAGCCACATAAAAATTTATATTTTTGAATTATTGACTTTTTACATAATTTAACTAATATGTATGGAAATAAATTTTTAAGTCTACAAGTAACTTATTTTTAGTTCGATTTATATTTTTTTTAATGTATGAAGTCATTGTGCTCAAATGTGCTCCCCATACGGGGCAGCATTGAACTAGGCTGGGCAGCTTTGAACGGCAATTTTTTCTTGTAGCGCTTATGTCCAAAAATAACATAAACAGTTATATTTTTTATATATATAATAAATTCGATTTAAACATAAAAACATAAACATTAACAATTAAAAATAAAAAAAATTCAAATCAAAAATAAGTTTCATATTATTAAGACGGAAAAGGCCTTGCGATTTCAGGTGACATTACATTTTCCTTTAACCCTAATCCTGTATTTTGGGCAAATTTTGCCCAAACGCGTTTTCAACTCAGCATATCTGGCGTGTATTTAGTAGTATCGGTATGAAACTTCTTGACAATTAGTCTTTTATGTATATTTAGCAGCGCTGTTAAAATTTATATTGTGGCTCCACAAAAAGGCACCCCTATAAAAAAGTAGCAAATCTTGTATTTTGGGCAAATTGTGCCCAATACAATTTTATTACTTTTTGTTACAAGTATTACATATTATTTCTATATGGGAATGATTTTTGCACACAAATAATTTGCAATTCATACATTTTGTATTATATTTAGTACTGTTAGACTTATTTTCACGTTGTTTTTTGTATTTTGGGGAATCCCCAACTTATGCACACTTGTACGACAAATGTGGCAGCTCATTGGTTGGCAGAAAAAGGACCAACTCAATATGCCATTGCACGTGTTAGTGATATCAAATCCACATTTGAGTTGTTTATGACAAAGGAAATGCAAACTATTATTATAAAGATGACAAATATTAAAGGTAATTTTCAGCGTATTTTCTACAATATTGCGCACTACAAACTTATTTATACATGTCTACATAGGCACCAAAGTGTTTGGAGAAGCTTGGAAGGAAATTAACCCTGCATCCTTGAAGGCATATTTTGGATTGATGTTATTAGCTGGCGTTTATCGTTCTTGTGGTGCAGCAATGGAATGTTTATGGGACGATGTGAAAGGAAGGCTCATATTTAAAGCAACAATGTCGCTGCGTAGATTCCAAAATATTAGCAGAGTTCTTCGATTCGACGATAAATCAGATAGAGCGGATCTACGAGCTCGCGATAAGTTGGCACCTATAAGAGTTTTGTGGGACAAATGGGCTAATAATTTGAAGATTATGTATAATCCAAACGAATGCGTGACAGTCGATGAGCAGCTAGTGGCATATCCAGGCAAATGTCCATTTAGGCAATATATTCCTTCGAAGCCAGCGAATACGGAATTAAAATGTGGGCACTATGCGACTCTAACACCAACTATGCCTGGTCTATGCAAGTGTATATCGGACGAAATCGTAATTGCGTTCCTGAAAAGAATCAAGGCATGCGAGTGGTACTCGAACTTGCAGAAGGACTCAAAGGCCGAAATTTAACTTGCGATAACTTTTTTACCTCATATGATCTTGCTGCTGAGCTTCTGAAAAAGAAAATGACTATAGTTGGGACTGTCCGAAAAAATAATGTCCACATATTTTGGACATGAGAAAAAAACCTGTCTTTTATTTAGAGTTCCTTTTTGAACATAAAAATAAAGTAACATTAGTAGCTTATGTTCCAAAGAAATATCGGTGCGTATATCTAATAAGCACATTACACCAAGACGCACAAATACACGATAACCAGTCAAAGAAGCCAGCAATAATAGAGTATTATAACCATACAAAGGCAGGGGTGGATAGACTCGACCAACTGGTTGCCACATATACTTGTAAGCGGAAAACTAATAGGTGGCCTGTAGCTCTATTTGCAAATATGCTTGATGTATCCGCATGCAATGCTTTCGTTATTTGGACAGCAATAAATCCCGAGTGGAACAAATCAAAGCATTTTCGTCGCAGGCTATTTTTGGAAGAACTGGGATTTGAGCTTTTGGAGGATGAAAAGCAGCAGTGTAAGATACAGCCATATGGTACTGTCGCAATGAATCTACATCACCCGCAAAAAGAGAAAAATACAAAGAGAAGCCGTTGTCACTTCTGTGAAAATAAGTCTAACAGTACTAAATATAATACAAAATGTATGAATTGTAACTTATTTGTGTACAAAAATCATTCCCATGTAGAAATAATATGTAATACTTGTAACAAAAAGTAATAAAACTAGTAAAATTGTATTGGGCAAAATTTGCCCAAAATACAAGATTCGTTCCTTTTTTTCTTTACAGGATGAGGGTTAAAGCATCATGATCAAGAGAGAATCAACAATGTTTGGTACTTAGGTTGATAAATTGACATACTCAAAGGTGCCCCTTTTTCTTTGTTCAAACCTGAACTGGCTTGCCATTTCACGGAAATTTATAATAAATATTTTTTTTTACATAAATATCAAATAATTTAACTTAATTTTGTTTGAAATGAATTTTGGACTGCAATAAATTTCTTTCAAAAAATTAAACGATTACTGAATATTTCTAACACTCTTACAAAAAAAAAATGAAAAAATTTACAATGGCACTGCGAAAACTTGTTCACCCAACTACATTCGGTCGACGACTGAAAAAACTAGCAAAAGTTATTGACGTTGCTAGAAAACAAGGTTGCCATGTAAAAAACTCGGTTAAGGGTCGGAAAAAATGTAAAACTGAGCTTTTATCAACATAGTTCAAAGGTGCCCCGTGTTCAAACGTGCCCCCCTCTCCCCTACTTATTTGTTGTATACATTTGGATAAATGTCAGCAGAATAAAATATAGAAATAGTACCGAAATGACATTAAATATAAATAACTTAAGTTTAAAGGACGAAAAGCTGATGTTTATCTGTTGCAGACATATTTGTATTTCAGATATGTTCAAGAATGACCCATACATTTCTTAATGTTGTTGACGTAAGCTGTAAACCTCTTGTGATTGCACCGATAGAAGTTATGATTCATGATTAATTTTCTTTCTCTATAAACAAGATTTGAATTTGCTGAAATTTGTGCAATAAAGTCTTGTCAAAAATAAACGAAACATTTTTACAGGATACAGTTTTCTGACTACATATAGATTCAGCGCCAAAATAACTATTCATCTTAGTATCTGTTCTAAAGTGAAGCGTATCCAAGAGAGAGCATTCTGCATCGACCAAAACAAAAAGTAGTTGGACGATACAAGGTTTGTACACTTTTTTCAAATATATTTTTAACAGGTATTACAACACGTGGCCGAGCGTTGTCATGTTGAAATATTACGGTTTATTCTAGTCGTTTTCCAGACAATGCTCGCTTCAAACTTCTTCTTTTCAGGTTCACCGTGATAGAGTGATAAAATTTTAGCAGCTCATAATAGATAGGACACTGTTGGTCGCTGTAAATGCAGAGCATTACCTTAACGTCATGGATATTTGGCTTATGCTTCGGGTTAACGTAATGGATCCATTTTTCATTGTACGCAATGATTCCAATTTCCCTGATTTTCGATGAATCCTTCTGCTAGCAAACGTGTTGTGGGGTTTGACAATAATCTTCATGCTTTTAATTCTTGATCTTCAAACTTTTTTGAATAGCCTCGGCGATGTTTGTTTTCCGTGTCAAAATCATCACTTCTGAAACCATGGTGTAATTATACAAGGTGAGTGCAAATCGGCAACAAATACAACACTATACAGAAACAACAGGCATTTTGTTGGTGTAAAATAATGTACTACTGTCAAAAACACTTGAAAAAGTATTACTTTTGACATAAGTAGATTGTAAACAAAGTCAGTCAGCTGTGCTACTGCACTCACCTTTTATAGTTACACCATGGTTCAATAACTAATTAATAACTAACATATTTCACACTTTTCACTTTCAGCTGACCAGTTTTTGTTCAATTCTCTTTTGAACTTGCCATTTCATTCACATACATCAATTAAATTTTCGTACTTTTTCATGCAAATTAACATGCACGAAAGAAAAAAAAAACAAAAGGAAATAAGAAAATTGACTAGTACTGTCAACTTTGTACCCCTTTTATTCTCTTTCCCAAAAATACTTGCCTTGACGAGTCAGAATTGAAAAGTGTGGAATCGGACTATGGTAGTGGTTTTGGAGGATTACGGTAGAATCCGGTATAGTGGGCTTTTATCGAAACATAATGCGCAATTACAGAGTTGTTATATAAAACTTTCTTCTACTTTCACCACCTTTCCATTTTCAACTATTCCCTTTCCAAAGAAAGTAACGCAAGTATACAAACTTTCCTATTCGTATTTATTCAATTGTGAAATTGGCATAATGAGGCAGTTCCTGAGTGAGGGAAGAATCACTCAAATAGGGATTCAGTGTTACCTTTTCTTTCTTATAATACTTTTGATTATTCTTAATTAAGCAATTTAGAATTATTTATATTAAGTCTTAGTGAGAATTTAGTGGTAGTTGCATTAATTAATAAGGTTCTTAAATGATAAACAATTTGAAGAATATTTACGCGAATATAAATGCTTTAAAAACATTGATAGCAGTCCTCTAATAGTGGTTAACGACAAAGTCTAGTGACGTCCAACAAATAATTCGATTGCGGTCAAAGAATTTTTATTGAGTCTTCAACAATTACTAATGAATAATTCGGCAAACATAAAAAATATGTATTATAAAAGATAATTCTTAAGATGAGGCGGGAAAAATATTATTCCCTGCCTGCTATCGTCAGCTTTATCATACAATCCACGTAGTTTATGATACAAGAGGAATACAACATTACGTTTTTGACCGGTAATAATGGTTTAGAAATGAGTATGTATGTTTGTTTGTATGAATTTAATTTGTGTTTTAAAGCGAACAGCAGTTTTTTTTATTTAATAGAAAAGAACATTAAGAAATATCATATAATTATTAAACATTTTTTATTTTTTGCCCATTAAGTATTGTATTACATTATGTTCTTTACAAAATAAATATAAACAATTTATATAAATGATATAAAGTATTTAGAATTTAACGCGCTCATTGACTCGCTAATTGCCAAAAAAAAAATATTAATAAAATATTTTAAGCAACGCAATGTCGACAAATAATAGAACTTAAATAAATAATTCCCATTAAGTGACATTAAATTGTTTATGTTGTTGCGCATATAAATAACGATTAAATGAAATTTAAATATTATTTCATAGCAATAATTATAATGTTCACCAAAGTATTTCAAATGAAAAATGTATGTATTTAGTATATGAAACATGTCTAGAAACTACAAAAACTAAATATTTCTATTCTAAACCTTTGTTCCCACACTCCAGTCAGATCACACCAATCAAATAAACTGATTGTCATGTGCAAAAACAAAAAACAACAATTATTTAATATTTAACACTACAAATGATTTTCACAGCAAGTGTACTTGCTTCAACAGCCTGTAACTGTTTTTATTTTCAAGCCTAAAAGTATGCTAAGGTTTTTCCAAAACAAATGAGTAACTAACAGCGTTGTCAACTTGGTGCGTTTTTTGGTGCTTTTTTAAATTTTTTGTGCTAAAAATTTCTTAGTTGGTGCGCGGTGCACTTTTTTTAATTTTTTCGAAAATGTGATGAAATCTTAATTTTTACTAATTTTTAATTGCAGTTTTTTTATAATTCATTATCATGAAATCTATACGATGAAAAAGGACCCCATTAAATTTCTTAGTTTGAAAATAAAATGAAAATAAAAATTCTTGTATAGCATGATGGTTTGGTCTAATGAACTGTAGACGAACAACCAGGGTTACAGTCCCAGTGGAGCAATAACAAATTTTATTGAAAAAAAAAATTAAAATACGTAATTACTTAAAATAAAACAAAAATAATTAAAAAAAAGTATTAAATATGGAAATTAGCCCTTTTTACTAAGTAGTACTTGAGTTTCGAATAGCATATTGTGAGTTAAATTTTGAGTGGTTAAATGCTTATTTTATCTTTATTAGCCGGTTTATAAACAAATGCTTTTATACTATTATAACCTTTAATATTAATCGTTGATCTCTTTTTAAAAAGTTTTATATAGAATTTATGAAATTAAAAAAAAAAAAATAATTACACACATATTCGTACAATGGAATATAAACAAATTTGTTTAGTTTATTTTTTTTGTTTTTGTTAAGTTTTATTTTTTTTCTAAAAACACTGAACAGTAGAAGACTGTTTTATTGTTATATTTATAATACAAAATATTATACTTTTTATGTAAAATTTATTCAATAAACATTTTAAATAAAATAGAAATTCTAAACTTGGTGCGTTTTTTTTCATCTTGGTGCGTTTTGAAATTTCAAAGTTGACAATGCTGGTAGTTAAAGGTACGGTCACACTTGACAAAAGTTTACCCAAAAAAGCGTAACCACTTATTTTAGCAGAAATTTGTTTGGCGTTGTTTACTTCTCAAGAGTTTTGCAAGATCAAACATCATCAAATAAAATAAGACTAAATATTTGTTGTGTCTTGTCCTAAATAAACGAAGTTATTTTTAATTAATAAACGAGTTCAAAAATATTTTATTTAGTGATTACGTCTTTTTCGGCAAATATTTGCCAAGTGTGACCGCACCTTAATAAAAAATGTAATATTTGTTTACTAATGCATTTTAACGTTTTTTAATATTTTACTCAATCAAATCTCTTTATTTGTTTTTATACCCTACACCACCATAGTGGGGAGGGTATATTGGATTTGTGCTGATGTTTGTAACGCTCAGAAATATTGCTCAAACACCCACCTTAAAGTATACCGATCGACTCGGAATCACTTCCTGAGTCGATTTAACGATGTCCGTCCGTCCGTCTGTTCGTCTGGCTGGCTGTCCATGTAAAGCTTGTGCGTAGAGTACAGGTCGCAATTTTGAAGATATTTCGATAAAATTGGGTAGGTGATATTTTTTCGGCCTAAGGATGGATGGGATTGAAACTGGTTGAAATCTGTCCATTATTACACCTGTCCCTCATATAAATGTCCTCTTGATATAGGGGTTTACCGATCATAAATGTTTTAATTATGCAAGTATCCTAATAAATTTCATCACAACTGAGTGGTAAATGAAGCTAAATCACATTAACAAATTTTTTGTTGATCGGTCCATAATTACTCGTAGCTCCTATATAAGGCCCACTTCCGAAAATCACTTTAAAGAGCATAACTCTCTCAAAAAAACTTTCTTATATACAGAAATAACGACACCTAATTTTATAATGCTCGATCCGTAATTAGTCGAAACTCCCATATAAGACCCTCTCCGTAATTCAATTAAAGTTCCACAAATCTTTCAAAAGTATTTATATCGAGATAAAGTTTAACACATATAATATTTATATTCACAGACATCATGACACTAAATTTTTGGATGATCGGTCTACAATAGGATATATCTTCCATATAACGCCCATTTCTGAAAAACTGTTTTATACATATACTGGGTGTAGGGTATTATATGGTCGGGCTTAACCGACTATATTTTCATACTTGTATTTTATTCTAACTTAGTCATTGTCAGATATTAATATTCTATAAACAATAAATATTTATATGTATAAACCAATTAGGTGCAAACTCATACTGGCAATTTTTGTTAAAACTATTTACATATTAGTAATAATTTTAAAGTTTTATTGCTTTAATCATTAAATAGCAAACGACATTTTTTAATAAACAATTAAATAATAGCAGAAAATTGTAGTTTTGTAAATAATAGATTATATGTATATGTATTTCATTGGAAGTGTTTAGATACACATAGATACTTGAGTTAATTTCAAAGATTAAATAGGTACTTGACAGAAGAGTAAAGGAATTAAGTGTTTTAGATAATAAAAATGTATACTAAAATGTCTAATTATATACAAACTATCAAATGTTAGTATTATTTCCTCTAAAAACACTTTTACAAAATATTAAAAAATAACCAAAAAACTAATTCCATTAAAAGTCTGTTGCCAACTCACTACTTTTAGAACTTTGCAGAAATATGTTTAGCAGTTAGTGAAAGCCATTCATTTTATAAAATTTTGTCATTTGATACTTCAGCTAATTAAAAGAAGGGTGCGATTTATCATTTCATATCAGGTGACGTTGTTGGCTTCATAAATCTATAAATTAATTTAAGTGAACTTCCTCTATTATATTGGGATAGGTTAATGTACATAAATCTATAAAAAAAAACACGCATCGAAAGATAAAGTTCAATTGAGCTGTAAAAAAACTAAAGGAAATTTATACTTTTTTACTTGTTGTTTAAAATATTAAATTAAATAAAAATAATTTAATTTATTGCAAATTGAATAGATAACGTATTCAATTTGCTGAAACTATATTTTTTCTACTCAATATTATTTTTGTTAAATATAAAATCTAAACGAAATTTTGTATGTAGAATTCCAAAATTATTTGTACTTTTATTTCGTTTTTATTGAAACAATTAACGTAACGTATTTGTCATTTTTTACAAATTATTTGGTTTTTTATTCGAATAATAATTCGACTATTTTTGTGAAAATTCAAAGTAAAACTCACAATTATTTAATAATATTTTTTGAAAATTTTTTTTCGAAATCGAAATGTATTCGGTTTTTTTATTCGAATAATTTTTTAATTTATTTTAAATATCTTAAAAAAATTACGATTACGATTTCGACTTTTATGATTAAAAAAGTATAAGTAAAGCTTTTTATCAAGTTTTTTTTTCAGATTATTATTTTTATACCCTTCACCACTACAAGTGGAATGAGGGTGTATATGTGTATGTATGCATGTATGTAAGTATGGCTTTGCGTATGTAACTTTTAGAAATAGTCGTCTGAGACCCAACAAAGTAATTTCTTGGTCCTTTTAAATTCGAAGTAAATTGAGCTATGTCCGTCTGTCTATGAAAAAATACTCTCACGTTAAAAAACCTGTTTATAATTCTCCTAAACAGTTTGGTATTGAAAATCAGCAAAATCGGTATAGTAGAACCAGAGTTATGAAACAATATGCGAGACCACCTCCAAAAATGTATAGTTTAAGCAAATGTTTTGCATATAAAGCAATTTTGCACAAGTTATTTCTGTTATTGTTGTAATATATTTCGTTGTTCACTGTAAACACTCTCTTATACATATTTTGTTTATATTTGAATTTGATATTTTTTATATATTTGAAATAATTGTTAGTCAAAGAAAAAATACTTAGACGTGCACACATATTTCCTTAAATAAATTAAATTTTTATAAATAAATACGTTGGTTTTCCACTTACATATTTTAAATATAATAATCTAAAATAAAAGTTATAAAAGGATCAACCTTAATAAAAATAGTAACAAATAAAAAATCCATGAATATCCAAAACCAATATTCTGTCGAACCATAATTGCAAAAATACATATTCTGGATCGTTATAGATAGCGTAGTTGGTATGACAATATCTGTTGAAATCAACAATCCCAAGCCCTCTAAATAATTCAAAAACTTTATTTAAATATCAGGCCCGTTTATGTCGATTTTAAATTAAAATTAACAAGTAAGAGTGCTATATTCGGCTAAGCATGTGGATGCATAATTATATTATATACATATGGGTATTTCTACAGAAAGGTCAACCGCTACCAAAATATTAAAGTTGAAGAAAAAAGACTTTTCAGAGAAAATTTAGTTGGTTAATGCATTTGATTTTAAGAATATACCTAATTAAATACATATTACCATTTGTAATTTAAGAAAAGTGGTATGGAAGCATTTTTTTTTTGTTTAAGTGTTTTTAATTGGCATTTTTCCTTGAGTTATTTCTAATGGCGTTTTCTTTTCTGACAAAAATGTCACACGTTTTTCCCATTTCGCACCTTTTTTAATTTTTTTGTGTTCTTTTCTGAAAAAATGTCAACACTGCTAAAGTGTAGTGTGTTCTTTTCTATAAATGTCACACTATAAATTTAAAAAATGGTGCACCTTTCACACTTTGTATTTTTAGAGGGGGAGAATCGCACGATAAAACAGCTGACATTTGTTTTGTTTATGAATGTGTATTTGTGTTAAGAAACAAAAAAAAAATATACAAAATGGAAAATATTACTACTTTTTTATGTGCTGAAAAAATTTTGGATGACTTGTTGGATTAATCTTTATCATCTGATGATAATAAAATATTTTATATGATTATGGAAAGAAATCCACAACCGTGAGTGAAAGGCTTTGTAAAGAACGTAATTAATGAATACTCTGAAGTTGATGTATGTCAATATCTCCTACTTCTTATATATGGAATGTATGTTTATATATATAATTTTTATAGTTTGAGAAGAATTTGCGTATTAGTCGGGAAGGTGCCATGAGTCTTTTTGATAAATATTCATTGTCTTATTTCAAGCGATCTTACCAGGGAGCTATCTGCTTCTTTTTTAACAAAAAAAAAACAAAAACAGCTGTACATGAAAATAAAGTGTTACACTGTTGTAATTTTATGTTCTATTCTGACCATTAAAAATGCGACATATTTAAAATGTGGGGTAAACATTATAAAAATGTACATAATAAAGGTGTAACATTTTATTTCAGAAAAGAAAACACCATAAGTGTTACATATCATGTCGATTGCACTCTTCTTATAGACTACATATACCAACAATAAATATTTAAAAACACCACAGTAGAGATCAAGCAAACTCAGCATAACGGTATAATTCAAAGATTATTTGTACTACATTCTTCTGTCCCTTTCGCGACCGAAAATAAGCATTTGTGTTTAGTTCTCCGTGGCCGTTGATCGGAATAGTTTGATATTTACAATTCAAAACAAAATAACCGAGATAATTAAAAAAAACCAAACCTAAAACATTTTGATCCATAAATTTTTTTATTGATTTTTAAAGTGTGTCTCGTTCGCGAACGTAAGTATTAAATTTTTCAGAAAATAATAAATATTGTGATAAAAATAAAATTTGTTTGTGCAGATGGAGAGTCGTTGTGGAGGTAAAGAAATTGCCCAAAAGAAATACATGGAAGGAATAAAAAACAATCTCATTAAGAAGAAGAAGTACCTAGAGAAGGCGGCAGATAGAATGAAAAAACATCGCTCAAAGCTAAAACAATTGGCGAGTAATAATAAGAAAGTGCTTAACAGCTTACGTCAAAAGGAGCGTATAAAGAAACAAAAAATGCGCCTACGTATAGCAAATGAAAGAAAGGAGATGAAGATTACTTAGATATCCATGGAGCTGAAACTGTAATATCTTTTAAAATTAAAATAATAATTCTTTTATTTTTGTTATCATTGCAATATATCTTGTTTTATTTATTTTTTATACTTATAAATACAAAATTTTAAACCTAAAAAATTCCTTTGAAATCATTGTCCCGTTCGCGATGCCCCGTTTGCAATTCTTAAAAAAATATTAAAAAAAAAAATAATAATAAGGATAATTAAAAAAAAAATGCTAAATAAAAGCTTTATATCTCTGCTTTAGTTAAAAAATAATCTCCATTTAATAAACTGACAAAATTCGCAGAGTTTTAAACAAAACCACACACCGAAAAAAATGACTTACATTTTTTGTCCCGTTCGCGATCGCAAGTTTATCCAAAATATTTGGAGAACGTTCATATTTTATAATTTTCTTTTTGTTCTCAAAAATTGGTCTACTAAAATGCTATTAAATATGTATAAAAAGTTAAAAAAGAATTTGAGTTTTCATATTTTTTTTTTCAAGTTGAGTGCGTACGAATGTCCCGTTCGCGATCCTGGAAATGCCCATATACATATTATATTAATACACTTTGTTTGATAGTTTTTTTAATGCAATTTTTAGAGGTTGTCGCGGATTTATACTCATATCTCCGTTACTTATGGACGGATTTTGCTGATTTTAAATAGCAAACTTCTCGAAAGCATGTCTGACAGAATTATTGAAGATTTGGATCCCGAAGATATCTGTGGACTTCAGAAAATTGACTTCAACATACAGACAGACAGACAGACGGACATGGCTTAATAGACTCCGCTATCTATAAGGATCCATAATATATATACTTTATAGGATCGGAAAATTATATTGAGGAAATTACAAACGGAATGACAAACTTATATATACCCTTCTCATGAAGGGGAAGGGTATAAAAATGGTAAAATTATCAATCATCATTGCTATTATTGCTAAAACAATATAAACAATGACAAAAAGAACAGACAACTAATTCCATATTCTAATAAAATTGTTGAACAATGTTTCAAATTGGTGCATATATTCCGTTAACTTTGCAGTACACCAATACCTAACTTTGCATCGGGGTTACGTTCCAAAAAAAAACACGAAGCAAAGTAAATTAAGATTTTCTATAGCAAACCATGTAAAGATCAAATTTAGGTTCCAGGCTTACGGCTTTATTTCACAAAAATTGCAAATTCTGGTAGCAATTGTCTGTATTACTATCGCTAGCATTATCGTTGGATAATGCTTTACTTTTTATGTCATCAAATAAGATTTTTGCTTTTGTCTGAATTACCATTTTACTTAAGCAGGATTTAATTATGTTGCAGATTTTGTAAAATTTTAAACAAAAAAAATAAAGACTTGAACCCAAACAACGCAACCTCGAAAATCTAACGATTATTAATTAAGCAGCGACACACGTTCGTAAAAACGCAAAACGAAACGACGAAAACCGAGGTATAGGTGTATAGATGTTGGTCGTGTATAATTTAGGGATGGACAGAAAACATAGATGTTTTAAAAACACTCGATGTATTGTGTCGAAACATCGATATAATCCGATGTTTTTTTTGCTCCTAAACAATCGCAAAACATCGATGTTTTCTTTCGATGCATCGAAATGACAAATTCTATACAGAACGTATATATTGGTATATAAACGTGTATACATATCTAACATTTAGACCCTCGATTCAAAAAAATACACTTTAACGATCAAGGAACTAATGAAAAATCCTCTTTTGCAAAATGAAGATATTGAATCTGACTCAGAAAAATCCGATAAAAGTGAGGATACTTTTTCATTATGGACTGGACTGGTTCATAGAAAGTGGAAAAGCAACAAAACTGAAGATATATTGTCTGATGAACTTTAAGTTTATTTGAGGACTCCTGTTGGAAGACTGAACGAAAATCCGTTGGATATTTGGAAAGATTAATAATCCCAGTTTCCTAAGCTTTACAAGATCGCTTTTAAATACCTTCCAATGGTGGGAACATCGGACTCAACAAAGAAACAGATTGAGTGGTGAAAGACTAAACAGTATTGAAAAAAAGTATTGGGATATGTAAAATAAATTTAAAATTTTTCGAAAATATAATAATAATAAATAATTAAAACAAAAACAATCGATGTATAAAAAACATCGATGTATTTTATGAAATATCGATGCAACATCGATGTATGTTTGTGATGCATCGCATCGAAAAAAACATCGCTGTTTTTTTACAGTGTCCATTCCTAGTATAATTACATATTAAGATGTAAATAGTTATTTGAATTCTTGATGTGTAATATTAAAAATTTCCAGCTACGAGGTCTGCCAATTTTAAGACGCATATTATATACATACGAGGTCTGATAAAAAAAAACGTTATTTTAAATTTTTTCAAAAACTATTTATTTATTCATCAATAACTATCTTGTCCCCTTCATAGTAATCCCCCTCAGATATAATACACGTATGCCAGCGTTTTTTCCACTCCTCGAAACACTTCTGAAACGCGCTTTTTGGTGTCGCCAACAGCTCCTGTTTCGATTTTTCTTTTATCTCCTCAATCGTAGCAAAACGCTTTCCTTTCATCGGTGTCTTCAGTTTTGGGAAGAGTAAAAAGTCAGCGTGGGCCAAGTCTGCTGAATACGGTGGTTGAGGCGTTATCATGCCTTTTGTTTTTGGCCAAAAACTCACGCACAAGCAGAATTACTTTGAAAACGCTTTGAAATTTGAGAAGGCTTAGAACAATCTAAAGACTGTTAGTAGGGAAGAAATTCAGTATTTGAGATACAATTAGAATACTCTCAGAAGAAGAAAGCGTATTAGTACGAGTACGGTGGAAGATGGTAATTATATGTCCTAGAAGGATGATAAAACGCATAATGAATAAAAATGTAGATGTTGAAATGAAAATCTCAATTTTTTAGGAATAATGAATGAACACACAAATTTTAAATCCTATTTTTAATAGTTTGTTCAATGCAAGTACATACAAAATATGGTCGATTGTTTTCCATGCTGTAGAGGGCATTTTCGTTTGAGTTGGCTGTTCCTGGCAGGGTCAACTCTCTGCCTCTCCTTAAGGACGGTTACAATTTTCCTATCATTGAGAAAGGTGGTTGCTGAAACTTGTACGTAAGGGCTATACTATGGCCGTTCAAAATCCACATACATTTGCTCCCATATTGCGCTATTGGTGGTTTACGTCAAAGTCTTTATATTCCTCAGCAATGTTGCCTGAAGACTTTTTGAAAAATTCCTCTTTTTCACTACGCCAAAAAAATAATGGAATTATCAGTAAATAATAATTTTTAAGTATTGTTTTATAATGAAATTTAATTTGTACAATTTGTTTATCAGGTACAATTATAAAAACAAAACAAAAAAAAATTAATTTAAAAAATAAAAACAAAGTGAATAACAACAAATAAGAAATTATAGTCGGTCAAGGCCGACCATATAATACCCCGCACCCAGTATATGTATAAAACAGTTTTTCAGAAATGGGTGTTATATGGGAGATATAACCTATTGTGGACCGATCATCCAAAAATTTAGTGTCATGATGTCTGTGAATATAAATATTATGTTAAACTTTATCTCGATATAAATACTTTTAAAAGAAAGAAAGAGAGCTTAAATTGAATAACGGAGAGGGTCTTATATGGGAGTTTCGACTAATTATGGACCGACCATTATAAAATTAGGTGTCGTTATTTCTATATATAAGAAACTTATTTGTGTCAAATTTTATTTGGATACCAACATTTTTAAGAAATTTATGATCGTTAAAGTGAATTTCGAAAGTGGGGCTTATATGGGAGCTACGACTAATTATGGACCGATCATAATAAAATTGTACCGTATTATTTTTATAAATTTTAAATATTATTTGGATACCAACAATTTTGAGGGAGTTATGCACTTTAAAGTGATTTTCGGAAGTGGGTCTTATATTGGATCTGCGAATAATTATGGACTGATCGGCAAAAAATTTGCAAATGTGATTTGGCTTCATTTACCACTCATTTGTGATGAAATTTGTTTGGATACTTGCATAATTCAAACATTTTGATCGTTATACTCCTATTTCGGGAAGTCATTTGTATGGGGGCCAGGTGAAATAATGGACCGATTTGCACCAGTTTCAATCCCATCCATTCTTGGGTCTAAAAAATATCACGTACCGAAATTTATCGAAATATCTTCAAAATTGCGACCTGTACTCTTCCCCACTATGGTGGTGTAGGGTATAAAAACTTTGTAGATAATGATAAAATGGAAGGAAATATCAAAAGTACCCGTAATACCGGCCATTGTTGTGCAATAGTTCCTCTATGTTGGTGTA
Source organism: Bellardia pandia (assembly GCA_916048285.2). Lineage (NCBI taxonomy): Eukaryota > Metazoa > Arthropoda > Insecta > Diptera > Calliphoridae > Bellardia > Bellardia pandia. The sequence goes on along the minus strand of OU696530.1, from coordinate 80,339,191 downwards.
AGTTTAATGTTTGTGTGCTGTGGGCCACCAGTTCCAAAACAATGCTCGAGACTTAAATATGGTACTACGGGAATCACGAGGAGGTCTCTATAGTACCAACTTGTTATGGAGCGTAAAATCGCCGCGGATTTTCATTGTAATTGGGTAACCAATAGCACGGTAGGGTTTTTTAATAGACTTTGCTTCAAACCAATAGAAAAGTTATGTGCAAAAAGTTTTATCTAAATAAATATTTTGGAGAATAGCCACTTAGTTAAAGCATTGTTCACATAAAATCTGACAGTTTACCTCTTTTACTGATATATTTTTTAAACAAAACTACCGTTATTTACCCAAAAAAATTGTAATCAATCAGATTATGTTTGGTATCATTGCTAAACAATGGAAAATCAAAAAGAAAAAAATCGTGCAGAAACTTCTTAAAAATCTTTGGAAGCCAAAGCTTCCAAAAAGTACTGTGAATGATGTTATAAAACCATAAAAGCAATCCTTAAATGCAGATCGTAAACAAAAAGAAAGCAAATATTTAATAATGAAAAACCAGAAACATAAAAAGAAAATACTACATCCAATAAAGCGAAATCCAGGTCTATCCGACAATGACCATTTTTAGGCTATTGTCAAAGGAGTGGCCCTGCAGTTCTTGATAATAAAGAAATGTTTGCGTTAAGTGTGCAGTGAAGCCAAAAACACGGAACTTTATAATAGGAAATTCATTTTAGTTTCTTCTTTTAGTGCTGATGTTTGTAACGCCCAGAAATATTGGTCCAACACCCACCTTAAACTATACCAATTTAACGATATCCGTCCGTCTGGCTGGCTGTCCATGTAAAGCTTGTGGGCAGAGTACAGGTCGCAATTTTGAAGATATTTCGATAAAATTTGGTACGTGATATTTTTTCGGCCTAAGGATGGACGGGATTGAAACTTGTGAAAAGCGCTTCATTATTCCACCTGGCCCCCATACAAATGTCTTTCCGAAATAGGAGTATAGCGATCAAAATGTTTGAATTATGCAAGTATCCAAACAAATTTCATCACAAATGAGTGGTAAATAAAGCCAAATCACACCTACAATTTTTGTGCAGATCGGCCCATTATTTATCATAGCTGCCATATAAGGCTCACTTCCGAAAATCACTTTAAAGAGCATAACTCTCTCAAAAATGTTGGTATCCAAATAAAATTCGACACAAATAAGTTTCTTATATACAGAAATGATGACACCTAATTTAATAATGGTGGGTCCATAATTAGTCGAAACTCCGATATAAAACCCTCTCCGTAATTCGAGATAAAGCTTAACACATATAATATTTATGTGCACAGAAATCATGACACTAAATTTTTGGATGATCGGTCAAAAAAAGGTTATATCTCCCATTTAACGCCTATTTCTGAAAAACCGTTGTATAAATATACTGGGTGTTGGGTATTATATGGTCGGGCTTGACCGACTTTACTTTATTACTTGTTTAATATTGATATATGTACATTAAGGTGGCCCGTTTGTATGGAGAAAAAAATAAGGTATCGATGTTCCCGACTAATATGAAAATTTAATTCATTTTAAAATACGTTTCTCATTTTTTTTGTCCTGGGTTCAATAGTTGGTGAGCTGGGTCAAAGGATAAAAATGTCCTTTTTAGAGGTTTTTTGATTTTTTTCACATTTCTTCCAAAGGAACTATATGTAAATTTGGCATCATATGAAAGGTCTTTTAGAGGCGCATTCAATGGTTTATCAAAAATTAAAAAACAATTTTTTTAATTCAAAAATAATAAAATTTTGTCTGAAATTTTAAAAATTTTTAAATTAAAAAAAATTGTTCTTTAATTTTTGATAAGCCTCTCAAAGACCTTTCATATGATACTAAAATTGCATATAGTTCCCTTGGGGGAAATGTGAAAAAAATCAAAAAACCTCTAAAAAGGACCTTTTTATCCTCTGATCCAGCTCACCAAATATTGAACCCAGGACAAAAAAAATGAGAAACGTAGTTTTAAAATGAATCAAATTTTCATATTAGTCGGGAACATACGCAATTTTATTTTGGGGCCACCCTAATGTACATATAACTATGTAGTAATTTGTGGTTAAAAGTATTCCATTGCTTTTTTAGTTATATAAATATTAAAAATTTATTCAAACGGATTTTATGTGAGCAATGTTTTAAGTTTATGAACATAAGAAAGTATAAATAAATGTTTATGATTAAGATATTAATCATAATATTAATTCTTAAAGAAATCAAAGTTTACACAACACAAGGAATGAGCAACATCAGCCACAAAGTGAAAACCCACCCCACAAAATGTGTAACTGTAAATGTTGACAACAAACAACCTCAGCAACAACAACAACACCAATCAATCAATTTCATGTGTGTACGGATTGATTTCAATTAGTTAATAAATTCTTAAGGCTTTTAAAACAAAACAAAAAAACAAATACAAAATCTATTAGTAGTTAAACCATGTCAATACTTACATATATAGTAATAAATGATTGTGCCGATTCCGGTGTTCTGTGTGTCTGTTCATTACAGAACAACAAACATGTTTTACACGATCGTTTAGAAACAAACTCATACCAAAAAAAAAAAATTGCCTGAATCCAGCAACTTCGTCATTGTCATCACGTTTAAATCGTTTAGTATACTTCTTATTGTATTATGCGCACTTGCAAACGATCCAATGCACCCTCCCCCACTCACTTTGCGTGACTATCGTAAGCTACTTTTTTCGCCCGTATTATTTAGTTGAGTGTATTACGGTACGTTTGAGTATAACTTACTGTATTAACCAACATTAATTGTTGATGCTATATTGTCATCGCTGTTGTTGTTGCTGTTGTTGGTGCTGCTGCTGTAGCTGAGCTTTATCCACTTTGCTTTGCTGCCTTTATTTTAGTTTTTTCATTTATATTCATTCGTTTGCTACTGCTACACAATTCTGCTAATCAAATTTGGTTTGGCTGCGTTCGTGCTGTGTTGTTGTCTTCAGGTTTGCGAATTTTCGTCGCAAGTAGTTTAATTTCAAAAGCCAAAGCGCGCGCATCACAAGTTTTTTTGTTATAAAATAAAACGTTCTCGAGTGTTTTAAAATAAAAACCGTCATAAAAATATTTTAAAATTACAAAACATAAACAATATAATCCCCACGAATTGTTAATAAAGGTGTTATAATTTTGTAAATAATAATAAAACAGGAATTTTATAAGAATAATTTATTGACTGTATGAAAAAGATATTGTTTAGTGAATCAACAATTAATTTATTAAATTTTTAAGGTAAGTTTGATTTCCATTTTATTAAAATTTAATTTAAAAATATTTTATGGAAAACATTTAGCAATTTTTTTGGAGAAAACTTAGACGATTTTTTAAGTAATTAAATATGTAAATAATTCAGAAATAATTCAGGTATGTGATGGAAAACGATAACGATAACGAGTGAGTTTTTGAAGTTCATTTTAAAGTATTTCTAATTAAATTTTTAAAATTTTTGTTTTAAGATTCTCTTTAATAGCAAATTATCTTTATATTATGTGGGATAAAACTGCTTTAATACAGAAATATTACGAAAAAATTAACTTCTAAAACTCACTCGTTATCGTTATCGTTTTCCATCACATACCTGATTACATATATTTCTTATTATTGTTTATTTGACCTTTTTCATTAAAAATTTTTCCTGAAGAAGCTACTTAAAGAGTAGCGAAATATTGAAATAAAATTTAATTACAATTATTATAGCAAAATTTCGAACCACCGGTAACACTGGTTAAAAGTTTGAAGTTTGTCTGTTGGCTAGCAGGCACCGCAGTGGTGCAGAGGTTAGAACGCAAAGAATTCTGATGAGAGAATGTGGTGATTCTCGAAACATGTAAATTCAACCCAGGTTCAATCCCCAGCTCAGCCAAGAAAAATTATCAAAAATTTTTCAATAAGATTTCATGTTGTAAAAACAATTCCTACCTTCAGTAAAAATAATAATTTAATGAAAATTAAATTTAATGAACTCGAGCCTGACTATCAAAAAAAAAAAAAAATTTAATTTTTTTTTATAAAAAAAGATCTAAATAATTACTAATATCTAAATAATTTTGAACCGGTATCCCGGTATGAAGCTTTCTTCCTTCCGATATTGTACTTGAAGCGTATTATTAATTTTATTTCTGAATTAAAAATTCAGTTACAAAACTTAAAAATTACTTCAGAATTTTCACAAAGAAATCATTTATAAAGAATCATTAGATTCATAATTTTACGGAATTTTTCTATTTCTATGAAATTATAAAAAAAATCTATTCACTTTGGAAAATTCTCAGGAAATTTTTTATTCTAAATTAAGGTAAAAATCAGTAATGTTTTTGAATGAGCAGTTTGGACTTTTGCCTACGTTTTCAATAAAGTATGTATAATTTTTGCCCGTCTAATATTGGTTGGCAACTTTAAGAATTTATAATATAAACATTTTTTAGGACTTGCCACACTCATAGTTTTAATGGCTAAAAATTTATTAATGGATTTATTAAAATATTTAAGAGATCCCATAAACTTAAATCTGTAAATGATTGTAAAGGGTGATTTTTTAGCAACTTTTTGTTAAGACTGTTTTTGGCAGCTCAGATATTTTCCTGCAACATATTACTGTTAAACACTTTTAGTTTGGTCTATAATTTAACAATCGACTTACAAACGAACAACGCTTGCAGGTTATTGAATTTTTTTTTATTAAAATTCATGATCGGTTAAGAAAGTGCATAGTGAACTTTTTTTTTATCGGAAAATTGTGTTCAGCGACGAACCTCATTTTTGATTGAAAATCGTTGTATTTGGTGTGAAGAGCAGCAGATATATTGAAGAAAGTTGGACTCAGCGTATGAACCATTTGAAGCAGCTACGCCTGAACAGTTACATGAAATCATCTTTAAATATTGAATTATATACACAGATGGTTTTATCGACTCAAATAAAGATTTCATACATTTCTCTAAAGTATTGCTAGAATCGATAAAATTCTATGGATATAATTGTCTTAGATTTTGGTTGCAGAAAGCATTTTTTCTCTGTGTATTTTTGATTTGTGAAAATATTCCAGTGAAATAAAATAATTTATCTTTTACTGTCTTTTTTATTAAAGAAGTAAGAAAAGATAAATAAACACTTATTGTTGACAATTTTATTTTTATTTCTTTAAATAAACATACATTTGTACTTACTTAATAAATATAAAATACTAAATAAATGATTATTTCTTGAGTATATTTTTCTAGTCTAAAAATAATTTACATAAATATCATTCCTTTACTGTGGCATTAATTAATCTTTTTCTTATTTAATGCGCACAAACAAGTGAAAGTACAATTGTAATCTACTATTTTAAATAAAGTATTTCGTAGTTATTCCATCGTTTTGTACTTAAATCTCAAGTTTTATAAAAATTGGACCTTACCACATGTCTTCACAAGTCATCGTTACGTACACAAAATTCGTAAATGTTACTCAGAGTGGGGGAAACGTGTCTATGATGCCTTATTAAAGCTAATGATATATCAAAGATTTACGGTCTACTCGTAATTTTATAAAACGAAAGCTAATAAATATAATAGGAACAAGTAAGAGTTTATATTTGGCTATGCCGAACCTTATTTACACACCACCTATGTATATATCAGTAGTGTGTAGTGTTGCCAGGAGTTGGAAAAAAAGCTAAAGCTCTAAAAAAGTCAACTCAATTTTTATTTGAATTGTTGGATTTTTTTAATTAAAAAGTAAAAGTAAAATAAAGTAATAAAACTAAAAAGTACTTCAAGTAAAAAACATGTAACACTATTACTATTAACGATTACTTACAGATAAATAAGTATTTTTGTTTGTAACTAAATGGAATGACAAACTTAGGGCCCGATTATCGTTCACAACACGTAAATGTTGTGTTATCTCGACTACAATACAACATTAATTTTTCATACGATTAAGCCGATAAGTGTTGTGAATTGTAATCGCAATTCACAACGTACAATATCAAAATACTTAGTGTTGTGAACGGTAATCGGGGCCTTAATATACTTCCCAAGGTGAATTTAAATACAAGGTAACAGCATAGCGCCAGCTGATTATTCATGGTGAAATTGAAAATGTCAAAAAGTTGTTTACAAATAGTCAAAGTTTATATAAAAAAAGATGTTTTTGACAGTAACGAAAGTTTTTACACAAACAAAAATGCACAAAAATGCCTTTTGTTCTGCCTTGTTGTAGCAATGCTGTCACCTTGTATTTAAATTCACCTTGATACTTCCCATCTTTTTGGTGGCGGGTATAAAACGGCTAAACTGGCAACACTTATTATGAACCGATCAGCATGAAATTTGGCACGACAAGCCAAATGAGCATATAAGTTATTTTCAGAAGTGGAATTTATATGGGGGCTATGGTCAAATATAGACCGATCATCATCATATTGAGAGTGACGATTTATAAATATTAATGGACTATTTGTGTTGAATTCCAACTTGATAGTGATTTTTATAAGAGATTTGTGCGCATTTAAGTGATTTTCGGAAGTGGGCTTTATATGGGTCTATGTCAAAATATGGACCGATGCAAACAATATATCGTTTTGAGATTTATCGTTGCATGAAACATATTGTTAATGAAATTTGTATGGATATTTCTTTTCCGGGAAGACATTTGTATTGGGGCTGTGAGAATTCGTGGACCGATTATTACCATTTTCAACAAGACTTGCCCTTCCACAATAAAAACAATGTGTGCAATATTTCATGATATTATCTGCATTATATTTGAAGAAATTTACAAAAAACATCTTAAAAATATCGAGGTTGTCTGAAATTTTGTTCTATAAATCGGATCCTGCTGGACTGATTTTGACCATTTTCAATACAATACATTTCGATGCTAAAAATTTCATTGTTCTATAAATTTATATATATAATCTATATACATATATACAAATGAAATGGTCCATTTGAATTTTTTTTATTCGATTCGAAATTCTCAGGAGAAAATAAATTAAAAAAATTCCGGCATTTTTTAAGTTTTTAATATATTGCCTCCTTTCCACTTCTCATTTTTCATAATAAGAGACATTTTTTGAAGAAACTTTGAAAACTGACACCAAAGCATCCTTTTCACTTCTCATTTTTTAATTATGAGAAAATTTTAGCAAAACTCAATGAACTAAATTTTTCTGGCTCCTTTTCACTTCTCATTTTTTCTTAATAAGCAACATTTTTTGGAGAAACTTGAAGAGCTAACAACACTGCCTCCTTTTCACTACTCAATTGTTTTACTTAACCTACGCCTAAACTTTAGAAAGTTCCTAATGTGTGATATATGTATGTGTTTGCTCTGTGATATAATTTAGTCGTGTTTGATAATATCGAAAGATTAGATTAGTTGTTAAAACGCTGATGCCAAACACTATTAAAGCAAAGATAATTATAGGAAAGTTTAAAGTTGAAGAAGTGCTTATCCCCAGGATACCTATGAAACCAAGTGATCTATAATTTAATTCTAAACGCGTCCAATTTCCAGTTCGCCTTGCATTCGCAATGACGATAAATAAATCTCAAGGACAATCTTTAAAAGTGTGTGGGTTAAATCTAGAATCCCAATGTTTTTCCCACGGTCAATTGTATGTTTCGTGCTCAAGAGTCGGTACACCGTCAGGACTATTCATTTTCTGCCCCAACAGAAGAACAAAAAACATTGTTTACCATCAAGCTTTAAAATTATTTTTTTTTTTTGTTTTTTAATTAATAATTGTTTCAATTGTTGTTGCATATAATAATAATCGAATTTTGAAAAATCTTTTGAAGCAATAAATTGATAAAAATTTTTGTTATTTTTTCTTTTACTGAAATTTTTGTGTCTTAATTTTTAATTCTATATGAAATACAAATCATCAGTAAATACCGAGCGAAGCCGGGGCGTCAGCTAGTATATATATATAAATTAAATCGTCTTAGAATCTTATAAGGACCCAGAATATATAGATTTTTTGTTTCTACGACCAATTTTTCGATGTGTTACAAACAGAATGGCAGACTTAATATACCCCTCTTTTTGGTGGTGGGTATAAAACACAGAAATAACTGTTAACTAAATACATTTAATGACCTTGGTTGTTAACTATTTAATTTCATAAAAAAACAACTCTTAAAATATTATTGTTTTGTTTTTTTCTATTTTTTTGGGGTGTTATCGAAATATTTGTTGTCTTATGTTGGAAATTACGACCACCTGTCGTAAAAACTAATAAAAATATTACATTTTGTAGACAATTATTTAATTATTAGAAAAACTCTAAACAAAATAAAAGCAAAATTAAATAAATGCCATATACAAAAAAAATATATTATACACACGTACTGCAATATATAATAATAAATAAAATAAATTATATTAATTAACTAAAACATAATTCATGTATACGAACACATGCAATATATTTTAATTGGTTTATTTAAATAACAATTTTTAAAAATATTTCAAAAAAAAAAAAAAAAATGAATGTAATAAATGTTATATATAACAAACGATTCTAAATAATAATACTCATTAAATCTTGCTCTACATTATCCCACAAATAATAAAAGTTGATATGAATGAGCTTATCTGACTGTTATACTCAAGCATTTTTATATATAAAACTGTTATACATATTATATAAAAGCTGTGTTTAACATTAAATTTTTGTGATTTTTTATTTAAAAAGTTAAAATTTACATATGTATTTTGATATGTATTGTACAAGAGACTATATAAACTTGAATTTTTATGTTTTCGTTTAAATAAAAATTTCAAAATACTATTAGAAATAGAGAATTTTTTCGATTTTTTGACGAATTTTCAAAATTCGAAATGACGATTTTTTTCTTTTATATCGGGATTTTGACGATTTGTTCCGAAATTCATCTGGCAGCCCTGATTAAGAACTTAATATCCACTGATATACAATCAGCCGTATTATGAGTGTCGTTTTCTTTTTACGACAACGATTCTTTCGTAATAGATTAAATATAAAATTAAATTTGAATATATCCTTATCTTGCCAAATTAATAGACACATAATTAGAAAATGAACGCAAATGAAAGTAAATCAATTTCTTAAAATCTATTTATTGTGTACGAGTACAAAAAAAATTACTTATAATTACTTTAAATCACAAGAAATTTTAGCGCCATCTGAATAAAATGTTTTTTCAATTTTCCCAACAAATTCCTTTTCATCACAGCTGTTATTAGTTTATGTACAAAGCATTATAATATTTAAATATTTACTTAATATAAAATAATTAAGAAAATCTGATGACAACTAGACCATTGAATAAGATCATTTTTATTTTTCAAAACACGCACGCAAAATTTCTCAAAAAAAAACACAGAAATCTTATTTGAATATTTTTGGCAGTGGGAGTTTATTTGTGAAAAATTCTTTAAATAGAAATTGTCTTTGTAATCATAAAATTTTGATATTAAATTGTGGCCACACACTTTCTGTTTACTTACATACATGTACATATGTATGTATGTACATGAATGTTGGAATTAGCAAAATTTAATTGTATAAATGTTTAAAGTAATAAAATAAACAGATGTTTATTTTTTGGATAAAAACTTTGTGTAGACTATACAAAATATTGCAAATTCAGTCCAGATTTGTAAACTTTAAGATCTTTGTTTATACGATCGTATGTACTACTATGTCATATTCATTCGATTCATTATAAGCATGTCCTATCATGTCGTGTTTATACGATCGTACTACTATGTCATATTCATTTGATATTTCCAAATGTAATGTGTAAAATTATATTCTAAGACTCATAATGGATTTAAGTGCTTTATAAGCATGTCCTATCATGTCGTTTTCTCAGTCTGTTCTTTTGTCATATTAAAAATTAATGTTCTTTTGATATCAAGCGCTCATAAATAACGGTTTATGAATAAAATAATATTTTATTAGCATTAATAAAATTGTTATTGTGTTTATTTAAACTTCGTTTTAATAAAATTAAAAAAAGTTTATTAAACTTATTTCTAATTCAAAAACTTGTCAGCAAAAACATGTTTCTGTAAATTGCAATAATTTTAAAACACGTTAAAATTAATTGTTTTGTTTTTGTTATTACTTTTGATTTTATTTGCTAATGCATATCGATTGCTAAGTGCGCAAATGAAATAGTCACTTTTAAAAAATCGTTCAAAAGTTTTTTGAGAAAACATGTACAAAAGTTCTTTGTTTTAAATGTTTTTAATAGATTAATGCAGTTTAATTGTTTATTTATAAGTCTAATGAGAAAATATAAGCAATTTAAAGTAAGTACGCGGGGGATCTTTTAAGTCCTTTTTGGGGTAGACGATTATTTTATTTTATTATTCCCTTCACCTTCATGAGAAGGGTATATATAAGTTTGTCATTCCGTTTGTAATTTCCACAATATAATTTTCCGACCCTATAAAGTATATATGTATATTCTCAAAACGCGTAAACAGTTTTGAAAAAAGGGCTAAATTGAAAAGTTTGAACAACATAGTAAATCTATCCCGAAAAGGCTAAGTTGGCATCACTGCTTACTGCATTTGATTTATTAAAAAATTTCAAGAAATATGAGTACAAATAATGTTTTATAGATGTCATCCATTAAATCAAGGCGATTAATGATTTTATGCGATCTTCTTATTAATTCTCTTTGTTACTTCTCTTCATTTTGTAAATTGTCATCCATTGTAAATTGATATCACATTCAGGGATGAGAAGTAGAATTTTTACTCGGTATGAATCAACATACCAATTTTGTTTTGGTGGCTAAATGCAATATAATGTGATTGGTGAAATAGTTTGTAGACATGATGCAACATTATTTGCATCATTATGAATGTTATGAATTTGTAACGTAAAATTGCATGTCTATAAAAGGCTTTTAGTATTTTGTTTGTTTAACTTTTCAATTGTTTTATTTTTTTCCATGTGCTAAATGATCTCAGAAATTGTTATTCTTACTTTCTTAAATCTACATAAAAATCGTATAAACATGACCTCATTGGAAGTGTTAAATTTAAATTTAGTAATTAATAGAAATTTTTATAAAAGCTGATATTTATCTTAATGCTGTATGTGATAATCGTTACAATATATATTTGTAAGTTAAAATAAAAACATTTATATGTATATATAAAACTAAAATAAAGTCATAGATATTTATAACAGTATTCAAATGATTTAATAAACTGTTTTGCATTTTGTTGCAAGTCTTTAAACAATAAAATATGGAGTGAAAAATAACTCACCAACTACAATATCAAAATATATTTGGTATTTTTATTTCAGTAAAATTGATTGATCTTGTTTGCTGGCCCATTCAAATAATTTACAATCAATTTTAATATATAAATAATTTCATTTAACTTTATCATAATAAATTAATCAATAATAAAACAATAAAAATAAGGGTAAAAACTATAAAAAAACAAAACAAACATTAACAATATTATGGACAATTTTATGACTTTTTAAATAGGGGTTTATCGGTAATAAATGTTTGATTTATGCACGTATCCCAACAAATTTCTTCATAAATAACTTGTACATGAAGTCTAATCCCGGTACCAATTTTTGTACAAATAGGTCTATAATTGGCCATAGCTCCCATATAAGACACGCTGCCGAAATTCCTTGAAAGAGCATAAATCTCTTAAAAATGTTTCATATATACAAAAATCATATGGCCCAATTTTGTGTTGATCGGTCCATAATTAGTCATAGCTCCCATATAAGGCCCACTTCCCAAAATAACTTTAACAACCATCAAGTCGTAATAATGTTAATATCCAAATAAAATTGAACACAAATAAGTTTCATATATAAAGAAATTATGCCAACTAATTTTATAACGATCGGTCCATAATTAGTCATAGCTCTCATATAAGATCCCCTTTTAAAGTCACATCTATAAATATTTTATAAATTTATATCGAGATAAAATTTAACACAAAGAATATTTATATGCACAGAAGTCATGCCACTAAATTTTTGGAGACTCCATTTCTGAAAATATGTTTTTCACATGTACTGGGTGTAGGGTATTATATGGTCAGGCTATACTTCATTACTTGTTAAAGGTAATTGTAGGTTTTCCAAAGTGTCTAAAAGCATTCTCAAATTTTTATATTTGTATCATTTTCAATTTGGCTGGGACTTCTTTGCTGAAATTAACTGCTTTTTATAACATGGCATTCAGTATAAATTGATAGCTAATTCAGGGATGGATAGCAATGACTTCAAGTATTATTATTTTAATGAAAATTAGAACAATAAAGAAATAGAATATTGAATATTTTCTCTAATTTTACAGTAATAAAATTGCCGTTCGGTGCAGTTTATTTAAAATTTTGTTTGGCATATTTTCATATTTTATAAAGTTGTTATAAATAACATGTATCTATTTTTAAATGATTTACTTTGTTTCACCTACAATTTCTTTTTAATTTATGCATTATAGTCTTGGACTTGCGTTTGTTTTTTATTTCTGCAATTCGCAAACAATAATTATTGGCTTGGCATCATAAAAATATATTTATTTTTAAAACACATACACATAGTACAACATCTTGCACAGTAGGTAGTTGTAGAAAAAAAAATAAAGCAAACGAAAAAAAATTATTATGTGTGACAGGTTGCTTATGCGTTTTATTTTTATTTTTCCTTTATCAAAATGCGCGATCAAACACAATCACATTGTGTGTGCGACTAAATCAAGCCAATTTTTTAATTGAGTGTCAGAAATAGACGTTACTTTTTATACGAAAATTTCCAAAGACAAAAGACAAGTAAGCTATCATCTTAGCTGTAACCGACTGATTTACTGTTGTACTACTGCATACGATGTATTAAAATGAAAACTGTTGTACTAAATATTTATTATAATAAAAATACTAAAGATACAGATACATATGTATGTATGTAAGTAAATACGTTTCAAATACATATTAGAAAATGTATTAAAGAAAGAGGATTTTATTCATTTAGATCACATTTTTAACCTTAATTTACATAAACATATGCTCGTATTCGCATTCGTTTGCATAAATGTTAGATATTCGCCTGTATTTTGCAGTTTTCTTTTTCTTTAATAGTTTCAAAGTGTGTAGGAGCTGTTAAATAGGTGTGATCTTCATTATGCTGATAATAATGATCGTCATCATCATCTTAAGTATTATCGTGGTTGTGATTGTAAGTTATGTCAGCCGACAAAAGTAGCAAATAGTTGTCTTTATGTTTACACTCAATAAAAAATTTTAATTAAAATTGCTAATATATTTACATACCTACATACGAGTATATTAACTTTTTTAAATACACAAACAATTAGTAGAGTATGTGTAGATGGTGTTAATGTAAAATGTTTTTTGTTTAATATTTACTCAATTAGTGTTTTGTCAAAAAAAAAAAAAAAAACACAACAAACTTTTTTTTTGGGGTAATTAATAGTTAATAGCAAATTATTAATAAATTATTGGAATACGAGTCAAAAGGTCTGTTCACATTGTATAAATATTTGACGAATTAATCATAAAAAGTATGAAAGTGCCAAATTATAGAGAATAAAAGGTTAATTTAACGTATATAGGCAAGTCAGAATTGTAAATTAAATAGTGGATAAATCAAAGAACAATTTCTTATATTTGCTCGTATCATCATCGATGTACTTAACTACGGTCTGATAGAATGAGGTAATTTTTCTGTTGGAACTTTGAATGGAGGTTGTGTTGAAACTAGGAAAATAAGTTATGGGAGGGAGAATAGAGGGAGTAGTGTTTGTTAACATTTGATTTGAATTTTCCAATATTAAAAGTGGCTGGTAGTTTATTTCACATACGGATAGTACAGCTAAAGAACGAATTTTTCCTGTAATATGTTGTGCGATCCACTATCCAGTCAATCATGAATGGATGAGCCCTGACTGAAGAACGTGAGCATAGTGCGTTCAAAATTTTTTTGAGAAAATCTTACGAACTTCTGCACTTACGTTATAGGTACTTAGACACCAAAGACTCGTATACCCATGAACTAGCTGCTTGTATTATGGAAAATGGGTTTTTCTTAACTCTGTCATTTTATTCAACGCTTTGTGCTTTTAGTAAACTGAGAGAAATCCCGAACAATATTGACAACTGCACTGCATAATCTTTCTCCGACAAATCATTTCCCCGGTGATCATAACAATCACATCACGAGTGTCCATTTTACGCCCTAACTTTTAATAGATGAAGCAAAGCGTGGATGTGTTCTACACGCTGAAATTTTTCGAATATTAAAATGACCGTAAATTGTTTAATATTGTATAGGATATACGGGCTTTATGTTCGAATCTGTACTGATAGACAGGCTGCTCTGAACTAAATTTAAAACATTCAACATTGTCCTGGTTTTAATGTTTTTTTTTTAACGATCTAGGGACTTTGCTGCCGCTTCCATAGTGAAAGCGTATGAATCTGGAGTGATTATGGATACGATTATGCACAGACAAAGAGGTATACAGAGACTACTTTTAGGATGGCACGTGCAATATTGACTGAATATTATAGTCGTCGAATGTGTTTTGTTAGTGTAGATCAAAAATATGCTAAACCTTTTTGCAAATGCAATGATGCAATACCATTTGCACAAGATTGTGAATTGCGCTAATATTATTCAAAAGTACACAGAGTAACTTTAAATAAAATAATATACATACTTGTGCAAATTATAAACAACTCAAATAAAGTCTATAAAGTATTTTTAATTAAGTTATTTTTAACATGATTACGAGACCGCAAATGACCGGTGGTCATACGCCAGCTTATCAATATTTAAACAGTGCGTGTGGTTAGGACAGCTTTAAATAAATTACCCATTAAATATTTGCGTTTGAAGAATAAAAATATGTTGCTGTTTCTTTTCAAGATCAAGAAAACATGATTAGCACTTGAGTGCTAATTGTGTGGTAAATAATTGACGTGTGTGCAAAATAAATGTAATAATGTAAAATGATGTTGACAGATCTTTAGACATGACAGTAAAATTTATCATACACAATTCACTAACATACAAATATTAACATTATTTTGAATAAACCTACATATAAAAAAAAAAACAATTAAAATTACATTACACAAATTTTGATGACAATATCTTTGAAAAATTTCAGTCCTTAGCGTTTGTGATTTTTGTAGCGTACTAAAAGTCAGTCATTGATTAACAATGACACATTTGTCATTTAATGACATGACATAAAAAATTTCTAAAAACACTAACAAGTTTTGTAAGTTCTTTGAGAAATTACTTTATATGTATTGTAGGGTAAATACATATATTTGGCATAATCGGGATTCTAGTTTTCTTTGTTATAATTTTACGTAAATTGAAATGTCATTAGATAACAAGTAATTAGTAAGACTAATAATTTTGAATGGAATACGGTAGCAAAATCAAACAAAATACTATGCGGTATAGAACACTAAACTTTAATAAATTTAAAATTCAAGCAACATTTAAGAACTGTTTTCCCGCATCTGTTTATCAACATGACTAACACAAATGCTGTTCTTCCCAGAAAACGAATTCCCGCGTTTAAATCATGAAAATCGTCTAATTTTTTTTTGTTATACCTCAATAGTCTTGAGGTTCATTAAATTCTGAAATAAACCATTGATGTAAAAGAAGGGCAAAAAATAATCCTTAAAAATTAATATGTTCATTTCTTTCATAATTCCAATGGTATTTTAATTGCTTTTGTTAATATTTTAAGCAAATAACGTAATAAATATAACGTTCAAAATATGAGTAAATACTTTAAATATTGAATTTAAAGATCAAGTGTAGCACTTGTGTTTGTTGAAACTGTGACGTGAAGGCACCATACAAAATAAAGCTTTAATAATTGTGTTAATTTTTTTTATTCTTTTCTTATATTTAAACAATTTATTGTATGTACATATTTAGTTTTCGTTAAATATTGGCTTTATATACAAATTAGAGTGTTTAAAGACAGCAGCAGGAGCTGGAGTGGGTACTTGAACAAATACCTACATACATACATAAGTATAGAGATCGTAATTTTGTTTGTTTACTTGTTTTATAATTGCCTAAAAAAAGTAATTTTAAACAAAAATTATGTCATTTTTTCAGAATTCTTTTTGTTTTCGAGTACTTGTATTTATATTTGTTTTTAAAACTTTTGCGTCCATACCCAGCTAGCATTTGGAAGATTGTTTTTTCAAAAATCACCTTCCTGAGTCTTCTTCGAGTACTTTTGCTGATCAATAACTGATTAATCACTTACACGATTAAAAAAAGACTCGAAAATGACTCGCGCTAATGATTAAAAATAGTTTGATTTAAAATACAATAACATTTTGTACAGCAATCGCAAATTAATCATCCAGGCGTTTAAAATGTGAGGATTTTAACCGTTATTTATGATCATATTTTGCGCATCTGGATGATTGAAAACTGCTGTTTGGAATACATATCATGCAGGTGTTTGAAATGTGATTGTAATTATGTATTTTATGATCATATTTTGGGCAGATAGATGATAAAGAACTGATTGTTATGCTATTTTTTCTTAAGTGTAACGGGACATTTTTTGCGTATTCTTTAGTAAACGTCAAAAAGTTCCATATTTGTTCATTTATAAAAGTTACGTCGTTAAAGTGAAATATAAATATATTGAATATACACTCTTCAATATGTAAATTATGTTTTCATTGAATTTGTTATAATTTTTGTATTTAAATAAATAATTACAAAAAAATAATTATTAAAAAGTTACTTTAATCACACTTACATATTAAAACGTACATATTAAAATAAATAAAGTAAGTTTATAAATCTAAATAAAAACGGCAATGTCAGATAAAAAATAAAAAGCAAAAAAAGAGGCCGAAAATTTAATTTCACCCAAAAAAATCTGAAAAAAGCACAGAGAATCATATTGAAGAAAACATTCAAGAATATAAAGAATCAAGTCAATATTCAAATGAAAACAGTGTTGATAGTGACAGTTTTATTGATTCAAGTGAATAAAGCGAAAGTGAACAACATGAACTTAATTTTTGTGATGAACTGGCTAAGTGGGCAATTCAATTCCAAGTAAGCTTTGTTGCAATTAATGCAATTTTATTATTGTTGCTTAAATGCAACATGAAAGTTCCAAAAGACGCTAGAACACTTTTAAAAACGCCTAGTTCTGTTGTTAAGAGAAATGTTGGTGAAGGAACGTATATTCACTACGGATTGAAAAACGGATTAACGGATTTCTTGGTAAGAAATGATTGGAAATTGTTGGATATAGTTCTAGATTTTGGCATTGACGGCCTACCGCTTTTTAAAAGCAGCTCTAAACAAGCTTGGCCTGTTTTAGCAAGTGTCGTAGGATCAAGCTACGTTTTACTTATTGGTGTATTTGAAGGAATTTAAAAACCCAATTGCGCAAATGCTTTTTAAAAGAATTTATAACAGAACTTAATGAGCTGATGCAAGAAGGATTGGTTTTTGCTGATAAGTTTTTTAATATTAAAGTACGTTGTTGTGTTATGGATGCCCCAACAAAGTCCTTTGTTTTAGGAACTAAGGGGCATAGTGGCTACTATTCCTGTAGTCGCTGTGCACAGAAAGGACAAATTGTTAAGCATCGTCTTATTTTCCCGACCGAATGCGAGTGTGCCATAAGAACCAACGACACCTTCAGAAATCGTTTTCAACCCGAACATCATTTGAAGTAGAAGAAGTTATTGCCGTTAAACTGGAAGGTCGAAAACACCATGGTGACAACATAATGGTGGACGAACTCAATGACACCCAAAAACTTCCGTTCAATGAGTTAACCGGTTTAAATACCTTTGATGCTTTAGTACAGGGGAATGAGAACAAACTCAAACAATTTGTGAGTATCGAAAATGGCGAACAAATACTAACTAACTAAACAACTAATTAACTAACAAACTAGCCAACAAACTAACTAACTAAATTACTAACTAACTAACTTACTACCTTATCATATAAGTTTCTTTATAACCTATTACATTTTCAGAAAGAATATATTGCAAAAACCGGTGGTGAAGGACCCGCACAATTCCTCAGAGCTGCAATTCGAAAAGTTTTTTCGGATGACTTAGCCATATTGTACAGCTGGAAGGGGACCAGCACTAAGCCTAGCGCCGAAAAGTGCTTTCTCATAACATCAATTAAAAGTAGGTTCATATTTCTAATAAAAATAATAAATATAACAAAAATAAAAAACTGTTTGTTTCAGATATTTGTCATCTTAAATATAAAAGCACGGATAAAGATATGAATATTGTTCTTCAAAAGCATTTTGTACATGCTAGAGATAGATTGACAAAAAGAAAATGTAAAGATAGGGTTCTTATTTTTTAAACTGCAAACTATTTAAAATTTGTTTTTTATAAAAGTAAATATTGTTTCTGGTAAAAACTTTAAAGTACAAATGAAAAATGTACAAAATGATTTTAAAACTTTTTTGTTATATGTTAAAATAGCCAGTAATTTTAAATTCGTTTAGATTAAAACAATATTAATATTATTTATGAATAAAAATTTAAATTATATTTTAAAACTATATCGTATAAAAATAATTTATTTTCATAAACTTTTTAATTATTTTTTAATGTAAATTTTTATTTTAAAAACTATTTTTTATGAAAAAAAATTGTTCCTATAAAATAAACTTTGATGTATTATCACACGAATATGAGCTTAATATTTTCTGTTTGTGTTACTTCACGCTCATATGGACGTGATTTTTAAAATCGCGTCTATGTAAACGTAGGACTCAGAAAACCGAATAAAAACAGTCGAAAAAGAAGCAAATAAGATTAGTAATACGACTGATAAATGACTCGAAAAACAATCATAAATGACAATAAAAAGACTCCTAAACAGACTGATAAATTACTTAAAAAAGAGTCGTAAGCGATTAGAAACATGACTAGAAAACGACTCGAAAAAGACTCATAAATGAAGAGAAATAGGACTAATAAATGACTAGAAAGCGATTCGAAAAAGACTATAAATACTATTAGAAAAAGGGTCAAAAATGATTCTAATTTAACAAAGAAAAAGACTCATAAATGACTTATCAAGAAGAGTCGCGTGTAAGGCCACTTTTCTCCCGACAAATGAGTCTTTTATGATCCGAAAATGAGCGCATATTCCATCATTTTAATCGCGCAGAAGTATCGAAAAAGACTCGAATTTGATCAAAATTTTTAAAAAATGCTAGCTGGGTAAAAGTCTTTAATTGAATTTATTTTTTATTTTTACAAAAATACACACATACATACATACATATATATGTACATACATATGTACATATATATTTTCCGGCTAATGCTTATTGTTGTCAACTTTAAAATTTCGAAACACACCAAAATGGCGAAAAATTGCGCCATTTGAAAAAAGCACCAAGTTTAGAATTTCTATTTTATTTAAAATGTTTATTGAATTTATTTTGCATATTAAATATAATATTTTTGTGTTATAAATATAACAATAAAACAGTCTTCTACAGTTCAGTGTTAAAAAAAAATAAAGCTTAACAAAAATAAACTAAACAAATTTGTTTATAGTATGTATATTCCTTTGTACTAGTTATTTTTTAATTTCATAAATTCTATATAAAATTTTTTAAATAGAGATCAACGATTAATAGTAAAAGTAATAATAGTATAAAATGTTTTTTTATAAATAAGCTAATAGATATAAAATAAGCATTTAACAACTCAAAATTTAACTCACAATATGCTACTCGAAACTGAAGTACTAATTGGTAAAAAAGGGCTAATTTCAGTACGTATGTGGTACTTTTTTAATTATTTTTATTTTCTAATTTATGTATCTACATACTTCTATTTGATTTTTTTCAATAAAATTTGTTAGGGCTTCTCTGGGACTCTAATCATCAGGCTACACAAGAATTTTATTCAATATTTTTTTATTTAATTTTATTTTATTTATTTATTTATTTAATTTTATTTTCAAACAAAGATTTTTACCCTCTTCACCTTTAGCAGTAACTTTCATGTGACGAATTTATACATTCGTATATAAAATACATATAATGGAGTCTAGATTTCATAATAATGAATTATTAAAAAACTGCAATTAAAAACAAGTTCGAGTGCTATATTCGGCTGGACCGAATCTTAAATACCCTCCACCTAAACGTACTAAGAAATAGAAAAACTACACTGGTTATAGGACTAGAATATTCTTATTCTATGTTTTCTATTCAGTTTTAGTGCAAATTTTATTAGTATATTTTACGACCAACATTGTAATTTATGTTAAATATTTTGAAATTTTATCTAATTTCGACCATTTATAATTGATGTAATTACCGATTCTTACTGTAATTTACAGAGTTTGTTTGCTTTTCATAATAATCTTGATTGCAATTTAACAATTTATAAAATTAAAAGAACATTTTTCCATATTCACAACAAGCCCCCATACAAAAATCCAAGATTTCTTGGATAAGTAAAAATAAAGATTTAATCACATTTTCGGAAAAACTAAAAAACGTACCAAAATTAAAAACGGCGCACCGCTCATGAACTAAGGAATTTTTCGCACAAAAAATTTAAAAAAGCACCAAAAATTAAGCGAAACGCACCAAGTTGACGACACTGTTTATCGGTTTCTTTGGTTTTATTTTTATTAGTTCTTTTATATATTTTCATGTTTATAATCTAAATTGGCAATAAACTCTATTTGTTTTGCAATTTTTTACAGCGTCTACTGTTTGCGTTACAAAAAGTGTCTTGAGGTTTACTGGCTTTGAAAAGTGTTGTTCCCAAACTTTGCATTATTCAATTGGGGCTATTGATTTTGAATTTGGTCAAAAAATATGTTTACATCACGGCTAAATGTGATTTCCTCTATTAAATAAATGAAATCAAAAGGTCTATTTATTATTAGATTAGAAGCATGAAACCTAATTTGTGGTTCTAAAGGTGAAATTTAATACATGTCAACATAAATAGATAAGTTGTTCCATTATCTATCTTCGTATATATCTCAATAACTTTGATATTTTCTGCAATTAGTAGCGATTAGTTAGTTATCAGTTGTTCTAAATGTTACGTTTAGAATTTTGCATTATTCGAAATTGAGTTCTGAGAGCCTATTCTTTGGTTATGTTTAAATGGTAGCCGTCCAGTTGCACTGCTCACTTGGATTCATTTACTTAATCTCTTTGAATTAACCAAAACGAGAAGATGTAAATGTGAAAGGTAATAATTTTTATTAGAATAGAAATATAGAATTTTCATTGAATGAGAAGTTGTTTCAATAAATTCAGTTGGTATTCTTATAACATTATTATTAGATTAAATAAGTTTAATTTTTATACCTTTTGTTTTAATAATTTCTTCATTAGTAATTTATTTTTGTGTTTAATGTGCGAAGAGTTGCAAGAAGATCGATGAGATGATTAGAGAAATTGCAGTCGTTCGATGGATTCGAAGCCACCATGTGGCGATATTTTAGTTGGTCCGTTAACCATCTGCTATTCCAAATAGAGGCGTCAATACATCCCGACTACCAATTTTTTTAAAAATTCTAATAGTTGAGAAAATCAACTAAAAGAGCGTTGTCCCATAAAATTAACACGTAGTTTTAAGATAAAAAACACCGGTCAAACAAAGTGAAAAATAGCCTCATCTTCTTCATTATTCCTTGATGTGAAGTATCCTTCACATTGTCGCAATAGCTATAAAACTTAGTCCTGGTTGGTTTACGTGGTAGTTCACTACGTGCGAACACTTAAGTAGAGTCGAAGGGACCCCGTTTTAAACTTAGTCCTACTGTAAGACTAAATGCTAGTCAAATTTTATTTTATAATTTTTTTAAATAACAATCAGTTGTTGATATTATAATTACGTTTTCCGTGTGTATAAACCTATGCGATGTATATGAATAGACCCAGAAAGTGTTTTGTTCTCTATATGATATACCGTTCTCATTTGAACACGGTCTAATAGATACAGGCTAAAAACCAAACACCGAACTATATATGGGAATTGTATGGCAATTGGTTAGAATGTAGGAATACGAATTAAGTTGAATAAGGAGAAATATGTCCGACTTCCAACATCTAAGGAAGCCCAATCACTTAAATGTTATTTGATATTTGATCTTCCACGAACTTCGTAACTCATATGGAGACACGACCAATGTAAATTTTTGAATCGTTTGTACCTCCACGAAAGAAATTCGACATATGTATTCAAAATTCATCTTACGCTTACACATGCGGTTTAACGATCGGGGCAGTATACCAAAACAATATCATTAACATGCATCATTGAAAAATCATGTGCGTTTTTCAAAATAATTAGCAAGAGATATTTCAACGCACTCTTAATAACTTTTGAGCACTCGCAACAAAGTACGATTAAGCGTCAGTTATTTCTGAATTGGTTAGACTTAGACAAAAACAAAGACTTAGAAAAATCTACAACACGATACTAAAGGTATGTCCCCTTTTCCACAGGCAAATTTTTATTTGGCAAATTTTTTGTTTTCTCTTTTGAAATTTTCGCTTGCTTTTCCACTAGCAAATTTTTCTTTGCCAAATTTGCGAATCAAAATACAAAAGAAAGAAAGAAACGTCAAAAGTGTTTACATTTTAAAGAATTTTTCGAAGAAGTGTATATATTTTATTATATAAATTGCAAAAATTAAAAATTAAATTTCACTTGCACAAATTAAAGCAAAAGGTTTGTAAACAAAAGCCGGCTGTGTGTCAGTAAAACGAATAGGTTAAAAAGGAAATGTCAACAAAATTGTTTTCAACGAACAGAGCAAAGCAGAATTTGCGTGTACCGCAAATTCTGAACAGGCAAAGTTTTGTTTCTCTTCCTCGCACCCCTCTCGCCTACAAACTCAGAATTTGCCAAATAAAAATTTGCCTGTGGAAAAGGGGACTATAAAAGGCTTTTAAGTGGGCGAGCCTGTAATGAGGAACAGCCAAACATAGAGATATTTCACATTGAGTTCTGTTATAACCATTTCTACTGCATGTGTTCTGAAGCATATGTTGAGAAGAGTTTAGATAACTTTAGGTTTTATAGGCACTAGTTGAATTCAATCGGAAATTTAGGAATTTTATATACGAAATTTCCCTAACACGTTTACTTTCTTATCCTATTCATCCACAATAAGCTGATAATACCGAAGACATGAAACTGAAGTGCCGCTTCTGCTACCATTTCAATGTTCTAAGCTACATCTACATCTATCATATTTTGAAAACCATACTCATAATGTTACCCCTTGAAGTCATTGTCCAGAGTCCATAGTTTGCAATAAAAGTTATTCAATAAGCTTTCGAGTACATTTTTCTTCCATAAAGAAAAATACATTTTGGCTTATTACTTGTTGAATTTGATGGCTTTTTAAGCCTGGGAGGACTATAATTAGACTGCCTTGATTTTTGTTAATAAGAGTTCTACAACTGTCAAATGTTCATAGGTATTTTCATTATATTGTAGCTATTATATTCTTGCTCTGCTGTGTAAATCTTTTACGAATTCAACTACTTGTGCTTATCTAAGATTACAATTAAAAAAACATTTGGAATCCCTATTAAAATGTATCATTAAATTCGATTTACTAAGTTAGTTAATATTCGTGCTTGTAGTAACACGTCATCGACCAGTTTAGTCTATTGACCCAATTCTGTAAATGGTATGATGCACTCGTAATAATTATTGTTTGTACAATAGTAATTTTAAATTTATCTTAAAAGCTTAGATCAGATTCTTATTATCTAATACGATATTTACAATTGCTCGTATTACTATTTGTACACTTTTTAGAAAACAGTTGCAAATGATAAATTTAAACTGAAACTGCGATTTGATTCTTGGGAAAATCTTATGATTAACTTATAAAAATTTAAAACTAGATTGTTATTAATATCCTATAGATATGTATAAAAAAGTACGTTAACATGTTTATGTTTTAGAAAATCCCATTGAAAATACGTTTTTTATTGGCCAGTCATAGAAAACAGTTAGCTACTACGTTTGTTAAGATTTCAATCTCACGTAAATTGTTTGTTATTGTAATTAATAATTTATTAGTTCCAGTTGGTTTATATACTTAGAGAAAAGTGGTGATTAAATGTAATAATGTAAAAACATTTAAATAAATTTTTATTGTAATAATTTTAAAGAATACTTTAAAACATATCAGGACTTTTTGTATCAAGTTTCAAAACTCACGAACTATACTTTTTCAAGTGTATTTGTATTTTACGGAACTTTTTAAATTCACCTTATAATCATTATAAATTTGACTAAAATATTCCGTGCAATTAAATATTTTTGTTAAAATTATTGTTATTAAGAATTCTTTATAATTGCGGTGTATTTTAGTCATAAGTTTAACAAAAAATCTTGAATAATAATTGTAATTCTATAGCTATAAATTGTAGAATTGTCGGAAATGACAGTTGATTAAGTCAGACTTTAATGCAGATCATAGTTAGAGGATGTCTACATGCAATGTCAATCTCTTTTTAATAACATGTATTAGTCATCAATTAAAGATATAAATATTGTATTACAAATTACTGGATTTTAAAACAATTAACATTTTTCTTGAAATGTTAAACTAAAACCAACCTTTTGCGGTTTTAGTCTCTGAAAGTTTATTTTATTTTAAGTAAAATTGTTCATAGATTAAATAAATGTATTAAAAAGAAGAATATGTACTAATAACCATGTGAAAGTTTTTTAATTAGAACAATTTAGATAGTTTTTTTTTCTTAATTTATCAATTTATTTAAAATCGTATCTGTCACCCAAAATTTTATTTTGTATACATATGTATGTACATATGTAAACAACTTTAATAACCTTAAACTACATTGTTACTTTGTACATACAGTTGTTGAGATTTTTTAAAGTCAGTCCAAGTTTAACTCCATTTAAACTTTGTCACGAATAAAATTGCTATTGAACAATTTGCAAAACAAACTCAAGTTTAACTCCTACTTTGAAAAATACGAAAAATGAAATCATTTATTATTTAAATACACAATATACATACATATGTACATATCCATATTTATTATTTAGTATTTGTAAAGTCTTATTTCATTTTATAAATTGATATTTTTCATTACTAATTGAGGTATTTAGCTACGAGTTCAATTTTCACACTTAACACATCATATATTTATGAGTATTTTTTTCAGTTATTAAATTATAAAAGTGGGAAATATGCCTAAGGAAACACACAGAGCAGTGGAAATTATATGCAATTAAAAATGTTTTAAAAGTTAAACTTACTAAACTTGAACTAAACAACCAGTTCCTTGTTGGTTGTTATATACTTAGTACCTAAAAACCTTTTCCCGGCACTTACATATCGTCACCTGAAATGCAAAAGGGCGTAACAACCAAAAAATTCAAAATGCATTTTTAATTTATTATGATGAAGCAAATCAAAATACATGTTCTCATAAATTTTTACAGTCAAAAACAACGACTTTATAAAATAAATGCAAAAGGGCGTAACAACAAAGTTGCTTTTTTCTTAAATCAAAAGGGCGCAACCCACATTAAGTCATAAGGTTCACTGTAAAAACTCTCAAATTTAAATAAATTTTTTTTTGTGTTGGATAATAAAAAAATTACGATATCCTTCAGGTCTCCTACCAAATGATATTGCCTTAACTAATAATTTTAAAATCGCTTCAAAATTTATATTTTTAGATTAGAAAAAAATATATATTAATAAAATTCTTTCTTCTATTTATATTTTTAGATTAGAAAAAAAATATATATTAATAAAATTCTTTCTTCTATATTATTTCAAAACATTTTTTGTCTGAAATTCAAATACCAAAATTTTAAAATTATGGTTTGTTACCAGTTTAAATTTCATTTTGGTATTTTTCAGCGCGTACCAAATTTTCACGTTTACGAGTAAGTTTGGCAATAACGGCAGCGCTTTTCAGTTTTCTTTTGGTTTCTTACCCCCCGTTACCACATGCAAGTGTAAGTTTATTTGCATGTGGCAACGGAGGTTAATATTAATTTTCACTTGCTGGTGGGTACGTTTGTTATTTTTTTTGTCATTTATTTCAAAACTAATATAGAAAATGAATATCGAGAACTTCCTCAAAGAACTAAAAGGATCTTCGTCGTTGAACAGCCTTCGCAATTACATACGGAGACATTAAAAATTTCAAAGAAGAAGTGGCAACACCTTCAAGATCAGAAAAGATTAATACCTGCAGATTGCCACTTATTTTATGACAACATTCTGTTTGAAGATTAACCCAGTATTCATAAAAACTAACCATAGAAAATTCTTATACTAAGTCCACATTAATTTTTGTGAATGTGCAATGAATTCCATCTTTAATTTTTTTAGCCGTTATTTAATGAAATGTTATATTGTTTTTAAATTTTCAGTTACTTAATAGTATAAACTTAATAAAATTAAATGCATATAAAAAGCATCTCTATTTGTACTTCTTATTCCTTCAAACTCTAAAAAAATTGTGATGTTACGCCCTTTTGATTTCAGGTCTTTTGAATTCAAAAGGGCGCATCCCACACAACTAATAAAAACAACGTTGAAAGTAAATTCTGTCTTAAGAAATAAATGTATCATCGTATTATAATGGTAATCTGAAAAAATCATAACGCTAACTTCAATAGTTTTGATTTTATAAAGTTTTTTTATCTCCTGTAAAATTTTCAAATATGTTGTTACGCCCTTTTGCATTTCAGGTGACGATATGCAAGTTCGAAAAAGTCAATACATTCACACTTTTTTACTAATACACTCACATTTTTTCACTTGCAGAGCTAGTCGAGTTTTTCGAATAAGTTTTCGTATATAATACGTACACGGCACTTGCATGCAAGTACTTGCATGTGTAAAGGCAGGGTTAAGAGCAACACTGTGTTTTAAGAAGAAGCATAAACAAATAGTTGAAGCTGTGATTTGTTTGTAAACAATTACTTGTCAAGGCGGGGGTAGTCTCAGCAGTATGCAATGCAACATTTCATTGCATAGAGTTCATAATAGCATTTAGAAATATAATTTAAAAATTTTTGTTTTAAGATTCTCCAAGTCCAATATCTTTCCGTTTTATGTGATAAAATGAAACTGCGTTTATGAAAACAGCCTTTATATACCTTCGCATCCAAAATAATTGGTCTGGCATGTTTTTTATTAATGTTTTAATATATTTGGGTTTCTTTAAGAAAAAGTTTAATGACGAAGAAAATCATGCATTAAAAATCTATATAAGAAGTCGCCAGTACAACCAAAGCGATATATTCATTTACAATTTGAGAGGTTATCTTGTTGGACGAGTCATTTCCCCATAAGAACAATTTGCCTAAATAAGCTTTCAGTGGGTTTAGGTAAATATAATGATCCATTTTATTTTCAGTGAAGAGCAGATGTCCTACTTCAGCAGCTGACATGCATCCCCAAATCATGATAGATCCTCTTCCCAGTTTCAAAGCTGGTAATCAGTTTTGCGTTGCTACATATTCTCCAAGACAATTTGTGTTAGCAGAAATATGCCGCACACATTTGTCTATCTACAAAAAGTATAATAGTGGAAGGCCAATGTAAGCGGCATGCGGCCGCGGACGGCAGAAGTAGAATTTTTCAACTTTGCCGCTTAAAACGATGTTGCCATACACATGTATATAATATGTGACATGAGTTTAGTTAAAAATTAAAATTTATTTCCATTTTCCTAATTCTTTTTACACAATGTACACACTAATAAACGTTTATTTAAGCTAATTGCCGTCCCCGGCCGCATGCCGCTTACATTGGCCTTCCACTATAAGCGCCAAAAAGAACAGCTGATTGCCGACCGCCTCCGCATGCCGCTTACATTTCTTCCACTATTAATTAGGAAAAATAATGTTCAGTTTTGTCCATCTATCTTTATTAATGCATTGCCAGACTTTTCATTTTAACAGCTTAGAGACTGGAAGCTGAACATACATATGTACATACGAGTATCCAAGGTGAATTTAAATACTAGGTGACAGCGTAGCGCCAGCTGATTATTCATGGTGAAATTTAAAATGTCAAAAAGTTATATAAAAAAAACTTTTTGACAGTGACGAAGGTTTTTACATATAGAAAAATGCCTGTTGTTCTTGCCTTGTTGTAATTGTTGTAGCAATGCTGTCACCTAGTATTTAATTTCACCATGCGAGTATCCAAGGTGAATTTATACTAGGTGACAGCATAGCGCCAGCTGATTATTCATGGTGAAATTGAAAATGTCAAAAAGTTGTTTACAAATAGTCAAAGTTTATATAAAAAAAAACTTTTTGACAGTGACGAAAGTTTTTACACAAACAAAAATGCCTGTTGTTCTTGCCTTGTTGTAATTGTTGTAGCAATGCTGTCACCTAGTATTTAATTTCACCATGCGAGTATTTATATAAATTTCAAGTGAATATCGTCCAAGAAAAAGAAGCAAACACTTCAAATCATATTATAACTGCCGTTGTTAATTCAACTACATATTAATAAACAGTTATTATTATAAATTTATTCAGCTATGATTAGTAGGAAACTTCTTTGCATAGATATTAATTTAATTTTCATTGAGAAAAATCCGCTATTTTCTTACTATAATGCTAGAATGTTGTACAATACACTTGTATATGTTTTGATCACCAGACATACAAAAAATATTCATAGTAAGCAAGTAGTAATTAATCAATTCGTTATTGCATTGAGGTCTTTTTTTGCTCATTTGCACCTTTTTTACATCATGACAGAATTAGATAAGTAAAAAAAATCAAAAGTTTTCAATAGCAATTTCCAATTAATAGAAAATAGTTAGTTAGTAATTAACAAGTTATCAGAAATAAAAACGTCTACATCATTAGCTTTATAATTTGTAGGTATTATGTTGACCTTTTTATACAATATACATATATTACAATATTGTAAGAGATGGGAAAACTTAATTTACATACTAAAAATATGCGTAAATTCCAATACGTTTAGAATGTCGTAAATGTTTTCAAAAAGTCGTTGGTATAATAATTAAAAATAGATTTGTAATTGTGTTTATTCAAACTCAATGATTATTAATTAAGCTATGTATAGATGGTCGTCAGATATTACAACGTTGTCAGATCTAGCAATGTTCTAGCAATGTACTGACATTGAAAAATTGTTAGCAAAAGGTAAATTGTCAGTTCAGACGACTGTAAGAAAACTAACAATTTCATTGGCACACAATTGTCACACAATGAATTTATCTGTCAACCGAAATTGTTTTTCCAAAATGTTATTAATGCACACTTGTTTGTTTATTTGTGTATATACAGAGTTGCATTTAGAAATAATTTCTATGACAATGGTGTCATTTGCAGATGCATAAACTTTGCACATATGACAATGAAAAGTGTTTGACAATTGTCTTAAAACAATGACAATGACAAATATTTGTGTTTACACGATTGTTAGATGTCTGACAATAGTTTTGTCTTGCAATGTACTGAACATGGTGCAACTATAGTTACACCATGGTACTGAAAATGCTTTTTCTTACAACGTTGGAAGACAACAATTTTAAGTTCACACGGTTGTTAGACATTTTCTGAACATTTTTCGGACAACGTTATACTATCTGACAATCGTCTATACATAAATAGCTTTACAGTAGATTCTTAAATAACAATTAGTTTTCGAAATTGCTCAATTTAAACAACATATTGACACACAAAACTCAAACTTTAGACATTTATAATCTTGAATAAATATTTTTCGAAATTTTTAGACACATTTCAATCTTAAACGATTGTTAAAACAACAATAACAAAAATAATACAATTGATATGTCACTTTTGACAAGGAAACTTGTATGAACATGCAACAAAAACAAAACAAACTGTTTATTTGAATTCCACATATGTATGTAGGTACATACATACAATTTAATTCTAAAATTTTATGTTTTAAATTTGCCAAAGTTAGTCATAGACCATTAATACAAAAACCAAATAATTACAGACACTAAATAAATACTGTGCTCGTAAATTTTTATGAAAATAAAAACTTGTGTTAATTTACAAAGTAATAATTTTATTTAATAAGCAAAATCATAGATATTTAACGGAGCGGTTTAAAATACACATTTCAACTTAAGCGCAACATTTTTAAAATAATACAAAATATGTACGTGAAAAACAATAAATAAATAAACAAAAATACATATTTCCTTTAAAATGGAAAATTTTCTTAAATTATGGGCATGTGTTTGAATACATATTAAACTAAACATTTTATTTGCTTTTCTTTCGAACAATTTCAAATAGTCACGAATTTCGTTCGTTTTCCAATAGAGCAGCAGACACAATGGCTGGCAAATTTGAATACACATTGGGCGTCAATGAACTAAAATCGAAGGAATTTCGTTTATGGCAATCACTTATTGGAGAATTTCTTGGTAAGTGTTTTTATTTCCAACAAATCTAAACAATTGTTTTTGTATATCTTCGACTTGTTTTTTTCTTTCTTATTACCATTTTTATTTTAGGAAATTTAATATTGAACTTTTTCGCTTGTGGTGCTTGTACACAACCCGAAGATGGTACATTTAAGGCGTTAGCTTTTGGTCTGGGTGTTTTTATGGCCATCACTGTAAGTAGACACATAATTTTAACAAATTATCAATACAACTTATGTTCATATGTCAATCATTTTCCAATTTTTAATTTAAATCGTATCCAAAACAGACAAAAAAAAAATAAATATGAAAAATCGTTTTACTAAATTAGTTAAAAAAAAATTACATTGCTTTTATTTATTATTAGCTGGCTGGTTGGTTGTCCTTAAATAGTCATTTAACATGGAAATATATGCCCCTATTGCCGTTCTCAACTCAACTAAGTTTGGTCGTCTGTCAGTCAACCCGACTTTAACTCTACATTAAATCTACTAAATTTAAGTTGTGAATGGCAATACCGATTTATGAAAGACGACCAAATTATTAAAAAAGTTGTGAACCGCAATAGGGGCAATAATCAATTTAAAAGCGATTGACACAATTTTAAGTTTGACACTTGACTATAATTTGCTAGATCGCTGTAAATGTAAATGTGCATGCCCAGAAACATTTGGTTAAATGTACATAATTAGAAATGAGTTATACTCATATTGGTCTTTGGATCAAAAATTTATTTATTTATTGAATCTGACTTGTTTCATTAAGCCTAACAATAGAGATTTAAATCTTATAACTACAATGAGTTGCTATCTAACAGGAGCATTGCTGGACAGATGGGCATCATATTAGAGCCAAACGGCTTATTCGTGTTTGGCTCTGTGCCAGAAATCTAGCAAGCGGGTTCACGGACTTTCTTAAACTCATCCCCACAAGATGTACTTCTAAGTCCTTATGGATGTTCTCATTTCTTACGTAACATTTTGCAACCATCGTGGTCCTAAAAATTTTCGACTGGGCCCTCGCTACTGTATTGCATGCCGTTCCCCACAATTAGATTCAATATATGCAAACTGTTTTTAAAATGCTTTTATACAGGATGACTTTATAGTTAAGGCTTAATTTTGATTAGATCATAAACTTAATCAAATATTTTGGGTGCGTGAATATTTTCATCGGTAACAGGACAAAATCAGCAAAATCAAACACCGGGTGTTTCGATTAATGATTTTCAAATGTAGACTGCTGTTCTAGTTGATCGTGAAAACCTTATAACTGAATAAACGAATATGTCATACCTCAATATGGCATATTGGTTCTAGCATTCATTTTACTAGCGTCTTGAATTGATCTAGTTCATCGATTAGATTGAAACTAATTAGATTGAAATAACAGCGAACATATCCACATGGTCCCATATCGATAATTTTATTAGAGATCAAATATGTATATTTCTAACTCAACCTTCCACTGGAAAAGAGAAAACGTAGTTATTTTGGAGGAGTATTGCAGCAATGAATATTACATTACAGGTAGAGGGATATGATATTAAATATTTCAATAACAATGCATTCCCATTAAATACTATAGGTAGTGTTATTTAGTTCATTCCTAATGCATTTCCAATACTAGAAGTTTTTTTAAATTATTGGAAATTGTTTAAGTATTTGACAGTCTTTCTTATTAAACCGTTACTAGACTAAGGTAGTTTTTTTTTTATCTCCAAACAGACGAAAAGCAGCACACAAAAAACCAAAATACCCCAGACCAATAAGTCTGGCATATGATTATACATTTTTACCTATCGAAACTGTAGGGTATCATACTGAAAGTTACCGAGAGTGCTTAGTGCTTATTACCTTGGCATAATTCTGGATAGAAGGCTTTAAAGCTTACTTGTACATATATTATTGCAAAATAACATTTGACACTAAATTATATTAATTGGATCTTTAAGGCTGTTGTAAAACCTATGTTGTCTATGGAGGAATGTTATGTAGCGGGAAAAACCATTTGGGTTAAATTGCATGATGTTTATAATCAAGAAATTTCAACTATTTATTTAAGTAAATTCTATGAAAACATAAAAAACTAAAATTTTATCTGAAATTGTCAAAATTTTTTTTTTAATTTTTGATAACCCATTGAATGCGCCTCTCAAAGACCTTTCATATGATACCAAATTTACATATAGTTCCTTTGGAAGAAATGTAAAAAAAATCAAAAAACCTCTAAAAAGGACATTTTTATCCTTTGATCCAGATCACAAAATATTGACCCCAGGACAATAAAATTGAAAAAGGTAGTTTAAAATGAATCAAATTTTCATATTAGTCGGGAACATCGATATCTTATTTTTTCTTCATACAATCGGGGCCACGCTAATGTACATATGTAAATTACATATATCTATAAAAATTACGTGTATGTTCGTGATCGCTAAACTCAAAAACTACTGGACCGATTTTGACCAAATTTTATATGCATGCTCTATGGGCCGTGAGTAGTGTTTCTGTGTAGTTTGAAGTTCGTCCGACAGATGGCGCAATATTTAGTTTTTTTGTGTTTTTGCACCGTAACTCAATCAAATAACGCAATAACCCTATGTTATGTGCTTAATCGATGTGTGGCGGCGGGCATTTTGTAAGTACTGCTGGAAATATGAGCGGGATTGTACAAAGGGACGTGGTACCTCCCATACAAACCACAAATTACAAATCTATTACTTCTGCTCTTGATAACGGTATTTGAACAAAATTTGGTACGTCGGTTTGGTGTGAATTTTAATAGACCGATTGCCATGAAACCTTTCCAATAAAAATAAAATTTGAAGGCAAAGCAACGTTTTCCGGGTCAGCTAGTATGTTAAATATTTTTATTATGTGTTTAGAATTCAACAATAATAATTCAACAATTTTTCTAAAGTAGTGAGAGTAAATAGTTCATATTTCAAATATTTAAAACTGTTATGACAAATTTTTACTCTAAATATTATTGCAATTATTTTCAGATTGTTGGCCATCTAAGTGGTGGTCACGTAAATCCTGCTGTAACACTGGGTATGTTAGTTGCTGGTCGTGTCAGTGTCATACGAGCGGTACTCTATATAATATTCCAATGTTTGGGATCAATTGTGGGTACGGCGGCAGTAAGAGTAAGTGGAAGGCAGAAAATGAACTGTTAATTTAAAAGCAATTGTTTAAAAATTTACTTATTGTCATATTAGACTTTACTCGACGAGGCCTACTATAATGGTTTGGGCCACACCAATTTGGCTGCCAATATAACTGAACTACAAGGACTTGGCATTGAGTTCTTCTTAGGTTTGGTTTTGGTATTGACTGTGTTTGGAGCCTGTGATGCTAATAAACCTGGTAAGTGTTATGCTATCTTTAGAGTATGTATATGAGTTTTAATTTTGACACTACAGCTGATCAGATTTTTTAAACTCGTGCTAACATGCTCAGAATTATTTATTTTCATAACCTAAATGTACCTACATATATTATAGATTCGCGTTATACTGCTCCCTTGGCCATTGGCATGGCTGTTACATTGGGGCATTTGGGTACCATTCATTATACTGGCGCCAGCATGAATCCAGCACGTACATTAGGCACTGCTTTTGCCACCAACAACTGGGAAGCCCATTGGGTGTACTGGGCTGGTCCTATTTTGGGTGGCATTACAGCCGCTTTGATTTACACACAAATTTTGGAGAAACCGGTTGCAGCAAAGGTTAGTGAAGTATCGGATAAATACAGGACACATGCCGATGAACGTGAGGTGAGGGTTTTATATTCATGATGATAATTAACAAATTGCATTTTTGTGTTAATATTGTATTTATATTTTTGGATGAAAAGATTTTTTTAAAAACTTAAGTACATTTTATGAATAATATCTATACGTATTACGACTGACAAACAATTGGAATAACAATAATTGTAAGACTTGTTATTTGAAATTGAAATACTGATTCCATTAGCTTTCAACCCTAATTTCAGAGTTATATTAAACAGATTTAACTAGTATTTCAATTGAAGATATCTATTCTAAAAACATTTTTTCATTAAGGTTCCTATCGCAAATTATCACGATTTACTTGTTTATTGATCTGAAGTCTATCCTAAAGTACCTTTTATACTCCATATACTGGTCGCATACTACATCGTTTTGTCTATAACCGACTACCTATAGTCATTAAATTTTAAATTTAACGTAGAAATTATTAAAGAAAAATCATAATTTTAATTATATTAATTTTAATAAATTCAAACGTAAATACTCGTATTTGAAAACTTGACGATATACCGATAATAAGAAGTACATAGTAATACGCATCTATCTTCTAAACTATTATTTTGATGAAAACTATATACATAATTATAAAAAACCCAAACTACAAAAAATCGAATAAAGAACACGCCATTATTTTTCATTATTGCTTAAATACGATCAGGCCATTATTTTCAAGAGTTTCGAGAGATTTAATGTTTGTTAGTTACTACATAACTTTTATAAAAGCCTGTTTGTTTAAATACACAGTGGTGGTCATATAATTAAAACATTCATCAGAACAGTAATTTATTCAATTTATATTCTATTTAAAAAAAAAGATAAACATTTTTCAATTTATTTTCTATTTAAACAAGGATAACAAACATTTTTTCACTACAAAATTCTAAGACTGGCTGCTTTTATTTGAGCCCCTCAAAACGAAATCATAAATCTAAGACAATAAAAAAAAACTTAGAGAAAATCGTTAATGTTGTTGCACAAATAATTAAAACATTCACCACTGTTATATTACCTTTAATATTTTGTCAGATAGCCCTTATTTGTTATTACATTTGTTATTACATCTATTTTGCATGCTTTCGACCAAATGCCTGCAAAGTGAAATGGGTATAGCTTTCCAGGCCGCCTCAATGTTTTTGCACAATTCATATAAATTTTTGCTGTTTTTCTATTCCAAACTTTTCTCAACATCGTTGCACAAATTCTTAATTGAATTGTAATCAGGGGACTCTGCTGGCCGTTTTAAAACATTTTTTGTTTTGGTCCTCTAAACAACGCGTGAAGTGTGTTTGGGATCATTATCGAGCTTAAAATTCCATAGTAGCGGCAAATTTTGTTTAGCGAATGAAATCATCGCATTTTCTAATATATTTTTATATAATTGTTGTGATTTTTGAAAAAATTCTAGTCCAAGAAAATGCTCCGCAAACCATTACATTACCACCGCCGCTTTTAATTGGTTTTATACCCTACACCACCATAGTGGGATTTGTGCTGATGTTTGTAACGCCTAGAAATATTGGTCCAACAACCACCTCAAAGTATACCGATCGACTCACAATCATTTGAGTCGATTTAACGATGTCCGTCCGTCTGAGTGGCTGTCCATGTTAAGCTTGTGTGCAGAGTACAGGTCGCAATTTTGAAGATGTTTTGATAATATTTGGTACATGATATTTTTCGGCCCAATGATGGATGGGATTGAAAGTGGTAGAAATCGGTCCATTATTTCACCTGGCCCGCATACAAATGTCCTCCAGAAATTGGGGTTTATCGATGATAAATGTTTGAATTATGCAAGTATCCAAACAAATGAGTGGTAAATAAAGCCAAATCACATCTACAAATTTTGTGCCGATCAGACCATAATTACTCGTAGATCCAATATAAGACCCACTTCCGAAAATCACTTTAAAGAGCATAACTCTGTCAAAAATTTTGGTATCCAAATAATACTTAACAAAAATATATTTTATATGTATACAAATAATACGGCACAATTTTATTATGATCGGTCCATAATTAGCTCCCATATTCCAAATTCTTTAACGATCATAAATTTCTTAAAAATGTTGGTATCCAAATAAAATTTGACACAAATAAGTTTCTTATATACAGAAATAACGACACCTAATTTTATAATGGCCGATCCATAATTAGTCGAAACTCCCATATAATACCCTCTCCGTTATTCAATTTAAGCTCCATAAATCTTTTAAAAGTATTTATATTGAGATGCAGTTTAACATACATAATATTTATATTCACAGACATCATGACACTAAATTTTTGGATGATCGGTCCACAATATAACATATAACGCCCATTTCTGAAAAACTGTTTTATACATATACTGTGTGCGGGGTATTATATGGTCGGGCTTGACCGACTATAATTTCTTATTTGTTGTTATTCACTTTGTTTTTATTTTTTAAAGTAATTTTTTTTGTTGTTTTTATAATTGTACCTGATAAACAAATTGTACAAATTAAATTTCATTATAAAACAATACTTAAAAATTATTATTTACTGATAATTCCATTATTTTTTTGGCGTAGTGAAAAAGAGGCATTTTTCAAAAAGTCTTCAGGCAACATTGCTGGGGAATATAAAGACTTTGACGTAAACCACCAATAGCGCAATATGGGAGCAAATGTATGTGGATTTTGAACGGCCATAGTATAGCCCTTACGGACAAGTTTCAGCAACCACCTTTCTCAATGATAGGAAAATTGTAACCGTTCTTAAGGAGACACAGACGCAGAAAGTTGACCCTGCCAGGAACAGCCAACTCAAACAAAAATGCCCTCTACAGCATGGAAAACAATCGACCCTATTTTGTGTGTACTTGCATTGAACAAACTATTAAAAATAGGATTTAAAATTTGTGTGTTCATTCATTATTCCAAAAAAATTGAAATTTAAAGGTTAAAAAATATCCTGTTTTTACTGGTATCCACACAATTGTCTGTACTAATAAGTTCTACTTAAAAATATTTTGCCGATCGCTCAATAATTGACCGTAGCTCCCATAATAACTTCCAAAACATACATACTCGTATCTCCCATATAAGAAAAAAATGTTTAAAGACAACTGTTGCTCATATGTATGTATATTCAGTGTAGGGTATTATATGTTAGGACTTGTCGGTCAACCTTCTTACTTGTTTTGATTCAGAAGTTGATAGCACAGAGTTTGATAATAAAACATAAGCGAAATATACGAGGTCTGATCAAAAAAATAACCGATATTTTCAAATTTCGTGATTTTTTTCTGTTATGTTGGTACACATGTCTGGTTTATATGTCCGTCTGTTACACAAAAAAACACACAACGAAAACCTTTGAATTTATCTAGAAGTGAGTATTATTACAGTTATATTTTATTTGTACCTACTTATGTATATCCATATTTATTTTTATATTTATGTGTTTTTTTATGTAACGTCTTAATTTCAATAATTATTTTATATGTTTGATATCATAAATTTTTGTCTATTAAAAAAATCGTCTTTCTTCAAATACAGATGAGAAAATTGGAAGGGGCACATGATTACGCTTAAAAATCAAACATACCACCCTCAGTAATCTCTGTGTGACGTCCTAAAACAACAACGACTTTTCTATTTTTAAAATTTCCAATAACACATCCGAATTGTATGTACATATGTATTTGGAAACCGAATATGCACATATTAATTCAACTAAGTTTTAAGATCATTTATTCAGACAGGCATATATAGATTATTTCTTTTTTAATTTTAAAAAAGTATATATATCAATTATTTATTTAATTTATACAAATTTATTAATTTTGTGTGTTCTACAACATCAGTGGATTTATGACCAAAACAGTGTCATGGATTTTTATGATGTTTTTTTATTACCATTTATTCTTACAATTTAAACAAATACAAACATTTATAAATATGTATTTATTAATTAATATTAATAATAAATAATCCGAGGTATTTGAAATATTTATTTTGTATTGTATTATCATATTCCGTAATAGAAATTAAATTACATATTATAAATTACATAAAATTAAGAAAATATTGACATTGTATACAAACTAAAACCAAATATACTCTTTAAAAAATATTTACTGCAATAAGTTTTTATTTTTAAACAACTATGGAAAAGTAAGTTACATTTAAATCAAATAACAAGGTTGTTTGGCAGTCGCTACACTACACATAACAAGGTTGTTTGTTAAGCGTCAACTTGTTTAAGTTGACGCTTAACTTTCTCTGCGAGCCATTTAAAAATGCCAAATCTATAGCTTTAAATCTTTTAAATTAATGTTGTATCAAAGTCGTAACGGAACGATGGATGAATAATAAAGAAGCTTTGTCGAATACATACAAGTGTGGTTCTGATTCTTATGTTTAGATAAGATATAGATCAATTATATCTAAAAGTGATTTGGGTAGGTGCATTAAAATGTATCAGTTGGTTATTTTTATATAGCGCAACAACCCGCTAAGAGTGGCCGAAAGTCCGGCAATAGCTGCCTTAAGATTGCAAATAAAAAAATAAGGTAAAATTTGTGTAAGTTTCAGCATGCATAACAATGTCAAATATGTTTGCCTGTTTTCATTATCGCTAAATGTATTGCCAACTATGATTGTGATAAACAGGAAAGAAATCAGACTACCGCAACATAAAATTATGTATGACACAACATTCTGAGCCACTCTTAAAAGAGACCATTGCATTGATGCATACCTTCCAATTTAGAAATATTAACCTAGAAACAAATGTTGTTACTTTTCACTTAATTGAAGGAATTGAATATGAAACTCATCAACCCATATTTAGACTTATCACTATCAACGAACTCCTTCACTTTTCTTTGCGCATATGTACACACTTCAACTAAAAAGAGAAACGCCAGATAAATATTCAAAAAGATCCCATCCCGCCAGTTTGACTTAGACTCTCGTAGTTGCGTTCTAGGCATCATCCTATTTGACATCGAACGATGGTCTTTGACGATTGCCCAGAAAACATTGCATCAAATTGTAGTCACATGAGCCATCTTGTGAAAACGATTTCGGATAATTTGAAGTTCTTTTTTAAACCAATTTCATTAAAATATTTTGAAATCATTTAGAAAATTAATGTGATTTTAATTTTTTAACAAACAACGAAAAAATAATGTACAGAAATTCTTCTGTTATGTTTACATAATGTGAACGTTTAAAACAGCCAATAATTTTCGTTGCGAATCTTCAGTTTTTAGATCAAATTGTCAAAAACAAAAACATACGGAAACACGTAAAACAAGAATCGTTTTGGCACCACTATGATTGAATTACATGCCTTCTGGTACCGTCCTCAACTTATGACCAATATGACACCCCCCCCACCCCATATATTTAACTATATAGCCCGAATTCAATACGTCTGAAGGATCTATAAACTCATCCTTTCAAAGTAGCACAATAATAATTTGTTAAAATGTATTTAAGGGTAAATTTTAAGTTCATATTTTGCTCTTAAAATCTAAAACATTATTTATTTACAATAGTTAACATAAAATAAAATCATATGACGTTAACCGAACCAATGAGCACCCATACAATCTCTAGTCCATTCGGTTTGACAAACCCAACACCATTCAAAGCCGCAGCCAGCACGTGTACAAACCATATGCATACAGCCACCATCTCTCTCAGTGGGTGTGCGGCATTTTGGGCAGGGTTTGGTAGAGACTTTGATTGTGACATTAGAAGCTTCATCCCAACGGGCTTCAGCAGCGCGCTAAAGAAAATTGTGGTTTCAACAAGTTGTTCTTATATTTGTACAAATTTGTATTCGATACTTACATTTGGATCAACTGCATACTCACAGCTGCTCGTTGTATTTCCGGTACCATTTTCTGGCATACAATCACCCAAATGATAACCTTGCAGACAGTTGCGACAAAAAACATACTAGAAGCATTAAAGAATTATTTTAGTCAATACTTTAACGATTTTCACAACAATTTTTCACTTACACCACAACCATTTTGACAAGTGACTTTTTTACAGTCAGGTTCTACTAATAGACCCATGCCACAGCCAGGCTGAGGGCACAATACACCACCCGCTTGTAAAACATATTCCTCAGTGGCAAATCGTTGATAACGATCGTACTCTTCACGGGTTAATAACTTAAAGTGATGAATTTCTTCAATAAAAGAATTTTCGCAACCGGCAGGACAAGCCAAAGTGTAACCAATATCGGGATGAGGCATAAATTGACGTTCCATAAGACGGGAACGGCAATAGTGTAAAAAGCATTCAACACAGGTTACGTGTTTGGATTCACAGGGGAAAACTAGAACAGTATCACTAAAAACAAATTTTCTTATTATATTTAAATATTATAAATTTTTGAGAATTAAAATATTACCTTACATCAGTACAGGCCAGACAGGGCACATCTTTCATATTGATTTTAATTAAATTTAAAGGAGCAGCAAAATCTTTTTCGCCGCCTGAAATATGTTCGCCACACTTAAAGTAAAATTCAGCAAATGGTGGATCACCAATGTCGTTATCAACACAGGCAATTTCCAAAGATTCACAGTGACCACGTATGCGACGTGATTTCAGGACATCATCCCAACATTCTGGATCACGATGTACAGTAAATGCACCTCCCTTGCACAAGGAACAACGAACACGTAGCTTGCCCTTGCACAATTTATTGCACTGAGAACAATGCACAAAAAAGTGAGCCTTTGAGCGTTCACGATCTAATTGCTCTCACTATTATTAAGGACATATTAAATAATATTATATATGTACTTACTTTCTTCTGGTATATTTAATCTTTCGTCACTTTGCAACTGCAAATCTACCAATGTCTCACATAGTGGTTTTGAGGGTTGCTCCTCAGTAGGCTCCTCTTCGGCTACAGTTGAGTATAAACGTTTCCTCTGTTGCACAGGTCGTGTCTGTATTGCATGCAATATGCTTTGTTGCCCCAAATCACATTCCTGTTATGTATATTAAACATCGGGTCAAAATTTGATTTCTTCATTTCTATTAATAATTATTGTAACCTCAATTGTTGTCGCATCGCTTAGCTCTTTCCCAGCAAATATGATCTTGACCTCTTCAGGCTGTAGACCTAATTGAGGCGCTACTATCTCTTTGACGTTTTTTATATCCCATTGCGGCTCCAAATTCACCGATATTGTACGTCCTGTATTTGTTTTAACATGAATACTCAAAGTGTTTGTAATTGTTTTGCTACCAAACGATAATAATGCCAGCATTTTATTAATAAAAGCTCTTATTAAATTAATTAGAAAACTCATTTAACTTTATAATAGTTGCAGATCTTTTTAACATAAAATTGCAATAACATTTGATAGAAAACTTATTTCTTATGAAAATGCACGTAATAATAATATTAGATCAAATTAGAGGGAATCAAACATTGGTCAGCTGTTGTTGCAGGATAAGAACTTGGTTGCAAAATAAAGTATTGAATTTATTTAATATGGCAACATAAAAAAATTAAATTTTAAACAAAAAAAT
Source organism: Bellardia pandia (assembly GCA_916048285.2). NCBI lineage: Eukaryota > Metazoa > Arthropoda > Insecta > Diptera > Calliphoridae > Bellardia > Bellardia pandia. The sequence goes on along the minus strand of OU696530.1, from coordinate 80,297,289 downwards.
TCGAAATTTTGTTTGTTAAATTTCACTTTTTGATGCTACCGATAAGAATTTATTTTGAAAGTCTTTTTTTGTTCTTGTAAATTCCATATTATAGTAAATTGCTATGTTTCTTTTTAATTGATTATTGTGAGAACTTAATATACAGTGGCTCCATCGCATAATCGGAAAAGTGTTTGTAATCATATTTTTAAAATTTTTGTTTTAAGATTCTCTTTAGTAGCCTAATATCTTTATATTTTATGTGATAAAACTGTTTCAATACAGAAATATTACGAAGAAATTAACTTCTAAAACTCACTCGTTTTGTTTTCCATCACATACCTGATTATTAATAACATGACTTACAATTATATATATCCTTAATTATGAGCGAGAAACAATCTAAATTTAATAACTAAAAATAATAATTTTAAGAAAGTCTTTATATAAAATATTTTCCGTCTACTAAAATAAAAAAATGTTACGATTTGTCAGTTGTGCCTGCAAAGCTAATCATTTAAATACAAAATCTGGTAACCATGGTGAAATTAAAGTAAAGTAATTTCATTATGCTGGTAACCTTGCATTATTTTGACACCAAATGCAAAAATAAATTGAATTTAAATTTTGGAAAAACTGTGTTTCCAGTAAAGAAAATGCATTGTACTATAAAAGAAGTAAGTGGGGATTTATTCACTGCCGATGAAAGCTTTTCTATGGCGCATTGTGTTGCAGCAGATTTAAAAATGGGAAAAGGCATTGCTGTCAAATTTCGGTAAGCTAAATCAACCAGGATTTAAAGGTAAATGTGTGATTTCTTTGATTATTTGTTTTTAGCAACAAATTTGGTCGTGTTCATGTGCTACAACAGCAAAATGTAAAACCTGGGGGCGTAGCTATCTTGACCGATAACTCACGTTTCGTATACAATTTGGTAACAAAACAAAGCAGTTGGGGCAAACCTACCTATCAGACATTGCACAGTTGTTTGAGCGCCATGAGGGAACACATGGTAATTCAATGATGGTTTTGTAAAAAACAGGAAGATATACATATAAAATATTTATTTTGTATGTTGCAGTTGAAAAACAATGTTACGAAATTAGCCACGCCTAGAATTGGCTGTGGCTTGGATGGACTAGTTTGGCCCAAGGTTAAAGATTTGATTGAAGAAATCTTTTACAATGATTTAGTAAGTATTGTCGTTTACAACTATGTTCCTCCAAAATCTGGATAAGAACAATTTACTTTTAAAATTACAATGTTAATTTTTATTGTTTTTTAAGAAAAATATATTCTAATAAATACAAAGTAAATTTGTGTTCATATACATACATACATTTGATTTTAGATATACATATGTATGTATTTCATTCACTTTGGTACAAAATTATAAACAACAATTTCCAAATCTTCTTTGGAAAATACACCGTTCAATTCGCTGCTAACTTTGTCCCATTCAAGGCCATCAATGCCACAACCAATCCTTGGTATAGCCAATTTGTGTACATTATTAGAGCGCTTAGAGAAAAATAAATATTAATACATATACCTACAACTTTAAAATTGAAATAGTTACCATATGCTCACGCATGGCATTTAAAGATGATCTCAAACTGTCATAGGTTGGCTTATCCCAACTTTGATCCTTAGTTACTAAGTAGTAAATAAATCGTTCCTTATCTTTAAGCACCGCTACTCCGCCAGTTTGTACGTCTTGTGAGCGTATAACATCTATTTGACCATAAACTTGTTTAAATACTACGGCAATACCGGCTCCCATTCCAAGATCAGCAGCCACACAATGAGCTAAACTATACTCTTTAGGAGCGCTAAACAAATCACCTTCAATCTCGGTGAGTTTATAATTGGAGGAGGACATGTTGCGTTTGTTAGCTGGAATAAAAATAATGCCAATGTTTTCTCTAATTATAAAAAAAATTAATATTTATCGAATATTTCAAGATGCATATTTAAATTGAGTATCCTAAAATGTATAAAGGTCGGCATCTTTGTGTATATTGTGTTGTTGTTTAACACAATTAGTACCATTTTAAAATCTTAATTTGTCACTAATGTTATTTGCAGAAAAATTCTTGATGATGCACTGCGCATTTAATAAGAAAAAAATTGTGTATGGTCAGTGACATCGTTGTGAGTAAATCTTTACTAAATGAAAACAGTTTAGTGCCACTGATGTTTTGTTTTTTGTTTGTAATATGTAATATGATAGAAGTAGATACAGACACATGTGTATAAAAAGTCCGATTATATTATACACATACAGAATTGAGAATAATGATTAGTATAAAGACATTCATGCGTAACTTTTCGAGATTTTAAGATTTAGTTGGATGTTGTCTATATTTCTATATATATAATGTCATTTTGATTTTAACATTTAAAAAGACACACTACAGAATCTTTAAAATTACGCTTATTTCAATATTTCAGGGTTACGGATTTTGAGTCTTAAGACTGTAAACTATTTGATTGGCTGTGTTTAGACTCTGTAGTTAATATAGCCGTACAAAAAAATAATTTGAAATTATACGAACGGAATATTTGGTTTGCAATAAATAAATTGTAAATAAAATAAGAGTGTTATTAAATTTATTTCCTGGTATATATTGTTCATCTGTTGTTATTTTATACAAAATCAAACCCATAATTAGTCAAGAGACAAACACGTAATAAAAATGCCTAAATTTGTATCCATTGTTTTTAAAAACTACTTATTTATAAAGCTAATATGTACTTAATTTATTTTGTAATTACAAAATCTACCTGAGGTCAATGAAGTTTGTAACTAAAGTAGTCACTCGTACCGGCAGAAAATTTACAACACTATTAGATAACTAGAAACAAACTACTGCGCAGGTCCCAAAGCAACAAGAAACTATATAAAAACAAAAACAAACAAAACAAGTAAGAGTTTATATTCGACTGTGCCGAATATTATATACCCACCACCAAATAACCTATTATGGGACGAACTTCGTAAAATATTGTACCGTAATTTCTATTTATTTTAGTTGAATTTCATCTTCATAACGATATTTATAAGAATTTTATGCATATTCCAGATATAATCAAGAATTTACATTTTGTTAATATTTTTGCAGCGTGTAACATAAAGCGATTTTCTTTAACACACAATAAATTAAGTACCAAAAAGCTCTACGAAACTGAATTGGTTTTTTGAAACGTCAAAATTGTCTTCTCTGTATTCTTTGTGGTTATTCTCGGAAATGGAGCCTACATGTTAGCTATGCGCAATTATGGACCAACTTTCACAAAAGCGAATTATATCATTTTTACAATTTTATAACTGATCTGTGTAGAATTTCGGTTCGATATGGATGTTTATGTAGGTTAATGAGTGTTCGGGAGTAGTCCTCATAGGGGAACTATGACCTATTACGGGTCAATCATCATTAAATTCTGTACGATGATTTATATGTATATGCGAATTATTTGTGTTGAATTTCAACGTAACAATGATATGTATAAGAGATTAATGCACATTTAAGTGATTTCCGGAAGTAGACTTTATATTGGAGCTGCGGTCAAATATGAACCGATTTTTATGAAAATTAGTTCGACGATTTATATGTGCATACGGATTAGTTGTGTAGAATTTCGACTTAGTGTTTTTTATAAGATATTTATGCGAATTTGAGTGATTTGGGGAAGTAGACTTTATATGGGACTAAATTATGGACCGATTCAAACAAAAAAGCGAAGTAGTCTGAAACTTTGATCTATAACTCTGATCCTACTGGACCGATTTTGCCCATTTTCAATAAAAAACATTTCGGTGGATCAATGAATGTTTGATAAATATTTAAGTGTTCCAACAACAGACGGACAACATGATAGATCGTATTAGAATCTTATAAGGACCCAGAATATGTAGACTTTTTGATACTACGACCATTATTTCGATGTGTTACAAACGGAATGACAAACGTACCTCGCCATATTTTTGGTGGTCAATAACAGAAAATACAAAAACATTCGGAAGACGTATGTATGAGTAAAAGCATGGAGAAATAAATATACAAGTTGGTGCTGAAGAGCCAACTGATTTTTTTTAAGTCATGTTCGTTATGTCAAATATAGTAAACAAAAATACATGTGTCATGGTGAAATTAAAAAAATATTATGTATTTATATTTTTTTCTGCAAAAATGTTTGTAAACAATATCCAGTTGTTTTGACATTACAACAAGAAAGCAAACACAAAAATACCCTGTTGTAACAGCAGTAATTGCTGAGTTGACAACCCTTGGCCGAGTGATCTCGGGTCATTCCGGTGCGTAGAACCGGCTGTTATGGGAATGATTCTGTTGCTTTTGCATTGTTGCCACTACCTTGTATAATTATTTCACCATGAGCAAAATTATGCGAATTTAACTTTTGTTGTTATTACGTTACTTCACTAAACTATACAAGATATACTACACATGGAATATTTGTGTTTTTGCCTAAATTGTTATAATAGAATAGTACCACGACTATCGCGAGAAAGCACTGGTAGACAGATAGTGCTTTCTGACTAGAAACAATAGCGTATAGTTCAAGGCAGATCAATTAGTTGGTGTGTACACAGCAAAACGTTTGGAGCAGAGTGGAGTGCCTTAGACAACTTGTATAGTTTAATATTTTTTTTTTTTTAATTTTACAAACAAGTAAATTATAACAGCACACACTTATTCGTTCATTCAGTCATTAGCGTGTTGTAACTCCAGAAGTAATTTAAAATATATAAATAAAATAGAACTTACGCAAGCTTTTGAAGCTATGTATGTACATATATTGATTGATGCTAATTGTGTGTAACTTACGGTTAAGAGTAACTGCAATCAATTCCTTATTCTTTAATAAAGTATGCCAATTTATTTTCTTTTGTATCAAGTGATTGTTTGTTAATTTGATAAAATTTTTAAAACACAGCATTTATTAAATTTACAATCGATTTTGTATTACAATTCTTAAAATATAATTTATTTGTTCGTGTTAAATAAGAACAAAAAATAAAACAAGTGTGCGAAAAAATATATAGTCTGCAAGCTATTGAGCGAATGAGTGAATGATTGTTTGTTGTGAAAATAAACAGACGAAGACCATAAAAAAAACAAAAGGCAATCAGCTGATTGTGAAAGCGGAAATTACAAAAAACATAATAATACGGCAGCCACAAAGGTGAATTACTTATTACGTCAAGCATAATGGCATCCCTTAAATTACTGACCCCATTGAAGTCATCAAATCCAACGGTAGCCTTTAACGTTCAACGTTCCTTGTTAACAAAATGTTTAAGAAATCAGAATCGTTTTTATGCGATACTCTTATCAGTTCACAGTAATTTTCCAAATCAATTGTCACCAAGTGATCTTGCAAATAAATGTGGTAAGTACAACTACATATATTGTAGTAGGTACTTATTTATATATAAATAAATAATTATGTTTTTTATGTATATACATACATATGTATATGTGTGTGTAAATTTTAAATATTTTGCCCTGCGTGACCGTTAGTACATATATATGTATGTATGTATGTACAATATTTTTAGTGTTTGTTCCGTTTATACAATTAGTCATTATTATATTGATTAAATGTTTCTTTTTATCGAAAAAGAATAATAACTATTAAAATCTTAACGTAAATTCAATATCAAATGTAAAAATTGTTTTAACCCTACACTGCATGACTTTTTATATTTGATCGAAAAAAATGCTTTTTAAGGGGAAATTACCGTCTGATTACAGGAAAAATATTAAAAAAAATTAAAACCATAATTTAGTAAATATTATGCAATTTTCATTTGTATCGCCAATGATACACTATGCAGTAGGGAAATGTATAACATAATAATAAATAATAATATTCCAATAATAAAATTGTGTATAACCAGTGATACAATATGAAGTGTAGGGTTAATTTAAAATTTGTTAGAATAAAACCTGTACTAATCTACCACAACGATTTGTATTAGAAAAAAAAAACTCCAATGCACTTTAATACACCTATAATAATAAATCATTTTTATTGACTACCACTCCATAAATTATGGTTTTGTGGTTATGTTTATAAAACATTGCAATACACTACGCAATCAGAAACATACATATTTTTCAATCCATATTTTCCGAACGGACAGCACTTGAAAATAGTTTTTTTTTAATTAAATTGATTAATTCGGAAATTATGAGGTACTAGCTGAACCCTGAGCGCGTTGCTACGCTACCAATTAAAATAAATTTGAAAGAAAGACATTACACAAATATTCAATTCATTTTGAGTAATTTTAGGCGGTCGAAAGAAGTATTCTTAGTCATGCCGGAGTCTTAGTTAAATTCCGTTTTTTTTTTTTTTTTTAATTAAATTGATTAATATGGAAATTATACGTTTTAATAGAATTTACAATTATTCTGGAATAGATTTTAAATATTTGTAATGAAATTTTTCAAACACTATTTTTTTATAGATACATTTCTTGTAATTGGATTGGCAAAATAACTTTTCTTTTTTTTATTCAAATGATTCAGTATCATTAGCACAGGAATCTTTTCAAATGGTAAAAATATTGCAGAGACTTTGATTATTAGAAATACATACTTTTAATGATATCGTGTTAGCCAAGTCAACATACATACATATCGAGCCATTACCGCCAAAATAATGTATCCCACACCATAATCGATTGTTGTTTTTTTATAGAAATCGATAGTTCAACATCATTTAAAATTATTAAAATTAAATGTATTACACAAAACAATATTTACATTATAAATTTTAAAATAATGGCTTTATTCAAACTGATTTTATTTAAAAAAAACCTTCCCCTGTAAAATTTTGAGTTTGTGGGATACATTTTTTCGGCGGTTATGGCTCGATATGTTCTAAAAATGTTATCTAGAGGAAATCTAATTTTAAAACATTTATGAAATTTTATTTATTTATTAGATAATAACTTTTTTAAATTTTACCTTACTAGATTAACGCATTTAAAAGTTATCGGTTACAAATATATATCGTTGGTCTCATGTAGAAAGGCCCTAACTCGCTATTTTTTCAAAATTTGTTTTTTTAGCGATTCCAATGCATTTAACGCAAATACACCTCCTCACAAAAATTTATTGCAATAGTGTAAAAAATAACACTTTTATAAGCAGTTGTACAAAAAAAGTTACATGCTGAATATTACAGTTGCTATTATGTTTTTACCTTCTCCTGTAAAGTTTCAAATATGCGAGTTAGAGCCTTTCTACATGAGACCATCGATATGTATGTATAGAATTATGTATGAACAAAGTTTTACAAATATTCAGTATTAAAATTATTTAAGAATTTCATTCCAATGTATATATAGTTGCGGGTTTTAACAAGAAAATGCTAATGAATTAATAAAATATAATTTGGAGAAATTTTGTATATAAAATTTAGAAGTGATACGGAGGCAATACACGAGACTTGTGCCGATGTTCTTTTAATATTAACGTCATATATAAAGTATACTTCAGATATTGTGGCAAAATTTAAGTACTACACATGGTTCAAATATGTTCAATTAATTTAAATAGATGTGTTTACACTTTTGAATAAAAATGCGATAATTGTTTAAATTAAATATAAGTGGGGAAAAAATAATAAATTAAAGTGTTGGTGAATTTTCAATAAAGTTTGATTTATTTTGTTATACAAGTACTGTTAAAAATGAGTTTTAAATTAATTTGAATAATAAAATAGTTTCAAATTTATTTAAATTACGAAGTAGTGTTAATATTTACATTTGTTTACAAACAAATTAATAAAAAATTTTATAAATAATTAATAATAATAACTGCTAAATTATATGAAACGAAAACAAATTATTTTCGTAATGCTTTTTTAAAATTATTAAAAAAATAATTTAAAAATATACCATATTTTTGAAGCGGAATAAAATACATAATAAAAACTCAAAGGTGGAAATAAAGAAATGTTTTACAAAATAGCCCATATATAGTGGAGGACATGAGGTAAACACACTTCAGCTGTTTTCAAATGTGCTTTTCTTTTATATGATTGTGCTTATTAATTGCCAATGAACCCTGCAACTAATAGGCAATTTGAGATGGACAATATTTAGAACGTGAATTAGTAAATTTATATATTTTGCTAGTTTTTATTGATAAGTTTTTGGGAATTAATAAGTTCTGAAAGTATTTTAAGAAACAAAAGTTTAAGGGACATAAAATACATAAATGACATAAAAAATACACATGATCTAAGATGAAAAATACAACCGGAGAGGAGGATTGTGTAATTTACAGAGCCTCAGTGGTAGACCATTTAAGATCTCCACCGCAATTCAATGAGATCTTTAAGAAAAATTCGGTATTGGCTATAAGAAGACTCAATGAAAAAAAACTTGCGTGGGTGCATTATTCAGCATAAGCAACATGTTTCAAAAAAGACTTTACTTATAAAAGTTTACTTCTAAGACCATAAAGCATGGTGGTGCGAACTTGATGGTGTGAGCAGCATTTTCTCGACATGGTGTTGGTCCTGTACATTATATCGATGCACGAATGGATCAGTATGCTTATACTTATATGTAATTTTAAATACAAAACTCACCTAATGCAGTGTGAAGAGTTGCTTAAGCAGAATAAGATTGATGAGTTGTTGAAAACTTATAGAATGATGTGGAGCGTCATATAATGGCAGTCAATTCCAAAAGAGCGCTATATGACTCTGTTGGAGAGTACGCCCTGAACATGTGCAGCTGTTATTAAAAACAAAGGATATCTGATTAAAACGTTGGATTTAAATAAATAATTTTTTGTTTCTTTTTTTTCCGTTTTTTGTTTTATTTTTTTTATTGTTTTTTATTTTGTGGATAAAATTTTTGTTTAGTGCTAAATTACTGTCTAGAGTTTTTTTGGGGCAGTAGTATTCTTAATTAAACCAAAAAGTTTGGTTTTAAAAAATAAGGAACAACAAAAAATATTTGCTTTAATTGGCAACCAAGTGTGCTAATCGCCTGTCCACCACTGCATATAAAAAGTACATTTTTGGTATGTTCCAAAACTTGTCAGACTTATAATTTTCGACAGAAGTAATAAGAAAGGAAAACAAATATTTAGGAAATTTAGGTAAATCTATAAATTTTATTTAATACTAGCTGACCCGACAAACGTTGTTTTGCCTTGAAAATTTTTTTTCATTGAAAGTCTGGTTCCGTTACAATGTCTGTTTTTATCCCTTAATAAAAATAAATAAAAAGTACCAATTTTTACCCCTTACAGAGTACCCTATTTTTTAATCTGGCCAAATGCTATCCGTCTACTAAATTTCATCCAAATCTGTTAAGCGGTTTTAGCGTGATTGTGTCAAAAACTAACAAACTCACAAACATACAAACGTTCACATTTATAATATTACTAGCTAAACCTGCTGTGCAAACTTTTATTTATATAATTTTAATGTATTTATTGCAATGCTTTAGGAAATACAATATTTTTAGTTTGCTCATCAGGAGCATACACATATACACGGGATATTAACCTTGAGCTTTGTCATCACAAACGCTAACCGAACAGGAAAAAATTGTTTAAAATCGAATGGTAAATCTGTTGGTAGCATTGGAATGCGTGGCAAAAGTACATCTCTACCTCTATATTTTCCTGTTATAATGGTCGCTTCTACTAAATTATTTCTCAGTTTTTTTTACTGCAATTCGAGTGCCATTGCAAAGCCGTGGTGATCGATATTACGCAGTAAAATAATTAGCACTCCAATTTTAAGTTGTAGCACATGTGGTGGAAAGCCTGGCACATCGAGTGAATTTAAGAACTCAACAAGATAATTAACGGCCTTACGGGTTGCTTGATTGATTTGACGCATTTCAAAGTGATATCCATCTTCTCCATATGGAAAATAATAGGATACTGAAGCGCGTCATATGAGCGATGCATTTCAGTGGGCGAGGCCATGCCCCTTTGTCCACTTACTACATATTCAAGAATTTATTATTTCGAAAGAATATCCTATTGTGAAAATTTAATGACGATCGGTCCAGTAGTTAAGACTATATTACGATTTTTAATTTTCCTAAAAAGGGGCGTGGTCCCACCCACTTTTCTCCTGGTACGTATTCCTAATTATGAATACCATATGTACCACATATCATTGACGAATGTAGGTCAAAAAAATGCCCAAAATGTGGCGATTTAAATTTTGGGTTATATGGGCGGTGCCACCCCCGTTTGTACAATCAAAACTTCATATAACCTATTATTCCTTCCAGAGTCACAGTAACATGCTGTGAAAATATCATCAAAATCGGCCCAGCCGTTTTGGAGTCCATACGTTACATACATACATACATTCATTTTTATATAAATACAAGGTGGCGCAAAAGTAATCCTCCTATCAGAAAATGCTATAAATTTTGCGAGGCCCCTAATGTCAGTTCTGTTTTGACATTTGTGTATTAAACACATGCGAAATACACGTCAATAAACAATGTTACACTGCTCCAGAACGCGGAATATTGCTGACAGAACTCAGATAGTTTCAGAGAGGCAAAAATTGTCCCCCTGTGGTCCTCTTTTTGAAAATTTTTTTCATTTCATCTCCTGAAAATTTCAAAACTAATATAAAAAAATCCAGGCAAATCGATCTAGCCTTTCTCGAGTTATGGAGTGACAATCAAAATGTACACTTATTTTTATATAGATACATACATACTGTGATGGTGACAATTTCCCTAAATATTAATACTGTTTTCTTAATAAATTCTTTGTTACAAAATTAATAGTTTTTACTAAAATTTAAGCTTGGGTGTAGGAAGTTGTTTATTGAAATTTGTTTTAAAATATTTAAAAATTAGTTGAGTTGGCATTGATTTTTATGAGTTTTGGATTTTAAAATTTTTTTATTTTTATCAAACGAAAATTATAATTCAATTAAAAAGGTTCTACATAAAATTTAAACTTTAATTGTTATTTTGAAATAGATTGTAAGGAAATCCCTATTTTATATTTGAAGGAGCGAAAAGAAGATTTGGATACAATTTTGGTAAGAAAACTTGCGGATATATTTATTGGAATTTAGAAATTTATTTGTTGTGATTTTTTTTATTAGGGCTTTGAATGTTGGATTTATACACATTTGTATAAAAAGGAAAAAAAGGAAATATAGCAATTGCCTTGTTTTTATATCCTGCGGAGTTGGATTAATTTATCAATTTTAAACTGTTTGGCCAGTAGATTTTTGATCCTTTATCTTTGGCGTTATCGATATTGGGAAACCACCCTGACAAGGTGTGGAATTGGTCAACTATATATCCTGTTTTGTTTAATTACACTATATTCTTATCCTGCTTAATCTCTAACCTGATTTTACTTATACTCAACCTAAACATTCACTTGAATTAAAATCATTCTCATTGGCCATAATAACGTTTTATTCTAAGCATCTGAGGTGACCAGATGTAATATCATATATATATATAAATAGTTTCGTGTTTAACTTTTGTGACTTTTGATTCAAAATAGCTTCATTTTGATTTTAAATTTTATTTAATTTTGTATTTTAATCTTTATAACGTAATTTTTATAATTATTTTCGTGTTTATTTTTTTTTTGTGTTCAATTATGTTTTCAATTTAAATCCAATTTTTTTTGTTTAATTTTTGATATATGGTCACCTAAATTAATCATCAGTTATAAAAATATTATAGTTTAACAAGTTAATTATTATTGAATCTGTAATCTAAATCCCTTAGTTAACACAAAAACCTCTTTATACGGAAACCCTACATACAAACAATATCAGCTCAAATAACCCAACAAACAAATTCATATTAAAGATTTAAACTAACACATCATATAAAATTATTTAAATATATGGTTGAGTAGAAATAAACTACGTTCCACTGTCATCCGGCGCCTGCTGACTACGTTGGACCATTATACAAAAATGTAAGTTTTAACAAATTTTTATCAACCATTATTTTTCTTATTTTACTTTAAACATACTATAATTTTATTGTATAAATTCAAACTTTATTTAAAAATAATATTTTGAATTGCTACTGAAATTGTCATAATTTTGTTGATTTAATTTAAATATTACCTAACCCTATTAATATTACGTACATATCACCCAACAAACATTTCATGTCACCACGTTTCATAGTAAAACCTCCTATTATAATATGTAAAACTTGTTAAATTTTTATATTCCTTTCCAACCAATTCATATATTAATTTGTGACCTAATTTTAATTGATTAATAATTGTTTAAATTTATTATACAAAACATATTGGCTCATAATCATAGTCATAGAAAAAGCATACTTTAAGCAAAAGCATGCTTTTGTTTTAAATTCAGAACAAAATTTATATGTTTTTGTTGCTTAAAAGTCTACTTTTACTTAAAGTATGCTTTTTCTATGACTATGATTATGGGCCATTGATTATTATCGTTTATTAAAAAACTATAAATTAAAATTCTATTTTTTGTTATATTTTCGAATATGAAATTTTGAATCGGTAATATTATAATTACGAAAGGTGAAGTTGAGGTATGGGTCAATTAGAGTAGTTTATTTTTTTATATTTTTTTTTGGGCTGACAAATAATGTTGTTTTCTGTCAGCATGGAGGGTGGGTATCAGATAGGTATAGCAAATTCCATCTTATGCTATACCAGTATCATTAACCATTTTCCTTTCTTCTTGTTATTATGAATTGCTTTGTTATTAAATAGCTACCTAAAGTAAAATCACCTGTAACTGATTCAAAATTGATAATATTATATTATTTGAGAACAAAAACACACCCCCAACGACGAGCACGGCCGGATTATTGGGTAGCTCTGTTCTCAAGATACCACCTCATTTTCAAAGAATCGTTACAATACATATATAGATATTCCAAATTTTTTATGTACCTTTATTATGTTTAGTGTCTAGATTAATCGTCCCATGTTTATGAATGTATTTTAAAGGTTTATTAACATCTATTTAATTTATTCAAAAAACCTGTTTTTATTTTTATTTGAATATATATTTTATTAATTTCCACACACAGGTAATAAAACGTTTAAATTCATTTTAATTATTATCAATTTCATATAGTCCACGTTTAAAGTAAGTTTTCAGATAAAATCATACACTAGATTTTAAACTTTGTAGTAAACAAACGCATTAAAAATCTTATCAGTAAAATATAAAATAATTTACGTTTATGTTTTTATAAAGTAAGTTTTCAGATAATTAGTTGGAGGGTTCATCACTAGATTTTAAACTGTGTAATAAACAAAAACATTAGAAATTTTATCAGTAAAATATATTAGAAATTTTATCAGTAAAATATAAAAGAATTTACGTTTATGTTTCCATTAAACATATGTATCTCTCACCACTTCTAAAGTCAATCCGGCAAATAAACTTTCAGGAGGAACACGATTATGTAAATACTTGGATGAGGTCTTAGTTGGACTATGAAGAACTTGATTTTCTGGAACTTATTAGTAAATGGGACTGTAAGGGATCGCACAAATCATCTTATAAGAAGAAATAGGAATATGAAAACGATAGTGGTACTAATGTATTCCAAAATTCAAAGATGTTTTTACCCTTTTTTAAGCTGTAGTACACAAAAAACAGCAAGGAACAGAAGACAGTTCTCATAAAATACTATTAAACTGCTACTACCTGTCACGGATGCAGCCGATCAGGATTAAATGCATGATAATTCTTATTAGTACAATTTTCCATATGTTAAATATTAAATATTGTTAAATAAATATTACAACTTTAGTGCCTATTATGAGCAAAATTCGATTTTCGATTGTGGTCGAAAATTCTTATCGAACGAATTTTCATTTGGTATTATAGTCAGTGTGACCAGATTTTCAAACACAGAAAAAATTATGGCCAAAAAATATTTAGACAAATTGATTATTGAATTTATTTTTACTTTTTATAATTTTTATATTTGATTCTATTAAATTTTTTGTTTGGTTTTCACATTTTTAACATAGCAATGTTGTAAACCTTAAATATAAAATAAAACAGCTAATTTAGTATCCAGTTTAGTATATTTTCGTATGAAAATTTAAAAACGTTCTTAAATTAGCGTTTTATATATGTTGTATTTTAAGTTGTATGCAACATTCTTTCGTTTACGAATAAAACAATACAGTATAAAAAACATTGATTCTTACAATTCACTCAATTATAAAAGAAACTATTAATTTCATATATAAAATTTGCCAACATTATTTGCAGGAATAAGTCTATTTCATACTGTAGACCAAGAGTAAAGGGCTTCTGTAAACTTAAAGAGAATCTTAAGAAAAACAGAGAGAAGTTTTAAGAACAGTATTCATGAGCAGTGTTGCCAGAAAAATTGCACTTAGAATCCCCAGTTTTGGTTACTTTGTCTCGAAAAAATTTAACGCCGTATTTTAATAGGCGTTAGATAGAAAAATTTATTTAACAAAAATAAACGTTACAATAATATATAATGCATTTTTCACCTTTTTTCAAAGTATTTTTGGCGGCGTGATGCGTTCAGTATAAGCAAAATGAAATTAGGGGAAACAAGTCAGAGTGTTATATTCGGCTGTGCCGAATCTTAGTTATTAAGAGTTGAAAAAGTTTTGGCAATTTATATATATGTCATTTATAGTATGTATAATTTTAAAAAAAATTTAAAATTTTTTAATTTTTTAAAAAATTACTATTTTTTAAAATTTTAAATTTTTTAAAAATTTATAATTTTTATTTCAAATTTTTTAAAAATTTCTAGTTTTTTAAAAATTTCTATTTTTCTAAAAATTTTATGTAAATTTCCCCCCTTGAAAGTCTGTCACCAAATAAATAGAAGCAGAAATTCCTAATTTGGAAACAAATCCCCATATCTGGCTACACTCCTCATGAGATCTAACAGCAACAAACATGTTAAAATCGCAATTTTAAAATTGTAATTGACGCCACAGACTAAATCTGTCTTACGCTTGACACTATCAATATTAATGTTTTAAAGTCTGTAGTCAGCGTCGTTCATTGTGATCATAATTTTGTTTTCTCTGGAATAGAGAAATATATAACGGTAATAATTTCTGTGTCATTTAAAGTATGCAAAGAAATCATTTAAAGTGTGGAAAAAATCATTTAAAGTGTGGAAGTAGTATTAAAAAGACAGGTTTTTAAAAAATATAAAATATAAGCAGTTTTCAAGATTAATTAAAATAAATGATCTATTAAATACATGGAATTTAAGTCATTTGTATGTAAATTAAAAGGCAAGTAGAAAAAGAAATACATTTCATTCAAATACATATCTAATTGTTATTTTTTTTTTTTTTTTAGATGAAGGCATAACCATCGATAGTACTGCAGAAATTTTTAATCTATGGCCAGAATATGAAAATCCTTCAGGTTTTCATTTGGTAAGTCATATAGTGTTATACACTAATATAATTATTTAACCATTCGGGGACAATAGTGTAATTGAAAACGCATATTTACAAGTTGTATTCGAAGCATTAACAACGCATTGTAGCAACTTGCAAACGCCTGTTTTTAACTTAAAAACTATTGTCTTGCAATAATAACTTTTTATAAAAAAAATTTATATGTCGTAATATTATCTGTAGAAAAATGTTTATATCGAAAAATTTTCTATAAAATATTAAACTTTATAGTGAAAATTTTCGGACGTTAAAATTTTTACAGAACATTTTTGAGACATTAAAGTTTAATAAAAAATTTGTATTATTAGTATGAAATCAGTAAAAGGTATATACGATTTGGCATATCCGAATTTACAGCGTTTAGTTATTCCTTCTTTCCTTCCTGTTTTGTAAAGTTATTTCATAAAAAAGTATACATAACAAGTGGACACGGCATAAGGAACAAATTTTGATTACAATAAAATCAAAAATTCAAAATGCGCATATTTCCAGGCAACTTCTAGAATTGGAAAATAAGAATACTGGTAAAATGCATCATCACAAAAATACATACATACATATTTATATTAATAATAATATTAATTCTCTGTTTTTGTAGAGTTGCAAAGTTTCATCATTTTTTGGTCGCTTCACTACGTTTTTCTACCACACCAAAAAGCTTCAACCGAGCCTAGCGGATCAAAAATTCGCAAAAAACACACTATTTCTGATTCCCAAGAAGGTTTTGTAACAATGGCCTCATCAAACGAAGAACTTGAAATGAAATTAAAGTTATTGAAATTACAATGCCGGAACATACAACCAAAATTGCTACTAATTGGTGACTTGGATAATATTCAATCAATTTTTGTCTACATCGATGATGTAAAATATCCATTTTTAACTTTTCTACATGCTGTTGACACTTTATTTAAAACTTTCTTTCTTTTCAATCTAAAATATCCAGAAGAATCGGAAATATTTTATAGTTTTGTACAATCATTTTTTACGAAATACCTACATTCACAAATTTTTAATATTATAAATATTGATCTCATGTATAGATTTTCTTGTAAATATTAATAAAAAACAATTTATAGAACTGAATAATACATTTGTTTGATATTGGGACAAAATTTTTATAGAATTGAATAAAATTTTATTTGAAATGTGGACAAAATTTTTATAGAACTGAATAATACATTTGTTTGATATTGGGACAAAATTTTTATAGAATTAAATAATATTTTATTTGAAGTTTGGACAAAATTTTTATAGAATTGAATAATATTTTATTTGACATTTGGACAAAATTTTTATAGAATTGGATAATATATTTGTTTGAAGTTTGGACAACAGTTTTATAGTATTGAATAACATTTTTAATAGAATTTATTTTTCATTTTAAATTGCAAAATACTTTACCAAATTTACGAATTTCGTTATAGGTCCCTTTTTAAGCAAAAATTTGTTTGTTTGTGCGAATTTCGTTATTGAAATCGACTTTCAGTTTTTTCTGTGAATACTACAAAGCTAAATCAAGTTCGAAAAAAAGCTAAAAAGGAAATTAAAAGCCAAAAAATAAAGCTAATTTATTTTATAGCTTTTTATAGTCACTTTTCATGATTTCGATATTTTTAAATAGTGTTTATGTATGTATATACATATGTACTTACGTCCTTATTCATAAAAATTTTCAGGTCTCTTTAGAGCTTATTTGACAAATATTGCATAGAAAGAAAGCCTTTATTAAATCTAAAACATTTTGTATGAATAAGGTAGTTATTATATAATATATATTTTTGCTTCATTTAAATTAAAAATATTCAATCAGTAACAATATAAAACAAGTAAGAAAGTATAGTTGGTCAAGCCCGACCATATAATACCCTACACCCAGTATATGTATAAAACAGTTTTTCAGAAATGGGCGTTTTATGGGAGATAGAACCTATTGTGGACCATCCAAAAATTTAGTGTCAAGTTGTATGTGAATATAAACATTATATGTGTTAAACTTTATTTCGATATAAATACGTTTAAAAGATTTATGAAGGTTAAAGTGAATTACGAAGAGGGTCTTATATCGGAGTTTTGACTATTTATGAACTGAGTATTATAAAATTAGGTGTCATCCTATTTGTACATAAGAAACTCATTTTTGTTAAATTTTATTCGGATAACAATATTTTTAAGACATTTATGGTCCTTAACACAAGGATCATTTAAGGATTATTGGGGAAAAAACAATAATAAATTTAATACAAATAATGCAGTCATTTGTAGTTTAAAATTTTAAAAAGTTGAAAACTTCTATAACTGATATTTAGATTGGAAACTTGATTAGTTATTTTATATACAGCAAAGGTTTGAAAGAAATAATTCCTAATTCAAGTCAACTGAAATTAGATTTATCAGGATTTAATTTACAGATTTAATTTCTTAATACTTCAAACATATGGAGTTTATTCTTTTGAGAATTCATTCTTTATATAATTATTTCCTTCTTTAATTCAAATTAAAAATACAAATAAATAAAAAAATTCATTACAAAAAAGCTTAATAAAATTTATTGACTGATTCAGTTTTTATTAATTTTTTTCGTTTCATGTTAAAAAAAAACAATTAAATGCAGAAATATTATTTTCATTCAATTTGGATTATACATATTTGAATTTAGAGATTAAATTAATTTTTTTATGAACTCTGTAAAATGTTCTGAACTTTTAAAATAAATACATATGTATGTTTGTCTTCGTTTGTCGCAATGACGCTATTGTATTTCTGAAATAGTTATATAAGGATTTCAAAGGCACCAGTTCTTTGGCACTAGTTTTACAGTGGTTCTAAACTATGTAGTTCTATGGGAACAATTCTTTGAAAAAGCTTTAAAAACTTGTTTTTTTTTTTTGTCCAAATAAAAAAAATGTCAAAACAAAAGTGGAAATTAATCAAAAATTAATTAAAATTATTCAACGATTGCTAAATAAATTCAAAAAAAATATTCGGTAAATACGAGTATATGTAAAGGTACGGTCACATTTGCCAAATATTTACTCAAAAAAGCATAACCACTTGTTTTAGTACAAATTAGTTTGACGTTGTTTATTCTTACAAGAGTTTTGCAAGATCAAACAGCATCAAATAAATTAAAACTAAATATTTGTTGTGATTTGGCCTAAATAAAAATAGTTTTTTTTAAATAAATAAACGAGTTCAAATATATTTTATTTAGTGGTTATGTTTTTTTCGGCAAATATTTGCCAAGTGCGACCGTACCTTAAGGCTATTGTATAAATTAGGAATTTTGTACATTACGTTAACAATTTGACTTGGAAACGATAATTCATATTTATTACACTCCACAATTGCACCACAATTTTCTAAATTTTTCTTTTTATAGGTATGGTTTCTTAAAAAAAATACTGAAAAGTTGTTTAATAATAATATTTGTTAAAAAACAAATAGGTATAAGCCAACTAAAAAAGTAAATTTGTTTGCTTTCTGTTTAAAAAGACACATTTAGTAAAAAAAGTACGTGTTCATTGTTGACTCATATTGTCAGAGAATATAAATATGTTGTTGTTCTATTTGTAATTCTATTAGGGTTAAAATATTTAAATAAAATTTAAATTTTCTTCGTTTGAAAGAAAGATTAAAAAAAAACAAAATAAATATTAACACTTTATTTATAAAAAATTGGTATGTAATACAGGAACGCAGCTATTATATATAAAACAACTAAGAGTTTATATTCGACTGTGCCGAATCTTATATACCCACTACCAAATCACCTATTATTGAAATTTATAAGAGATATGCGAATTTTATTGATTTTCGGAAGTGAACTATATATTGGGACTACGTTCAAATATGGACCGATTATTATGAAATCTAGTAAAACGACGTAAATGTATATATGTACGGATTACTTGTGTAGATTTTGGATGTCTTGGTTTTTATAAGAGATTTATGCGAATTTAATTGATTTTCGGAAGTAGAGTTTATATGGGGACTACGGTCAAATATGGACCGATCATCATCATATTTAGAAGGACTATTTTTATATATGTATAGACTATTTGTTTTGAATTTTAACTTAATAGTGGGGTTTGTAAGGGATTTATGTGCATTTAAGTGATTTTTGGAAGTTGTGATAGCGACAATTTAACAATTTTGATTAATTTGAATTTTGGGATTTGTAAATTGAATTGGAAAGTATTTATTATTTTATTATCATTTTTATTTGAGTGTATTTGGTTAGTTTTCATATATATATAAACAAAAGAATATAAAATAATTTGTTTAAGTAGGTTGTGAATTTGTTTTACGTTTAAATTTCAAAAAATTATAGAAAAATTGGGAGAAATAAAAATAATTTTCATCGAGAAGGTTGACTAGAAAATATAATATAGAAGATATTGAAATTTTTATAATACTAAAGATTTTTTTTAAAAAATTTGCTGTAAAATTGGAATCTAAATAGTCTACTTGTGAAATTTACCATTGGAAATTATCTTTTTTCTTATTGTGGAGAATAACAAGTCTTCTTGTTAAAAGGAATATTTAATATACATCCCCTCCCAAATCCACGAACAACTATAGAGATCAAAACAAGATATATCGATAAATTTATTGGGTCAAGAACTGGGTCAAGACCAAATTACATCAATATCAAGATCTATACTTCTTTTACCTTAATGTGATTTACGATTTGGTGATTTATCAAGTGTATAACAATTTTGAGTGTCACATACAGTCATCACTACTTATAGATTTGATCCTGATAACGAGAGTAGTTTTAAAATTAATCAATCATTTAAAGTTCGATAACAATTAATTTCAAAGTTAATATATTTTCCGCTAAATTCATATTTTTTTTTTTTTATTAAATTAAATTAAATTATGTTTAACCTTTAATTATTGTTGTGTTTTAAAATTAAAAATAATATTATTATCGTATGGTCACCCTGAAGAATTCGAATATTTAAAACCGCGAAAATTAATATATTATAAAGATTTAATATGAAAAATTTAATATTAATAATACTATATACTTAATTCTAATATCTATTATCAAAATTACATATTCAAACTTTACACTTACTATATACATATTTCGTGGTTGAAATCTAAATTTGAATACAGTTTATTACGCAAATCATCTGTCATCGGGTACCTGCTGACTTCGATGGATCCTTAATGTACGTAAGTTAAATTATTGATTTCATTTGTATTCCAACCTCCTCTTATTACTTATAAACTCTTAAATACCCTATATACTACATATTAATTGCAATGATAATTTTTAATTAAACCATTGATTGTGGTTAATATTTTGTTTAAATATTATATCTTTTCTTAATTTTCTAAAATATTCCTATTGTTTATAAGAGTGACCAATTATAAGAAACTAGTCTTAATTGTCCATTATCTTGTTATTATTTTTAGTTTATTTAATTTTTAATAATAAACATAATTTAATGTTTGTTATGTAATAACCATAATGTGTTAAATTTAGATTTTTTTTTTATTACAAAAGGTGAAGAAAGAAGTATGGGGTATAATAGTTAAGATGTCCCTTAATTAATTTTTGTATAGGGCTGATAAAGAAATTACAATAACTTATCAGCATGGTGGGAGGGTAAAGAAATTGTGTAATGGCATACATCATAAGTTACACAACATTTTATCAGTCTAGTTATATTTTTTTTTATTAAGATCGTTGTGATTTATCATCTTTTGTACTTCGCTACCTATTTTTTTTTAAATCTTCTGTAAATGATTCATTATATATATATTTGTTGGGAATTTGTATAAACTCACCCCTCCGACGAGCACAGCCGTTATTAAAGGTAGCTCCTTTCCCAAATACATAGAAATAACTTTTCAAAGAATCGTTACAGAGATTTTGGCGCCCAACGTGGGGCCTCAGTGTCGTAATTTTCAGATCTATGTGCTATTCTATCTAGATACTGAGGACCAATGAACTTATACCTTTGGTGAGTGGCGATCTTAAATATAGACACATTTCCTTTTCTTTTCCTATTTTTTTTTTTTGAAATTATGTTGAATAATTTATTATTTAGGACACAATTGTTGACTGTACGCTACGATTTTCAATTCCATAAATAATATTTAGTGAGACATTTGTTTATAGGGTTTGGGTTCGAACTTGAATTGTTGCTCTGGTTATGTATTGGTCCAATTGTCGTGTGAATCCAAATCTCCTTCACATCCTAACTTTCAATTCTTTTCTTTTGGCTTATTCTATTTCTTCGAAATTAAAATTTGTCTATATTGGTTTTCTTATGTAAGGATATAATATAGTTGGTTATGATCGATTACTTTCCTACATTAGATAACCATATACTTTTCTTTCTATACTCAATTTTTAGCTTTTGGTTATAATTTGTTTTAACATACATATGTTTCAACAATTTTCTAATAATATTGAGTTTCTTTAATATCTTTATTTTATTAACTAGACTTGATGAATAATTTTTAATTTTTTTTTTTTGTGCCCCTACTATAATTCTTCACCGAGTAGTAATAATTTGCCTTTGGAATTTTAAATATATATATATCTTTGACGTTAATATAGTACAATTTCGATTTTATAACTTTTAGATTTATACCATTTGTTAGTTTTGTGAAATGCCGTTGGTACGTAGTATGGATGATATCCCACATCAGGTAGAGCAGGAAGCTATTAACATTGATAATAGTGGTGCTGGTGGGGACGCAGATACTCCGATAAGTAGGTTATATAGGCCAAGAACTCGTTTGCAGGCTCGTAGAGAATTAACTGAGCAAAGAAGTTCCGATAATCGCTTTCGACAATTAATTAATGATTCATTAAGGGATTTTAGGGACGAAATAGGCATAATGATTAACGACACTCTTCGAAATTTAACCTTAGGAAATTTGCGACAAAATATACAAAGTAGACAAACTGAACAGGCTGATCACGAAGACAGAGAAGAAAATGAATCTTCTACACCTAATAGACTAGTAGATCGGGAAAATAATAATATACCTAATAACATACATAATGATAACAATACGGAAAAGACATTAAACATAATTCGTAATTGGAAAATACGGTTTACTGGAGATATTTCGGAAATTTCGGTTGACGAATTTATTTACCGAGCAAACGTCTTGACGAACGCCAATTTAAGAGGTAATTTTGAACTCTTATGTAAACATGCCCATATACTCTTTGAAGGGAAGGCTTTAAAATGGTTCTGGAGATTTCATCGCAGTTGTGAAATTATGGAATGGTCAGATATGTGTGAAGCTATGAAACGTCAATATAAAGATTATCATACTGATTTTGACATAAAAGATGAAATTTTAAGACGTAAACAAAGACCGAAGGAGTCATTTGATGAATTTTACGATTCAATTATTGTACTCTGTGACCGATTACGGACACCATTATCAGATTATGAACTCTGTGAAATGATGCAGAGAAATTTAAGACCCGAAGTTAGACACGAACTATTACATTTGGATATAATTCGTGTTGCTCAGTTACGTCGTGCTGTTCGCAAACATGAAAAGTTTATTCAAGATATGACAGCACCTAATTCTATCAAACGTTCTTTTGAAAAGGGACGTATTTCGGAAGTTCTTAGTGTTAGAACTCAGGAAGAATTAGATAATAATTTAGATGAAGATGTAGAAATTTGTTTATTGGTACAGAAGGGTAAATGTTGGAATTGTGATAAATCTGGCCACAGTTTCGTGGAGTGTATGGAACCGCGATCGATATTCTGCTATGGATGTGGAACAAAGAATATCTTCAAACCTCAGTGTCCAAATTGTTCACAGAAACGGGGAAACGCATTGAGGGATGTCCGCACAAGGAAGGACGGGCATCCAGTATAACAACAAGATTCCATGATAATGGCCAAGACATAAATAAACAAATTGATGATACGAATACACCTGCTATGACAATCAAACCTGATGGAACAAATAAAACTGACTTACCGAAGATACACCCTTTGCAAAGACCTTATCACGTTCGGTTAGAACAGTACAATATTGTTAGAAACAGAATATTTAATAATCCAGGCATGGGGCAAAATCCAAATAGATCCTCAAAAAGGATTCGTGATTATTACAGGAGGAGAAAACTTTTAGGAAAATGTATTGTTTCTTCATTGATATCAAAGACCAATGACAACAGACCCTATATTTTACTAAATGTACAAGGTGGAAATCGATTTGCATTATTAGATAGTGGTGCAAATGTTAGTGTTATAGGTGGCGAACTATGTTTGAAAATAGCTGAGGGAAGAAATTATAAACGTGGAGTTGGTAATGTTAAGACAGCCGATGGACAACAACAACGCATTATAGGTACTGTAAATTTTGATGTAAATTACAACGGTGAGACAGAATCAATAGAATTTTTATTAATTCCGACAATATCTCAAGAAATTATTTGTGGTATGGATTTTTGGCAGAAATTTGGGATACAAATTGCGACAATTAATAATATTAATGAAATATTTTTGGAGGAAGACGCAAACAAAATTTCTATGACTGCAGTTCAAAGGCAACAACTTCTGAAAATTATTGATTGTTTTCCTAATTCTGAGCGAGATGGTTTAGGATGTACATCTTTGTTAACTCACAAAATTGATACGGGTAATGCAGCTCCGATCAAACAAAGGTATTATCCCATATCTCCTGCAAGGGAAAAACTTTTATGTGATGAGATTGATAGGATGCTTAGTGTAGGTGTTATAGAGCAATGTCCAGCTTCACCTTGGTCATCTCCTGGAGTTTTGATAGTGAAACCTGGTAAAATAAGATTTTGTTTGGATAGTAGGAAATTAAATTCGGTGACGACGAAAGACGCCTATCCAATTCCAAATATTGATGGCATTATTTCCAGACTTCCTCCAATTTACTTTATTTCCAAAGTGGATTTAAAGGATGCCTTTTGGCAAATAAAATAAGATTTTGTTTGGATAGTAGGAAATTAAATTCGGTGACGACGAAAGACGCCTATCCAATTCCAAATATTGATGGCATTATTTCCAGACTTCCTCCAATTTACTTTATTTCCAAAGTGGATTTAAAGGATGCCTTTTGGCAAATAAAATTGGACGAAGATTCAAGGCAGAAGACGGCATTCACAATCCCTAATCGACCATTATATCAGTTCATACGAATGCCATTTGGATTGTGCAATGCTCCGCAGACTATGTGTAGATTGATGGACATAGTTATTCCATACCATCTAAAGACGAACGTCTTTGTATATCTAGATGATCTATTAATTATTTCTAAGGATTTTGATGAGCATTTGCGACATTTACAGGAGGTGGCTACTCAGTTTAGGAAGGCCAATTTAACTATCAACATTAAAAAGAGTTTCTTTGCTATAAAAAATGTACAGTATTTGGGATACATCTTAGGAGAAGGTTGTTTAAAAGTAGATCCGGACAAAGTTAAGGCTATTTCAGAATTTCCCATTCCTAAATCCATTCGTCAACTTCGCCAATTTCTTGGTATGGCGGGTTGGTATAGAAGATTTATTGTCGATTATGCTTCGCTTACGTTTCCTTTAACGGAATTGCTTTCAAAGAAGAAAACATTTTTATGGAATGATGAAGCTCAAAAATCTTTTGAAATTATTAAACAGAAGTTAACCTCAGCACCGGTTTTAGTTCACGCGAACTTTGATAAACCATTCCTTTTGCAATGTGATGCTAGTACGCACGGAATAGGAGCCGTTTTAGTTCAGATCGATGACGATGATAACGAGAGACCGATTGCATATATGTCACAAAAGTTAAACAAGGCACAAAGGAACTATTCTATCACAGAATTGGAATGCCTTGCAGTTGTTTTAGCTGTAAAGAAGTTCAGAGCTTATATAGAAGGTCAAGAATTCAAAGTGATAACAGATCATGCAAGTCTCAAGTGGTTGATGAGACAAAAAGATTTGAGTGGTCGCTTAGCGAGATGGGCTCTCAAACTCCAAGGTTTTGAATTCACGATTGAATACCGTAAAGGTAGGGAAAATATTGTTCCTGATGCATTATCCCGAGCGTATGAAAATGAAGATAATTTAGATGAAATAGAGTTGGAAGTCCTACCCTCAATTGATCTAAATTCAAATGCATTTGGAAGTTCGGATTATGTAAATTTGCGAAATGAAATTTTGAAATCAAAATTGCCCGATTATAAAGTAATCGATAAATATATCTATAAAAGGACAAGATTTTCAACAGGAAACGAAGATGAATCTGAATCATGGAAACTCTTTGTACCACTGGAATTACGTAAAAATGTTATCCATATAGCTCATGACTTGCCCAACGTATCACATGGTGGCATTGCAAAAACAATACATCGAATCCGTCAATTCTTCTTTTGGCCAAAAATGATTATCGATATTAAAGAGTACATAATGAATTGTGTTTCGTGTAAAACGTCCAAAGCACCTTGTAAAAGTCTGAAACCACCTATGGGTGAAATGGTGAATACTGAAAGGCCATTTCAGCGTATATATATGGATCTGATTGGACCACTTCCACGAACAAAGAACGGAAATATTGGGATTCTAATTATCATGGACCATTTTACAAAATTTAGTTTTTTGAAACCATTACGAAAATTTGTTACAAAACCAATTGTTGAATATTTAGGAAACGAAATTTTTACATGTTATGGCATACCAGAAATTATAGTAACTGATAATGGCAGTCAATTTAAATCGAAAGAATTTCAAAATTTAGTGGAAAAATTCGGAATCCATCATCAATATACTGCTGTCCATAGTCCTCAGTCAAACGCTTGTGAAAGAGTCAACAGATGTATTAACGAAGCTCTACGATCGTATGTTCATAATGATCAACGTGAATGGGATGTTTTCTTACCTAGTGTAAATTGCGCGCTTCGCAACAGTGTTCATCAGACAACTGGACAAACACCATATGAACTACTTTTCGGACAAAATATGATCAATCATGGACAAGATTATAAAATTCTTCGTAACCTTAAACTTCTTGCTGAATCAGATACCCAAATCGAACGACAAGATAATTTCACGATTTTAAGAGACTCCATTCAAAAGCGAATTAGGGATGCATATGAAAGAAATTCTAAATCCTATAATTTGAGATCTAGAAAAAGGGAATTTAACATTGGACAGATTGTAATACACCGGAATTTTGCTCAGAGTTCATTAGTTAATCATTTCAATGCAAAACTTGCACCAGTTGGAGTTAGATCAGTAGTAAAAAGGAAACTTGGCAATGTTAACTACGAAATCGAAGATGTCGATGGCGGCCATATTGGTATATACCACATGAAGGACATTTGGACCTGATTTTAACAAAACACAAATTTTGATAAGGGTGTCGCCTTTGTTTAGATTAAATTCAGCAGCAAGCTTGGTTTTTAATCTACTTTGTGATAGCGACAATTTAACAATTTTGATTAATTTGAATTTTGGGATTTGTAAATTGAATTGGAAAGTATTTATTATTTTATTATCATTTTTATTTGAGTGTATTTGGTTAGTTTTCATATATATATAAACAAAAGAATATAAAATAATTTGTTTAAGTAGGTTGTGAATTTGTTTTACGTTTAAATTTCAAAAAATTATAGAAAAATTGGGAGAAATAAAAATAATTTTCATCGAGAAGGTTGACTAGAAAATATAATATAGAAGATATTGAAATTTTTATAATACTAAAGATTTTTTTTAAAAAATTTGCTGTAAAATTGGAATCTAAATAGTCTACTTGTGAAATTTACCATTGGAAATTATCTTTTTTCTTATTGTGGAGAATATCAAGTCTTCTTGTTAAAAGGAATATTTAATATACATCCCCTCCCAAATCCACGAACAACTATAGAGATCAAATCAAGATATATCGATAAATTTATTGGGTCAAGAACTGGGTCAAGACCAAATTACATCAATATCAAGATCTATACTTCTTTTACCTTAATGTGATTTACGATTTGGTGATTTATCAAGTGTATAACAATTTTGAGTGTCACATACAGTCATCACTACTTATAGATTTGATCCTGATAACGAGAGTAGTTTTAAAATTAATCAATCATTTAAAGTTCGATAACAATTAATTTCAAAGTTAATATATTTTCCGCTAAATTCATATTTTTCTTTTTATTAAATTAAATTAAATTATGTTTAACCTTTAATTATTGTTGTGTTTTAAAATTAAAAATAATATTATTATCGTATGGTCACCCTGAAGAATTCGAATATTTAAAACCGCGAAAATTAATATATTATAAAGATTTAATATGAAAAATTTAATATTAATAATACTATATACTTAATTCTAATATCTATTATCAAAATTACATATTCAAACTTTACACTTACTATATACATATTTCGTGGTTGAAATCTAAATTTGAATACAGTTTATTACGCAAATCATCTGTCATCGGGTACCTGCTGACTTCGATGGATCCTTAATGTACGTAAGTTAAATTATTGATTTCATTTGTATTCCAACCTCCTCTTATTACTTATAAACTCTTAAATACCCTATATACTACATATTAATTGCAATGATAATTTTTAATTAAACCATTGATTGTGGTTAATATTTTGTTTAAATATTATATCTTTTCTTAATTTTCTAAAATATTCCTATTGTTTATAAGAGTGACCAATTATAAGAAACTAGTCTTAATTGTCCATTATCTTGTTATTATTTTTAGTTTATTTAATTTTTAATAATAAACATAATTTAATGTTTGTTATGTAATAACCATAATGTGTTAAATTTAGATTTTTTTTTTATTACAAAAGGTGAAGAAAGAAGTATGGGGTATAATAGTTAAGATGTCCCTTAATTAATTTTTGTATAGGGCTGATAAAGAAATTACAATAACTTATCAGCATGGTGGGAGGGTAAAGAAATTGTGTAATGGCATACATCATAAGTTACACAACATTTTATCAGTCTAGTTATATTTTTTTTTATTAAGATCGTTGTGATTTATCATCTTTTGTACTTCGCTACCTATTTTTTTTTTAAATCTTCTGTAAATGATTCATTATATATATATTTGTTGGGAATTTGTATAAACTCACCCCTCCGACGAGCACAGCCGTTATTAAAGGTAGCTCCTTTCCCAAATACATAGAAATAACTTTTCAAAGAATCGTTACAAAGTGAACTTTATATGGGGGCTACGGTCAAATGTGTTCTGATTTATGTTTATGAAATTTGGTATGAGGATTTATATATATTTATGGATTATTTGTGTTGATTTCCAACTGGATAGTGGAAGTGGTCAAAATATGGACCGATGCAAACAAAATATTGTTTTGAGATTTCACTTTGCATTAAACTTATTATTACAGAATTTTGTATGGTTACGGCTTTTCTAAAGACATTTATGTACCATAAAGTCATAATCCAGGAAGACATTTGTATGGGGGCTATGAGAAATTGTAGACCGATTCCTACCATTTTCAACGGGACTTGTCCTTCTATAATCAAAATAAAGTGTGCAAAATTGCATGATATTATCTGCATTATATTTAAAGAAAATGGCAAAAAATACCTGAAAAATATCGAGGCAGTCTGAAACTTTGATCTATAACTCGGATCCTACTGTACCGATTTTGCCCAATTTTAATACCAAACATTTCAGTAGACCAAATAATGTTTGATAAAAATTTCATTGTTCTATGTCTTTTTTTTAAGCTATATCGTGCCAACAACAGACGGACAGACGGTCGAACATGGCTAAATCGTCTTAGAATCTTATAAGGACCCAGAATATATAGACTTTTTGGTTCTACGACCATTATTTCGATGTGTTGCAAACGCAATGACAAACGCAATATACCACCCATATATTTGGTGGTGGGTATAACAAATAAGATATAATTATTATGATAGAAAATAAAATAATATTTACTATCTACATATTTGTCAAGCTTTCAATAATTTTAGAGATTAATAAAAAACGCCTCAGTTGAATATCAAACGTCAAGTAAAAAGTTAGTTAGTAAAAAAAATATAATTTTAAAAAAATTCAAAAAAAATGTTTAGTTTAAAAAACCTATAAAAATATTCTGAATAAATTATTAGAAATATTACTTGTTGCAGTTAAACATAGAGTTGAACTTTCTAGTTTGAAAAATTACATAAAATTAATAATATAAGTATTATGTACATATGTATTCATTATACATAGATTGAATTTTGTAGAATTTTCATTCTATGTACTGCAATTTCTGAGAATCAATTAAAATTGTAGAGAATTTATCAACAAATAATTTTTTTTCTAATTAAAACTATTAAATATTCAACAATGTTTAATTAATTGTTTTAACTTGCATGTTATGTACAACAATAAAATTATGGCCATTAAATAATTTATGTAATTAATGTTAAATATTTCAAATATCCCAAATATATATAGATTCAGGATACATACATTCAATCAACATTTGAAGTAGTGAGATATTTCCAGTATATATTTTATTAAAAACAAATAACTATTTCCACATTTTATACTCTATTAAAAACATTAACAAAAATATAAATTAAACTGTATTTGTATCTAGAAAATTAACCTAAAACTATTTAATTATTAATATTAAGGTATGCAAAACAAAAGCAACAATTTAGTATTTTGTATAGGATCCTTTATTTTTTATTACTTTGGCACATCTCCGCGGCATGGCTTCTATTAATTTATTTATTCGTTCATTACTATTTTGGAATCGCTTTCCCGAAATACTCCTTTTCAATATTCCAAAAAGGTTTTCAATGGGGTTCAAGTCGGGTGGTTGTGCTGGCCAATTATGGACTTAAACCTCATTCTTTGACCAACCTCGATGTTATCGTGTTGAAACACCCATCGAAGAGGCAAATTCCACTCAGCGTGTGGTATCATTTCCGTAATTGAAGACCACAAAATTTCAAATTAGCAAAATTTTCCGCATATGATACTTTGTTGGCACAATCTAGTTTACTAATGATTAAAAACGTGTTCAAATGATCTGTTGTGAATACCGAATTTATAGTTATACTAGCTAAACCCGGTGTGCTTCGCTACCCCCCCCCCCTCGTTATAAAATGAAATAAAACGTATTTATATATTTACAAACATTTATTTAATTTTAATATATTTATTGCAATGCTTTAGGTTTAGTTTGTCCATCAGGAGCATACACATATACACGGGACATTAACCTTGAGCTTTGTTAACAGTCATCGCAAACGCTAACCAAACAGAAAAAAATTGTTTAAAATCGAATGGTAAATCTGTTGGTAGCATTGGAATCCGTGGCAAAAGTACATCTCTACCTCTATATTTTCCTGTTATAATGGTCGCTTCTACTAAATTATTTCTCAGTTTTTTTACTGCAATTCGAGTGTCATTGCAAAGCCGTGGTGATCGATATTACGCAGTAAAATAATTAGCACTCCAATTTTAAGTTGTAGCACATGTGGTGGAAAGCCTGGCACATCGAGTGAATTTAAGAACTCAACAGGATAATTAACGGCCTAACGGGTTGCTTGATTGATTTGACGCATTTCAAAGTGATATCCATCTTCTTCATATGAAAAAATAATAGGATACTGAAGCGCGTCATATGAGCGATGCATTTCAGTGGGCGACGCCATGCCCCTTTGTCCACTTACATAGTCAAGAATTTATTATTTCGTAAGAATATCCTATTGTGAAAATTTAATGACGATCGGTCCAGTAGTTAAGACTATATTACGATTTTTAATTTTCCTAAAAAGGTGGGACCACGCCCACTTTTCTCCTGGTACGTATTTCTAATTATGCCAATACCATATGTACCACATATCATTGACGTAGGTCAAAAAATTTCCCAAAATGTGGCGATTTAAATTTTTGGGTTATATGGGCGGTGTCTATTATAGCCTATTATTCCTTCCAGAGTCACAGTAACATGCTGTGAAAACTTCATCAAAATTGGCTCAGCCGTTTTGGAGTCCATATTTTACATACATACATACATTCATTTTTATATATGTATAAAGATAGATAATATACTTGTATAAATTAATTTCGCCAAACAAACACAACTAATCTTAAAAAACAATGAAACATTTTTGAAAAAAATTTAATTTCTTGAAAGCCGTCTCTCTGTCTCGACATTTATGTGGAGAAACAATTCAGTAAAATTTGCGGCTAGAAAAATAATGATGGGGATGAACCAGTCATTTCTTAAACTATAGAACGAAATAAGAAAGAGCAGATGAAGTGCTTGTTACACATTTAAGAATATTAGTAGACGTTTTAAGCTCTATTTAGATTTCAGTAGGTGTATATGAACATTCTTTATAAACAGTTATTATCTATAAATTTTATGCATTTTTTAAATAAAGAACGATATTGATGTCATTAATAAAGTGGCTAAAAACTTTTAATAATACAATTGAAACAAATGAAAAAAGCAAATTAATTTGCTAAGCGAACTTAAAATATTTTCTATAAAATATAATTTAATTTTTTAGTGTGAATGATGTTAATCTAAAAATCTAAATCTAAAAAAAATCTAAATGTGTTTTTTCTTTAATAAAATGATGCAGTTTTATAAAATCCTTAATCTTTATATTTACATATTTGTAAAGCATTTTTTTAATTAAATTCTCTGGAATCCCGGGAAATACAATTTTTCATTCCCGTTTTTTTTTTCGGGGAATAAAAAGTTATGCCACTCAATAGGTTGGCGTTCAAATATCACCAACTTCAAATGCATATAAAATTATAAATAAAGTAACCTTGAAGGTTTTGTTATGGATAATGTCAAAATTAATTTGCAATTAGTCTCATCCCATTCCCATTCGAAAAGTTCGATTTTGTGTCACTGTGTTATTAATACAATTTTAAAAAAAATTACTTCTTTAACTCATGAAGTCAATTACAGAAAAATGGGTATATTTATAATATAGAATTATTTATAATATAACCTGATTTTCAATTATTTCTGTAACGGTAATTACAGTTATTTAAGTAAAAGGATAATTTAGGAGTAAATTGTGAATTAAAACTACATTTTGTAATAAAAACTTATTAAAAACCAGTTAGAGTGCTATATTAGGCTATGCCGAATCTTTAATGCCCTCTACCTAAACGTAATAAGAAATACAGAAACTACACTGGTTATAGGA
Organism: Bellardia pandia; assembly: GCA_916048285.2. NCBI lineage: Eukaryota > Metazoa > Arthropoda > Insecta > Diptera > Calliphoridae > Bellardia > Bellardia pandia. The sequence continues at coordinate 80,264,654 of OU696530.1, read as the reverse complement.
CTAGTATATCCTAATTCTGTGTTTTCTATTCAGTCAGTGCAAATCTTATTAGTATTTTATATATTGTTTGAAAGACAATATTACCTGTTTGTCGTAATTCACTAATGTGATTTTATTTTAAATGTTTTGAAATTTTATCTAATTTTGACTATTTATAATTGATGTAATTACCATAATTTACAGAGTTTGTCTGATTTTCATAATATTCTTGAGTGTAATTTAACAATTTATAAAATTAAAAAAACATTTTTCCATATTCACAAGTTAAGAAACAGAGTATAAAAAAGTATAAGATATAAGGTGATTTCAATAATATTATTTACAAGGGATTTGTGGGTAGCATAGTAGAAGTGGACCAGTTATGGACTGATAGTTTCTAAATCCAGTATCCACTAATGTGGTTTCTACGTATTAGAGGCTCATTTTGGTTGAATTTCATCTCAATAACGTTATTTTTAAGAATTGTATGGTTGTTTAATATGCTCGGAAATGGACTTATTTCGGGAGCTATTGCCAATTATTGACTGACAGATACAAAATCCAGTAGCATAACACAGTGATACAAAATTGAATGAAATAGAAAAACCTGAGACCGGATATTTTTTTCTTGTAGGGCTTGTCGAGTAAAACAAGATTCCAATAGTGAATCCACTCTAAAATCCGGTTTTACGGTTAAAAACCGGTTTTTGTACCTTTGCGCACTTATAAGCCTGTAATTTTGTTAATAATGACCCGATTTTCAATTTCTTACTAGATTTGGAAAGAAGAAACAGATCTTTCGAATGATATATATATATTAGTAAGAAAATTTGAGAAATTTGGGTGTTATTATCGAGCAATAACACAATTTGCTATAACACAATTTTCTCGGTACCATTATTTATAAGAGATTTATGAGTATTAAAGTGATTTTCGGAATGAGCTTTATATGAGCGATACGGTTAAAAATGGACCGAAATTCACAAAATTCTGCATAATGTTTTTGTGTATATGTTAATGATCTATACAATGTTTTGAGTCGGTACCGATATTTATAAGATATATATAAAGATAAATGTATTTTTCGGATGTGGTCCTTATATGGGAGCTATGACCAATTGTGGGCCGACCACTATAAAATTTAGTACAACAATTTATTTACCTATAAGGATTATTTGTGTCGAATTTTAACCTTTTATCATTATTTATACCAGTTTTATACGTATTTAAGTGAATTTTGGAAGTGGACTTTATATGAGGCCTATGGTCAAACATGGACCGAACTAAAAAAAATTTCGTTTTGCGATTTCTTTTTACACCCTCATTCACCACTCTTGATGGTGGAGGGTATATAAATACAACATTTTTTCCACACCTACTTATGGAAAAGACATTTGAGAATAATTAATTAAAACTGGGGCAAATAAAATAACATTATTTTGCAAATTAAATAAATAAATTCTTTAAATTAATTACTCTTCGTTGTTGGTACTATATTAATATCACTAAACCAATTTCGATTCAATTGACGTAAGAGTTCAGAGTTTAAGATATATTTATTGGAACAATTGTATATACTCGTACATACTTACATACATATGTATGTTGAAAATATAGCGTTATTTGTGTAGTTGTCCTGAGCGGAATAAATCAGATGTTTAAAGTTGTTCAATTCGAATTGTGATCCTATTATCTCAGAATTATCGTTGATACGTTCAGGTGAACCGAAAGTATACAATTTGAAATGTTAAATATATCTACTACAAATTCCCATTTTCTGGAAAATTAGTATGTAGGTTAATGAACTGAACCAATTACCCAACAAACTTATCCCAACAAGCTTATCAACACAAGCGTTAAGCTTGAAAAAGGCTTGTGAATATATTGAAAAAGACTATCGAAACAATTGTAGAAAAATCAAAACGGAACCCTCGTGAAAATATTGTGTATTTACTATTAATATAAGCTTATCCTTGTAATTGTATAATAAGCTTACGAAAATAATATTGTATTAACTTTTGTATAGAAAACCTTATACATCTCAATGTTTTTATAAGCTTTTTTATATAATATTAGAATAAGCTTCACAAATAATATATTATTTGGTATCGAAAAATAAAAATCTTTATTTTTGCTTTTAATTTTGTTTAATTATTAATATCATATTAATTGTTTATTAATCATTTAGTCTTATTATTTTTATAGGTTTCTCGTAGCTTATTGCTTCCCAAACTGGAAGAAAGTTCGGGTGTCTTTAATAAAGTGGTCCTCTGTCAAACCCACTGGCAAAGCTGCATCTATGAAATGTAGAAATTTAATAATTATTTTGTTTTAATTAAAATGTTTTATTTAACTTGCTTCTTATTGCCTTTGCTGTGCTTAGATTTTGCACGCTTTTCTTGGTGTTAGTGCCTTTCCAGCATAGCTGTTCTCCTAACTCGTCAGTTCATTCAATGCACAGTTAGAAATTAGATGTTTTACACTCCACTTTGCCAACTCATCTCGGAAATTGTAGTCTTCAATAATTGTTTCATCACTTTCACTAAAACTTCCTCAATCGGGCTGTTATTAGAAGCACCATTTTCACTGGAACTTGCAAATTCAGTATTATTTTCTGCACTGAAATCTTCCTCCAATTTTCTTCTTTTTTTTATTATTTAAAAGAAGATCAATTACTTCTTTTGTTTGTCTTCTAACACTTTTTTATTTATTTGGAATTTTTTTTTTATACATATACATATGTATGTATATTTATTATATTTTTACCAGTTATTTTAAAATTGCACGTCCACTCACTATAAAATTTCTAACAAAATTTACTAGCAAAACACTTTTAACAAATTTACTCAAAAAAATGTAACGGTACTTGTTTACACTTTTCGCGTGTCCCCTATATATTACAAGTGTAGAACAAAGACAACAAGACTTGAGAATATATTGAAAAAGATAAATCTTTTTCAACCGTGTTATTGCGGTGTGCTACATATGTACATACAAATACATATGTACATACATACATATATGTCATTTATAAGCATTCTTTAGAAACAGTTGCGTATAATAAGAGTTTATCAAGCATTATTAAAAACTGCTTGTGAATTCCCATTTTATAAACATTATTATAAATTATATTAAGAAAAGCTTAAAACCTACTATTAATAAAAGCTTATTATCAAGTTGTATTGTGGTTTGATTACTATATGGTTTGTTGGGTACCGTCTACTTATTTTTACAGTTTTACGTGTAAATGTTTATGTTTCAAAACCAAAATTCCATATACAATTTTTATCCAATAATATTTAAAATGAATTTAAAATACACATGAAGGTCAGTATCAGCTGACGGACCGTGTGGTAGATAAAGAGAGGGGTGTGAATGGCTGGTGAGTAGGTTGGTGTATTTACATACATATGTATATACTATGTACTCGTATGTATGTATGATGGGGCTTGTGTTAAACATTCATTAATATATATGTAGATATAGTAGTATATGCTTAATTTCTCTTAATATACCGGTTTACTTACGACACGACAAACTGAACGCTACAAGCAAAATAATCAAAATATTATTATGTACCTATTTGTTTTTAGAAATATTTATTTATATGTACATACATACATACATACATATGTATGTATTATATTTTTCCACCACAATACAATTGCGATCTAAACAACAAACAAACGTTTTTTATTGTCATATGTTTGTTTTGTTGCTGTGTATTCTGATAAGGTTTTTAAAATCGAGAAGCTTTTTATTGTTTTGTTTTTATTTTTTGTCCACATTTTATTGATATTTTTATCAGCGTGTCAACTTTCTTATTTCTCTTTTTATACCCTTCACCATCATGAGAAGGGTATATATAAGTTTGTCATTCCGTTTGTAATTTCCACAATATAATTTTCCGACCCTATAAAGTATATACATATATTCTGGATCCTTATAGATAGATAAATTTTCTGAAGTCCCCAGATATCTTCGGGATCCAAATCTTCAATAATTCTGTCAGACATGCTTTCGAGAAGTTTGCTATTTTAAATCAGCAAAATCGGTTTAGGCCAACCAGAGTTATGGACCAATATGTGAGACAACCTTCATAAAAATTTGATATTTTTTGTCCATTTTATTGCAATATTTTGAAATATATTGCAGATAATACCATGAAATTTTGTATACGTTGTTTTTATGATAAAAGAAGAAAGTGTGTGGAAAATAGTAAGAATTGGTCCATGATTTCTCATAGCCGCCATACAAAAATCTTCCCGAAATATTGCTCAATTATACATAAATGCCTATAAAATTGGAGTATCAAGATAAAATTCAGCAAAAATAAGTTTTATGCAAAAATAAATCGCACAACGAAATTTTTTTTAGTTCGATCCATGTTTGACCATAGACTCGATATAAAGTCCACTTCCAAAATTCACTTAAATACGTATAAAACAGATATAAATAATGATAAACGGCTAAAATTTGACATAAATAATCTTTATAGGCATACAAATTGTTGTACTAAATTTTATGGTGGTCGGCCCAGAATTGGTCATAGGTCCCATACAAGGACCACATCTGAAAAAGGCATTTATCCCTATATATTGTATAAATATCGATACCGACTCAAAACTTTGCACAGATCATTTACATATATACAAAAATCATCCCACAAAATTTTGTGAATTTCGGTCTATTTTTAACCGTATGCCCCATATAAAGCCCTCTTCCGAAAATCACTTTAATACTCATAAATCTCTTAAAAATAAGGATACCAAACCAAAATTTTACACGGATCATTTACATACATGCCTAAATCAAATTGCTGGATTTTGAGAATATCGGTCCATATTTGACTATATCCCCCACATAAGGTCCACTACCGAAATCCACGTTAATACTAATATATATCTTAAATATACCGTTATTATGTTGAAATTCAACGTGAAATATCACATGCATGAAAATAACTGTTCCAAAATTTAAAAAGATCGGCCCATAATTTTTCATAGCTGCCATATAAGAACCATTTCCAAAAAACAAACCCAAAAAATTTCTAATAAATATCGATATCGAACCAACTTTTATACAGATCAGTAATTTTAATCCAGAAATCATAGTAGTATCGGTTATACTGCAATTAAGCTACTGGATTTTGTAGCTGTCAGTCAATAATAGCTCCTGAATTAAGTCCACTTCCGAGCATATCAACCAACCATACAACTCTTGTAAATAACGCTATTGAGATGAAATTCAACCAATATAATTCTAAAATACATAGAAATCACAGTGGATACTGGATTTAGAAGCTATCAGTCCATAATTGGTCCATTTTTTCTATGCCACCCATAAATCTTTTGTAAATAATGTTATTATTTATTTTGATATTACATATTATAATTAAAATTATAATAAACCTTAAAATTAAAGCACTAGCAACATAGGCTATCGGCTTTGTATATAATGTTATTGAGATCAAATTCAAACAAAAAAGCCTCACCTTATATCTTATCCTTTTTATTCCCTTCACCTTCATGAGAAGGGTATGTATAAGTTTGTAATTTCTACAATATAATTTTCCGACCCTATAAAGTATATATATTATGGATCCTTATAGATAGCGGAGTATATTAAGCAATGTCCGTCTGTCTGGAAGTTGAAATCAATTTCCTGAAGTCCCTAGATATCTTCGGGATCCAAATCTTCAATAATTATGTCAGACATGCTTTCGAGAAGTTTTCTATTTAAAATCAACAATATCCGTCCATAAATAACGGAGATATGAGCAAAAATCCGAGACAACCTCTGAAAATTTCATCAAAAAAACTTGGTGTATTAATATCGTTACGAATAATTTCATCAACAGATGGCGTTGATCAAACAAAGTGTTCTAGAACTTTAAGTGTGTTCTTAAACCGTAATATAAGTGTGTAAAAAGACAGTGTGTTCATTTTTAATTGTGTTTGTGTACATTTAAATAAATACCCCGCAAGCCATATGAGTCCGAAAAAAATCTTTTCTGACACCTTTTTCGAAGCGTTAACGCTCTTTATGAGCCCAAAAAACAATCATAATTGCTCCGAAAACCTTCAGATAAGAGGGTCATTACATTCGAAAATGGTCCGTCAGAAAGAGCTCTTAGATCAGACGTCGGCATCCTATAGCACAATAGTGCAGAGAGCACTTCACACATACGCTTAATCTCTTTCATTCAGTCGTCGTTGAGACAGCAATGTGTGCACATGCGGCGGATGCTTTTATATTTTTTTTAGAAATACTTCCCAACAAACATTTAAAATTAATAATGAATTACGAAAAATATTTTATAATTGATAATGCATTTGGTAACATGCATGTAATCAGCTTTTGAAGTATTAGAAGTTCCGTTTGTATATCAATCTCGTTGTTAATTTCTTATATGTTACGGAAAATACATTGTGAGTGTATGTTTCCTATCTAAGTTGTTTTGTATAATTTATATAATTATGTTTATGTTTGTTGGGTAGTTTTCTCACACACACAACCTCATTTTACGCTTTGCCGACCTCTGTCTTAGATAATGTCAGAAAAGAGTCTTTTATGAGGTTTTTTTTTGTGCTCTGTGTAATCTTGTTTTTATCATCTTTGTGTGGTACAGCTGTTTTTTTTTTTTTTTTTTGTTTAAAGCAAAAATAACAGGACAACAACGCTTTGGTACACACATAATTAAGTGGAATTTCGGAGTCATACTGCTAGCCGACTCAGGACAGTAACAAGCAAATTTTTCTTTCGCTCCTAAAATGCTCTATAGTTGGACTCTTTTCTGACTCCTTTTTCGGAGCGCTCCTAGAATGGTATGCTGGGTAAAGACTCGTTAGACATATTTTCTTCAAACTACTTGACGCTTTTATTTTGCAATTAAAAAGAATCCGGTTTATTTAAAGGAAATAAATCACCGTTTTTAAAAGGTAAAAACGTAACAATATAATATATATATGTATGTATATACATAATATAATTATGCATCCACAACAAAGGTGAAGGGTGTATAAGATTCGTCATAGCCGAATATAGCACTCTTACTTGTTCTTATTAAAATGTTTATTAAATTAATTCTACATAAAAAGTATAATATTTTTGTATTATAAAATAAGAATAAAACAGTCTTCTACAGTTCAATGTTTTTAGAAAAAAAAAAATATAAAACTTACAAAAATAAGAATAAACTAAACAAATTTGTTTATATTCCATTGTACCAGATATGTGTGTAATTATTTTTTTTTTAATTTCATAAATTCTATACCTATAAAACTTTTTAAAAAGAGAACGATTAATATTAAAAGTAATAAACTATAAAAGCATTTGTTTATAAACCTGCTAATAAAGATAAAATAAGCATTTAACCACTCAAAATTTAACTCATAATATGCTATTCGGAACTTAAGTACTAGTTGGTAAAAAGGGATAATTTCTGTACATATTTGATACTTTTTTTTTAATTATTTTTGTTTTCTATTTTAAGTACTTCTATTTAAATTTTTTTTTTTTTAATAAAATTTGTTAGGGCTCCACTGGGACTCTAACCCTGGTTGTTCGTCCATAGTTCATTAGACCAAACCATCAGGCTATACAAGAATGTTTATTTCCATGTTTACATTGTTAATTTTATTTTCAAACTAAGATTTTCACCTTATTCATCTTTAGCAATAACCTTCATGTGATGAATTTGATAGTGGATGGTATTATTGATTCCGCACGGAAAGGAAAACTAAGCGGCATGCCGCAATACTGTCTGTGTAGAGATGATAGCGCAAAATGGAAAAATACCGCAGCAATGGGATGAATAATTTCAAATTATGCTTCCGCACAAAAAAAATTCCTTACCGCAATCGCGGAACGGTATAAATAATTCGACCCAGTATGTATTAATTTATCATACATTCGTATTTAAAATACATTTAATGGGGTCCTTTTTCATTGTATAGATTTCCTGATAATGAAGTATTAAAAAACTGCAGTCAAAAATTAGTAAAAATAAAGATTCCACAACATTTTCGAAAAAATTAAAAAACGAGCGCACCAGCTAAAGGTACGGTCACACTTGACAAAAGTTTACCCAAAAAAGCGTAACCACTTGCTTTAGCACAAATTTGTTTGACGTTGTTTACTCTTATAAGAGTTTTGCAATATCAAACAGCATCAAATAAAACTAAATAGGTATTTGTTGTGTCTTGTCCTAAATAAACGAAGATTTTTTAAATAAATAAACGAGTTCAAATATATTTTATTTAATGGTTACGTCTTTTTCGGCAAATATTTTGCAAGTGTGACCGTACCTTAAGAATAGTTCGCACAAAAAATTTTTAAAAGCACAAAAAATGGTGCGAAACGCCCCAAGTTGACAATGCTGATTTTTATGTCGATCGTCGAGTTAGAACATTCTCTTTTTTTCTCAGAACAGTTCTCTTTGTGTGAGCGAGTGAGCATTTAAATTAGTGAATGAGTTGCGTTTTCTGGAATTGCTCTAATAATATTTTGTAATAGTTTGGTAATAGATTTAAATTTCAGTTGTTGGTTAGTTGTTTGCGAACAATTCATCAGAATAGTTTCGCAAGTCGCCGGGCGCACGTTCATTCAGTGGAAGTGTGTTAATCCGTTATATTTTTTATATTTTATAGATATTTTAAACTTACTACAAAGAAATATGTCGTCAGTTGGAGAGAAGCCAAAATTAGTGAAGGTAGAGGAATCTAGACGTTTTATGATCGATTGTTTTAAGGCAGTTAATGTGCCACAAGATCATGCTGAGCAACAGGCCGATTTATTGGTGGGAGCCGATTATCGCGGACACTTCAGTCATGGCATGAACCGTTTGGAGATGTATTTAAATGATTTGAGCATTAACTCCACAAATGGTGCTGCCATTCCCACCATACTCAAGGAGACACCTTCAACTGCCTGGGTGGATGGTAACAATGGTCTTGGAGCTGTTGTAGGCAATTTCTGTATGGATTTGGCTATTAAAAAGGCTAAACAAGTTGGTGTCGGTTGGGTATGTGCCAAGGGCTCCAATCACTACGGCATGGCTGGCTGGTATCCCATGAGAGCCATGAAAGAAGGTTTAGTTGGCATGTCCATGACTAATACCTCACCCTTAATGGCACCCACCCGATCCAAAGAGGCTGCCTTGGGCACAAATCCCTTGTCTTTGGGTGTTCCCGTTAAGGATGACAAATTCCTGCTCGATATGGCCACAACAGCTGTAGCAGTAGGTAAAATTGAAATACAACGTCGCAAGGCTGAACCATTGCCCCATGGTTGGGCACAAGATCCTAATGGTGCTGAGACTACCGATCCTGATTTAGCCTTCCAAACTGCCTGCCTTATGCCTTTGGGTGGCAGTGAAATCACTTCTGGTTACAAAGGTTATGGTAAGTTTCACTTTTTGTTGAAAACAAAATTTTCTATAAGTTTATTTCATTAATAAATTAATAAAATATAAAAATCGTCATCTTAGGTTTAGGTGCTTTGGTAGATATTTTATCTGGCGTTATGTCTGGTGCCAATTACTCCACCAAGGTGCGTAAGTGGACTCATGCTGGTGCCAATTCTGCTGCTGATTTGGGTCAAGTATTTATTGCTGTCGATCCCAATTGCTTTGCTCCCGATTTCGAAGATAGAATGACTGATTTCAATTCTCGTTTGCGTGGCTGTAAACCTGTAAGTATATTTATGAACAAAAATAAATTATGCAAATTTATTTATTTTCTAATCTTAATCTAAAAAAAAAACTATTTTTTTCAATTGTTCAGACAAATCCCGAAAAAACTGTACTTGTTGCTGGCGATAAGGAATCCATTAATATGAAAGCTGTCGATTCCGTTGGTGGCATTCAATATATAGCAAATCAATTGCAAACATGTGAAAGCTTATCTAAACGTTTCAATGTAAAACCCCTAAGTTTTGTTTAATTTAATTTGTTAACAAACATAAAGACCCCCACCAGTTTTAAATTCTATTATTATTATTTTTCTGTTTAAATTTAATTTTATGTAATTCTTTCGTCTTTTAATATGCAAAATATCATATACTCGTATTTAAGCATTTTTAATTATTTTTAACATTAATTTCTAGTATGTTTTAAATTTAGTACAACTTATTTTGTACAGCATTTCTGAAAATTGTTGAAAAAATATTAACTACATACATATGTACATATATTTTTCTATTTTTCTAAACAAAATTAATAAGTTTTAATGTTTTAATGAATTAAATTCAAAATACATACATATCAAAAATTAAAAAGGTATAAATTCATTGATTTGCTAATAATACAAAATTGAATAGAACATTTTATTGTTCATACATTTGTCACAGCATATGTTGACAATTATCGCTGGAATATAATCAAGTAATTGTTATCTGCAAAACAATTTGTTGAATATCTAACGAGCGATTGTGACATTTGTAATTGTTAAAATTTATGAATCTACGGAAGTTAAAAGCTTTTCCAGAAATAAAAAAACCTTGTTATTGTTCATGACTTGACAAAAGTTATATATGTATGTATTTTTATTTATACATTTTGCTATCTGATTTGTAGATGCGACTTCTGGTATATTCAGTCTCTCCCGCCAAACGTGCAAATATTTTTAAAAGAGTGGCTAGTTACCAATTTTTTTTTTTTCAAATATAAATTTGGTTGGAGGACCTATACCTTAAAAAAATTTTTGGCATGTGACGACGCCAAGCATTAATTAATGCAGAGACGCAACTCGTTCGAAGGCAGCGAAAAAAGGACAGTCTGTTTCCCTTAAGCGATGACAATGACGCGCGTTCTTTCTCCACTCAGAGCTGAATTACTATGACTAGCTTAAATTTTACAAAATATACATTTGTATTAGAGATGTCAATCCCAATCGCGAATCCCGCGATTTGTTTTAAAAAATCCGGAATTTTCAGAATTAATAAATCCCGAAAATTAGTATTTGTGTGAAAGACCCAAGGAAGTGTACTTGTTTTCATCTGCTTTTTTGGCATACATATTAAGAAAGAATTAAAGAGATCTAATGACAAAATCGACATCAAATCACTAACTACATTTCAAAATTTTTTACAAAGTCATCAAGAAAAATTTAAATTTTACAAAAGTCTGTCGATGAATTCGAGATGAAAGAATTAAAATTTATTTTGGATTGCCAAACTCGAACGCACTATTTGATGTGTTTACGGTTTTTGGAATTGAAATTTAAAAAAGCTTTAATTGATTTAAAAGCTCAGATGAAAAATTTGTTTTATTAAACAAATAGATGTCATTTTAAATCCGGTTAATTATTATTAGTTTATAAAATTTTGTTTACAAAATACAAAATTTTGTTTATAAACTTTTTATAAATGTAAAAATTATAGCAATGAGGACAGAATATGTTTGTTTTTAAACATATTTATATACTATATAATATAAGTTACTTTTTTGAAATGAATATTTGAAAATGAAACAAAAATTCGGAGAAATGGGATATCGGGATTCACATTTGCATCACATACTCGTATGTGTATACCAAAAATTACCGTCTTATATAGTTTTACTTTACATATTTTCAAATTCTAAAGTTCCTCAATCGGTTAATACCGACATAATAAACAACTGCGCATGTAGCTTCACCATGTGCCGTTATGTTTTTTTTTTATTTTTCAAAATTCCACTAGAGACGCGAAAACTTACAACAAACAAACAAAAGGCGAGTGGAAGGATGGTGGTTAAAGGAAGTTTATTTACAATACTCCTTGGACAACAACCCCCAAAATGTCTCACACAAAACAACACATTATTTTGTTGTCATTTTGTTTTTATACCCAAATTCGTTTTTACTCGTAGCCAAACTCTAAAATACTAAAGAGATATAAAACTACATGACTCAACAAACAACAACAAAAATAAATACAATAAACAGACGAAAAAAGCTTAAAGAGTGGATTGAAAATGATTATTAGCAATTGAAATCAGTGCTTCGTGAAGCTCATGACGTTGAACAACTTGCGGCGGAAGGCAGTTATAATTGTACATTTTGTTATTTAGTACTGTGAAACATAGGAGGGGGTTGGTGGTAAAAGTGGTTGTTGTCCAAAGGAAACAACAGTAACTTTAAACAAATTCAAACTATAAAAAATAAATTAAACCACCATTTAACTCCTCAAATATTAAGATATTTCGATAAAAGTTTAAATTATTAAAGTGAGAGAGTTGTTGATTTTTTGTATAATAAATAAATAATTTCATAATGACTGATTCCGGTGGCAGGCAATACCAAAAATTACCTCCCGGATGGGATTGTAAATATGACCAGACGACCGGAAATTGGTGAGTGGACATTAAATGCCGTTTTTTGTATAGAGGTTTTCAAGATGGCGAACATTAAGCTATAAGTGTAAGATGTATGAGAGTGTGTGTATTTGCGTGTAATAATAAGTGATTTCATGTACCGTATTAAATTGTTGAATTGTTTCGAATTTAATATAATGTAACAATTGCATATTTTAAGGCATTTGCTTAAATATGGATAATGCGACGCTACATTATGTGATTTAATCCTAAAAATTAGGTCGTTGCAAAACATGTACGTACATACGACAAGTACTTGTCTCCTTGATACTTTAAGGCTTCAAGTGGATTTTGTTTTTATATCTTCTCTTGTTCTAACTTTTAATGTATGAATGTATGTTTGTGTGTATGTGTTGTTACTTGTTAATGGTACAAGTGTGTTTGTAGGATTTTAGTATGTTAATTGAAAAATACAGACAAATTTCAAAACAAACAAGGACAAATGACATTGGACAGGGATATGCTGGTACATACATATGTATGTATATATAAACAAGTACGTACCTGAAAAAAAGCTGCTGGTATATTTCTTTAATTTATATGTCAAATATTGAAGTTGTTAAAAACATTTAATAAAATAATAATTTCCTATTTAAAAATTATATGCATATACAAATATGTAATTGGTTTTTTTTTTGCCTAATTAAAAAGTTTAAAAATAATTTTTTATTAATAAAATAACAAAAACATATAATTATTATTTGTGAAACTTATACTTTGTATAGTCTTCACTTTTTATTTCTTAGCAAAACAGGCTGTACTGAGTCATATTCCGATTTCAAAAAAATATATGTTTTTTACCTGTTTGTGGTCTAGCAAAGTTTTTCATATGCACTAAATAAAATCTAGCTAGTCAAAATTGTAAAAATTTGTGTATTCAGAATAAAGGGAAATATATACAGTCGAACTTCCATAACTCGAATCACCATTATACCAAGAAAAAATTCGAGTTATGGAGACTTCGAGATATAGAAATTTTTGTTAAACCAAAGAAAATTTAATGCAAGGATTGTATTTTAAGTAATGAATACTTATTTTTTATTGAAAACTATTATTTATGTAGTTATTAGGTACATACGTAGCAATAAGATAATGCATAATATAACGATAAGTTATATTTCAGTAAAAAATTCTGAAATCAAGGTCTGAAAATTTATTTTCTTTTTGTTATTTTCAGAAAAAAATAACTCCAATTTTTTTAAGGCCTCATAGTGCTCATCAGTTGTAGAATCATTAGTTTGCAAATACAAATTTAATGTTTGGAAAGACTTCTCTACCGGAATAACGTATTTTTCCGCTGCTTCTTTTTTCTTTAATCCATCTTCAATTTCATTGATTAACTTATATTTTTCTTCGATCGACAAGCACTTTAAAACGCGTTTAGTACCCATGGTGATGAACAAATTTTATTTGTTTACCTTTTACATCAAACACGACCGACTTTACGCACTAAACTGACATTTACGCAAACAAAAAAAAAAAATAATTAACAAAACGGGATTTCCCCGAATAAAAAATAACAATTCGAAGTTTAAAGCAAAAAACTTCGACTTATAGAATTTATATGTATACATTTTAGTCCGAGTTATGGAAGTTCGAGTTACGGAAGAAGAAATGCATGCTATTTACTCTCTTGACGCTATTACCAACCAATTTTGTTCGAGTTAGAGAAAATTCGAGTTAGAGAAGTTCGAGTTATGGAAGTTCGACTGTATTATATAACAGCTAACTTTGCTCTAATACAATATTAAAAAGAATTATAATTGACAGCATCATCTTCATTAAAGAAATATGTGCTGTATTTATTAACTCCTTTAAATAAAATATACAGGCTGGGTAAGTTTGAGATTATGATCGTACTCACTTTTTGTGATAATATTAATTATGTATATTGATATCGATATAAATTGGAAATATCGGAATTAATAATGAACGGACAAAACTCTATCTTTACCAGACGCCTGCTCTTTTCATACAATTTTGGAAAAGATTTTGCAAAAATACCTCGCTTATTTCGTCAATGAAATTACTAATTCCATGTACCAGAACATCAGTTATTTGTAGTTTATTCACGTAAACCCGATTTTTCAAGAGAAAATAGTTCAGTGGCGTTAAATCACAGGCCCTGTTGTATGGGTCTCATGGGCGCTTCATGATAAAAACATAGAACACCGATGCCAACATTAGTTTGTTAACATAACCGTATGATTGCTAATGGGCCTCATCTCTATAGATAATTTTGTTGAAAAATGTGTTATTTTCGTTCAGTGTGTTTAGCAGCGAGCGCCAAAGTCCGTTAACAAATTATCAGGTCCATATTTTTAGAATCTTAAATATTTTAAATGCATACGTTTTTCACAGATTATATTTTATACGGACTTAAATACAAAATATTAATGTAAACATTTTTCTAATTCGTATATTTTTAAAACAATCCCTTAGAAAACCATATTATTTAAACATATTGCATTATATTTCTTATTATTGTTTATTTGGCCTAAAGCTTAAATAATTACCAAAATCATATTGCATTTCTTATTATTGTTTATTTGATCTTTTTTTATTAAGATTTTTGTAATTATTTAAGCTTTAGGTCTTTTTTATAAAAAAATTTAAATTTTATTTCAATATTTCGCTACTCTTCTGAAAAGTACTTCAATACTCATAAATCTCTTATAAATAATGGTACCGATCCAAAATTTTACACGAATCATTTACATACATAGCAAAATCAAACTGCTGGATTTTGAGAATATCGGTCCATATTTGACTATATTCCCCATATAAGGTCCACTTGCGAAATTCACTTTAATACTAATTTGTATCTTAAATGTATACCGTTATTACGTTGAAATTCGACGTGAGATATCCTCATATGCATAAAATTCCCTGTTACAATATTTAAGAAGTTCAGCCGATGATTAGTGATAGCTGCCATATAAGGACCTTTTCTGAAAAACAATTTATCCCACAAAAATATCTAATAAATATCGGCATCGAACCATGGATCAGAAATTTTAATCCAGAAATAATATTTATATCGGTTATACGGCAATTATGCTACTGGATTTTGTAGCTGTCAGTGAATAATAGCTCCTGAATTAAGTCCACATTCGAGCATATCAACCAACCATACAACTCTTGTAAATAATGTCATTGCGATGAAATTCAACCAAAATAAGCCTAAAACACATAGAAATCACATTACTGGAAACTAGATTTAGAGTCTATCAGTCCATAATTCGTCCATTTGAATTATGCCACCCTTAAATCTCTTGTAAATAATGTTATTGAGATGAAATTCAACCAAAAGAATCTAACTTTATTACCTTATAATCTAACCTTTTTATACTCTGTTTCTTAACTTGTTGTGAATATGGAAAAATGTTCTTTTAATTTTATAAATTGTTAAATTACACTTAAGAGTACATATTATGAAAATCAGACAAACTCTGTAAATGGTCAAAATTAGATAAAATTGTTGGTCATAAAATTGTCTTTCAAACAATATATAAAATACTAATAAAATTTGCACTAAGACTAAAAGGAAAACAGAATAATATATTCTAGTCCTAAAACCAGTGTAGTTTTTGTATTTCTTGTTACGTTTAGGTGGAGGGTATTTAAGATTCGGCACAGCCAAATATTGCACTCTAAATTTTTTTTTTTATTACTTTTAATTTAATTATTGGATCTTTCTTTACAAAAGAAATTTACAATAAGTATTAAAATCTTAAAATTAATTAATCAATTCTGGGTCTATTGCCATTGCAATAGAAACTCCATTTCTGGTTGCGGAAACTGTTCATCTATCTTGCAGTGCAGCGAGAGCCAATGTGTCTACCCTCTTTAGGCGAGTATGTCCATTATAATACAGTAGATCCTGTGCAAGAGGATTTGGATGCGTTGCCAGTTTTCGTACATATTTGGAGCAGAAGGTTTTTATTTCGTCGCGAACAAATGCAATATTAAGGTCCTTATGAATATTCGCGTTACTAATATACCACGGGTCACCGGTAATTTGTCGCAATATTTTATTTTGTCGTCTTTGTAAATTCTCTATATTAGAAGCAGAAGCTGTTCCCCATAATTGGATACCATAGGTCCATATTGGCTTAATAATAGATTTATAGAGTAGAACTTTGCAGTTTAGATTTAGAGCAGAATGGGAACAAAGGAGCCATTGCAGCTGTAGTGTTTTAATTTTGAGTTGCGTGGATTTGGAATCAATATGTTGAGACCAGGGGCCAAATTACCGCATTCGATATCGAGTAAAATTGATCGTAATTTTCTTATTTGAGATTATGGCATTCGATATCGAGCAGGAAATTTGGTGCATTTTATCATAATTTCGATATCGAAATCATTTTTCGATACGATAGCTCATTCGATCTCGAATGCGGTAATTTGGCCCCAGGTAAGGCGGCGATCGAGGTGTATACCAAGATATTTTATGTGATTTTGCTCGGGGATATCGATGTTATTTATCTTCAGTTTGGGACAATTTCCCCTTCTCAAGGTGAAAGTAACATGTGCACTCTTTGCTGTAAATTGTCTTATTTCCTTTTATTTTCTTCGTCTTATTCAACGAAAAGTTGTTTGCATGAAAAAGTAGAAACTTGATGGTAAAGAGCTCGAAAATTGACGATATGAGTTCGAACGAAATGGCAAGTTCAAAAGAGAAATAATAATAATAATAAAACAAACATTTCTTTCTTGATTTCTCGATTCGTTTTACTCCTTTATAAAAGTAATTAAAAGCAGTTACTTATTGAAATAAATATACGAGTAGGTAGGAAATATAACGTACCCATATGGCTTTTTTTATTAAAAATTACTAATTTGTGGATGGAACAATGGCAATGAACCGATTAACTTTAGAATGTCCTATTTTTTTAGGATATTATACTATACATACTTCTTTTATAAATTTGATCAAATCATTCTTATTTTTGCCACTTATTTTTCAAATGTTCCCACAAATTATCTATGGGATTCAAAACGGGTCTTTGGGCGTATCGATCACCTTAATACAGTTCTAAAGTTGCCAGTTTCTTTGTAACCATGATTTGTGTTTCGGATCCTTGTATTAATATAGTTTATATTTATTTATTTTATTATTGTATACTTTTAAAATATGTCATAAATATATCTATTGTCAATTTAAATCTCTGTAGTTTCTCCACATCATAGTGAATAACTGGCCAAATTTTACTGAAGGGATATTTCGGGAAATGTTAGTGTTAATGGCTTTCTCCAAACTTTATTCATCATGTACAGCATTACTACAACGACAACGATGAACAATTATATCACTAGGCAGCAAACCGCAACGAAATCGACCGCCATCTTTGTCGATATTATTTTTTTAAATAAACGGAAATTTTCCACACTACAAAACTTTGACAAATTTCTATAAAAATTACAAATCTTGTTTTATCTTATTTCAGTTACTACATAAATTACATAACCAAGGCGATGCAACTTGAGGATCCACGTACACGTTATCGTCCTTTGCAAAATGAAAGATGCTCTAATGAATCTATAGCCATGCATGTAAGAATTTGTTTCTATTTCAAGTTCTTTAAAATATCCATTTATTTTGAACATATTCTAAATATACATATTTTTAATTAAAGTCTTTTCATGGATCAAGCAGTTCACCATACCATGTCTATCCAACCAATAATATGCCAGCAATACGGGCCTTCCAAACACCAAATACTAGTCTTCATCACATGTCTACCAGTCCACTGTTGGCATCTTCCAGAACACAGTTGATCAATGTAGGTTTTTAGTAAACTAATTTTTATTTTGAAAATGGTAAAATAAAATCTTAGTATGTATCTTATAATTTATGACTTATAAACATAATCAATGACTAATAGCTGTAAGCAATATTCTTATCATTCTCAGGATATGTCTCCAATACCCGCACCTAAATCTCAATATGCTCAAGCGCCTCGCACTGTCAATATGTCCAGACGTTCCACAATACAGGAAACTTCGTTTACAAATCAAATTGATACAGATGCGGTGGTAAATAAAATACAAAATATGTTTCCAACAGCAAGTGAAAACCATATACGATTACTTTTGAAAAAGTAAGTTACATTTTATACGAATGTGGTTAGGAAAATTAAATTACAAAATATGTAAAACATTAAGTATTATTATTATTTTATGAATGCATTATGAATGTGAAAGCCTTAACAATTTTATACGTACTAACACCAAATACCACTTTCATTTGCACGCTTTTCTCATGCCTCCACAATTGTACTCGTCATTTTTGGATGAACACTCCTTTACACCTGTCTCAGGTATTACAATCGCGAAGCTGTTGTCATCAGTGCTTTACAAGTCGAAAAACATCCGGTCACCATGCCTGGACCTTACGTCACACCGCCAGCTCAACGACATTTATTCCATAGCAACTCGGCCTTTCATATGACACCACCAGCACGTCGTTTTGATACTGGTTGTCATTTACGTGGCCTCGAATATACAAACTATTCGCGCACGGCCAGTCCAGTACCATCAGGTCGTCTTGGTAGTGTCATTAGTATAAATAGCGGTGGTCATGGTATTATGGGTCATATGGCCGTACCGCCATATCAGGCTTCGCCACGTTTTGGTGACCAAATGCGCAGCTCACCTAAACCGCATTCGTCACCAAAAATGAAACTGAGGTTTGCCAAATTCACTTACTTGCGTAAGATGTCGATGATCACATGTTAGACACTCCGTAATTTGACATATGTATTAATTTCAAAATAAGATGTGGTATCTTTTGGCATCATTATCTTATGTTGAACTAGTAACAAATCTTACTTGGTTTCTACATGTAACCTAAGATATTTACTTTATTTAATAAAATGTTTCTTTATTCTATTTTATTTATTATTTTCTTATTCAGAATTTTAATTCTTGATTTCTTTTGTTTAAAGTTCAATTTAGCCCATATTTGTTTACAATTGATCTTTCAATTTGAAATTATAATCTCCATTTTTATAATTATGAGTTCATTTGAGGACATACGATCCCTAATCTATTTTAGTTCTATATTTTGTTGGTTTGTTTTGTTTTTTAAAATCGATTCTTTATGCCTCCGCCTCATCATTAGAGTGTTTTGAAATAAACATTTAACTAATTAAGCTAATTTTAAGAAAACACTTAATTGATATTCTGATTTATAATCTGTGTTTAGATATATGAAAACTATATTCCCAAAAGCCGATGAAACTTTATTGCTGGATGTTTTAGCTAATGCTGATAATAATGTACAAAAGGCTTCCGAGAAGTTGATATCACTAGGTTACATAAAGAAAGATTTTGCTCCACCACCAAAACTCATCAATCGGCCACAATATGATTTGGCTGAATATGCCAAGCAGGCCACAGAGGATGAGATTAAAGTTATACCTTTGCGTCCTAGGGAGTATACAGAAGAAGAAAAAGAATCCAGTAAGTATAGGACTTGTAAAATAACTCAAGTTTTTTCTTAAAAAAAAAGAACAAATAAAAACTAAACTTTGTCCGTCTTAACCTCAGTTAAACACCACCTCAAGGAGCAATATCCCCAAATAGTGGATCACATATTGGTCATGGCTTTGGAGTCAGTAAACTACGCTGAAGATCGTGCCATGCAAATTTTGCAAATAGTTAAAGATGAGGAAGATCAACAAAAACAAAAGACGCCTGAACAAACATTATCAACAACATTGGAATGCAAACAAGAAGAACCTGATGGCATTGGCAATATGGCTGGTCATGTTACCAGGTAAGAGTTGAAACTATTTAATAGCAAAACCAATTGTCATATATACAATATTTATGTATTTAAATAACTGATCATCACATAACATTTCTCCATGATGCTGAGATTTTTAGTTTTCGGAAATCTTATTTATTTTGCTTTTACCTTTAATTCATTAAATACTACATGTTATGCTTTGTTTTTACAATGTAAATTTTTTGAAAAAAAAGCACACCTATAACCTCAATATTAAAATCAACTGAAGCTACTATACGCAAAGAAATTACAATCAACGAAATTCCGGAAATTATCGACCATAAAATGGATACAACGAATTATCATACTAATTATGATACCATAACGCCATCTATACGCTCAACTTTAAAACTGTCAGCGGTTACCATGTCCACAAAAAGTATTTTAGATCGTTATCGTTCGAATAATAAAATAAGCGCTAATGATTTTATACGTGGAACTTACCCTGTAACATCTGTAATTTGGGATAAATTATCCCCACATTCTCGAGATAAATCTGATTCGTTAAAGTATGCTATTTGAATTTTTCAGTATTTTGTTAAAAAAACAATATTTCAAATTATCTTATCATTGTTTTGTAATTTATGTATGTATTTTTTTGTAAATGTATTTTAAATGCACCTATTTTAAATATCTATAGTGTAAAATATAACTTATTAAAATCGTAGGAATTAAATATAGTTAATATATTCACCCCTATCGTGAATAAAAATTCCACATGAAATTTGTTCCCTTTTATTTTTTTAACATTGAATTTTAATAGGAAAAATGTGAAAAGGGAACAAACTTCATTTCTAAAATTTATGTATTTTGTATTGGAAATAAATGAGAACTAGATATCATCAACCGGATGATTCAGTGCTTAAATTAAATTGGATAATTTTTGTGGAATATACGTACTCGTATGTTTGTACATATATAGAGATTTGTTTTTTAAAATATGTGTGTATATCGAGGGCTTTGCTGGTTATAAGTCCACGATATATGTAAATATATTAAAAATTTTAGGCTGTTCAATGTAGTTTAGAAGTATGTATGTATTTAGCAATATTAAACTTTAAAATGGGCTTCATAATGAAGGGTTATTCTTCTGGCTGCAGCTAAGTAGACATTATTTGTGTCTATTTATGTAGTTTCTTAGGAATTACAAAATTATACTATTCAGGGGCCAAATTACTGCATTCGTGATCGAATGAGCTATCGTATTGAAAAATGATTTCGATATCGAATTTGCTCGATATCGAATGCCATAATCTCAAATAAGAAAATTACGATCAATTTTACTCGATATCGAATGCGGTAATTTCGCCCCATAATTCTATTAAACTAAAATTTATATACTACAAAGTTAGAATATAGTTAAAGTTTTATTTCATTTAAGATATCTTAAACATAATATTGTATTTTATCGTTTTTGTATACCAATATATATTTGCATGCTTTTTCACTTCATTGACTCATTTAGATCATTATATATAATTATTATGGATCGTATTTAATATGGAAATGTATTATGTCGTACACGAATCGTAAACACTAGCACATATCTTAAAAAATGTTTCTATATGGGAGCATATCCAAGTACATACAAATATATACTGTGAGCGTCAATATAAAGTAAACATCTAATATTGTTTAAAAAATGCATATACTACAAGTAAAAATTCATGTAAAACAAAATATATGTATTGCATAAGTGATAAATAACTTAAGCAAAATGTAACTCAATAACAAAATAACTATAAAAATTAATTCAATTTTAACGGAAAAGTACCCGATTTTTCTCGTCAAAATATAGTAAACAGGTATATTAAATGTATGTAAAACATTATATTTAATATTTTGTTTATAGTCCTTTTGCCTTTATCGCAGCTGAAAATCTTCTAGACATAGAATCAACAAGTTTTTTGGTGAAATAAGGCGAAATTTTGTTCCACTCATCCTGTATTACTGCCTTTAGGTTATCCTTGCAAGAAATATTTCTTTGCCTAATTTTGTTGTCCAGATATTCCCAAATGTGATCAACTGGATCTAGTTCTGAAAGATTGCGGAGGATTTAAAGTTTTTATACAGTGAGTAAGCTCACCACTATTTTACAATTTTGCAGGTATTTGTAGGACAATGTCCTGTTGGAAATCTCATTCTGCGCTAGTTCTAATTTCTCTACACTACATTGTTTTTTAAAATGTCAGGATAATCTTCCTTTTTCATTGTAAATTGTATAAATGTATGATTACTGACGCCTGATGCCGCCATACAACCCAGACTATTACTGAGCTGCCGCCATATTTTACCGTATTGGTAACATATTTATTACTAAAGCTAGATTTACACGATTGAAATTTTCCTCAAAATTGCTCTTCAAAATGCTTCAAACTCCTGTAAACAGCAAAAATTCTTCATAATGTATTTATTTAATAATTATTAATATTTTAACAATAAATCAATTGAGTTTGTTAATCGTAATTCAGCTCTGGGTGGAGGAAAAACGCGTATGTCATTGTCGCTTAAGGAAAATTAGGCCGTCCTCTTTTCGCTGCTTTTAAGAGATTTGTGGCTCACTCTTGCATTGGTTAATGCTTTGTGTCATCTAAATGCACCGCGTTACGGTTTTTTGAAGTTGTGCATTGGTCACATAACCTATAAATTATTTTGATACAAGAAGCGTTACAGCTTCCTAGGCATAGGTCGACTTGGGACTTACATAACCCGAATTGAGGATGCTGTAGCTTAATTGATTAGCGCGTTTGATCATTAAGCATGAGTTGGTATTTGTGGCCTGGGTTCGATTCCCAGCCGCTGCCACTCAAAAAACAACATCAGTTTCTGATAATTATTAGTTTTTCTATCTTATCATAACTAATATTTATCACAGCGGCTTTCTTCAGTGGTATAGCATTTAAACGCCACCGAAGTAAAATATTAAATAATGGCTAAATCAGGCTTTGACCAATGCGCCTACTCACCACTAGAGGCGCAGCAATACTGTACTACTAATAAACATAACGCGCAATTACAGTGTTGTCATATGAAAAGCTTTTCTCTACTTTCACCACCTATTCTTCTCCTAGCTATCCCTTTCCAAAGAAAGTAACACAATTAGAGAGTGTTACTTCTCTTTTTAATAAAAAAAAATTGAGGGAATAATTTTACATAGTTTATAATTTGAAAAAAATTTAATTTGCATACGCTTTTGTTTTTGATTTAATTCTACTTAAATAACTACATATATATAAATGCAATATTATTTTCTAATATAATATTATTTATATTAATATATTTAAGCTTTTATTTTAATAATATGTGGTGTTGACTTTATTTTGAAGCTCACAGTACTTACGCCTTTTTTCCTTTGTGTAGTTTTAATATGATTTTAAGGTTTTCAAAAGCATTGTTTTATCTTACCAGAACTATCTGTACAAGGTTATTAACTCAACTAATAGCCCATTAAAATATGATTCTCCAAGTTGTCTACCCAAAAAACTGTGGCTTAAAGAGAACAATTTACAATGAATTTAAAACCGAATTTTAATATTATGAGATATTTTTGGTTTCGAGTCTCAGTTCTTTCTATTGTTCCGTTATATAAATCCTAAATCAATTGTAATATTTAGATTACAGTTCTCAATTTGCTTAGTTTTCCGATAACTGAACAAATAAAGATTAAACAATAAAAGAATTGTACTCGAAATGTGTAATAATTTTAAATTCATTAAATTCATTTAATAATAAAACAAAAAACCGTCGACGTTCCTATTATATTCAATATTCTCCTAATGACTTTAAAAGTACACGCTGCAAAATGTTTACGATTTGCCCACGAACTTGAATAACATCATGAATTATTTATATATTATACGAAATACTTCCATTCATAATAACTTTCATTATATCCAATAATTACATTAAAACTAGGCACTCGCATCGAGACCAAACAGATGTATCAACAGACAAGCTATGCAAAGATTTCAAATCTTTAATGGGTCGCATACAAACAAATGGACCCAATGCCAGTCTAGCAAAAGGAGCAAATGAAGGTCTATTGCTGTAAGTATATTCACATACAAACATATACATACATATGTATGTACATATAATTTAGAAACATTTTATTTTACAGAGCCGATTATGTTACTTGGAATGGTTCAAATCCCGACTTTTGTCAAGGTCAACGAAATCTTGCTAATGGCTCAGATTTAACAATGCACACCGAACGGACTTATAGAGCCTACGGTCATAATTCGGATTTGTGTAAAGGACCTCAATCGAGCTTGGCCAAGGGCAGTATTTATACACCACAAAATGCTGCTAACGCCAATAAATCTCTTGATATTAAATGCAATTAGGCATTAAATTGTAAGATAAACGAATTTAAGTATACATATGTATGTTATTTTCCAAAAAGAAATTGTGCCAAAAATTTCAATACTTTATGCTTCTTATTTATAAATTCCGTCTTATTATGAGATAAATAAAAATATTAAAATGTATAGAAATATACCCATTATTTTAATTTGCTACACTTTGCAACGTAAACACATACCCTCCTTTGAAGCCAAAGGACTTCCCATATTTAATATTTAGAAAGACTGATGATTTTATTTACGATTTTCAACATACTTCAATATATGTACAATACAGTAGTAAAAAATGTATGCCAATATTTAAAACCAATTTAAAGATTATTGAATTTATTTGACATTAGTCACTGATTTCAGCTAGCTCTCATATCATTAAAGTATATACAAATTCGGTGGTAATACACAGATATTAAATCACAAAATTTATGTGGATCGGTCAGATAAATTTATTATATTTAAAATTCCTTTTTGCTGATACAGTTACATATTCACTTTCTTGAAATTTCTAGGGGTGTTATTGTATATTTCAATTCGAAAGCAAACGTTTTCAATTATCTATATCTATATACATATATAAAATAGGATGTATATATGTATGTATGTAACGTATGGACTCCAAAACGGCTGGGCCGATTTTTTTTTTTTTAGCCTTTATTTATTTATTGAATCTTCATATATTGAAATGACAATAAGTATTCAAATCTTAATAATAAAAAGAAAATAATAAGCCCAGCCAGTGCTAGACAAAAATTTTTATGATACTAAAAAATTTCACATCAACTGATCCAGTCATCTGTTTTGCGCTTGAGTTAAAGCAAGGGTATCCCTCCTTCTCAACCGATTGTGGGCACTAAAGTTAAGGATGTCTCGTGCAAGTGGGTTTGGATGATGTTCAAGTTTGCTGACGTACTTTGACGCATATTTTGTAAATTCGACTTTTACTAATGGCACGCCTAGATCTTTGTGGATTCGAGAATTTTTAACATACCATGGAGCTGCAGTAATTATACGTAGAATTTTATTTTGACCCCTTTGAATTTTTTTAATGTTTGATGCTGAGGCCGTACCCCATAATTGAATTCCATAGCACCAGATTGGCTTTAGTATTGCATTCTACAACAATAGTTTGCAATCCAACTTTAGTGAAGAATTTCTGCCAATTAGCCAGTTAAGTTGCACTGCTTTTAATCTCATCTGTGTAAGTTTCGCTTCAATATGAGACTTCCAAGTTAAACGCCGGTCGAGGTGAATGCCGAGGTATTTGACTTCATTATGTTGAGGAATAATTTGATTATTTATTTTGATGAACGAGCAAGTTTCTTTTTGCAATGTGAAAGTGATATGAATACATTTCTGTTCATTTACCCTGATTTTCCAAAGCTCTAGCCAATTCTCTAGTTTATAAACATAATTCTGCAAATTCTGTGATGCAACTTGGTGGTCCTTATGAACGCTAATAAAGGCTGTATCGTCTGCAAAAGTTGACGTGTGGATTTTGAGGTCTGACGGCATGTCGGAGGCATAAATCAAATATAAAGTAGGACCCAGTATGCTACCCTGTGGCACACCTGATTCAATTGGCTGAGCGGTACTTAAAAATTGCCTTCTTTGATTTTAAATTTTCGACCGTATAAATACCTTTCCATGAGTTTATGGGTGTTAGCAGGCAGAGTTAATTTTATTTTGTGCATTAAACCGTCATGCCAAACTTTGTTGAACGCTTGGGACACATCAATGAAAAGGGCGGAGCAGTATATTTTGTCTTCAAACGACCCTCTTATCACATTTACCAATCTGTGTGTTTGTTCGATGGTGCTGTGTTTAGCTCTGAAGCCGAGTTGATGATTAGGAATACATTCAGTGTCATTCAGAATTGTAGTCAACTTATTCATTAACAATTTTTCGAACAGTTTAGAAATTGTCGGCAGTAGACTAATTGGCCTATATGACTCCACTTTGGTGTGGTCCTTCCCTGACTTAGGAATCATAGTGATCATAGACACCTTCCAATCTGCAGGATAGTATTCTAGGCGTAAAATAGCGTTGAAGATAAAGAGGATAATTCTTCTAGCTACACGAGGTAACTCCACAAGCATTTTATTGCTGATTTTATCCATACCTGGTTCCTTTCTAAGGTTCAGAGTACCAATAGCGCTTTGGACATCACGAAAGTTTAGTCTTAGAGGTACAGGAGGTCTTATAACAAGTGGTGGCAAATCAGATACGTTATTTGAGTTGTTTATAGTAAACACATTTCTCAAATGGTTAACAAATAATGTCCCTTTCTCGGAATCATTTCTAGCCCAGTCACCAGTCCGATTTCGCAAAGGAGGTTTTCCTCTCACTGGTCTTTTTAAACCTCTTGCCGCCCTCCATAACAAGTAGTCAGATTGTGGGGTACTATCAAGACCCTCCAAGTACGATCTAAGTGAGGCCGTTCTTTGGGTTTCTAAGAAATGTCTTAGTATATCTCTGCATACCCGTAGCCTAGCTTTCAGTTCAGGAGACCTGTGAATTTGCCACTCTCTTCTCATTCTTCATTTTTTTTATAGGAGATGCTCGAGTTCAGATAAATAACTTCTGATGGTCCTATTTCTACATTCAACGTGATAAGTAGAAGCGTGATGCACAGCTCGTCGAAGGTCCTCGGTAAAGTTGCCAATCGACTCATCAATATCGTCGGTAGTTCTCAACACAACATTTTCGTGCAATGAGAACTAAAATACTTTTTGTATTTTATCCAACTTACTCGGGTCTTAGTCATGTTCATAAATGGAGAACCACACACTTCAGGGAAATGCATTGAAATAATAGTAATCTGAGGATAAGTCTAGTGAAGGATCCACTTGCGTCCATTCTACAGGGATATTCTTCACTACTCCAAAGTCAATAACATCGGGAATCTTCCGTCGGCTAATAGGTGGGATGTCCACTTGAGAGTACATCTAAGCCCATTTTAGCAATGGTGTTGAAGAGTATGCGACCCTTTGGGGTTACCAGACGTGAACCACAAAATGTGTGTTTGGCGTTAAAGTCGCCAGCAACTAAAAATCTAGCTCCAAGGGATTTAAAGAAGTTATGGTATTGGTGTTCTTTTATTGAAAATCGAGGCGGAGAATAAATCGATGATAAGACAAATTTGTGTTGACAGAATTCAATGCAAATGTTTGTTGCTTGGAGGTAATCCTCACTTATGTTATTCATTAGATAATGCTTTATTCTGTTCTTTATAAGAATTGCCGAACCTCCACAAGCTCTTCCGCGGGGATCTTTAGTATCGTACAACACGTAGCCATTAATTTTGAAGCGTACTTCGTCGACTTCGTTGGCGGAGGCCGTTCGCGTTCCAGAAACAAATTTTTAAATAAATCATTTCTTTAACATGGCTTGCAAGATAGTGGATTGCATTTTCAGCATTTCCTGCATCATGGATGTCATGGTGGTCGTGAAAGTGTTCATAGTTTGGACAAGTGTCTGCAATGTTGTCTCTAGATTGTTGATATGCGGCTCAAAATATTGGGGTTTAGGTTCCTGCTCCAGACTTGGCATATTAGATTTAACGACGTTTGCGTAAGAAACTTATCAAGAATTATGAGCGTTTTCGTGAGTAGTTGGTCGTACAATTTGAGGAAAATTAATACTCGACATGAAATTAGGTAGTTGATGATGATCAGGTAATACTGCCGACTTATTGGTCCTTATGCCATTCAAGTAAGTATAAACTGGACAACCTCTATAATTTGCGGTATGATATCCTCCACAGTTACTACATTTTTTATTTTTACGTCAGTTTTGGACTTATTACATTGAGCAGTTGCATGTAGTTCCCCACACGCAACACAAACAGACGGCAATTTACAATACGCTTTGGTGTGGCCAAATTCTTAACAATTAAGACACTGGACGGGTCCAACAATAAGATTGAAGATTGGATGGGACTCGTTTTTCTTTAAGACAACATCTCCAGGTTCCAATTCTACCCTGAACATGGGCTGAGGAATCTTTTCACGGTTTCTAATATTCACTACGCTCTTGATTTTGAACCCTTTGTCCATTAAACCGGTCTTTATCTCCGCAGGATCAACACATGGGTATATATCCTTTATAACGACTTGGAGTCCTTTTGCGCTTTTGAGCTGATAGATATAGAAATCCCTAGTCTCCCTCTCCAACTGGTTGGACAGTTTTCGAAAATCATCTTCCCTATTCACTTGGATATTTGTCTCGCAGATATTTCCATGTTTAATTGAGGTTACGCTAAACATGTTCTCACCTTTTACAGCAACAATTCCTTGTATCAGTTTATTGGAAGTGGGCTCTCTCAGGTAAATTGGTGGGGGCTTAAATGTCTTTTTCGGTATTTCTTGGTCATTCGTCTGAAGTAGAGCAAATCTGTTTTGATCATTTGGCTTATCACTATTGACGGTCTTAGGAACTTTTGAATTGGAAGGCATTTGAGCAGATGTCGGGCTCCTTTGTCGATTGAGAACGGTGATGTACTTATCCATACCTACTTGTTTTTTGGGTTTGACTGCACTAATTGATGAAGATGATGGTTTCTCATCGGATGAGATAACTATATTGGGCGAACAGGAACGGCGCCGTATTTCGGCTATTGTAGTAAGAAGAGATTCCACGGAGTTTCTTAAGTCTTCTTCCTTAGAGATCCATAGATTTTTTCTACTGAAGCTTAGCTCTTTCCCAGAATTACATCTCAGATGAACACTCATGCGATTTTTAAATTACCGATAAACCACTATAGATATTTTTTTCCACCTATTACGATATCTGTATAAATTTTTCTTTTTTTTTTGTTCACCTATTACGAAAATTCAGTCGCACTAAAAATAACCGATTTTGATGAAATTTTCAGGGAATCTTCAGAATATTCAGGCGAGGAACACTGTGAACTCTGATTTTTGATTTTCGGTCGGCGGGCGGAGGGGCGTGGAAAAATCCATTTTTCATATTACTAAAGATACATACATATATCGAGCCATTACCGCCAAAATAATGTATCCCACACCATAATCGATTGTTGTTTTTTTATCGAAATCGATAGTTCAACATCATTTAAAATTATTAAAATTAAATGTATTACACAAAACAATATTTACATTATAAATTTTAAAATAATGGCTTTATTCAAACTGATTTTATTTAAAAAAAACCTTCCCCTGTAAAATTTTGAGTTTGTGGGATACATTTTTTCGGCGGTTATGGCTCGATATACATTTTTATTTTTTGCTTTTTTTATATTTTATTCTTAAATCGGTTATGTAGTTCCGAAGATATTTACATCATTCGATAACACAAGATATACCTATTTAAATCTATATATACATACATATCGTCACCTAAAATGCCCAAAGACGTAACCCTCATTATAATAATTTTACAGAAGAAGCAAAAAACGTTATAAAATGAAAACTGTTTAATTGAAAATCGCGATTTCTTCACATCTTGTCTTAAGATAGACGACAAACTTCAGGTGACGATATGTACATATCGCGATTTTCAACGTTTTTTGCTTCTCCTGTTAAATTATGACAATGAGGTTTACGTCTTTGGGCATTTTAGGTGACGATATATAAAAATGGATGTATGTATGTCCTTTATAGACTTCTAAACTATGCATCTGATCTTGTGATGATCTTCGGCAAAGTTGTTGTGCATGAGACCGGGAAGGTTTCTGAGTTGGTACGACCACGCCTACTCTAACGAACACTTTTTTAACTGATTAATTGCTTATTCTTTTTGTTGGTGATTTTCGTCAAACTTTGCCCGTTATTCCAAGATCAATGCCCGCAGATGAGCTGAACGCATGCTATCGAAAAATTCCAATTAATCGCGCCACGAACAACATTTTATTCCCGCAAATGAATATTCAAGCCGTTGTCGACAAGGTATTCCCAAATCTAACAATCTTCTACAAAATTTCGGATTGGCTGTGGGAAATTGCAATTTTGGCACCAACAAATTATGATGCCAACAAACTCAATGAGCAAATTCAATTGAAACTGCCCGGCAAATTAATCAAATACAATTCGATCGATACAGTAATGGATGAAGAACAACCCGTCAATTATCCCACTGAATTTTTAAATTCATTGGAACCATCCGGAATGTCACCGCATGTGCTAACATTAAACGTTCCACGAATTCCGACGATTCACCATTCCAATTCAAGCGGCTCCAATTCCCTTTGCGTCTAACCTTTACTATTGCCATCAATAAAGCACAAGTCCAATCATTGACTATTGCTGGCTTAATTTTGGAGAATTTATGTTTTCCACACGGCCAGTTGTATGTAGCTTGCTCCTGAGTAGGCACGCAAAAAAACAAAAAACATTGTCAACCGCTGGCCCCAAGATGAAGTAATAAATAAATATAATTTCCAATTTGCCTTAAATAGATGCGTTTCTTTTTTGATTGAGCCCATACCTACACCATATGTAAGTTATTCTGTAACAAAACTTTATGATAAGTATTCTATGGATTTTTATTTAAAGGCCGTAAATTTCGTGAAAAGCTCAATTTAAATCGTGTGGTAATACAACACTGTTTGCTTAAGGCCAGCAACGCGGACCGGGTCAGCTAGTAATGTATAAAGTATATAAATTTTAACGACTTTCTTTTCGAAACGAGTTACAAAATAACCGCACTATTGGAGAATGTTTGAGAAATCAATCACCCCTATCGTGAATAAAAATTCCACATGAAATTTGTTTCCTTTTCACATTTTTCCTATTAAAATTCAATGTTAAAAAAATAAAAGGGAACAATTTTCATGTGGAATTTTTATTCACGATAGGGGTGAATAATTACTTTTTTTTACAAGATTCAATGCATGTGATGGAAATCGAATCAGTTTTGAAAATACATTTTAATGCATTTATACAGCCATGTCACAGAATTTAATTCCGTTTTTTGGCTCTATAGAAAAAGCAAAAATATTTTCAGAATGAAACCACTTTAAATTGATATGTGGAATTGTAAGAATTTCTAAGTTTCATTACGAAAAAATTCGTTTACCTTTTCTATAAAAGCAAAAAACGGCATCAATGCCACTCCCGAACGGAATTAAATTCTGTGACATGACCGATAATCTAACTTTTAAAATTATTGTTTTAAGATTCTATTTAGTACCCAAATATCTTTATATTTTATGTGATAAAAGTTTTTCAATAGAAATATTACGAAAAAATTTACTAACTCATTCATTTTCGATTTCCATCACTTGCCTGATTGAGTACATTTTAGTCATCGATAAGTTGAACGTCTACCCAAAGTTTAAAACATTTTCCTACCATTGGTCAGTAATTTATAAAATCTTGTTTGAAAACTATAAACAAACTTTTTACAAGTTTTTTACACTTATGTGCACAAAAATAACACAATCTTGGTTAAAAAAAATTTACACACATATTTTGTTTTTATTATAAAACTATAGTTTTATTAAAGACCATTACTAATTTACTTCTTCTTGTCGTTTTCGACATTTTCAGCGTTTTCGCGGGCTTGCTTGGCACGGATGCCAACAAGACGAGCATCAGAGCGAGCCTATAGGTGAAAAACAAACAAAAATTAATAAAAAAAAAATTCCACAATATTATATCGAATATAAGGGTAAATAATGAATAAATAGGTTACCTTGCGCAAAGTAGCGAAGGCCTTGAATTTCTTCTCGTCCTTAGTGATTTCACGGAATTCAATGGTGGGTTGTTCCTTCTTAAGAGGCATAATCTTGCCGATGAGTTGGGTGGCCAACTTGCATTCTTCAAGGGAAGATTCACCCTTGCGGATCTTCTTCTCGTTGATGGGGAATAGAATCAATTTGCTCTTGTATTCCTTCAAGCGTTGAATGTTGCGTTGACGGGATTCGATGGATTTGTTCTTGCGTCTGCGATCGACAGCAATACCAACAGTCTTGGCAAAACCAGCAGTAAGACCGGCACCCTAAAACAAACAAAATGAAAATACATATTTATTGCTTCTCCGATAACGTGAAAAATTATTTTAGAACCTACCTTCAATTCTTCCAAAGTGAAACCGCGACCAGCACGCAATTTGGTGTGGTAACGGATAGTGGGGCATCTGACTACGGGACGGAGGGGACCGGCAGCAGGACGAGGGAAGACATCCTTGGCTTTCTTAATACGGTTATTACGCCTGCGGATTTTGCGGGCGGGTTGGTTGAACCAAGTTTTAACATGACGCTGCCACCACTTGTGGAAGTGAGCATTTGGAATCATATTATTTCCCTTACCCATTTTTGTTGTCTAGTCTGCAATTGTTAGAAACAAAAATACACACAGATTAATATATTTTCAACACAATTCCATATACTAAGAACACATCTAATTTCACTAATTAGTATAACCAAAAAAAAAATATTTTCATACACACACCACGTGGTATCCTATGAAATGTTTTCACAAATTTTCGTGTTTTTATACAAAAAACCATTATATCTTATCTCCAGTTTATTTGTTGACACTTGATTAATTTTTTAGTATATAATTTGGTTTCATAAACTTTTTTAATTTTTAATTTTCTTTGAAAAATCATCAGCAGAAATTTTTTACAAACCTTTTCTTCCCAACAACGAATCAAAAAGGAAAAGTGCAGCCAACCTAGCAATGTCGAAAAAACATTTTTCGAATACTATATGATTATTTTCGAACACAATATACAACCCTGCACGAGTACACGGTACCAAAAGTACAACTATGCAAGTAACCGATAATGATTTTATTTAGATGCTTATGTTTCTGAACGTTACTTAAAGTATGCAAACGTTTAAGGTGGTGTTTATGCTTATGTATTTTTAAGTTTACAACCCACATGTTTTTCTTTATGTCTGTCAAAATTGGTTATTTTACATAAGGGTTTTAATTTTTGGTCACCAACTTGTATGTACAATTACACGTGACATCGCCATGATTATTTACACATAAATTTCCATGTCGTTTCTTTGAAAAATGCGTTAAAGCCGCTGCAAAAATTTTTGGTGGCGTCACTAAAATGCCGGCGTCAAAAGTATTGATTTAAGGTTTTTCGTCTTTTAATATACAATATGTGGAGCTTGTATCAAAATTTTTTTAATAATTTGTTATTAAATTAACAAAATGAGATAAAAAAATATTTAATTTATCACTTATGCAAATTCTTCATACGGTCGGCTAATGATAGCGCAGATATTTAACCGTCGACAAATCTTTTCGCATGGCATATACATTTGAAAACATGTGTTTGAGCATAAGAAAATAGAGCGTGTTCTAATCGAAAAAATTACATGTGTATTTCCACATGTATTTTACACAAGCAAAGTTTATGAGGTCACCAACTACATGTTTTTACTCCGTTATGTAAAATTCGACATATACAATGTAAAAAACACGTAGTGTATGCCACCTTTAATAAACTTATTGACCATAATTCCATGTTGTAAATTTAAGATCAAGATGTATAATTTTGTGTCTTTATCGATTTTAAATGCAGATATATATATATTATAATATTTCAAATTATTTATAATTATTTGCTTTATAATTACAAATTTTTTCCATATAATGATATATATTCAAGAATCTTAAAGATTTGGTTGGATAAATGTTTTGTATAACTCAAATTCGTAAACTTATGTTAAAATTAATAGAATACTAAAATAATTATTTAGAATATAATTATTAACATTTTTAAACTCGATCTGATACTTATGATTTATATATTTTTTAAAGTTTTTTATATGAAGACTTACACGTGAAAATCAAATGTAAATAAATGTTTAAATATCTAAAATCTATACAATATAAAATACGAATATCTATGTTAAATTTTTTATAGCAAAAAATATTTAACATATAATATTTAGCTGTCATTAAAATAAATTTAAATTGTTCTTTTTATTCCTGAAGATGGCCAACAAATGCAGTCGAAATATCAGAAATGAAAAACAAAACAAAAGTTAGCTTATTATATATTTTAAATCTAGACAAAATCTTTCATAAAAATCTCTATATTTAGTATTAAATGTGCGCTTTAATTAAAAACGCCTATTTGTATGAGTGCTTTTCGAAATTATCAAGTTAACAACCCTGACGATATTGATAAAATTCGATGACGCGATTTCAGACGTAAAAATAATTTTTTTTATCAGAAATTGTGTTGACATTTTGAAAAAAAAAAACATAAATATTGTGAAAAATGTCGGATCCTTTGCTAGATCCCCCAGTGACCCCACATATTGCACAGCTGAAATTTGCTAAATTACACAGTCCAAAAATGAAAAGTGTATATTGGCGTCATTTTGGTTTTCCCACAAATGAGGAAAACTGCATCATAACAAAGCAAAACGTTGTATGCATTCTTTGCCATAAGGTTTTAACCAATCATGGTAACACCACAAATCTACGTGCCCATCTTCAATATCGTCACAAGGATGTCTTCAATAAAATCATACAAGAGAATGGCATACAAGTGCCACCACGTAAACCTCAAACTAAAATGTCACTTAATGGTTCAGGCGGCATGAAAATTAAACGTGAACCAGTATATAGGAAACCCAAAGTTAAAGTCGAGTACCACGCGACCATGATGCACGACACATATTCAAATGATGCTTCTGTAAGTGGCAACGATGACCATTCGATACTATATGAAACTGTCGTTCCTATGACATATGAAGACGATGACATTGTGGATAGTAATCATTTTACAAAAATCGAAGTTAGCAGTGCCAACGATGTCAAACCAACCTGTAGCGAATTGCTACAGATGAGTAATCGTAATGTGGTGGAACGTACTAAATATCGTACTAGTGGTGTCAATAATATGGCCAGCGATATGACAACCATAGATAATTATCAATTACAGGAGGCTCTAACAAATCTTGTGATCGATGATATACGAAATGTGGAGAGTTTGTTTGATCCGAGTATGGCTAAGTTTATACGAACTCTGTGTGGAAATGTACCGGTACCTTCAGTGAAAAAAGTAAGTGAAATTAGGTATTTTAAAAAAGATTTGCTTTATAATGTTCCTAAATTTTAGATAGAGTTATACATAAAAGAATTACACAGTGATAAATATACAACCCTATCGGATCAAATTAAAGTGCATTCACAAATTAAACCCTATTCGTTGGGTTTCGAAATGTGGACTAATATAGAACAGAAGAATTTTTTGTCAATATTTTTCAATTATACCACAGATGCACCTGATTACAATTTGGTAAATCAAATCTATTGTACTATAGAATATAATAAATTCACTGCAATTGATGCAATATTTGAAGAGTTTAATTTACAAAATTGTACAGCGGCAATAATAAATTGTGATCATGATGATTATTTAAAGAACTTTTTAAATAGAAAAGGTAAGTTTAAAATTTTAAAGGATATTTTATTTATTAAATAACAAACATTATTGAATATTTTTATTAAAGATATACCGGTTATATTATCCTATGACACAATTGTTAACCATTGTATTAAAAATGTAATAGCATTACCAGCCGTAGCATCGATTATTGAGGAAATCAAGGATACTATAATGCGTTATAATGTAGAAATAACCTCCAAGGTGAGTGTTTTAATTTGATTTTGTATTTAAAACTTAATTTTCTTTAATTATTTATTTTTACTTCAGGATGTTGAAATACCCCCAGTAAGCGATGAATATCCTTGGACTTATTATGAATTATTAAAGTTTTTCTCGGAAACTTTATTTTGGCCGGAAGAGTTAGAGGTTTTAGTTGCCTCAGCTAAAGGCATTTATGATATACTAAGTACACTTTCAGTAAGTTATTTAGTTTACATTTTATTAAAAAAATATTAACACTATTTTATATATTTCTAGGTAACTTTAGATACGTTAAAGGGTGAAGATATACCACTAAGCAGTATGTTATCACCAATTACTGCTAAGGTTTTAACGAAAAAACTAGCCATACATGAAAGTGGTGACAATTTTGTGGATATGATTAAAAGTACTATTAGTAATACACTTCATACATTGTAAGTATTGTTGTTATAGTGCTTGGATTTTATACTTTGCAGTGTGTAAACATTTTAAAGATTTACTTACAATATTAACAACAATATGCTTAAGTTACCTAAATAATTTCACTATCACTATGCAAATTCTGGTGGTTGAAAACACATTCACGTACTCAGCGAATTTGTGAAAATTGCAGGGAAATTCTTATTGGTCCCTACAGTATAATATTCTAAGATTTAAGAATCTTATTGCTCTTTGATCTAAGACTCTTTATTAGTGACGGATCTGTTGAGTCCATTCACTACGCTATTGTATGTTGCTTGAAAAGATAAAACTTAGAGAAAGAGAAATAGGCACTGAGAAAGTAGTGAGACATTGTGCTTAGTAAAAAAATGGAGAAATTTTTTAAGCTAATCAGGCCTAAACTTTTCCAATGTAATTAAAAACTTTTATTTACATTTTTTCCCGACGTTTCGTATATGTTTTGTCTACTTTTTAAAGGGATCGTCTATTTAAATACTAAAAACTTAATTTAGTTACAATCAAAACATAACTTCAAAAACTTACATAAAATAATATTTTAATCACATTAATTATTTACAGTAAAAATACATTTAACCACGTCTTAAAATTAATATCACAGTAAAGGTTTAATGCTATTTAATTTTTTTCTATTAACAGGGTTTTATCGGATAATCAGTTAACTATTTCCGCATTATTAGATCCTAGATTTCATCGTTTAATAAACGTCAATAATTTAAGTAATTGTGTTAAAATTTTAACAACAAAATACGATAAAATAATCGATTCGCAAGGTATTTCGCCCAGTGTTTCCTCACCCAGAGTTCCACAAAATAGAGTGAAATCTACAAATACGAATGTAATAAAAAAATCAAGTAAGTTGACTAAATAATATTTATTTCTTTAATATAAAATATATATGTATATTGTTTCTTCGTAAAGATTTAGAATTATTTTTTGATTTGACTGAAAGTCCTGTGGAACAACCTGTCATAAATTTACCCAATAGTGTAGAAACGGATTTGAAACGTTACCGCATCGATGTATATTGCAGCCTCGATGAATCACCGTTTTTGTGGTGGAATCGCATGGGTCACATATATAGCTCCTTAAAACATTTAGCCCATCAGTATCAATGCGTACCCTGTGTGGTTAATATGAATTATAGAAAAAGTATCAAACAACAAATTTCAGAAAGTCAGAAACGTTACATGTTAACTGGCAGTCTTATAGATGCCATATTATTTTTGCATTATAATTGAATACAAATAAACACATACATTCACCCCTATCATGAATAAAAATTCCACATGAAATTTGTTCCCTTTGATTTTTTTAACATTGAATTTTAATAGGAAAATGTGAAAAGGGAACAAATTTCATGTGGAATTTTTATTCACGATAGGGGTGATTATTAGAAATTTCTTATGTTAAGAATTTAATTTTAAGTTGTTTATGAACATATAAGTAGCACATAAATAAATATGGTCATCGCTATGTATGGTTTCCTAGTTTCAATATTGTCCATTTTTATGATTGAAGAATGAAGAAATTTGAAGAATAAAAACATATATATTGTATATAAGAAGTTTCGTCATTTTAATTTCTTAATAAAATAAATTGCTTATTTTTTGTATTTACAGCAACAAAATATTAACAACATTCTTATATCTATTTTAACTTAAGCTTTATTCTCCTTTTAAAGATTGTTGGCCTGCATCCTTGTCAGGGTTTGTAGATTTTTGTTTAGTCTTAGTTATTGTTTCAAAAGGTTCTCCAATTGTTATAGGCAAACGATCACCCCAACGACTTGCTTTAGCACATCTATAGGCAGGTCTAAATTCAAACTCAAATATTATAAAATAAACGTTTTCTCATGACAAATTTACTTACCTGCCATGTTTAGATTCGGTAAATATAATTTCTTGTAATTTACCCTCTGACATGCACATTCTACAAATGGCATGTTTCGAACGTACTAGCGTAGAACGTACTAAACGTGGCCATGCTCTTGTATTATCTTTAGGCAAGCCTTTTTTAAGTACCACATAACTGAATCTGGCTCTGGCAGTACGTTTGGTGTTTTTATTTAATTGTGTAGGCACAAAATTGATTTCGAAATTGCAGGGAGTACGATCTTCAGAATTTGATAGCCGGGGACAAATGTTGTCGTGTGGACACTGGAATGTATTAAAATTGAGTTTTACAGTTATGAATAATGTTAACTAAATCTGCAGATCGATAAGACCCTTTTTTTTTACCGGTGCAAAAGCATGCCCCACTAAACTATGCTCCTCCAATGATAAAATGAAATCTCTTGCCTCATTCACCAATTGGGAACCACGTCTTGTTCCTTCCTCTACTAAAATAAAATAACCGTCACATTTTTTCCACAAATTTAATATCACACTCAAACGATCCTGCGAGCTGGCTAATTCGAACAAAGAATGTGAACATAAAACTAAGTCGTATTTAGTCTGGAAAACAACATGAATTTAAAACAATATTTTCCATATTAAAATCCCTCAACTACACCTACCTCCAATCCTGGTAAAAACTGACGATAGAAGACATTTCTCAAAATCATTTGTTGATTTTCATTGCCATCCCTTAAAATCAATTCAGATAATTCATTCATATGCCTAGAACTATCCACATTGAAATACTCGAATAGGGAATCTTTCCACAGAGTACTGGCGGCCCACATTCCAGTGCCAACACCAGAACCAAAATCGAAATAACTTTGTGGTTTAAATTCTGTATCTCTTTTCTTAATTTCCAGCAAAACTCGCATTAAAATTCCATATTCGTGAGCACCTCTCCCCACAGCATATACAATCGATTCATATTGTCCATATTGCAAAGGTTTCCAAGCAAATGTTCTCTCCCTTAAACGTCTCTGCAGCAATTGTTCTCGACGTTGTTGCCATTGTTTGCGTTGCTGTTCACTGAGATTTGCAATTTGTTCATGGGGCATTATTGTTTCTATTTCATCCATAATCTTTTTCATTTTTAGATTCATCTCCTCTGCCTCTGCGGGTGGATGACGCGATGCTATAAATTGATTTAGTTTTTTACAGTCTTCCATAAGAGTTTTAATTGGAAAATCACCGACTGCCTTTTCTAGAGCTTTTTCAATATTAGCCGGCAATAGCATGCGATTAAATTTTATTATTCCTGGATGTTGTCTTGGCTTTACTTCATCAGTTTCAATTTTTTGTACAACATTTCCATCGATTTCTACAGCGATTTTGCTAGTATATCGCTTTAATTGTTTAAAAATCATTAACTGTATGGGTTTTGTTATATTTTTGACTGATAAATTCATATTTATATTATTTGTTAATCACTACAAAATTAAATAAAATAAGAAAATTAACATTTATCAGCTGTTTGTTCACAAGAGGATGTGTTCAGTCTAATGCAGAAAATTGACTTGTTACTTAATCGATAAATTATCAAAAACACTTAAAAAAAAGTATATCTGTTTAGACTGCAAAGTCTTCAAGCAAATATTTTCCCTAATTAAATTGGAAAGTTCAGTATTTAATTACAAATACTATGAAGTGTTTTTCGTTAATTCCCCAGTTAAAAATATGTCAATCCTTTTATATATAATTTTTTACTTCCATCTTATAGTCATATCATGTATAGTCATATACATATTTTTACAGATATATTTTTGGTACATTCCATCAGTACCCATTTATTTTAAAGCAA
The DNA here is from genome assembly GCA_916048285.2 of Bellardia pandia. Taxonomy (NCBI): domain Eukaryota; kingdom Metazoa; phylum Arthropoda; class Insecta; order Diptera; family Calliphoridae; genus Bellardia; species Bellardia pandia. The sequence continues at coordinate 80,224,420 of OU696530.1, read as the reverse complement.
TATTGCTAACAGAACTGACATTAGGGGCCTCGCAAAATTTATAGCATTTTCTGATAGGAGGATTACTTTGCGCCACCTTGTACAAAGAACTTATAACTCAATTAGGATTGAAATTTATAGTTTCACTGTTTACTATCAATTTTCAACAGAAATAATTGTAGTACCCAGTGGTGATATTCGAAACAATTAACAACCGGTTCGCTTAGAAAAATTATATTTTTGCCAAATTTTGATAAAAATAGCGAAAATTTTAAAGTCGCATCCCAGTAACAGACCTCTTGAAGGAAATGATATAAACTTTTGTTTAATAAAAAAATAGTTTTGATTTTGCAAAATAAAAGTAAAAAATTGCTTTATTTTTTTCTCAAAAGATTAAAGAAAACGCTATCGAAAACATCATCATCCAAGAATCCAATGTATGACCAAAATAAAATTCATTTGTTTGTACGTTTGGACAATGAACAACTGAACAATATTGTGTTTGTTGCCGAGACTAATCACCTTGATAAATACACATTATATAAAACCGTTAAAACAAAAAACATAATCACCCCAACAAATTTCATATGGAATTTTTATTCACGAGAAGGGTGAATATGCAACAACCGGTTCGCAAAAGTTTTAAAATTTTAACAACCGGTTCGAGCGAACCGGTCCGAACCGGCTGAATATCAGCACTGGTAATTCCTAAAGCTTTTTGTTGACAGCTTCGCCTATTTTCAGAGATATTGGGGCTCCTCAAAATTATAGAATTTGTTTAGGAGTAAATCTATATATGTATATAAAATTCAATGTATGTATGTATGTATGTATGTAACGTATAGACTCCAAAACAGCTCAGCCGATTTTGATGAAATTTTCACAGCATGTTTATGTGACTCTGGAAGGAATAATAGGGTACTTTTTTTTACCACGCCCATTTATACGCCCACTTTTTAAAAATTATGTAATTGCTCCCATATAGTTTTTAACAGATTTACTTCAAATTGTATACACATATATTCTTAAGCCACGCCCCTTTCACGCCCCTTTTCACGCCAAATTTTTGAAAGTTTTATACTTTTTGTTCTCTATACAAATTTGTTCATTCCAACGTATTTTTTTTTATTTGGTAGTATATTGCTCTTAATACTGTTAACGTTGCCATATAACTATGAACCACGCCTACTTCATCGCCCCCTTTTTTAATTCAGATACTTACTTACACCACTAACAATGTTTGCTATACAAAATACTTTTTTTGTAATATGTATTTACCTAAAGTTTTATATACTTTTTAACTACATACATTTTTTTATTACCAAATCCCCATTTTTCGCCCCATTTCACCTTAAATTATATTGCTTTTAATATATATATATATAAATGAATGTGTGTCTGTATGTTTGTGCTTAATAGGAGGCCAAACCCTTGAACAAATCTGCCTGAAATTTTTACAGCATGTTACTGTGACCCTGGAAGGAATAATAGGCTATATGAAGTTTTGATTGTACAAACGGGGGTGGCACCGTCCATATAACCTACAAATTTAAATCGCAATATTTTGGGCAGTTTTTGACCTACATACGTCAATGATATATGGCACATATGGTATTGGCATAATTAGGAATACGTACCAAGAGAAAAGTGGGTGAGACGACGCCCCTTTTTAGGAAAATTAAAAATCGTAATATAGTCTTAACTACTGGACCGATCGTCATTAAATTTTTACAATAGGATATTCTTACGAAATAATAAATTCTTTACTATGTAAGTAGACAAATGGGCATGGCCTCGCCCACTGAAATGCATCGCTCATATGACGCGCTTCAGTATCCTATAATTTTTCCATATGGAGAAGATGGATATCAATTTAAAATGCGTCAAATCAATCAAGCAAACCGTAAGGCCGTTAATTATCCTGTTGAGTTCTTAAATTCACTCGATGTGTCAAGCTTTCCACCACAACAACAACTTAAAATTGGAGGTCCAATTATTTTACTGCGTAATATTGATCACCTCGGCTTTGCAATGGCACTCGACTTGCAGTAAAAAAACTGAGAAATAATTTAGTAGAAGCGACCATTATAACAGGAAAATATAAAGGTACAGATGTACTTTTGCTTGTTGCGGGAAGTCTTTAGTGTTAGCGCGTTAAGTTCCGCTATGGGGCGGCGTCGTCTTTGTTAGCGTCACACCCAGTTTCGCTTGGCGAGTTTTCCAGCTAGCTCTCTATACATCTCATCCGGGCAGGTCCCAACCCTCTCGCCAGCTGCGCTTCCGAACAACAAAAAAAATTTTATAAAAAAACAAAAAACTAAAACCCTAACATCCACATATCACAATACCTACTTTTATGGAGACAGATGTTAGTCTACCTAGCCCACCCAACCATGTCGCAGTGATGCACCCTACTCAAAGTCGCCTACGACCCATATCCGCTCGACTCCGATCACTCACTTACCTGTCCATCATTGCCATATCTATATTTTTACTCTTGATTCATCTTTGTTTCAGTCTTACAAAAAAATTTCACATTATTTATTACAGGTAAATTTTTCTTTTTTTTCTGTTACTTAATGATAATGATACAAATACTAATATTTAATAATAATGACTATCACTACATAAAAATATAATTCCAGCATATTCACCTAATTCTATCAATAAAAATCTAAATGTTAATATTACAAATTCTTTTCTTAATTATTTATTTTTCTTTTATACATGCATATTTTATTTATTTTACCGCAAAAAAAAACCCCATATATTTTTTTTTCTTTGTAAATACCTATATATATCTTTTGTATATTTTCCTATCAGGGCTTAAGTATTTATTTCTTCCAATTTAGGACCTCGGTTCAACTAAAATACTCTAAAGGAGCTCCCTGAGATGTAATTCTTTATATCTTTTACAAAAATACTCTTTCCCTTGCCTCTATCGCGTTTTCTTTTCTCGAGCACTGATTTCCAGATATATATATTTATTTATCTCCCTTTTTCCCGTTAATCATAATTCATAAATTTTTTTAAATCTGCGGCTTTTTGATACTATTTCCGTTTCCCCTACACATATATTTCTATTTTTAGAGATTTATATACATACACTAAACATTCACGATATCACACAATTCTTGCTTCACGAATAACACCACTATTAGGCACACTTAATTTTTAATATATAAAAAAATGTTTAGTTCACAATTTTCGGGAATATCCCTTTCCTCTCTATGTTTTTTCTTTTGTTTCCCACGGTTTGACAAGCACTGATTATATATTCGTTCTTCTACCTGTTGATTTTGTTACTTTTTCTTTTTCTGCAGGTGCCCAAAGATGCATGTAGAAATAGTTACGTTAAAACACGAACACTGAACTTGTACGTATCTATATTCCTTCTTCCTTACTTTTTCAGCTAACTCGGTAGGTCTTTCGTCATAAAGGTTAGACTTCCCCAATAATCACCGTTTATATATTGGTTTGGTAATAAAATGTATAGAATATAAGAGTAAAAAGATTACCTGGCTAATTATGCAGCTTCTCATGGGAGGCCAGTATTCCTCAATTGCTATCTGCCTTCCAAATCAATTAGCCAGCTACAAGAAATACATTTACACAAACATTTTAGAATCAATCCTCACTATAATCGACCATATTCACAACACTTACGTCTCACTCCTCCTCTTTTTTTTTTTTCAACACTATATAACTTCCTCTTCTTGGATTAGCTTTTATACTGCACTTCACTTCGACTTTCCTTATTTTGAACTTAATTTTCTTAAAAAAAAGGCTCAACTTTTATTTATTTTTTTTTTTGGAAGCTTCACTCTCCAGTTTGCTAAAGCAAATGTCCCTATAACTTGCATTGTTTAATTTAAATAACCTTCTTCTTCTTCCTTTTCCCTATTTACTAATCCTAGCGGTTCCTCTTCTTATTTAATTCAACATCTACATTATCATACATCCTTATGTATCGTTTTTCCCCTCCTAACGTGACAGTCTACTTTGGTATTTTCCTACCGTTATCGTTATGTAATCTGTTCGCTCGCATATAGATCACGTCATTCCATGTTGTTGTCCTTTCTTTTCCTCTCTACTTAATCACCCCGCCATCCTTTTATAACCCTTACTGTTTCTTTCCCTGTTTTCCCCTTCTTTTGTGTGTCCTTAGATAGGTTTTTCCATTCATCCTAATTAATAATATCATATTTGCGTTACCAACAACTTATCATACCCTTTTCCTTTTTTTTTGTTTTTTTTTTTTTTTTTTTGTTTTGTATGCGTCACCCGGTACAAATATCAACACAAAGAAAAACAAAAGAGTTATAATCGAAATACTACATAAACATTAGAATAAATAAAAATCTATTAAATTTGTCCTAAGTTACCAATAAAAACACTCTAAAATTTTTTTTTTATATATATGCCAGCATCTGGGCACAAAAATGTTAAATAAATAGAATTTTGTACGATGTATTATTAAGCGTACAAAAAAAAAAGAACTATACACAACAAAAATACTGACAATGACTAGACGTGGTGGGCATCACACAAGGATGGATGAACTCGACCCTATCATGTGGAAAACAGGTAAGTGAATACTCTGTCTATAGTTCTGATTCATTCCTTCTCCATATTTTTGCAGAATTATTCCTGCTGCGAACAATTGCCCGCAACAAAACTCCGTTTTCGTTGAGTGGATACGAAAGGAAACGGTGTGCGGGTATGTTTTCCTATGAACATTAATACAACGTGGGGAACTCCCACACCCTGACATGAGTCTCATCTTAATCTAGCCGGGCCTTGTCTATTTACTTCATAATTGGCCTTATTGGTGACATTTGGAGTAATTGCCTTTACATGTAAGTAGTTTCGCACTACTAAATGCGCTAAAATTTTGGTGTTCGAACTTTTTCTGACCTTTCTTTATATAGGGTTGTACGTAGAGAAGTTTTAAAAAAAAATTATATCATCTGCTAGTCTCAGATGCAGGATTTTTAATGGTCATACTGGAATTCATTGGGATGCAAATATTAGGGAAGTTTAGAGAAACTTGGTTTCGATAAGAATGTTACTTTCTGTTGATGTTGTTATTTCCTTTCAGGTACTCACAAGGTAAAATTTGAATATGAATTTAAACTACAACTAGGGAGATTGCACACTTAGATAAAAGGTACGTGTATAGGTATGGTTTGAAAGTAAACACTTAAGCTTATGAATCTAGGTATTACCAAAAGTCATTATATAATGTCATATCTATTAGGACGAAAACAAACATTTAGAATTTGTATAATCAAGAGTGTTAAAAATCACAATTTGTAAAATAAAAAAAATTGTATACTAAAAAATATTTATATGTCCATATATGTAATTCTAAAAATAATTTGTTTTCTTAAACCTAATATTGCACCTTATATATCACAGACATTATCACAGATTCTAAGCTATCTCACTGCTTATTAAACTTTGATATCTTTAACATGAAAGACGCCTATAGATCTCCCTTTCATCGATTCTAATTCATACATATTGTTTCCTACGGGACGAATAATACGACATTTCAGAAACTTTTTACAAAATTTTGCATTGATATTATTTTTAAAATCACTCAATACATTGTTCCTTCGGTATACTTCCTGACCTGGTCTAAATTTTATATTTCTAGCTCTTTTGTTGTATCTTTCTGCCGATTTTTCATAAGCTTTATGAAGATTATCTTTAATTTTCTGTCTAATTAATTCCAGTTTCTCATTTCTATCAAGATTGCAGAGTTCGTGTTCAGATAAAGATAACAACTTTCTAGCTAGTTTATAATCTGACCCACATGAGAACATATGAAAACCGAATAGAGCGAAAAATGGTGTTACACCAGTTGCTGAGTGAACAGAAGTTCTTAAAGCACATTCGATCTCTGATAGATAGAGATCCCAGTCCCTATGGTCGTTATTAAGATAGGCCCTGATCGCAGCAAGCACGGACTGGTTTACTCTTTCAGACGCATTTGATTGTGGGGAGTAAACAGCGGTTTTTATGTGGTTTATCTTATACGCTTCGGTCATTTCTCGGAAAGCTTTTGCTATGAATTGTGCCCCATTATCACTGTGTATTGTTTCAGGTACCCCAAACTTTAGAAATATTTCATTTACTAGGAATTGTATCACATTGACCGTTGTAGCTTCTTTCATTGCCTTTAAAAAAGTAAATTTGGTAAAATGATCTACCGCAATAAAAATATAACAATTTCCCTTCTTAGATCTTGGATATTTGCCAAGGAAATCAATATACAATTTCTGAAAAGGTCGCTCGGTGATTACTTCGGCACCGATGCTAGGCATTAACTTTTGATTGGAAGGCTTTGTTTCCTTACAAATCTGACAATTAAGGACAAAATTTCTAATCTGATTTACCATTTTGGGCCAATAAAAATACCTTTTTATTCTTTCTATAGTTTTTGCTACCCCGCCATGAGCTACAGTGTTTGTTGAGTGGGCTTTTTCGATAATGGTCACAGTGATATTCTCCGGTATCCATAATTTCCATTTAAAGTCTTCTTCTATTGCTTGATCAAACCCGGTTTTCTTAAATACCCTACCATTGACTACTTTAAGATCCGGTAATTTTTCAGAGTTTTGCTCTATATCTTTGATTAGGTTTAAATATTCTTCACTTTCGAATTCCGTAGTTTCGAAATCAAGTATTTCGTCTTGACTTAGTTCATTTATAGAAATATTTTGGGGAGCCCTAGACAACATGTCAGCTACCACATTCTCAGAACCTTTTCTATGCTCTATCTCAAAATCATAGGCCTGAAGTGTTAATGACCATCTAGCTAATCTACCACTTAGATCCTTTAAGGTCATTAACCACTTTAAACTGGCATGGTCAGTGATGACCGTAAATGGCATCATCTCTACATATGGTCGGAATTTTTTTATAGCTAGAATCGCCGCTAAACATTCTTTCTCAGTGACACTATAATTTTTCTGACACGAATTCAGTTTCTGAGAATAAAACGCAATCGGATGTTCTTCCTTTTCATCATTCAGTTGAAACAAGACAGCACCTACCCCATAATCAGACGCATCGCACTGAATATAAAATCGTTTCTTGAAATCGGCATGTTTCAGTACCGGAGCAGATGTCAATGCTTTTTTCAATCTATCAAAAGCTTCAATTGCTGCATTTGTCATCATAAACTTGTTTGATTTTTTTAGAGTGTCTGTTAAAGGCGCTGATATTGTTGCAAAATCTTTTATAAATCGCCTATACCACCCGGCGGTGCCTAAAAAGCTCCTAACTTCACGTGCAGTTTTTGGTATCTTTATATTTTTAATTGCTTGGACTTTTTCGGGGTCAGTTTTTAGCATCCCACCACCAATAATAAAGCCAAGATATTTTAGCTCTTGAAAGCAAAATTGTGACTTTTTAAGTCCTATTGTCAGATTTGCCTTTTTAAGACATTCGGCTACTTCACTTAAAAGTCTAATATGCTCATCAAATGTGCTAGAAATCACTAGAAGATCGTCCAGATAAATAAATACGTTTTCTTTTAGTCGCTGCGGTATAACCTTGTCCATAAGCCTGCATAATCTTTGAGCAGCATTACACAACCCGAATGGCATCACTCTAAATTGGTATAGTGGACGACCTGCCACAGTAAATGCTGTATATTGCTTGCTTTGCTCATCCAACTTGATCTGCCAAAAGGCATATTTTAGATCTACGCTGCTTATGAAAACGGTTTCATCTATTCTACTAATTATACCATCGATGTTTTGTAATGGATACGCATCTTTTCTTGTTAGATTGTTTAATTTCCTTGCATCTAAACAAAAACGATTTTTATCCGGTTTTCGGACGATTGTAGTTCTGTTGCTCCATGGACTATCGCTAATTTCTATCACTTTCAATTCTAACATCTTATCTATTTCCTGGTACGTTATTTCCTGAACCGCTGGGGAAATAGGATAATAGCGATCCTTTACAGGTACTGCTCCTTCAACTAATTCTATGGTATGTTTCTCTAAATTGGTCAATCCCAGTCCTTTTTCCTCAAAAGCATCAAACTCGCTGATTACCTTATCCAACCTATTTCTTTGCTTTTCGTTCAATTCGTGTGGTCTTAATTTATAATCGTTTTTCTCCGATGTAAAATCCTTTTGTAATTTTTCAATATCAATTTCACTCACTCCTATCACTTCTGGGGCTAACTTGAATAGTCTCCAAAAATCGATTCCTAAGTATAATGATTGTTCTAGATCCGGACACAGATACAAACACATTTTGTTCTTTTGACCTGTATAGCTAACATACACATTTATTTTACCTAATATTCTATGACATTTACCACTGGCTGTCTTGACACTTGTCACTATCGGTTGGATATCTACATCTAAATCTTGCACTAACTCCCTACACTCTTTTCCTAATATACTAACTGTTGCACCTGTATCTAACAAACCTCGGATAATCTTTCCTTCTATGTCAACCTCTGCAAAACTTCTACAATCTGTTGCACTGTCTTGACCTGCTCTTCTAACGGATTCTACTACTAGTTTTCTATTCTTTCGTCTTTCTGCGAATTTTTTTCGCACCCTGCGAATACGATTATCAGTGTTTTTATTCTGACCATTTCCATTTCCAAAAATTTTCTCCCTGACTCGGTTATAATAAGACTGTCTCTCATTCCTGGGAATATAGTGTCGCATTTGTGGAAGATTTTTAGGTATCACGAGCTCATTTCTAATTTCTTTATGTGTCTTATCAATAATCTTTGTTTGCATTAATTTTCCTTTGGGGGAAAATTTCCGCTCGAGCTTGGATCCCCCTTTGTTCCCAAGCCCTTGAATGGGTTTCCCGATTGGCAGTTGGGACATCTAGGCGTTATCACGTTCGGTCTTCCGCATTTATAGCAGAATATTGTCCTTTCCAAAGACGTACAATCCATATAAACATGACCAGGTTGCCTGCAATTCCAACAAGTAACTTGATTTCTTCTTTGCTGTAGGTTTGTATTCACGGCCGCAATTTCTTCATAGTTATCTGAAGGACTTGCACCTCCCATTTCGGCATCATTTTCTACATAAATTTCATTGACATATCTTAATGGACGTGTTGTTGCCTGTATATGCCGGACATCTCTTCTAGGAAAATTCTTTTCAGCTTCGTTGCATTCGACTCGCAATTGTTCCACCGAAGACACTCCGATCGGATATACGATTCTACCTACGCTTTCTCTTATGTTCCTTTTAATTATTTTTATCAAGTCGTATTCCGGGATAGGTTGTATTAACCTGGATCGTAGCTTGCACATCTCATGAAAATAACTATCGACCGTTTCTCCATTTTGCTGTTTGCGCTCAACTAACTCTCTCATTATTTCAAAATTTGATCGCGTCGTTTTGTATTGTCCTATTAACGCATGCCGTAGTCCAGGCCAGTCAAACACTCCATGAGTTTTTACAAATAACCAATACCATTCCCTCGCTGGACCAGAAACTAACAAGTGGAAATCCCTCAGTACTTCTGACCATGGTATTTGATAATGTAGTTGCAAATGTTCTAATCGAAAAACAAAGTCGTCTATGCTAATATGGCTTGGATTACCATCAAATATCACTCCTAATTTATCAACCCGTATTCTGGCTTGTTCAATCGATTGCATTCTAGTACCCGGTAGGTGACTATTATGATTCGGATTTATGATATTACTATTACTGGACGTAGAATTTCTATCGGAACTATCTTCTGATGCTATTCTAACATCTAATATTCCGTTCGTTTGTGACACATTATTATCCGTGGGATTATTATAATTTCCGTTCTCTACCGCAGACCTTGGGTTTTGTGGCGTTCCCTTTGAAAGTTCTGCTATACATTTTGTTAATTCAGAAATACTACTTTTCACACCTGATATCTCATCCTGAACCATTTTTCTTACTTTGTCTTCTAAAGACCTCTGCACCGCCATAGCTTCGTCAGTGACCATCTCCCTGACTTCCGGAGTTATGTTCTCCATCCCTGCATTATTGCCTGTACCACTAGAACTACTGGGATTTATATTCATTGCCTGATTAGCGGTATTTATTGTCTGAGACAAATCTATAAATTGAGTTCTGTTAGGTTCTATGGGATTCGGCATAATTTTATTAATATTAATAGTCTTCCGGACTTTCGGTAACGCGTGTGGAATCGATCTATTCAAATCAAATTGAGGTTGTCTATTTCTTTTCCTATTATTCACTTGTGATTGAGTATTTGCATTCATACCCCACTGAGTTAGAAGGATAATACAAAAATTAAATACTATTACGCGCACAAAAAGAAATTTAAAATAGATATGGAAACAATTTAAAATAGAAAAGAATGTATAAAAAAAACGATAATAAAAATACAAAAAAAATAAAAAAATCAAAAAAAAATAATAAATAAAAGTAAATAATAATAAAATAAATAATATCTAAGAAGAAAAAAATAATAAATAAAAGTAAATAATAAAAATTAAAAAAAAAAGTAATATCTAAGAAGAAAGTAATCAAAGTTTAAATAATAATAATAAAAAAGGTAAAATAACTAGTTTGTAAAAAAAAATATATAATAAGATAATAAAAATATAAGAATAAATAAAGACAATTAATACGACTAAATAATAATATAAAAATAATTCAAATACACTAATCGCTTATTTAAAAAAATTCTAATAATAAAAATACGATTTCACTCATTGAATGTTCACACAAAAAAAATTCATTTGATACTCAGATATAAACAAATCAATACTAAACAGAATCACTTCATATAAACACATATGTATATATCTTCAAGGCTCAAAAAAAAAACAATGAAAACTTATACCAGCGAAATCACAGACATATCTATAACAATTGTTTAAAATATGTTATAAATCTTTAGATTTTAATACGTTCTTTTTCTTATTTTAGTTCTGGCAATGATAGACGGAGGTGATCATCGCAGCGGTTTCTATTTTCGTAAATACCTGATATGTGGAAATTTTAAAAACAAAAAACAAAAAAAATGGATTTAAATTCCCCAACTATGTTTTGTCGTACTTCGCTCATGACACAACATCGATCGAGATTACGACAAGATACCTACGATAGAAGATACAACATTCTCATCCCATATTAGAAAGGCTATCTCACATCGTATTATCCATAGTCACAACATTCTAAATCAAATAAAACAAAATCATAAAAAAAAATCAAAAAAAAACAACCCCTACCCCATTGATACAACACTCTTCATGATTTACATACTTATGCTCATGACAGGCTATCAATAATCATAAGGGCATCTCCTCTGATAAACACTTCCTCACATTCGAACTCACAAAAAAAAAATTCACATTCAGGACGAGTATACGCCTGCACTTCCGATACTACACGCTTCGATCTACACATAATACGACAGGCTATCGGAGATTACATTACCTCGACACTAAACATGATAAATAAAAATCTAACTTTATCAACAAAATTGGAATGAACACACTACCATTGGGGACACTCTGGGTCACTCTCAAGCTACTGTCATCACTTCCATATTTGTACTGCTTTGCCGATCCACATATCCAAGTAGTCCACCTACATACAACACTCCCTATCATACTAGAGTGGCTATGCAAATCAACACCTGCAATATGCTTCACGCCCGCTATTCGGTAAAAAAAAAAAAGAAATTCAATATACCCTACATTTACATGTTTAGGTGTCATACATGTTATCACGTACACCTCAAGTTACCTCTCAAGGATTGAGAAAGCTACTTAAGTTGCCTCATTTGATTGGGCGCCATTTCTGTTGCGGGAAGTCTTTAGTGTTAGCGCGTTAAGTTCCGCTATGGGGCGGCGTCGTCTTTGTTAGCGTCACACCCAGTTTCGCTTGGCGAGTTTTCCAGCTAGCTCTCTATACATCTCATCCGGGCAGGTCCCAACCCTCTCGCCAGCTGCGCTTCCGAACAACAAAAAAAATTTTATAAAAAAACAAAAAACTAAAACCCTAACATCCACATATCACAATACCTACTTTTATGGAGACAGATGTTAGTCTACCTAGCCCACCCAACCATGTCGCAGTGATGCACCCTACTCAAAGTCGCCTACGACCCATATCCGCTCGACTCCGATCACTCACTTACCTGTCCATCATTGCCATATCTATATTTTTACTCTTGATTCATCTTTGTTTCAGTCTTACAAAAAAATTTCACATTATTTATTACAGGTAAATTTTTCTTTTTTTTCTGTTACTTAATGATAATGATACAAATACTAATATTTAATAATAATGACTATCACTACATAAAAATATAATTCCAGCATATTCACCTAATTCTATCAATAAAAATCTAAATGTTAATATTACAAATTCTTTTCTTAATTATTTATTTTTCTTTTATACATGCATATTTTATTTATTTTACCGCAAAAAAAAACCCCATATATTTTTTTTTCTTTGTAAATACCTATATATATCTTTTGTATATTTTCCTATCAGGGCTTAAGTATTTATTTCTTCCAATTTAGGACCTCGGTTCAACTAAAATACTCTAAAGGAGCTCCCTGAGATGTAATTCTTTATATCTTTTACAAAAATACTCTTTCCCTTGCCTCTATCGCGTTTTCTTTTCTCGAGCACTGATTTCCAGATATATATATTTATTTATCTCCCTTTTTCCCGTTAATCATAATTCATAAATTTTTTTAAATCTGCGGCTTTTTGATACTATTTCCGTTTCCCCTACACATATATTTCTATTTTTAGAGATTTATATACATACACTAAACATTCACGATATCACACAATTCTTGCTTCACGAATAACACCACTATTAGGCACACTTAATTTTTAATATATAAAAAAATGTTTAGTTCACAATTTTCGGGAATATCCCTTTCCTCTCTATGTTTTTTCTTTTGTTTCCCACGGTTTGACAAGCACTGATTATATATTCGTTCTTCTACCTGTTGATTTTGTTACTTTTTCTTTTTCTGCAGGTGCCCAAAGATGCATGTAGAAATAGTTACGTTAAAACACGAACACTGAACTTGTACGTATCTATATTCCTTCTTCCTTACTTTTTCAGCTAACTCGGTAGGTCTTTCGTCATAAAGGTTAGACTTCCCCAATAATCACCGTTTATATATTGGTTTGGTAATAAAATATATAGAATATAAGAGTAAAAAGATTACCTGGCTAATTATGCAGCTTCTCATGGGAGGCCAGTATTCCTCAATTGCTATCTGCCTTCCAAATCAATTAGCCAGCTACAAGAAATACATTTACACAAACATTTTAGAATCAATCCTCACTATAATCGACCATATTCACAACACTTACGTCTCACTCCTCCTCTTTTTTTTTTTTCAACACTATATAACTTCCTCTTCTTGGATTAGCTTTTATACTGCACTTCACTTCGACTTTCCTTATTTTGAACTTAATTTTCTTAAAAAAAAGGCTCAACTTTTATTTATTTTTTTTTTTGGAAGCTTCACTCTCCAGTTTGCTAAAGCAAATGTCCCTATAACTTGCATTGTTTAATTTAAATAACCTTCTTCTTCTTCCTTTTCCCTATTTACTAATCCTAGCGGTTCCTCTTCTTATTTAATTCAACATCTACATTATCATACATCCTTATGTATCGTTTTTCCCCTCCTAACGTGACAGTCTACTTTGGTATTTTCCTACCGTTATCGTTATGTAATCTGTTCGCTCGCATATAGATCACGTCATTCCATGTTGTTGTCCTTTCTTTTCCTCTCTACTTAATCACCCCGCCATCCTTTTATAACCCTTACTGTTTCTTTCCCTGTTTTCCCCTTCTTTTGTGTGTCCTTAGATAGGTTTTTCCATTCATCCTAATTAATAATATCATATTTGCGTTACCAACAACTTATCATACCCTTTTCCTTTTTTTTTGTTTTTTTTTTTTTTTTTTGTTTTGTATGCGTCACCCGGTACAAATATCAACACAAAGAAAAACAAAAGAGTTATAATCGAAATACTACATAAACATTAGAATAAATAAAAATCTATTAAATTTGTCCTAAGTTACCAATAAAAACACTCTAAAATTTTTTTTTTTATATATATGCCAGCATCTGGGCACAAAAATGTTAAATAAATAGAATTTTGTACGATGTATTATTAAGCGTACAAAAAAAAAAGAACTATACACAACAAAAATACTGACAATGACTAGACGTGGTGGGCATCACACAAGGATGGATGAACTCGACCCTATCATGTGGAAAACAGGTAAGTGAATACTCTGTCTATAGTTCTGATTCATTCCTTCTCCATATTTTTGCAGAATTATTCCTGCTGCGAACAATTGCCCGCAACATGCTACGCATTCCAATGCTACCAACAGATGTACCATTGGATTTTAAAAAATTTGTTCCTGTTCGGTTAGCGTTTGCGATGACTGTTTACAAAGCTCAAGGTTAATATCCCGTGTATATGTGTATGCTCCTGATGGGCAAACTAAACCTAAAGCATTGCAATAAATACATTAAAATTAAATAAATAAATGTTTGTAAATATATAAATCCGTTTTATTTAAAATGAGGGGGGGGGGTAGCGAAGCACGCCGGGTTTAGCTAGTATATCTATATATATAAAATTCAATGTATGTATGTAACGTATGGACTCCAAAACGGCTGAACCGATTTTGATGAAATTTTCACAGCATGTTACTGTGACTCTGAAAGGAATAATAGGCTATATGAAGTTTTGATTGTACAAACGGGGGTGGCACCGTCCATATAACCCACAAATTTAAATCGCCATATTTTGGGCAGTTTTTGACCTATGTCAATGATGTGTGGTACATATGGAATTGGCATAATTAGGAATACGTACCAGCAGAAAAGTGGGTGGGACCACGCCCCTTTTTAGGAAAATTAAAAATCGTAATATAGTCTTAACTACTGGACCGATCGTCATTAAATTTTCACAATAGGATATTCTTACGAAATAATAAATTCTTGACTATGTAAGTGGACAAAGGGGCATGGTCTCGCCTAAAGCATTGCAATAAATACATTAAAATTAAATAAATAAATGTTTGTAAATATATAAATACGTTTTATTTTATTTTATGACGAGGGGCGGGGGTAGCAAAGCACACCGGGTTTAGCTAGTAATATATAATTAATAATTGCACCGGAGTGTTATCACACGTGGACGATTGCACATTAATGGCGACGGGCCACAACATTGATGTCCTATGCGGTCTAGTGAATAGTTATCTCAGCGAAATATACGCTTTCTTCACTACAAGGAACCTGCAACTATCTCCAACGAAGTCTTCAGCAACACTCTTCACCACCTGGACTAAAGAGGTAAAAATTAATCTTAGCATTGTAGTCAGCGGAACACAAATTCTAACAGTGAATCACCCAAAAATCTTGGGAGTCACCTTTGATAGCCTGTTTACCTCTCAGCTACTGCAATATCGCACAAATTGCGAAGTAGAAACAAGGTCCTTAAAGCGCTAGCCGACAGCACTTGGGATATAAACAAATTAACCTTGTTGGCTAAGATGACTGACCGGTCAGTGGTGAACTACGCTGCCCCAGTGTGGTGTTTGTTAAGTGATACCCAGAGAAAAGAAACATAAAAAGTCGCCAAAATGCTGCCTTACGTATCATCACAGGCTGCATGCAAATAACTTCAGAACACCATCTGCATAAGGAAACGAAGGTTCTACCTATAATGGAACATAATGTCATGTTGACAAAACAGTTCCTCCTGGGATGTCATCGGAGGATTCACCCAAGCTTTAACATCACACAGCACAAGTCTCCTCCGTAGTATGTCAGGAAGGACCTTCGAATATACGAGGAAGATATACGAAGGCACGTACAGGATCCGCTAGATCAAAACTCGTATGTAGCAGAGAATCAATACTGCTGTCGCAGGATACTGCATGAATTGCAGAAACTGAAAAACAACTGCAGCGGAAAACAAAAGTAGTTCTGGCACAACTGAGAATGGGATGGAGCAACAGACTTCATGCCTTTTGGTCCCGCATAGACCGTGCCGTCCCAAACTTATGCCCAACATGTGGCCAGGCTTCCCATGACACCCCACACATCTTCAACTGTCCAGCTAACCATACTTCACTTCGTCCAATGGATTTATAACCCAATCAAGTAGATGTAGCTCAATTCTTTGGACTCGACCTCACTGTAGAACTCCCTGGTCAGATATTACAACGTTGTCATATCTACCAATGTGCTATCAATGTACTGACATTGAAAAATTTTTAGCAAAAGGTAAATTGTCAGTTTACACGACTGTAAGAAAACTAACAATTTCATTTGCACACAATTGTCACACAATGAATTTATCTGTCAACCGAAATTGTCAGTTTACACGGTTGTCAGATTGTTGTGTGGCATTGTCAAATTCGTTTTGCAACTCTGTGTGTATATTTAAATCAACACTAAATTTGTTATCGTTAAGTTTTCTTTTCACGGTGTTGCCATGACTTATGTTAGATTAATTTTTGTGTGCAATGTGTTGTGTCAGTTTTGTCTGTTTTTAATATATTTTTTAATTTTTTAGGTACATATATTAAATTTTATGTGCATTAGCAACAATCTAATTGAGGCACAAAAGCAATGTTTGTATTTACTTTATAAACATACATATGTAACAAAATTTAATATATCCCATACATCATAATGAATACTATGAAGCAACATAAATTAAAAAATGATAATTACAGCAAATTTCGAACCACCGGTAACACTGGTTAAAAGATTGATGTTTGACTGTTGGCTAGCAGGGACCGCAGTGGTGCAGAGGTTAGAACGCAAAGAATTCTGATGAGAAAATGTGGTTATTCTCGAAACATGTACATACATTTAACCCAAGTTCGATCCCCAGCTCATCCAAGAAAAATTATCAATAAATTTTAATAGATATTTCATGTTGTAAAAACAATTCCTACCTTAGGTAAAAATAATTTTATGAAAATTAAATTTAATGAACTCGAGCCTGACTAAAGAAATATATCAAAAAATTTATAATGAATACTATTTTAACAATGGCAAATAAATAAAAAAGTTGTTGAAGAAAGAATTTTAGAAATAAAAAAATTGTTCACCCCATGAATTTCCCACAACAATGAATCTAATCTATTCCGGAGCAGCCCAAGTCTCTCTTGGCCAATTTGCAATACAGGTGGAACATAGATAGTTACAACATAAAAGATAAAATTAAAAAGTTTGTGACATTATACATTCATACAAAAATATACATACCTATATGTATATATAAGAGAAACGACCATTTATTAATAAAGAAGATTTAGAATTTGGGAGTTTGAGTTATAAAAAAAATATTAGTTTAGCTTACAAATTGGCCTTTATTATCATTATCACAAATCGAAGTAATATTACCGATCGTTTCATATTTATATAATATATATTTTTTTATTATGTTTGTGTTTCTTTTATAAAGCTTCAACCATGGTGCAAATATACAAGGTGAGTGCAAATCGACAACAAATACAACACAAAACAGAAACAACAGACATTTTGTTTGTGTAAAATAATGTACTACTGTCAATAATACTTGAAAAAGTATTACTTTTGACATAAGTAAATTATCAACAAAGTCAGCTGGGCTACTGCACTCACTTTGTATATTTGCACCATGGCTTCAACAATTCCTGGGATTTTTCGGTAGTTGTTGGTAATGTTTTTGTAATCTGTTTTTGAAATTGTAACATTGGTAACCATGCATGGACAGCTCATAACAAATCTGAACGAAAGTAAAACTTTTATATTCTGTTATTCTCGCGAAAAATATTTTGTATTTTCATCTAAACAACAAAGAAGACAATTGTTTATTACTTATAAAAACTTTTATAATTTATGTCAAACATTTTATAGATAGAAAAGTTATTGAAAATATTATAAAACATGAATTGCATTCAGTATTTGAGTAGTAAAAGTGCCAGAGAAAAAATTGATTAGTATAAAAGAAAACAGTGTCTGAGCGAAATAGATGAAAAAACAACAACCAATACAGTGCCAACCAATTAGAAATTAAACACCAATTAAAATACCACCAACAAAATAATAGAAACTATTTACATGTTCAATAAAATACAGCTTAACAACTCAAAAATATAAATTAGAATAAACTTTTTTTTTTTTTTTACTATTTTTCACGCAAACACATACATTTTTTGTTAACAAATTTTCACACGAGATAAAGGCTTTTTTTAGAGTACACAATCGCATTAGCAACAGAAACAACAACAATCAAACAAAAAATCCGCAGAAGTAGCTGTGAACAGACAGCAGAAAGAATATAATATGTGTCAGAATTATTCATTGCGAAGATTCTGCGAGGAGTGGCGTATATGGATACGACCTTTGCTTATCATAACCTATGGCATTTTTGCCATAATTGTGGTGCCCCTGCTTATTATCAACTCAGTGAAGGATGGCTTTCAGCGTCGTGATCAATTGATATTAATTGGTGGTTTATTTGTTTTATCAGCAGTACCCATATCAATTTGGCACATTATACAGCATGTGATTCACTTCACAAGACCCAGTTTACAAAAGCACATCATACGCATATTGTGGATGGTGCCCATATATGCTTTAAATGCTGTAAGTATCCTCATAAACATTTAATTATTATTTCCAAATGCATGTGTGTGCTTATATTTTCAGTGGATTGGTTTATTCTTTCCCAAACATTCAATCTATGCCGATTCCTTACGTGAGTGCTATGAAGCATATGTGATCTATAATTTTATGGTGTATTTGCTACATTATTTAAATTTGAGTATGGACTTGGAAGCAACAATGCTGTACAGACCTCAAGTACATCACATCTTCCCTATGTGTTGTATGCGACCCTGGCCCATGGGTCGTGAGTTTATACACAATTGTAAACATGGTATTTTACAGTATACAGTGGTGCGACCAATAACCACATTTATATCGGTGTAAGTACATACATATTTCTAATTCGAATCCAATTATGAGAATATTGCTAGTATTGTGTATCCATTATTCAATTTTGCGATATGTTCGTAAATCGTTGTTCAATTGGTTTTATTGTTTTGTTTTCGTAACATTGAATAACATTTAGCTGTTGCCATAAGTGGTAATTCTTTATTTTGATTTTTAATGTACGTGATATCAAGATTTGTCGGTTGATATACATATATATACATACTTGTAAAAGCTTTTAATTTCCATCATTTGTTATTTGTAAGATGTTTTAATTTATCGATGCAACAAGTGAGATCCACGATTATTTTCTGAACATAATTTATTTGTAAAAATAGAATGAAGCGTTTTATGTATTTTATTTAGTATTTTTATTACCAATACTTTGAATGTAACCGTAAATATAAAAAGTGAAATTCAGAAAATTTAATGAAATTACTTATGTATATCTTAATTACAAGCGCCTTACGACAAACACACATTTGTTACCGTTTAACAAAACAAAATGTAAATTTTTTAAAAAAGTAATTATTAATGTGTATGTTTTTAGTATTTGCGAATTATGCGGTGTTTATGGCGAAGGTACTTTTGCAGGAAATGTAGCATTTCCTTACATAGTTGCTATCAACAACATTTCACAATTCGTGGCCATGTATTGTCTTGTATTGTTTTATAAAGCGAACAAGGTATGATTTAAAATTATTAAATACTAATGGATATAAATTATAAATTATTTTAATAGGAGGATTTAAAGCCTATGAAACCACTTCCAAAATTTTTCTGCATAAAGGCCGTAGTTTTCTTTTCATTTTTGTAAGTAAAGCAAATATTTTCTTGCATAATTGAGTTAACATTGTAATACTTCATTTCATTATTAGCCAAGGAGTTTTACTAAATGTTTTAGTTTATTATAAAATTATCAAAATTTTTGAAGCTGATAATTTGGGAGATGATGCTAATTTGGCATCAATGTTGCAAGTAAGTTTAGAAAGTATTTAATGATATCATTTGCTTGACGTAAATATGTTCAATTCAAAATTATTTTTAATATGTTTCCTTTACAGAATTTCATTATATGCATTGAAATGTTTATAGCAGCAGTGGCCCACATTTACAGTTTCCCTCACTATCCATTCCACATTAATTCTCAACAATATTGGAACAATCCCAATCACAACTGGTGCCGTGCATTTTTGTCTATGATCGATATATCCGATATACAGGAAGACGTATCCGAACACTTAGGTGTTGTCACCGGTACGATAAGTCGTCGATTCCAAGGTCGCAGCACGTATCAGCCGTTATCACGCGGCCCTAGACGTTCGAGCAGTGAGTCAGAGTACTTAATAAACAAACGCCAGGAAGGTGAGGACGCAAGTGCTAGCCAACTACTAGTTTCAGCTGGTGACATTAATGATGAAACAGGTAATAAAATAAGAAATCCATATCATTCGCATTATTCTAAACCACTGGGCAAAGCCAATCGCTATGGAGCTACAGATAGTCTTGTGCTACCCGTTTGTGATGCTGCAATAACCAATGATTCTCAATCCCAATTAGCAGGTAACCGTCCCACAACTTCCAAAGCTTCCATAACAGCAACAGGCAACGCCACAAACAATGCCGCCGCCATCATTGCTACCAACACTAACACTCATCCTTCTGCTATCCACTCCAATTTCGGCGGCATTAGTATACAAAAACGCGATACGACCGTTAGAGACTTTCCGACTCATTATGGCGCGCCCGTGGCGGATGGTACAAGTTTCCTGCAGGCTCGCAATGTAACGACAACTAACGCACCCAGTCCCATTCCAGAGTCCGTTGATGATTTTTCATCATTTATCGGCTCCTCAAGATGACAGCGTTATGATAGTAATAGTCAAAATTATAATCCATCCGCTAGTGAATCGATTTCTATAGGGTTTTCCAGTAGCCTTAAATTGTCGACGGGTGGCAGCCTCAGTAACAACAGTAATAATTCATCTGATTGGTTAAGTTCGCCCGCAGATGGTGCGGGTCTTAAATTATTAGATGATATTGAAGATGATGATGATATTGACGTAGGTCCAACAAGTTCTACTACACAACACCACCAATAACAACGTTGCCACCCACAAACTGAATCTACTGAAAACTAACATCATTATCAATCACGACAATTCATACAAAAACACCAACATTACCACAATCTACATTTTTAATTACAACTCCAACTTAAAATGTTAATGATACGTAATGTAAAGATACAAAAACATACATGATCTAATAGATTTAGACGTACAGATCGGACGGGTGTAGGCTCTAGAAAAAAACCAAAGGCAATAGCTATTGTTTTTGTTAAACTTTGTATTTTGTAACATAAATGTTTGTTTTTGTTTAACAAAAGTCCTCTTTTTAAATCTCCAAATAAACAATATTATTATAGGTTTTTGATTACTATTTAAACAAAGTCATACAGATTATATTTATAGTTTCTTTTGTTTAAAAATTTGTATAAAATTACGAATATTGCAAAGTGTTACAATAATTCTATCATAACCGATGGAAATCTCGAGTGAGCTTAAAGGAAATTTCATTGTTGTTTCGCACTCAGATTTTACTTGTTCTCTTAATTGCATAAACAAGTTTTTGTTGTTCTTAAACAGATATTACCTATTGATATTAAATTTGGAAACCTGTTGATTTTGTCCTACTGTCATTTCATTAATATCTGGGGTATCTGTAGCATTTGTATTATGGAACATGTAAAACGGTTGGCAGAGAATTAAACGAGCGATTTTCAAAAGCGATCAGTTCACAAATTGTTGGTTAAAACAGAAGTAAAACGAATAAATCTTGTGGATCCATATCAAAATCTGTGTATTTGATTTAAAAACGAATACGTTAATCAGATTCGGTTAAGAGAACAAATTATTAAGGTACCTAAAGGTATTTTTTTTTTTTTTGAATAAAGGTGCAAATATAAAAAAACGCAATATCATTTTTCAAACTTTTATTCTCATATTTGCATGACTTATGAAATTAAATTAAGGATATTTTTGGTTTCAAACATACTAGAAATTTTGTAATGTAATTTTATTTAAAAATTAAATCTTTCTAATTAGTATGATTTATACTAGGGTTACTATTCAGGAATAATTTTCTGGGAATTCTCTTCTTAAAGTAACAACATTCAGATACGTTTTGATGTTTAATTTTTTTGCCGGTCTTATTTCGTTTCTGAGAATAGATAGTTAGTTGGCAAAGATGAATTATAACTGAAATAACTGAATTTTTGTCTCCCTCAGTCTGAATAATGCTACTAGCAAGAAATTCGGTTATAACAATCAAACTGTATTACAAATTAAGGTAATTAACACTGCAACTTCTAAAGATATTCATATTAATAGAAAATAATGACATTAATGTCTGTTTAAATTTGTTTATATGCATTCTGATTTAAAAAGTTCTCTTTCAAAACGAAGTAATATTATTTAGATTAAAATCAATGGGATCTCTTAAATCTTAAAATATTGTCTTTATTAAAACTACTTTGAAAAACATTTAGCAACCAAAAATATTGTTTACTTTTTTTTAAGTCCGGCACATTTTATGAAGTTTCTGAAGCTATCTAACGATAAATAATAATTCGTAGTATGCGACTTTGTGAATAATTTAATTTAGAATGTTTAAATTGTTTTAGAATGTTAATATATCCCTGTTCTTTAAAACAAATCTACATTATTTACTCTTGTGACTTCGATTACTTATTCGTTTTTTAGTTTTTATTACCAAAACAAAATTATTTTCCTTTTAATTTAAGCAGTTGATTAGTCCTGCTAAATTTCCTTCTGGTTAAACAAAATCCTACTTTATATTTAACACGTTAAAGACAAAAATTTTGATATAAAACTTAAAAGATTTGAAATGATTCTAAAGACAAAATAAAAAAAAAACAAACACAAACATTTAAGTTGCAGACATATTTTAAAAAACATTTTATTTGTATTAGAAAAACAAACAAACGAACCGAACGTACTAAATTGTCATTGTTATAACTTATTTTTTTTTTGCTTTAATGTTTAATATAAGAAATTGAATTATAATTCAAAATTATAATTTAATAACTTTATTATCACTATTTCTTTTAATTTTTGTTTGGGATTAATTGTGATTTTTATTATTCAGGGGTGTCAAAGAAACCAATATTGATTTTGCTAATTGTCGGTTTTGAAAACCAATATTCAGGCATGTGATGGAAATCAAAAACGAATGAGTTTTAGAAGTAAATTTTTTCGTAATAATTCTGTATTGAAAAACATTTATCACATAAAATATAAAGATATTGGGCTACTAAAAATAATCTTAAAACAAAAATTTTAAAAATGCATTAAAATGTATTTCCAAAACTGTTTCGTTTTCGATTTCCATCACATGCCTGATTGGTTTTATTTGGTGTCAGGAAACCAAGTTGGTTTTGTTAATTTCGAATGTAAATAAAACCAATATCGAAACAGCTGTTGTTTACATTTTTATTATTTTTTATTTTACTTTTTTGCAGAAAATTGAGAAAATATTATATTTTTTCATTAAAATATCAGTAAAAGGGGTTTTTTTGTGAAAATAAATGATATCAAATAATTAAAAGGTGACAAGTGCTTATAAATAAAATAAAATGACATCGGCAGTTGTAGCATTTTTGTTATTGGAGACAATGGCCGTTTTGAAGATGTAGAGGGCACTTCTTTTTCAAATGCAGCATCTACATCTTCGTTGAGACCAACTGCGAAATGCCACATATCCGTACTATGGCCTCTTCTGTTGTAGTCAGGTGATGCTTTGCAAACGGTCCACCGCCAGTTGCCCTGGACTCTGTCTTATTTTGACCTAGTTTTTTTTTTACCTCGCTCTTCCACTCAGTCCATTTCTGTACAAATAAAAAGACATTTCATATAACAATACAATTTGTTTTATGGAAACAATTTTGTTTACCTTTTTCTACCCATTCACGTCAAATTGTGGCACTATTCTGTGAATCAGCTAGTTCTTCCCACATTCGCTGTTGGTTTGTCGCACTTCGTGAAGCCTTTAGCTAAATCCGTGATTATGGTATTTTGTGTACTGTTTTTATGTTTTCTCCTAGAAAATAAAAAGTTCAATGGAATTTTTTTTTTTATAAAGCAAATATTAAATTAATTTACTTACATTTCTAAAAAATATCCTGCTGCAAAAAAATAAAAACAAAAAATGAAAATGACAGCTGTTAGCTGCTTGATTTAATTCCAATAAAAACCGATAACATTGGTTTCTGTGACACCTAAAACCGACACTAATTCTAGTTCGAACATAAAACCAATAACATTGATTTCTATGACACCAAAGCATTTTTACTTGTCGGTTTTAAAACCAATTCTGACAATATTGGTTTCTATGACACCCCTGATTGTTTTAATTTTGCACTTGGTTTTATATGTATGTATATTTGTAGCAGCATCTGTTCTAATTTATGGGTTGATTACGGATGGCAACCGAACCTCAGTGTAGTTGACAGTTGCCAAAAACATATTACAGATGGCAACTGACAACTGTTAACTTCAGTTGCCGAACATGGCAACCGAGAATTTGTGGTTGCGTTGGTTTTTATTTTAAGTGGCAAATTTTTAATGTTAGTTATTTTGTTGTTAAACTATTTATATTTTTAAATCATAAATATTTGTTTTCTGCTCGAAAAACAGATTAAACACGAAAGTTGCCTTACATAATAACAACTTGCATGTCAGTTGCATTGCCTATTGGCAACTCAACTCCGGTTTGGTTGCTATACATAATCGACCCATTAAACAAAAATTTAAGTTTGATATTTAAATAGTTTGATTTGATTTTATTAAACTAACCAAAGTAATAAAAACAAAAATAAAGTCTTTAGTTTTAAGAAAGCAAGACTTATTTTTTAGACCCTTCACCTTCATGAGAAGGGTATATATAAGTTTGTCATTCCGTTTGTAATTTCCACAATATAATTTTCCGACCCTATAAAGTATATATTGGAGTCTATTAAGTCTGCCTATCTGTCTGAGTGTTTAAATCAATTTCTTCAATCTTCAATAAGCCGTAATATAAATTATGCATCCACAACAAAGGTGAAGGATATAAAATATTCGGCATAGCCGAATATACCCCTCTTACTTGTTTTTATATACAAATATACATATGTAGTAGATTACTTGTACATATTTATACAAAAAACTCAACAAAGAACAATTGTAATTATAAAAAGAAACAAACAAAAAAACACATTTACTGCAAGTGGCCTTTGTATAAAAACTAATAACAGTTCTATCTAATTTTAGCTATCATTAAATTTCTCATTCAAAAATAAGAAAAACTAAGTTTCATATATAAGAACAAACAGTCTTTAAGACAAATGTGATTTTCATCGGCTTTAAGCTAAATTATCAAACAATGTTTCAAGTTTGTTTTTGTATTTTAACAGATGCATTTCCAAATATTGCTTTAGAAAATCTAAATGAACTAAAAAAGTAATAAGACAGAAACAAAGCAGTAAAACTACTCATACTCACTGTCCTTTTTTGTATTACAGTGAAAACAAGAATATGGTATGTAAAACGAAATTCCTTTATACAGTTTGGTAGGGAAAACTCCGAAACGGTTGACGTTATGTTAGTTTTAATAAAATAAAAAACAAAAAAAATTAAAATTAATGAAATTAAAAATTATGTATGAAATGTTATAGAGTCGTGTGTATTAAATAATTTTGTAGTTAGTTTTTTAGCTTTAGGTTAATATTATAAAACAAATTTATATAATTTTTATTTCCTTTATTTTTTGTATTTATTTTAAATATTTTTTTATTAAATTGGAAAAATAATAAAAAAAAAAGATAAATAAATTGAAATGTTTTTGTATTTTATTTAAATTTTATTAAAATATAAAAAGGGAATGTATGTATTTTTCTATTTACCTCCTAATGATATAAGCTCCATTATTGTTTTATTTCAGTTTTTTTTTATTAAATTAATACATTACTTTGTTTTATTTTATTTCTAAATCAAGTTTAGTTGTTTTCTTTGCAACATTTTATAAAAATTATACTAATACAAACACTTTCTGTTTCATTGCTGGGAGGGGCTTTAATTTAAGTACATTTCATTAACAGATTGTCGTCATTTGTTGTATTTAAAAAATTTTAAAGACATGCACACATTCATAAATATTTAAAGTCAAGAATGGTAAAGAATATTAGTCAGTTTCATTTTTTTAACAACTAAATACATTTGTTAAATTTAAATTAAAGCAACAAGAGGCACAATTTTGTTTTTGATTTTAAAATTGATTTCTTCTTTTTATTAACGTTTATTTTTATTTTAATTTGTTTGTTTCTCAGTTTTTTTTTTTTGTTAAATATTCATCGTCATACACACCCCAAATCAGTCAAACCACCCACCCATTCATACGTCAAATCAATCTTATTAAATATATTATATGTAATTAACTGGTTCCTGTGGACTACTATACTGCTCGTTGACATTACTAACTCAATCACTTACAGCCTGCCGTATATTTTGCTTTAGTTGTTGTAGTTTTGTCGTCCGCCCAATTCCAAAAGGAAACGATCTGGATGATCCATCCAATCAGCTGCTGTTAATTTAACTGTACGTTGTCGTTCAGCTTCTTTAATTTGCCACTTTTTAATATCCAACTGCACTTCACGTGATGTCTTATCTCCACAGCCCCATACCTAGAAGAAAAAACAATAAAAAAAATTTAAACCAAAAAATACCAAAAAAGTTAAGTATAAAACTATAAATACAATTAAAACTAAAAATAACGCCATGTTTTTTGTTTGTTATGGAAGCTTTGATGCGTGATAGTTAATAATTAATATACATCTATTTTATTTATTTATTTGTACATGAGTGATTATTTTTGTGTTTTTGTTCTTTTATACAATTGTGAATAAATTTATACCTAAAATAAAACTAACGAAATTTAAAAATAATTATAAGACAAATAACTGCATATACATAAATACATATATATATAAAGAAATGTTCTTTTACAATTAATAAACCAAATATATTAAATTAATTGAAATACACTATATAAATAAATATATTAAAAATATTTCATGTAGAAAGTATTTTATTATATCATATAAATTATAAGACATGATGAAATGTTTTAGAAAAATTTGTGCCATTAAGTCCGCTTCACACTCTTCAATTCTGACTCGGTAAGGCAAGTATTTTTGGATAAGTAGGGAAAAGAGAACAAAAGAGGTACATTGACGGTAATAGTAAAATTTTCTTATTTCCTTTTGTTTTTTTCTTTCATGCATGTGGATTTGCATTAAAATGTACAAAAATTGAATTGACGTGTATGAATGAAATGGCAAGGTTAAAAGAGAATTGAACAAAAACTGGTCAGCTAAAACTGAAGTGTGAAACAAAACTAACAAAAAAGAAAATTTGTCAGAAATTAGTAATTATAATCAAAATTATTGTTAGTACATAAGACAAAAATTTTGCGTAGTACCTATTTCTTTTGTCATTTCTCATCTGTAGAAATCTAAAATTGTTCTGCAGTTTAATATTATTTATACTATTTATTACTTACTTATAGAATTCTGTCAAAAATTTTCATGATAAAAATTACTTCGATTTCTCTTTCTAGAAACTAAACTGATTAATGTGGAACTTTTATAGAAATTTATTGCAATTATATTAATATTAACGTTGTCATAGCTGGATCAGAGGAGGACCCTAGTGGTTATCTCCTATTTGAGAAAAAAAATAATTAGACCTGCTGGTGTCCATGGAAGGACAAACTAAGGTTTTAATAATCCGGAAATACTTTACCTATTTGATGTGGACATTTGTTCTAGAATATTAGGCCAATCATCTTCTTCTAACTATATAAGGCACTCGAACTAAGATGGCCAAGCATTTGAAGCGAGAATGATATCTTATTTCACTCCAAAATGTTCAGTGACCCCCAATAAGAAGTGAAAGTCTGTGGATACTGCACTGTTTATACATTTGGGTTTCAGAGATGTTTTCGTTTTTGTATTTTTTAAGTAAACAAGATATTTCGGAACGAGATTATCAAACATTCGACGAAAAAATACTTTTCTCTGAATCATTCACCTCTGAACATACATACATAATTTGCATTAATCGCTCGCTCCTGTTCTGTAAATGGAGTGATAACAATAATTTTAACTAACAAAAATTATAGCTTGATGTGTGACGTGTGAAATCACATGATTTTGTATATTGAAATAGATTTATTTACTTGAAAATTCAACAAGTAAATCATGTAAATTCGATTTATAGAACACCAAAATATGTGAATTTGTGTTTAAAAACGAAATATGGATTCGGTTTACAGAACATAGGGAATGTTTTGGATATCTAAGGAATATTTGAGTCATAAAGCAGACCATTTGACGAGTGATAAATAAACAACGAACAACAACTGCCGCGGAAGACAAGAGTAGTTCTGGAGCAATAGCCGTCCCCAACCTATGCCCTGCATGTGGCCAGGGTCCTCACGACACCAACCACATCCTCAATTGCCCAGCCAACCACACTTCACTTTGTTCAATGGATTTATGGACCAATCCAGTAGAAGTAGGCCAGTTTCTTGGTCTGGACCTCATTGCAGAACCCCTGGATTAAAAATTAATTAGTTCTAGCTGTTACAACAACAACGAGTGGTAAAATAGGAGCATAAATAACTTGCAGTAGTGTTTTTGTATATTAAAATAAAAAAGCAAAGTTCCTTGTGGAATTTGATTATATGATGTGTGAGACAGTTACAAATTATGTCTTCAGAGTTGAGCAACCACTGAAATATTTCGTACCGTCGTACAGCATTCGTAATGTGGACTCAATTTAAATACATATCAATAAAACGGAATGGAAATATAGTATTTCAAAAACCAAGTCAGATTTAGTAAGTTTAATCTTGAGGTAAAAGGCTTTTACTGATGATAACAGAATAACTCCCACCAAAGTCACATAGGGCTCTTTTTCTATGACGTACTGTTGTTGTACTGAATAATTTCTAACTTAATTACAATTCTCTTATCCAGACTCATAAATAAATTGGCAATAACTTGATGATACGTATATTACTACTAATATGGCTGAATGAAAATTAGTAATTAAAGCATATAAATGATATACTGAAATAACTAAAAGTATTGTTTAAATATCCTGACATATAAATATAGCTATTTTAAAATACATACCTCAATGGAAAGCAAAACAGCTGCAATACCTTTACAATCAACATTTTCAAAATGTTCATCTACAGATAAAATCGGTTTTCTAGGGTCACAACCGGCACGTAAACCTTTAGGATAACCACGTATAGTTGTATTCAAGTACAAAATATTTGGTTTCTTCTCCAACATAGAAAATCTAGAAGAATTTCCTTTTTTTAATTTTTTCCGTAAAAAAAAAATCCACAATTACTTACTTGGGCCATAGCTGTATCACACAGCAGCCCTCGCCACCGGTATACAAATGAGTTTCTTTCCATTCTGACGGCGAAGCAATCAAATATGTTTGATCATCTTTAGTGTGTATTAGAATCAATGTGGGTCCTCGGTAACCTAAAACGTGATGCAAGAAACGATTTGCCCCCAGACCATGTTCGTTTGAATCATACAATAATGTCCAATGTGAGGGCATCATGGATAATTTTTCAATGAAAATTTGCGATGCCGAAGCCTTATTAGCTGCGGGTGAAGTAACCTTTTGAGGTTTCGAATACAAGGGCGGCAAGGCGCCGGCTAGCAACCAGGCTTGTGATAATGGCATTAATGAGGACGAAGCATCAACAATATCGGCAGAACCAGTGCTATTTAAGGATGAAGAAGATGATTTGTCGCCAAATGGATTACGTTGTTCCAAAACTGGCGTTTGCAATTCAATGCCGCATGATTGACCGTCTTGTTCAAGGCCACGATAGGCGGTTGATAGAGTATGAATACAATATTTATGGACCAATAATACTAAACGAATCAGATTCTGTTCGAACCAACGACAAACAAAGCCGAGGCTAAGGGTATCGTGACTGAAGAAAATCGATTTTGTAACGGAACTGAATGTGCGGTTTATCTAAAAATAAAAGAAAAATTAATTTTACTTTATTGGTATTTTTTTTTTTTGGAAAGCTTACCGAGGGACAAACTATCGAATTACCAGAATGTTGCATGGCAATTGTGTAGCAAATATGCAATAATCGTGTAACACCTGCCTTATCAATAAAATCTGGATTATCCTGTTGCGCATACATTTTAATGTAACATTCCAGTGCCTTGGCATCATCCATTATGCCCAAGAAACGTTCACATTGTTGACGAAACGCTACAGTGCCCAAATGAGCGGTAGTTGCTCGCGATGTTGTGTGCATTAATTTAAATAGACGTTGCCCCAAATCAGTGTAATGGGGGAATACTTGGGACTAGAATAATAAACATTAATATATGTATGTACAAAATAAGCGTAACAAGTGTCAAACCGAATTCAATTAACACATTTATTGAGATCATTAGAGTCAACAAGAAGAATTCACAAGCAAAAAAACGAAATTTTAAACATAAAAAGAAAAACGCACCACAAAAACCTCTTCCACTATTCCATTAACGCCACATTTTGCTGATGATTTCTCTTTTAGAATCTCAGATAGTTTTTCAATAGGCACTAATTGGGTGAAATATTTCTCTGTAACATCTGAACCCGATGCAGATCGACTCATAGTACTTTCGACCTTGAGCATAGCTGCCGAAGAGGCACTTCCTATAGCATTTGATTTCCCATTCACCTGATGATGGCCACTAAATTTACTACCTTTAGCTTTCCCATCGGTCACTTCACCACCCTCACCGCTAGCGCCTTCCGATTTTGATGTTGAATTTCCCATGTCAACAACAGCAGCCTAATAACTCTCTTGTGTTTTTTTCTATAAAAATTTTATTTTGTTTGTTTTCCTTTCCAATTGTTAGACCTGCACGTGAGTGTTAACAATGGAATTTGTTGTCCAAACAAAAATATGTCACTGTTTTCTTTCCTAGAAACGAAATGCGCAATATGAAATTGCAATAAGATGAAAAAAAATTTTTCAAAATAAGAGAAATACTTCGACGTCGTCGTCCAATCACACAAAAAAATTAAAAGTCAATTTGCTGCTTATCTCTACAAATTCGTTACAGTGTTGTGATTGATTGAAATAAAAATTAAAGAAAAACAAAGAAAACACTCAGTGCGAGTAAAGTAGTCGGTAATCGTTTTTTGTTTTGATTTGCAAATTGTCAGTCACTGAAACAACTTGTTCACAATTCCAAATGATTGACTTTACCACTTATTTCTGGTTAACTCAATAGGTATATGTTATATATATTAAATTCCTTATTGTTGCTTGGAGTTGTTGCACCAAATTGTTTTAAAAATCAAACAATAAATATTGAAATTTTATTAATTTTTTTATAGCAAAAGACGACTGTTAGATGAATGAATATGTTGAATATAATGTTGTTACGTGCTCAGTGTCGGTCATCTCTCTAAACCGGCCCTACTAACTCCTGCGGCTTCTTCTCTGGGAGTAGTTCTCAACCCTGAGTCTCCTGAGTTACGTACAAAATATAACCGAACCTTTGGTAATTGTTGAAAACAACTTTGCATACCAAATCATGGGCGTTGTTAATTCTAATTTTTTTTCTTAATAAATGACAATAATTTAAACGAAATTGACCTTGTGTTGTCTTTATATAACCTAATTTATTAAAACGATAGAGTTTTCATAACATTCGTCTTTAATTCTTAATTTCAAGAATTCTTCTAAATAAGAATTTAAATTTTGTGTAATTATAATTTTTCTCATGCTTAATTACACTGTGCTAGAATTTGACACTTTTTTTTGTGACAAACGGGGCACCTGGCGGGTTAACCTAATTCGGGTACGCTGAATCTAGTGGTGCTAACCGTTTTTTTAGGTTAGCCCGTTTTTTCGAAATATACCGTTATTTCGAAAATGGAGGAGGTTGCACAACATATCGAGCCATAACCGCCGAAAAAATGTATCCCACAAACTCAAAATTTTACAGGGGAAGGTTTTTTTTAAATAAAATCAGTCTGAATAAAGCCATTATTTTAAAATTTATAATGTAAATATTGTTTTGTGTAATACATTTAATTTTAATAATTCTAAATGATGTTGAACTATCGATTTCGATAAAAAACAATAATCGATTATGGTGTGGGATACATTATTTTGGCGGTTATGGCTCGATATATTCGCGTAACTCAAAAACGGTTTAGTTTATTGAATAAACTAAAAACTTCAGACGAAACTTCAAAAATTAAAACATTTATTTTTGCTGTTAATTAAAAAAGTTTAAGTTTTTATTTACAAATTTATTCTTCTTCCTCCTGCTGATTCCAACAAATATCCCCTAATAGCGAATCAAGTTATTTGCCACTATACCAGTGTTCGAGTCTGGCTGTTACTTGGTGAAATCTCTCGCCATGTTCATCAGACTCGGCTGGTGATTGTTCATTAAATTTTTCTGCATGACAATGCAAAAAATGTATTTTCAATGACATTTTGACGTTTAAGTTTTTAAATGCGGTTAGCATATCTCCAATTAAAATTCGCCAATTTTCAGACCGATGATTTCCTAATACATTTTCTATTACTGATTTTACAGAATTCCAGCCCAATAGCTCCATATCATTCAATGCAAGTTCAAATTGTTGGTCCTTCATTAAACGACGAATGTCCGGTCCATTAAAAATTCCTGTAAAATAAAAACATTATGATGTGAAATATAAATCTAATTTAATAAAGTAGCTAGAGTTCATACCTTCTTTTACTTTCATGCCGCTTAATCGTGGACAAATTCGGCGCAATTCGGTAAAAGCAATTCCATCTGGGTTCAATGCTTTTATAAAACTTTTTACAATACCCAGTTTGATGTGGAGTGGAGAAAGCAAAATCTTTTCCATATGTCATTGAAGGGGTTAAGTAACTCTTATTTATACTGTAATTTATATACCTGCAGACAAATTTAGAAGCACAGCTGCGTTTTCCAATTTTTTATGCCGTTTTAAAAAACAAAATTTTTTAAATTTTGCTAAAAAAAAACTATTTTTTTTATAAAAAAAAAAATTATGTTTCTACAACGACTGCGCATATTTTTTTAGTTTATTCAATAAACTAAACCGTTTTTGAGTTACGCGAATATATGTTGTGCAACCTCCTCCATTTTGGAAATAACGGTATATTTCGAAAAAAACGAGCTAACCTAAAAAAACGGTTAGCACCACTGGATTCAGCGTACCCGAATTAGGTTAACCCACCAGGTGCCCCGTTTGTCACATTTTCCAACTAGCACAGTGTTATTATTAGTTTAACAATAATATTTAAATCCACATAGAAAAGTTTAATGATAAAAATGTAAAAATACAAATGAAACCTTAAATTAAAAAACACATAACTTTTCTTTTGTCTTTCGCGAGGCTTGTTCCCTTGATAAGGATTTTTCTTCACGTTGCAATACATTCAATTCCGCATTTTTAGCATGCAGCTTTTGTTTTAAATGATCGTGAATCTTTGAGCCACTCGCATTACGTTTTAAGGATTTTTCGACTTCGGCAATTTCACGTTCCTTCCGACGTATATCATCGGCCACACGCACGCTTTCCACATTGAGTGACTTAGATGAATGATTTTGTAAAGATGGTTTACTTTTGGGTGCATCTGTATTTTTCGAGGTAGCTAAAATTGTTTCATTGATGAAAGAGAATACATCAACAGAGGTTTTTTGAGTTTCTCGTGCATAAGCTTTAGCGTTCAACTGTTCCTGTTTCTTTTGATCTTTCTGAAGTTTTTTCTCCACACTAAAAAGATCTTTATCTCCGTTAGCAGCTTCGCGAAGTTCCATGCAGTGATCTAAAGAACGACCTGGTGGTAGAATTTGTGCTGTTACTGGAGTAATTATGCCACGGCCATTGGAACCTAAACCGGTTCCATAGACATAGCCCATTTTAGCCATTAGTTTGGAGCCAATACCCTTAAATTAAACAGTGCAAGTGCGATTTATGCCAAGAAAAAATTTGAACAATGATCAATACTTTACCTTGGTGTGTTTTTCCCAGTTTCCTAATGGTTGTGTTAGTTGGTAAGTGAACAAACTGTTAAAACATATGTTAGAATCCAGTGAAGTCGTGGGATATTCATCGGTATCACTGTCGGAATCACTTGATGAGCCACTGGATAAATCTTCGTCTGGTATTAAAAAAAGAAAATATTTAAA
This sequence comes from Bellardia pandia, assembly GCA_916048285.2. Lineage (NCBI taxonomy): Eukaryota > Metazoa > Arthropoda > Insecta > Diptera > Calliphoridae > Bellardia > Bellardia pandia. The sequence continues at coordinate 80,190,107 of OU696530.1, read as the reverse complement.
AGTTTTATGTTGTTGGTCTGTTTTTCTAGCGATAATTTTTAAAATTCAACACGTATACTTACCATGAAATATTGGCAATAGGTCTTCAAAATTAAAATCTCTTTCTCGTTCCTTGTGCTCTCTATTATTATCCAAACGTACACGACATAGTTTTTCAACAAAGTTGGCACATAACACCCGACCACGATACCATATACGATCGTTTAGTTTAGCCAATACAACACAATTTCTCGAAAGACGTGAAAAGTCCGGAGCGGCATATTCTCTTAACTCGCCTGCTGGTACAGTTTCGCCGTGGGAAAAATGGCAATTTGCATCATCAAAACGGCAATTTCCTTCAAAGTAGTAATTACAAGGTAGCATTTCTCGATGGGTTGGATTGGTGAAGAGAACACGTAATTTAACATCAACAATGCCGTCCTCGTCAATGTAAGCATCATCTTCTATGCCACATATAATGGCATTGTGGTAACCTACTGCTCCCCATGAGTGCTTGTGGGGAGCTGAGCACTTTTCTCCTATCATTTTTTCGAATTTATTTTTTAACTCTTGTAGTTTTGAGCCATCATCACGCTGATCATCTTTACCGATTTCATTAATTTCTTTCATAAATCTCTGCATTTCATCGTCATTTATTTGATCCCCATTCTTGTTTTCTTCCTCCGTAACTTGAGTCAATGCTATTAGCTCTATAATACTGTCTTTTAAAGTTTGTAACTCTTGTTTTGCACTTTCATCTTGTGTCGCCAAAAGTGCCTGCTCTACAGCCAGCAACTGAAAGGGTATATTATATGTAATAAACTGCATTTTAAAACATTAATGACAACTTACCTGTAGTTCATATTCTTCCATATTTATTATAAAACAAATAGTATCTGGAAAATATATACAAATTTAGAGAACTGGTCCAAAGAGATTTTTGTGGAAAAAAGTAAACAAAAATGATTCTTCTTCTTTTGAAAATAATGATTCTTTATGCCTGACCTGAACATACTCTGTTTAAAATACAGCGCACAGCTGCAATTAATAAAGTTACCACACTTATACTAATCAGTTAAACCGTTATTTTTTAACTTTGTATTCAAACCAAATTTGTCAGGCACTCGTATAATATACGGTTGTTGTTGTTGTAACAGCTAGAACTAATTAATTTTTAATTTTTTAATCCGGGGGTTCTGCAATAAGGTCCAGACCAAGAAACTGGGCAACTTCTACTGGATTGGTCCATAAATCCATTGGACAAAGTGAAGTGTGGTTGGCTGGGCAATTGAAGATGTGGTTGGTGTCGTGAGGACCCTGGCCACATGCAGGGCATAATATACAGTCGTTCATTTTAGTGCCCGGTCATTTTCGTTCATTTATCCAAGACTGATTCGTTCATTCAATTCGTTCAATCGTTTACTTTGAACGAATGAATACAAAACCCTTATTGAATGTGATTTTCTTCTTGTCCATGGTGCAACTATAGCCCAGCTGACTGACTTTGTATACAATTTACTTATGCCAAAAGTAATACTATTTCAATTATTTTTGACTGTAGTACATTATTTTATACAAACAAAATGCCTGTTGTTTCTGTTTTGTGTTGTATTTGTTGTCGATTTGCACTCACTTTGTTTATACTATGTTTCCACGGTACATGCTTCGCTCTCTATTCATGCTTCACACCCCAATCATGTGCGAAACAACTTGCTTCACCATACAAAATTTAAAGAGCGAATCAAGTAGATTCATTTTGAATCTACTTGCAAAGAACGAAAAATTGCACTCTTCTCTAATTTTTATCGCAAGTTTATCTGCACTAGTTGTAAAAATTTCATATTATTGTAAACAAAGCAAATTATTTTCTTGTTGCTGGAAGTAAAGAAAGTAAATACGTACGAATGTATGTTTTTTTTTTCAAATAAGCTAACTAATTTGCACTCACTTATTTTTGTCCATTTTCCACAAATTGTAAATTCTGTTTTTTTTTATTCTGTTTGTTTATTAAAAACAACTGTCAAATCGAATCAAGTTTATTAGTCATGTAAACAGCATGATTCAGAAGGCGAAGCAGGTGATTCAAGTCGTCGTGGAAACATAGTATTAGTTGCACCATGTTCTTGTCTTTTGATACACAGCAGCTGAACGAAATTGATCCGTACACTATTGAACGAAACCCGTTCAGTTAACCCTCATTCCGTTCAATGAAGTGATCCGTTCATTTTAACCCGTTCGTTCATGAACGACACAGCTCTATCGTATACGTATATAGTAACTGTAAATTTAAATTTTATTTGTTCTGTTTGTTTGACCTTCGTTAGCTGTGTTTTATTAGTTAGTATCTTTAAAATACACAACATATTCCCAAAATCGCTATTTATACATATAATTTTTGTTTGACGTTTCTAAAAAAACAGCTTGACAACACTAAATTTTGTTTCGGAAAACTTAGGCCCCTTTCAGATTAGGCAACTTTAATTGCGCAAGTATAATTTTAATTTTTATTTATTTTCTTTTGAACGTCAAAAACAAATAAATAACCCAAGACAAGAATGACAGCAGCTACAGAATTGCCAAGTACAAACAAGCCTGTACTCAGCAATTCGGCAATTATTCCCCTTCCAACCGACCGTTCCTCTCACACCCACAAACACAAGACTTGCGCAAATAAAGTTGCCTAATCTGAAAGGGGTCTAAGTAAGACACAGCAGCAGCAACAAAGCCAGCAGAGCAGCAGTAAGCAGACGAAGAGCAGGGAGAGACAGGCAGCCCACATGCAATACAAACAAAAAAAAAGGCAACGACGGACGAAAAAATTAAGGTAGGAGGGAGGTGTGTATATACATATATAAAATAGGATATAGAGACTATTTGTGTTGAGTTCCAACTTAATAGTAGTTTTTATAAGGGATTTCTGCGCATTTAAGTGATTTTCGAAAGTGGACTTTATATGGGGGCTACGGTCAAATATGGACCGATCATCATGAAATTTGCTATGACGATTTATATACATATATTAATGGACTATTTGTGTTGAATTCTTACTTGGTTATGGGCCACAAAGCTCGTTACGATGATTTATATGTATATACATACATACATCTGGATTATTTGTGACGAATTTCAATTTGAGTTTTACAGTGATTTTAGAGCAAGATGTTTTAGTAACATAACTTAATGAATGCCGGATGAGGAATATAATTTCCGCAGGTATAAATTGATTTTCTAAAAAAAAAACGCTCCAAAAAATTAGTGAACTCAATATCTAAGAGTAAACAGAAAGTAAGTTTTTGTAAAAATTATAGAAAACATGTTGCGCACAAACAATAGTTTAGTAGTTCAGGATTTCAACTACATATTTTTTATTTGGATTATCTAGCGATATTAAAATTGCTTTTAAAATTAGAGAATTTAAACTACGGATGCTAGTTTTTAATTATTATTTAAATTTAAATATATGTATTCGCTAAAATTTCAAATATAAAACTACAAAAATCAAAGAAATGTTAACGATTATCTTCGGACGAGTTTATTGATGGCAGTCATAAACATTAATTCCTAGTTTTTTTAACACCCCCATTCCAATTCCTTTGTACTTACATATCTATATATGTGTATGTATGTGTATTTGTCGGCGATTGCCTTTTCTTTGTGGCATTTAATATATTTTTAACTCTGTTGGTGTGTTTCTGTTTTTTAACTGTTTAACTATTTGACTGGTAACACACCTTGTTAAGACCAATCCTTAAAATCCCAACTACAATACGGCCGGCCACACATCCACACATGTATGTATTAATATTGTTGCGTCTGCTTAGGAATATGTTGTCGTATTTTCAAGCCTCTTTTGTATGAATATAATATGTATGTGGACAGTACACTGCTCCATATTTGTATCGGGAAAGAAAGTTACTTTCTTCACTGAATTGCTCAGTTTTTCGAAAAATATACATATACAAATTTGGGTGTCCTGGGAGATTATGGCCTAATTAAACAAAGTTTTAATTATTAAACAATGAGCTTTTTCCAGTTTTAAATATAATTGTATAAAATACACTGAGATTAAAAACTCAAATTAACAAATTAAATTTTGCATTGTCATATTGTCCTTTAATGTTCATACTGACTTTGTTTCAAAATAATATCCTATTATAGTATATAATTCATATTCCAATAATTTTTCAAGCTAATGACTTTTTTAAATAAAATCTTTATTTACGATATTTCGCTTCTTCTTTGTGTACCATCTTCAGGAAAAATAAAAAAACAATACTTCTTTGTGTCATCTTCATATAAGAAATTCATGCCGCTCTAAGTAAATATAATTAACAAAATTTGTTGATGTGATTTGGCTTCATTTATAAATCATTTGTAGTGAAATTTGTTTGGATATTTGCATTATTCGCACATTTATGATCGTTAAACTCCTATTTCGGGATGCCATTTATATGGGGGCTAGGTGAAATAATGGACCGATTTCCACCAGATTCAATCCCATTAATCCTTGGGCCGTAAAAATATCATGTACCAAATTTTATCGAAATATCTTCAAAATTGCGACCTATACTCTGCGCACAAGCCTAACATGACAACCAGCCAGCCAAACGGACGGACATCGTTAAATCGACTCAGGACGTGATTCTGAGTCATTCGGTATACTTTAAGATAGGTGTTGGACCAATATTTATGGGCGTTACAAACATCAGCACAAATCCAATATACCCTCCTGATTTCACTGGTTGTTTAAGACAGATCATTTTTTGAGTATTCTGATTAGGGATGTCAAACCCAAAAATACCAGAATACATATGTATATCAATCCCAAACCCTCATTTTTTTTTGAGGCAAAATTGTTATGTATTGAATCTCCATACAATTTCGGAGCAGTCTAGTAAATGTAGAATTTAGAACAATCGCAAGGGAGCGGAGGTTACTCGATCTCGTCATCAGTTAGAAAAGTTTTTGTTTCCTTTTCATTATTTTTGTATGTATTTCGCGCTTTTAACTATATTTCCACACATAAACAAACACACACACACATAAATTTATTATAGATTAGATATTTGTATGTATTTTTGGTCAAACTGCTGTTCACCATCAACATTTTGCTGTTGGTTTTGTATTTTGTTGTTATACCCTACACAACCATATATATATTGGATTTGTGCTGATGTTTGTAATGCCTATAAATATTAGTCAACACTTACCTTAAATTATACCGATCGACTCAGAAACACTTCCTGAGTCGATTTAACGACGTTCGTCCATGTAAAGCTTGTGCGCAGAGTACAGTTTGAAATTTGAAAATATTTCGATAAAATTTGTTACATAATATTTTTCGGCCCAAGGACGGATGGGATTGAAACTGTTGGAAATCGGTCCATTCTTTTACATGGCCCTCATACAAATATCCTCCCGAAATAGTGGTTTACCGTTCATAAATGTTTGAATTATGCAAGTATTGCCACAAATTTCACCTAAAATGAGTGGTAAATGAAGCCAAATCATATCTACGAATTTTGTGCAGATCGGTCCATAATTGATCATAGCTCTCATATAAGACCCTCTTCCGAAAATTACTTTAAAGAGCGTAACTCTCTTTAAAATGTCACAAATAATATTAAACATGTTTCATATACAGTGCAAGCTCGGTATTCGCGACTACCAATTATCGCGACGGCTTGATTTTTTAAATTGCAGGTTCTATAATCGCGACAATTTATGAAAAACGGGTTCTATTTTCGTAACTTTTATCTGTTTTTTTTTAAATTTGATTACAAGGATTACAAAGAAGGTGCATCCCCGTCTTTTGGTTTGTTAACCTTTTTGGATGATTTTATTCGTGCCATTTGTTGTGTAAACACATTTCTTAATATGGGAAAAGTTCAACATATTTTAAACCAACGATTTCTCAAAAATTAGATATTCCATAAATTCAATTTGCATGAATTACAAATTGCATAAATCTTCGGTTTACCGCATTATAAAGCAAGAAAATGCATTAAAAAACTTCGTACATACAACAGAAAGTGGCCCTGGAAAATTTGCACCTTAAAGAAAGCTGAGTACCCAAGAATGGAAAAAATGCTTTACAACAAAGCAGAAAAATGTTCAAATATCAGCAGCGATTTTAAGATCAAAAGCCAGTCATTTGTATTCCAAAATTTATCTAACCAATTCAGGTTGCAATGCCAGTGAAGAATGGTTGAAGAAATTTAAGCGTCGACATGGAATTAGATTTTTAAAAATAACGGGCGAGAAATTTTTTTCGAAACCTCATCTTATTGATCCATTTGTACAAGAGTTTAAAGATTACGTTGATGAGCATGGGTTGACTCTTAACCAAATCTACAATGCCGACGAATCCGGTTTATATTATAGGATGCTTCCAAATCACACTCTTCTCACATGTAATGAGAAAACGGTTCCCGGAAGAAAAATATGTAAAGATTGAATAACTTTTTTGCCTTGTTTGAAATGCGAATGGCACTGACAAACTGAAATTGTTGGTTGTTGGAAAATCGAAAAACCCACGGGCCTTTAAATGCTTTTTCAACAATCCTGTAATATACAACTCCAGTAATAACGCCTGGATGGCATCATTTATATTCAAGAACTGGTTCCATCACGAATTTGTTCCCCACGTAAGAATTTTTTATACAATTTTTTTATTCGAAGGTTTACTTCAAGTAAACATAAGAATTCGAAATTTATTTTTGTATACCTCTGTTATATGTTCTACGTAGCTTTCCGTTGGAAAACATAAATGTAAAATCATATAGAAATATACAAAGAGACACTAGCAGAATGTAATGCATTTTCTGGCCTGCGGAAAGCTATGTAGAACATATAACAGAGGTATATAAAAATAAATTTCAAATTATTATGTTTAACTAGAAGTAAACCTTCGAATAAAAAAATTTTATAAAAAATTTTTACAATTAATACTCGCAAGAAGAAAAATTCTCATTCCCCACGTAAGTTAATTTTCAGCAATTAGTAAAAGTAAGTTCTTCATAATTAAAAATTTTTAGGTTCGACAGTTTTTGACTTAAAAAGGTCTTCCGCAAAAAGCAGTTTTGCTTTTAGATAACGCGACTAATTGCACTGCGCTTATTCAACCGTTAAATCAAAACGTTATCAACTTAGTCAAATTAAATTATAAAAAAACAACTGCTCACCCACTTGCTTGGCGAGAAGGGAACAAATTTGAAGCTCAAGCTAAAAAACTTCAATCTCAAAGATGCTGTTCAGATTCTAGCTACGTCCTGGGATAGAATAATAGTGTCCAACATCCGAAAATCGTGGAATGCCTTGCTCGAATTCGATAGCAAACGGAGTAAAGAGGATAACATGACCTTAAATAGTTTACAAAATATAATTCAGGAAGAAAACGAAGATCTTTCAACTATTGGTACACTTGTAGCTCAAATTCGTAGGGAACATATTTTTACGAATGCTGACATAAACAACTAGATTCAAGAAGAATTTCAAGTGGAAAGTAATGAGGAGCAAATGGAATTATCAGATACGGAATCGGAGGATTTATACGATAGTGGTCAAGTAGAATTTAAAATTAAAGTGGACGATTGTATAATATCGATAAACATATGCATACAATGGGCTTTAGAAAATGATAAGCCGACAACTGCACTATATGAACTATGTGATTCAGCTGTTATTTTAAAAAATAATTTGTCAAAAAAGCATCTCAAAATCTCCAATTTCTTTAACAATCTTTAAAATGTAAATATGTATATCAATTAAAACAGCTTTAATTTTAAAAATTACAAACAATTTTTCAATAAAATTTTGGGTTCTGTTATCGCGAAAATTCAGTTTTGGCGACTGGCCTGGTTTTCAATTAGTCGCGAATACCGAGCTTGCACTGTATATACAAATAATTTGGTAAAATTTTATGTTGATCGGTATTTAATTAGTCGTAGCTCCCATATAAAGCCCATTTTCGAAAATCACTTTAAAGAGCATAATTCTGTTTAAAAAGTTAGTATCCAAATAAAATTCAAAACAAATATGTTTCATATATAGGGTGTTTTTTGAGAGGTATAGAACTTCGAATTGAAATAAAACACAAGAAAATCGTTTTAATGACCATCAATTTGGCTTTATTGGAAGGATAATTTTATGCCATTAATGTTTAAATATGATTTCAGGCATGTGGCCGCCGCGGCTGGCTCGAATAAAGCCAATTCTACAGGTCCAATTTTCAACCACTTTCAAATCACACGATCTTGGTGGCCAATTGACAGGTCCATTCCGCGAAATTATGCGCTCATCGAATGTTTCCTTCAATAAATCGATTGTGGCGTGCGCTGTGTGGCATGTAGCGCCGTATTGTTGGAACCACAACTCATCCACATTCATGCCATCCAATTCGGGAACAAAATAGTCGGTTATCATGGCTCTATACCGGTCTCCATTAATTCGGGTCCTCTTCAACACTTTGCTCTACAGCGGCAATTGTTTCTTCGGTGCGCACTGTTCGACGTCTCTGCGGATGCGTATTATCACATAGAGTAAACGTAGTGCGAAAACGATCCATGGTTAACCGAATTAATTGCTCTGATGGACGATTATGTCGACCATAAAATGGACGGAGCTTGCGGTAAACTTCGCGAACTGAACCGTTATTTTCGAAATAAATTTGCACGATTTGCAAGCGTTGTTCTTTTGTCAACCTGTTCATGATGAAATGGCAAACCAAACTGAACATAAATGACATTAGAGTTGCCAGATTTGACCACAAAATGCCAGTTTTATCTCTTTTCGAAAAACAAACCTGTAAAAAAACACATACGTCATGTGAAAAATAATAGGAACAGTTGTATTCGCCGTCTTTGGTGCTTCCGTATTCATATAAAATGAAAGAATTAGTGATAAAAACAAGTTGTTTTGCAATGATTGTAAACGACATTAAGAAATCCCGTTACAATTTGTGTTTTTTTCCTTCGTTTTGATAACAAATTATTTTATTTGTAAAATGCGCTATTTCTGCTGTGAAATATAATAGGGACAGTTTCTCCTTTTGGTAAAAAGACAATAATAAAAATAAAAAAAAAAAACTTTTTTTGTAAGTGAATGAGTAAAATAAATTCATAGATTCACATTAATTGCTAAATAAATTGCATTTTGTAACTTTTTAGACAAATATGGGTAGAAATGCATTGCGACCACGCTACTCGAAATAATATTAAAATCTAAGTAAAAGCGGACATTCGTGCAGAAAAATTTCACAAATGCTCGGTATTTCAAAAACGATGGTTGAAAATGCTATTAAATGGATTCCCAAAGATGAAACCCGTGGTAGAAAACCAAAAATTATACCTACTATATAGAGAAGTATCATTCGATGCGTAAAAATCCATTTATCACATTTAAACGAATAAAAACTGATTTAAACATTGGCGTTGACACATCATCTATTCGAAAAACACTCATCGGTGAGGATTGTAGATCCCGTAGTGCAAGAAAAGTGCCATTGTTATCCAAAAAGAATATAAAACAAAGATTAGAGTTTGGTAAAAATCATATCAAATGGCCTAAAGAAAATGGCGTAACATTCTGTGGTCCGATGAAACAGAAGTAAACTTGTTTTTTTTTCTGATTGAGGTGTCCACCATATAAGAAGACCTATCTATCCATCAAGAATTCAATCCAAAATATATTTTAAAGACGGTCAAAAATGGTAGTGATAGCATTATAGTATGGGGTTCATTCTCTTATTATGGTGTGGGTCCTCTATATCGTATCCAGAATGTAATGAAATCGGCTGATTACACTGAAATTTTGAAAAATACAATGCTGCCGTATGCAGAAGAAAATATGCCACTCAAATGGATCTTCCAGCAGGATAATGACCCAAGGCATACGGCAAAATACACAAAGAAGTGGTTCCAGGACAACAAAATCAATGTTTTTAAACCCAATAGAAAATTTGTGGAAAGAAGTTAAAAGGGCAATCAGGGGAAAGTGTTCATCAAATTTCGACGAGCTTTGGAATCTTATAAAGGATGTGTGGAATGCAATACCGCTATATGCTCGTCAAAATTTAGTCGACTTAATGCCTAGAAGATGTGCTACTGTTCTGGATAACAAATGATCCGCAACAAAGTTCTAAGGTTTTATACAACAATATTCAGTATAAATATCTATTTAGTTTTACTTAAGTTAGTTATAATTTTAAAATTTCATGAAGTGTAACTATTTTTTTTCACACGTTAAACTATATGAATTCATACAAAATCACAAAAAAATCAAAATATATTATGGGAATAGCAAAAATTTTGTTATTAATATTTTTTATACCGTTTAAGAAAAAACAAATCGTTTAAACAAGAAAGAATTTTCGATTTCTTATTCGGTTGTAAATAAATTGTAAGTTTGGGTACTGTCCCTATTATTTTTCACATGACGTATATACAAATAATATGCTAGAATTTTATAATGATCGGTTCATAATTAGTCGTATTTCCCATATAAAGCCACTTTCGAAAATCACTTTAACGACTATAAATCACTTAAAAATGTTGGTATCCAAATAAAATTCAACACAAATAAGTTTAATATATACAGAAATGATGACACCTAATTTTATAATGGTCGGTCCATAATTAGATAAAACTTCTATATAAGACCCTTACCGTAATTCACTTTAACCTCCATAAATCTTTTAAAAGTATTTATATCGAGATAAAGTTTAACATACATAATATTTATATTCACAGAAGTCATGTCACTAAATTTTTGGATGATCGGTCCATAATAAGTCATATCCTTCATATAGCGCCCATTTCTGAAAGACTGTTTTATACATATACTGGGTGTAGCGCATTATATTGTCGGGTTTATGGTCATGGTTTTTTTATATTTTCTATCTCGATGTTGTTAATTTGTATTAAAAGGGAGAGTTCACTTCACATGACAACATCAAACATTACAACAAAGTATAGAACATCTACGACAACAAAAACAACAATTTATAATGTTCTTTAGTATAATTTTTGTTTAATACCTACTACATACTATTTTCCTTTATATATTTTTTACTTAGTTATATTGTTCTGTATGTGTGTTTATGTATGTAAATCGGGGATTGGCCGGCCGACCGTCCAGTCAAGTTGACTTGTGTATTTCTCTAATATATTTACTACAATTCCATTTAAAATTGCCATTTAAGAGGAACAAAAAAGGTGAACATTTTCATTAAATGTAATATAAAACGAATATTTATGTATGATACTTGCTCCATTTACATCTCGTACAATATTTACAATTAATTGTTGCTTAAGGTACGGTCACATTTGGCAAATATTTGCCGAAAAAGACGTAACCACTAAATAAAATATTTTTGAATGCGTTTATTTTTTAAAAAAAACTTCCTTTATTTAGAAGAAGACACAACAAATATTTAGTCTAATTTTATTTGATGCTGTTTGATCTTGCAAAAATTTGTGCTAAAAACATGTGGTTACGCTTTTTTGAGTAAATATTTACCATGACCATACCTTTAGACTATTTCTGTAAAAGTTTTAAACATCGAACAAAGTTTTGACTGTACAATTTTCACATTCATATATGTACATAAATATCTATTAACATACGAGTATGTATATGTACATACGTATGCATGTACATTAGAGTACAAGAAATTTGTTTTTCAATGGGGGCATATTAGAATAACAGGACTGTGACTCCTTCTGTGACCGCTACTAAACATTTTGTCGATAAAATTGCCACATATTGATTTCAAAATATTCATGAGCAATTATTGGTAATGCGGTTAACAAAATATCGTTCTGAACAAAATATTTGTTCGGACAAAGTTTTTTTATATGAACTCTCGGCTTGAATTGGTTTAATTAAAATTTTGTCTGGACAAAAATGTAATGAGTTGCCAATAGGTTACATTTCTATCCGTGGTGTTTGTGAAATTAAATTATTCATTTCAGTTCTTTTTAAAAAATATACACAATATTTTAAAATATTTTTATATTTGTTATTTTTTTTGACACTTGAAAACCAAAGTAAAACAAATCAATGGCCGCATTATTACCACTAATAGATTTTGTTTATATATGCCAGCTTTGATTTTCCAGAAAAATCTTTCGAAATGAATCGTGCTGCAAAAACTTTCAGTAAAAGAATTTTTTTTGGAACAAATGGGTTAATTCACCACAGTTAATGGATCACTATTGACAGATGTTAACAATTAAATATTGACCTATTATTATTGAAATTGATATCACTGACATGTGGTTTCAACAGGACGTTTTTCACAGCCACCGAAAAATTGAATTAATTTTAAACCATGTTTCTTGTAATTCAGCTGTTAATTGGCAACACAAATCATGCGATTTAACACCACTGGGGGCCATTTTAAAGAGTCAATTGATTACAGCCTTAAAATTAAAATCCGTCACATGATTAACGAAAAAGGCCCGTCTTTTGCCAATATGTGATTGACAATTTTTATAAAAGAAGATATCTGTCATCATTGACACAATTTTTTATTTACTCATTTATACAAAGTTCTTATAGAAAAAACCTTTATATCCTTTAGTTAAATAAAAGAATATTAAATATTTGTTGTGACTTGTCATATATAAAAAACGTATTTGAAATAAAAAAAAATGTTAAATATATTTTTTAGTGCTTAAGTCTTTTGTCAAATAATTGTCATGACCCTATTTTAAATTGTGGATAACAAGTGGCAAATACGTTTATTTTACTAAATATAGGTTATGTTAAATTGACATCCGTCCGAAGTATAGCTCACTTGGATCCTAGCATAGTTCCCGTTGTGATACCTTATGTCTGTCGCACCGTATGTTTCTTGACCGCCGGAATTTTCCAGCTTTTATAAAGCTATTGATTTTATTAATTTTTTTTTTTGATAGACAGGTTTTGTCAATAATTAGATATTTATTGTCCGAGAGTTTCCTGTCTCAGGTTTCCAAATGCGGGAGACTGATTATGTAGTCTCCTCATTTTCCTTGTCATTTCAGTTTCTACAGGTCCAGAGACCCATGCGAGGGTAACCGATGAATGTGATACGAGGCTTTCGCTACAGTCTGCTAAGCTTCAATTTGAGTTATATGATTTTAATACTTATTGTTAGGCTTAAGAAAATAAAGTATATTCAATAAATATACAAAAAGTAAAAAATATATTTCAATCTTATCACCTTTTAACTATGAATTGCAAGCATAAGAAAATCATCAAGGATGTAATTAACAATAAATACTGAAAACTCTGCAAAGTCTGCCTTTAAAACAAACACAATTGCTTACAACAATTTAAATTTTTCTTGGTTCTAAAATGCGAATAACTCGTAAACAATTTTTTTGATTTTAATGCTCTTTGATTGTACAAATCTCTTCTAAGAATAAATAACGTCAAACGAATCTGTGCAACAAGAGTGATTAGCTGTGTAGATTTTTAGAAATATTAAACTAAATTTTCTAAATTAACGCGGATATTAAACTAAAACAGTGTTAGTGGGTATTATTAATTCGTCGAATAACTTTATCTTATTTTCTTTTGAGAAACATTAAAAAACAGAGAATGTACGTGTTTGGCATTGAACATTGAGATTTTGAAGTTGTACACAGAAAAAAAAAAATGAGTTTCAATTAAAATATTTGTGGAATCAATTAAAAATTTAATTGAAATCGAACCTGTAAACAAAATGATAGTATCAAATAAAAAAAATTTGGGATTGAATTGAAAATATCAGAAAAAGTATTGAATCAATTAAAATTTTAATTGAAAATTATTTTAAAATCAATTAAATGTTTAATTGAAAAAAAAAATGATTTTTTTTCTGTGTACTAAACAATAACGAAAAGAGTACTTTTTTAAAATTGAGAGTTTTAACCAAGGTGAATTTAAATACTAGGTGATAGCGTAGCGCCAGCTGATTATTCATGGTGAATTTGAAAATGTCAAAAAGTTATATAAAAAAAAACTTTTTGACAGTGACGAAAGTTTTTCATATAGAAAAATGCCTGTTGTTCTTGCCTTGTTGTAATTGTTGTAGCAATGCGGTCACCTGGTATCTAATTTCACCATGGTTTTAACTACGTATGTCTTAAATTAAAAGATAGATGAAATGGGTTGCGATTTCGAGTGTGTTTCAAATTCTTTTAAACTGTCTTCAGTAAATAGAAATCATACGCCCATGTTCTGAAAACGCAAAACGCTTAAAATTGGCGTTTTCAATAAATTTTATAAAAAAATAATTTGTGGAATATTTAATAAACAAAAATACATCATCTCCAAAATCGCAATCCCATTTAGAGCCCATTTGACAGCTTTATATACAATATATGCCAAATAAGCCCTTAACAAACATGTTATTCTTCACAAATAATTTTTAATGAAATACAAAATGAACAATATATGTAAAAGAAAAAGTTATTTATAATAACAAGAATATTGTTTAAGCAAAAAAAAAAATAAAAAATTATTAAACTGAGGTAAGTACATAAAATATTAAGCAACTAAATGTAGGCCTGTATATAAAAGTACATAAATGTATAATTTCGTAATTAGATATTACAATAAAGTAATTTTAATAACATAATTATTCGGAAAACAGTTTTATAAGATTAGATTTAAATTGTCGCGCGTTACTTAAGACTTGATAATTGTATGGAATAGAGTTCCATAGATATACAGCGGAAACAAAAAGGTGCCACTGAGACATTAGAGTTTTGTATGCCAGAGTTCTTATTCTTCTGCCTCTACAATTATGCGCAAAAGTTAGCTTGCAGAAAAGGTGATCAGGTTGCTGGGTATAAACAATTTTGTGCATAAAGACCAAAACTCAAAAGTTAATCCGTACAACAATTAAGAGAATATGGATACACCAGAGCGTCTTTTTATACCATATACATAGCGTATGATGCTATTATAGGCAACATTTAATTTCCTTTTACTAACAGTATCACACCTAGCGAAAAGCTCACATCTGTAAAGTAAAATAGGTATTAGATAAGTTTTGGCCAGGAGCACTCTAATCTTAAGAGGTGTGCAGTACTGGGTAGGCCAAATTGTTCTTAACATACCGAAAGTACGACCGCAACCATGATTTATGTGATTGGCCCAGGTAAGTGTATTGTTGAAAATTATATCCAGATTCTTAGCCGATTTCACGACCTCAATATTTTGATTATTAATTGTAAAATAGGGTATAATATTGAAATTTGTGAATCGTTTTTAAATAACTATGCATTTAGATTTATTCGGATTTATGCTTAGGCCATTAGCTAAAGCCCACTCATTAATACGAATCAATTCTTGATTTATGGACGAAATGCACTGGTCAACCATTTCATAGTTACAACTGGTATAAAGTTGGACATCATCCGCATACATTCTAACCTTGCATTCAATTAATATGCTTGGGAGATCATTAGAGTACAATGAAAACAAAAGTGGACCAACTATTGAGCCTTGTGGAACTCCTCTTTTCACAGGAAGAATTTTAGAGTTTTTGGCTTGTGTAGCTACATATTGGTAGCTTTTAAAAGGTACGTCGATAATAATTTAATGGCAGTGGAAGAAAAATTAAAGAATTTGCTTAGTTTATAACAAAGGATATTGTGATCGACTGTGTCGAAAGCCTTTGAATGGTCTAAGAGTATCAAAAAAGCAATTTTACCATAGTCGACTTCCCTTCGAATTTCCTCAGTGACATCTACTAACGCTGACAAGCAACTATGTTCCTTTCTAAAACCTGATTGTCTATCGGTTTGAAGTGTCAAGAAAACTGGTGATTTGGTTGTGCATAATTCTTTCGAAGGCTTTAGATAAGAAAGGCAGGATATCTATCGGTCTGTATTCAGAACCATTTTTCGGAATAGGAACTGCAGGAAGAGCTATAGTAAGATAAGTGAGAGCAAGCCCAACTTCTAGTGCTGTAAAAATTTCTGAAAATGTTATGAAATCTTCCGGGAAACCTGTATCGGCGAGTACGATTAGAAGATCTTTGCATCAAAATGGCCAATATTGTAGAGTGCCACGAAGAAATCAAAGAACAACCAAACCGATGAAATTATGTAGACTAAAACACTTGAAAATATGGTTGTATGGCTGCGTCATGGGTCGGTAATCTTTTATTTATAGAACATACAATGAAAAAGGAAGATTATCTCGACATTTTAAAACACGATGTAACTCTTAGTGTAGAGATATTAGTTCTAATAAGAAATTGAATTTTACAACAGGACTATGACTCCTAAGCATACTTCCGAAATTGTGAAAGACTGGTTGCTCAATCATTGTTCAAAAACTTATAAAACTAATCAATGAGTTTGATTTTGCTTAAGTTATATTCTCGCATATAGGTATAACAAAAAATATTTTGTTAAACAACATTAGGTGTTTACTTTATATTGACGCTCACAATATAAAAAGAAACAACACGTAAAAAGAGGATTGTGTGTATTTATGTAGATTATTCAATATACATACTCGTATGTATGTAAGTATATATTTTTAACTGTCCAGCAAGCCATGTGAGTCCGAAAAGAATCTTTTCTGACACCTTTTCCGGAGCGTTCATGCTCTTTATCAGCCCAAAAAAACAATCATTATTGCTCCGAAAACCTTCAGAAAAGAGGGTCATTACATTCAGAAAGAGCTCTTAGATAATGCCAGAAAAGAGTCTTTTATGAGGGTTTTTTGGGCTCAGAAAGACCTCTTACATCATATCAAAAAAGGGTCATTGCAATTTTAAATACAAACAATTTAGAGGTCGCATTTATCTTTTTTTATAATTGTTTTTATTTAAACAAAAAGGGAATTAATTCACAAATAAACTAATTTAGAAATGGAAACAAATTAAATAAATTGTATTTACAGTAAAAAAAAATAAAATGGAATTCATTTAAATAAAATATAAAAAAAAGTGGAAAAAATTAATTTTTTAAGCAAATATTTTTTTCGCTCCGAAAATGCTTTTTAGTTGGACTCTTTTCTGACTCCTTTTTCGGAGCGCTCCGAAAATGCTCTTTAGTTGGGCTCTTTTCTGACTCCTTTTTCGGAGCGCTCCTAGAATGGTATGCTGGGTGGTAAAAAACAATACATACTAAACTTTTTATATCGCGTTACATATTTATGTTTGTGTGTATATCTGTGTGTGTGATAAATACATACATACTTGTATTAACTATGGGATTCATTAGCAAATTTAACATTTATGATCTATTTATTACATGTTTACATATACATATGTGTGTGTATATATTAATCAAAAGTAAAACTCAGTTATAACGAATTTACTTTTGTTACAAACTAATGTCCTTTAAGCCGCAAAGTTTAAGCAAAAAAATATCTGAAAAATTAACATATAGGTTATTAAAAAAACAAACTTTTTGGTAGTTCGAAGAATATATTTTTACTAACTACTGCCTACACTTAAAAAATCAAATTACTACAAAATATACTCGTACATAAATGAAAACCCCAAAATTAAAGGTTTTTATGGTTTTCCTTGTGCAACAACAAAATATATTAAAGTACTTATTATGAACTTTTTCAATTGAGCTGCGAACAACGCAGTTCGTTATATCCTTTTCTTACTGTATTTACATCAAGCCATTACAAAATAAATTGTTTTGTTTATATACTCGGGTTTGGTTATTGCTGGCGAGGATTTTTATCAGCATTTTTATCTTTTATCACTTCGAAAACTCTTTTCGCAATTAGTTCATGGTTTAAAGATAACAAAAATTATTATATTAAAGAAATGGTCAGTTTATCGAAAATAAATTTTAATTTCATACATGGCGGAATTATTTAACTGATATAATATTTGTCTTATAATTCAATTAAGTTGATCATTCCGTTTTTAACACTAGAAATATTGGTCGTAGACCCAACAATTCTACATATTCTGGGTTCATATAAAATTCTAAGTCGATCTAGCCATGTTCGTCCGTCTGTTAAAGGTACGATAGAGCTTCGAAAAAAAAAACATAGAACAATGCAATTTTTACCAAACATTCTTTGTTCCACCGAAATATTTGGTATTGAAAATGTGTAAAATCGGTCCAGTAGGATACGAGTTATAGAGTAAAGGTTCAGACCACCTTGATATTTTTTGGAATTTTCTTCAAATATAATGCAGATAATCACCCCTATCGTGACTAAAAATTCCACATGAAATTTGTTCCCTTTTATTTGTTTAACATTGCATTTTAATAGGAAAAATGTGAAAAGGGAACAAATTTCATGGGGAATTTTTATTCACGATAGGGGTGAATATCATAAAATTTTGCACACTTTATTTTTATTATAGCAGGACAAGTCCTGTTGAAAAGGTAGGAATCGGAACACGTTTTCTCATAGCCCCCATACAAATGTCTTCCCGGAATATGGCTTTACGATACATAAATGTCTATAGAAAAGCAGTATCCATACAAAATTCTGTAAGTTTCATGCAAGGGAAATCTCAAAACAATATTTTATTTTCATCGGTTCATATATAAAGTCCACTTCTTAAAATCACCTAAATGCACATAAAAAAGTTGGAATTGAACAAAAATAGTCTATACATATGTATGTATGTATAAAACGTTATAGTCAATTTTATGACGGACGATCAGTTAATATTTGAACGTAGCCCCTATTTAAATTCCTCTTTCGGAAATCACATAAATGCGTATAAATCTCTTATGAAAATCATTATTATGTTGAAATTCAACAAAAATAATTCGCATGTACATACATATAAATCGTCGTACAGAATTTTATGACGATCGGCCCGAAATAGGTCATATATTCCTTATGAGGACTACTCCCAAAACTCATAAACATCCACATCGAACCGAAATTTAACAAAAATCTGTTATAAATATATAAACACAATTGGCTATAGCTCCCATACAAGCTGCAGTTTGGAAAATAATCAAAAAGTATACAGAGGTGACAATTTTGACGTTTCAAAAAGCCAAAATCAGTTTCCTAGTGCTTATTGGTACCTAATAAATTGTGTGTTAAAGTAACTCGCTTTACGTTACACGCTGCAAAAATATAATCGTTATTAAGATAAAATTCAACTAAAATAAAACTAAAATAAATGAAAATTACAGTACAATATTTTATGAAGTTCGCCTTATAAAAAGTGATTTGGTAGTGAGTATATAAGATTCGGCACAGCCGAATATACCTAAACTCTTACTTGTTTTTATTTAAATTTGCAGAATTGTAATAAAAAGTGGAAAAGTGAATTAATTTATTAATAAACCGATTGCATATACATATGTATGTACAAAACTTATTTGTGGTTATTTTTTGAAAAAAATTTTTCGTTTTGCTTTTTCTATAGAAGCAAAAGACGGAATTAATTCCATTTCCGAACGGAATTAAATTCTGTGACATGGCTGATAGTCAATGGGAATTATTTATTTTTAATTAAATTTATTGTTGATAATTTGAATTTTCAAATTGCGCACGACAAAAACAATATCAACAAATTTGTACTTTGGCCCTAAGATTAGAAGTGACGCATCACAATGCCACTAAAAAAGCTTTATTTCAGTGTTATTTAAAAGTTGGTTCTTAATGTATTTCACTTCAAAAGTTATGAAGGCTATCATTGTTTAGCGACATGTATGTACATAGTATTAGAGGGTGCGATGAGCGGTGTATGTTTGGAGGTACAAATATCTATTTGTGAAAACACTCCTAAAAGAATAAAAACATAGTATAAATCATGGTGAAATTAAATACTAGGTGACAGCATTGCTACAACAATTACAACAAGGCAAGAACAACAGGCATTTTTGTTTGTGTAAAAACTTTCGTCACTGTCAAAAACATCTTTTTTTATATAAACTTTGACTATTTGTAAATAACTTTTTGACATTTTCAATTTCACCATGAATAATCAGCTGGCGCTACGCTGTCACCTTGTATTTAAATTCACCTTGGTATAAATGTTTTTGAGCAGCCAGCAATAACTATAATACGATCCCAAACAAGAGAGTGTTTACAATATAATACAATTATATACTTGCATGCAAGGTGAATTTAAATACTAGGTGATAGCGTAGCGCCAGCTGATTATTCATGGTGAATTTGAAAATGTCAAAAAGTTATATAAAAAACAAACTTTTTGACAGTGACGAAAGTTTTTCATATAGAAAAATGCCTGTTGTTCTTGCCTTGTTGTAATTGTTGTAGCAATGCTGTCACCTGGTATTTAATTTCACCATGCTTGCATGTATGTATGTATGTATTTAAGGGAGTACATACACACATACCACTAAATGTGTGCGTATATTGAAAACCATTATAAATCTTTTTTAAAATTCTTTTTTAATTTTAAAATTATTATTCATGTTTTACCTTTTGTTTTTCGTTCAAAAAAGAATGATTATTTACTTTTTATTAAACATAAGGATTATTTTTTAAGGAACTAATGTATGGAGTTTATAAATAAAAATATTTACGATTTTTATATGTATGTGTGAAATTACAGGCTAAATACACTGGCCAACAAATTAGGCAAAAAATTTTGACTGGGGAAACGAAGTATGTTTTTTAGCTAATCTGGCTGCGCTGAATTCGAATCTGGCAAGAAAGTTGGGCTATCACGTCCAGTTCGTTTTTTATCGCATGCTGGCAATACTGTAAAATAGTTAATACTGACGCTACAATTTCACAGTTATTAATTTGACAAAAGCCTACATTCATTATAAATTTGTATAAAGGTAGAGTTTAAGCATGTCAGTGAGATCGTGTGTTACTAATCCGAGCTATTTTTGCTTTGTGTGTGGTGAATATCTGATTGGAAAAAAAGGATATGCAATATCAGAATCACTAAAATATGCATATCTACATTATTTTGGTTTTGCTGTCGGAAACTTGGACAAACCGTGGACACCGACAATGTTTTGCAATCGTTGCAGAACTATTTTATACAAGTGGTCAAATGGCGAGAAAATCTATTTAGATTTTTCAATTCCAGTACTTTGGAGAAAGTCAAGTAACCACCAAACTGATTGTTATTTCTGTTTAACAAAAGTTACTGGATTCAATATGAAAAATCGAAAAAGTATTACCTACCCTAATGTCCTATCAGTTTCCAAACCAGTTCAACGTCTATCAACTAATCCACTACCAGTCATTCCCGGTGCTACGAGCAGTGAGTCCGAAATATCTTTCGGCAGCAGTTGTAGTTTGTATGAGGCTGATAGTGAGCGCCATTTAGTGACTCAAGCTGAGCTGAGTGATCTAATTCGGGACTTGCATTTAACGAAGCAACCTTGCAACTGGGACGAAAGTAACAATCTATAGAAAAAGAGGTTTGGAATTGACTGCATATTTTGAAAAGAAAGGCTCTATTCTGTACTGCACTGATGTTAATGGTTTATTTCGAAAAATGAACCAGCCATATGACAAAACTGAATGGAGATTATTTATTGATGGCTCTAAGTACAGTTTAAAGGCACTTCTTTTACATAATGGCAATAAAAAACCATCCATACCAATTGCTCATGCCATTAATACGAAGGAAAATTATGAGTCAATGACTGAAATTTTGACATTACTTAAATACAATGATAATAAATGGAAGATCTGTGGTGATCTTAAGGTATGTGATTTAAATTTCTTTACATATGTAATATACCTATACATAGATGATCGTAAATAACAGTTTTTATTTTTAAATCTGTTTCAGGTCATTGGTTTGTTGACTGGTATGCAAGGAGGTTTCACAAAATATTGCTGTTTCCTGTGTCTATGGGATAGTCGCGCCACACTTCATCATTACCTCAGAACAGAGTGGCCAAAAAGGACTGAATATTCACCAGGAAAACAAAACATTTCAAATAAACCATTAATTGATCCAAATGATGTTCTTCTTCCACCGCTGCACATTAAATTGGGCATTTTTAAGAACTTTGTGAAGGCTCTGGACAAAGATGGTGCAGCATTTAAATATTTGTTAAAAGTTTTTCCTAAAATTTCATATGCTAAAATAAAAGAAGGGATATTTGTTGGCCCTCAGATCAGGAAGCTTATCAATGATCATAATTTTTCGCAGTGTTTATCGGAGATAGAATATACAGCCTGGGAGTCTTTTAAGTGCATCGTGAAAAGTTTTCTTGGAAACAATAAGAGTGAAAACTACAGACAAATTGTTGCTGAATTATTGAAAAGTTATCATGAATTGGGTGCACGAATTTCACTCAAAATACATTTTCTCCATTTGCATTTAGATTTTTTCCCACAAAACCTAGGTGCTGTTAGCGACGAACAAGGGGAACGCGCCCATCAAGATTTAATGAAAATTGAAAGAAACTATCAAGGATTTTGGGATAAAAGTATGCTGGGAGACTATTGTTGGACTCTAATACGTGAAACCGAACCAACGAAATACAAACGACAATCATATAACGCCATTCACTTTTGAAAACTCATTGATTTTTAAATAAACTAATAACTTTTTATGGAAAAATCTAATAAAAGATTTTTTTTATATCTCGAAAACCTGACGTGATAGAGAAAAACCATTTACAGATTCGAATTCAGCGCACCAAATTACACTGGGAAATGTATTTGGTTGCTCCAGTCAAAAACCTTGTTGGCTAGTGATATTAGATTATTAATTATGAAAGGCCAAGTCATGGCGACAAATCAAAGTGATTATATTATTGGTAAAGCTGATATCTCAAAATAAAATCGAAACAAGTAAGAGTTTATATTCTGATATACCCATCACCAAATCACCGATAATGGGACGAACGTCATAGAATATTATACTGTAATTTCTATTTATTTTAGGTTTATTTTGGTTGAATTTAATCTCAATAACGACATTTATAAGAATTTTATCCATATTCCAGTTATAATCAGGAATTTATGTTTGTCTCTTTATTTCAGAACTGAACTTTGTTTATACATATATTTTGCAACGTGTAACACAAAACGATTTACTTTAACACACAATAAAGTAGGTACCAAAAGCCCTAGAAAACTGATTTTAGCATTTTACAACGTTTAAATTGTCAGCCTTGTATACTATGTGGTTATTATCGTTAGTGGAACTTGTATGGGAGCTAAGGCCAATAATGGACCACAAAAGTCAAAATTATAATTTTATAACTGATCTGTGTAAAATTTCGATTCGATATTGATGTTTATGTAGGTTAATGAGTTTTCGGGCATAGTCTTCATAAGGGAGCAAATTATGAGCCAATTATTTGTGTTGAATTCCAACTTGCTAGTGATTGTTACAAAACATTGATGCACATTTTATTGATTTCCGGGAGTGGACTTTACGGTCAAATATCTACCGATCGTCATAAAATTGGGTTTACATATTTCTATATATGTATGGACTATTTTTTGTTGAATTTAAACTTGCTGCTGATGCAAATAAAAGATTTATGCGCATTTAAGTGATATCCGGGAGTGGACTTTATATGAACCCATTGCCATTAATATTATTACGCTGATCTATGTATGCATTTGAATTACTTTTGTCGAATTTGAACATAATAGTGATTTTTATAAGAGATTTTTGAGCATTTAAGTGATTTTCGGAAGTTGACTTTATATATGGGCTATGGTCAAATATGGACCGATGCAAACAAAATATCGTTTTGAGATTTCACTTTGCATGAAACTAATTTTTGCAGAACTTAGTATAGATAAGGCTTTTCTATAGACGTATACGTATATGTACCATAAAGTTATTTTCCGGGAAGAAAATTGTATGAGGACCGTGGACCGATTCCTAAAATTTTCAACTGGACTTGTCCTTCTATAATAGAAATAAAGTGTGCGAAATTTTATGATATTATCTGCATTATATTTGATGAAAATAGCAAAAAATATCTCAAAAATATCGAGCTAGTCTATAAATTGGATCCTACTTAACCGATTTTGTTTACTTTCAATGCCAAACATTACGGTGAATCAAAGAATGTTTGATACAAATTTTATTGTTGTATGTCTTTTTTTGAAGCTCTATCGTGCATTTAACAGACGGACGGACATGGCTGGAATCTTATAAGGACCCAGAATATATAGAATTTTTGTTTTACGTCCAATATTTCGATGTGTTTCAAACGGAGTCACAAATTAATATATGTACCCTCCATCTTTTTGGTGGTGGGTATAAAAATTATAAGCCTTATAGACATTATCGGAAATGTAGCAAAAATTGGATAATTCACAGATTTCGTGACATTGCGCTATCAAATACAATAAATATTAGTAATTTTAACTGTTTTACTACATTTACACAGAACATTTACATTTGCTGGCTACTCAATAAGTAAATATTAATATTTCCAAATTTAATGAGGATTTAATCGTTAAATACTAGTGTAGCTAGGTAGACAAATTATTATTAGATTTGTCTTATGTTTGAAGAATTTGATCACATATTTAAAATTAATCGAATTATTCGAATAATTAATTTTTTTTTTAATAAAGTAAAATATAAATATGATTTATCTTATAATTTATAATATGAATTATCATTATATCAATGCCTTGTAATGTTAAGACTGGTTCAATTAAAAACCAGTGAGTATATTGAAACCAAAACTGACCATTAATATTTATTATGGTTTCTTGTAAATTATATGTATTTCGTTGTATATAAGTTTTAGTAATATCCAAAAAGGGTTTCCAAAAGTTTCTTACTGCATGTGACATTTAATTCATCCCATATTATGTAATATATATAATTTTTTTGTGTGCAATCACTTTCAAAGCACTTTTTTTGAAGCACTAAAATATCTGTTTTGAAATACATTTCAAACACAATCAGTATTTTACATTTACACAGTTGTATAAGGAACTATCAGCCTCTCATCTTTATAGTAAAAATTCTTAATATAATTTCATATTGCTTTTCACTAGACGAATTTTTAGACTCCTGAAATTCAAAAATGTCATCATCCAAAATTTTTTTAATAATATATATAATATAATAATTTAAATAAATTAAAACGTAATATTGTTAAATTACGACATCTTTAATTAAAAAATGATTTAACATTTTTAACAGAAGCGATAAATTAATATATTTATTCGTTTTATTCGAATATTCTTCATATAATTAATCAAATTATTCGTTATTCGAAAATGTACATTTTGAAATTCGTTGTAAGAAATTATTTGATCCTTCGAATGGATACTCTGTTAAATACGTAATGTATAAGGTTCTCCGAAAACATATTCTAACTACTTTTAGTTCGAAATAGATTTCTAGTTGCATTTTAAAAATTTCTACTTTGAAGTTAACTCTCTATGTAATCAATTTTGTTGTTAATCCCACCACCAAAAAGATGGGGGTATATTACGTTTGTCATTCGAAATAATGGTCTTAGAACGAAAAACCCTATATATTCTGGGTCCTTACAAGATTCTAAGACGATTTAGCCATGTCCGTCCGTCTGTCCGTCTGTTGTTGGCACGATGGAGCTTCGAAAAAAATACATAGAACAATAACATTTTTACCAAACATTCTTTGATCCACCGAAAAGTTTGGTATTGCAAATGGGCAAAATCGGTCCAGTAGGATCTGAGTAATAGATCAAAGTTTCAGACTACCTCGATATTTTTCAGATATTTTTTGCTGTTTTCTTCAAATATAATGCAGATAATATCATGAAATTTTGCACACTTTATCTATATATCGTCACCTAAAATGCCCAAAAACGTAACCCTCATTATCATAATTTTACAGGAGAAGCAAAAAACGTTATAAAATGAAAACTGTTTAATTGAAAATCGCGATATGTACATATCGTCACCTAAAGGTTGTCGTCTATCTTAAGACAAAATTGTATACACATCTTACTGAAGGCGAGGTAAAAAGAAAAATTTTATGTGCAAAAGCTTCTTATTTCTTTCGACCACTCCTACTTTTTTAAATTGTGTAATTGATTCTACTCGGATTTGAACATGTTTACTTCAAACCGAATACACATGTTACTCTAGGTGAGGTAAAAATAAAGATTCAAAGGCCAGACCGCTGGACCGATCTTAGTAAAAATTTGACGGAAAATAACTAAGACTCCGGCATGACTAAGAATACTTCTTTAGACCACTTACTTTTTTCAAAATGAGAAAAATCAATAAAATTACTCAAAATGAATTGAATATTTGTGTAATGTCTTTCTTTTAAATTTATTTTAATTAGTAGCGTAGCAACGCGCGCAGGGTAAAGCTAGTTTTCATTATAGAAGGGCAAGTCCTGTTAAAAATGGTAGGAATCGGTTCACGATTTCTTATAGTCCTCATACAAATTTGTTCCCGGAATGTGGCTTTATGGTACATAAATGTCTATAGAAAACCCGTATCTAAACAAAATTCTGCAATAATAAGTTTCATGCAAAGTGAAATCTTAAAACAATATTTTGTTTGCAAAGACCACTTCCGAAAATCACTTCAATGAACATAAATCATTTCTAAAAACTACTATCAAGTTTAAATTCGACAAGCATAAGCAAAATATACATTTAAATTGTCGTATCAAATTTCATGATGATCGGTCCATATTTGACCGTAGTTCAATATAATTCCACTTTCGAAAATCACTTAAATGCTCATAATCCCTTACAAAAACCACTATCAAATTTAAATCCAACACAAATAGTCCAGAAATATATAAAAATCATCCATCTTAATATGATGATGATCGGCCCATATTTGACCGTCGCTTCCATATAAAGTCCAGTTCCGAAAATCACTTAAATAGGCATAAATCCCTTATAAAAACCACTATGAAGTCGAAATTCTACACAAGTAGTCCCAATATGCATTTAAATCGTCTTAGTATATTTCATAATAATCGGTCCATATTTGACCATAGCCCCAATATAAAGTCCACTTCCTGAAATCACTAAAATTCACATAAATCTCTTATTAAAATGACTATCAAGTTGAAATTCGACAAGCACAATCAGAATATATATTTAAATTGTCGTACCAAATTTCATGATGATCGGTATATGTTTTACCATAGCCCCCATGTAAAGTCTACTTCCGGAAATCACTTAAGTGCGCATAAATCTCTTATAAATCTCCATAATAGGTGATTTAGTGGTGGGTATATAACATTCGGCACAGCCTAAACTCTTACTTGTTTTTAATTTAACTCGACAGTTGAAAGAACAATCTCTGACATTTACTATTTAAAGATAATTTCATTTAAAAGTTTGTCTACCATTCGGAAGGTCAAATTTTCTATGACTCTATGCAGCATTGCTACCGGTATTCCACGAATTAAGACTCTTTAAATCATTGCCTACCAGTATAACGTAAATAATGACTTTTAAATTCACATAACCTCAAAGAAACAAATTCAGAGGTATGATATCACACGTTCTAGGTGTCCAGGTGACAGGTCTGGAAAGCGAAAGGTCCGGCTGCTCAATAAAATGACTTTCGAATTTCTCATAGAATGTTGATTTTTGTAATACAACTGAATAATTTGGAGACGTTGTTGCGGTGTGAGCGTTTGCATGATAAATTTCCAAACAATACTGAATAAAATAAGATAAGAGTATGACACCAGTCATGCGTGATTTTGCGGAACACACTATATGTATTTTGATAATTTAATTGTAGCTTGTATGATTATAGTGACATTTTGTTACTTTGGTTTCCTTAAAGTCTGGTAGTAGTTATTGGCCAAAATTCACGACCTTATTCGTTATTGAATATTTAGTGTTATCTTTGTATACACAACAGATTGATTCAGCAGTTAATAAAAATAAACTGATGAGCAGTCTGTTGAATTTTTAATGATTAGATATAAAAAAACATATAACATACAATCTGGTTTTTTTTATGCATACTAATAAATCGATCTAAAATTAAGTTAAGATCATTTTGTAAAAAGTAAATAAAAGCTAAAGAGCTTCAACAGAAAATATAAACCTAGCTTAGTAAGCTCTTAAGCAGTCAGTTGACCTCAGTGTCTGGTTAGATCACGGAATGATATTGAATGAGAATTTGCCTATAGGTATTGTTTAATATAATTATTACACTCTGATTTGGTAGGAAGTTGTTTGGGTATGTTATATAGTATGTATATACTTACATAAATTCAATGAAATTTATCTGTTAACAACCTGTGAGGCATCGGTTGTTGGTTGAACACTACTCTTTATAAATTTAAATTAAAAAAAAAAAAAAAAAAAAAAAAACACTTTGGAAATTTTTTGTTAAATTAACATATAGGCTTTGAAATTTAAATTAAATTGCAAACATTTTTTTTTGGGAAAAATTTAAAATTTTATTGTGGTGTGAAAATTTATTCGAATCGGTTGTGTCAAGTTTAAATTTTTTTTTCATTTTTATTGTGCTCAACCAACGGGAAATTGAATTACTATTACAATTAAAAGGAATTTACTATTGAGGAAAAAGGAGGAAAAAGATTATCATTTGGTAAGGAAATTTGGAATCGAGATAGCTATTTCTTTGGTTATTTAGCAACTTTTAATTTTTTTTGTTTAAAGAACTCATCATTGGTTTTGGTTTGAGATCCCTGTGTGCCATTTGGAAACAGGGACAACTGAACTTAAAATTTCTTTTGAAGCAAGATTTCCAAATTTTAAAGAAGAAAATTGGAAAAAAAAAATAAAACTAAGATTTTATATATATCCCTCAAGAATTCGAATCATCACAGCATATACATACATAAAACCGGACTTACAAATACCAAATATAACTTTTAATGGATCAAGATTCTCAGTGTAACTGTGGAATTCTTGAATCCTTGCTGTTATTGCAAATCTCCCTGATACTACAATTTTATTAATTTTCAATATATCTAATCATTCATTTAGTACTTATTATAAAATTTTAACTTACATGAAAATGAGAAATTTCGTGCAGTGCGGACGTGTTTTTTCCTCGCTCCGTATAAAATCATTTTTTAAATACAAAAAGTATATAAAAAGCATATAAAAATATTGCGAAAAGACGCTAAAAAAAATAAACAAAATTAAAATAAATCAGCTATCATTATCCGCTGTTAATGATGCTACATACTAAATAATAATCAAAAGTTTAAAATATAAATAAGCATAGAAAATATAAAAATGCCCATTGAGCGCTCTCCCCCGCCGGAGAGGTGCCGCTCCCCTAACAATAAAAAAAGTGATAAACATCTGTCTCAGTCGAACCTTACTACAGTAAATAGCTTATGTGTTATAAGTGCGAATGGTCAAGCACCATCAATAAGCTCAAACTCTCTTCCCGCTCAAAATACTTATGCATCTGCATCAGATTACAATCAGAATGATCACCACAAATATCCTAGTCTCACTGCGCAATCGCAATTGAAACCCCTCTCTTGGAGCTCTCAATGTACTACTCCAACAACTGATACTCAAATAACTGCAACTACATTCCAATTTATTTCAACAACCCCCACACTTACAACTAATAGCACAACTCCTTACTCTTTGGTTACTACTCTCGCACCAACAACTACAACTACCACAACATCGTACTCAGCAATAACAACTCTAGCTTTAGCAACAACAACAGTAACATCAACAGCCTTCTCATACTTACCAATAATGACAACAAGTAAGTTACATGAAATTCATACTCCCTTAAATAAAGAGAAATTAAAAAACAGTAACATATCAAAGAGGCCTCGTAACTCACCCACAAAACTTATTGAAAACACAAACAGCAATAAAAAAGTTAAAACTAAAGAGCAGCCACAAAAAACACTAAAATCTTACTGGTTAAGCCAACCTTCAACCCCAAATAGGTTTGAAATATTATCTATTGATGATAATGAAAATAAAGAAGACCAAATCCAAAATGATGGTGTTCCCCACAAACAACCAGAAAAAAATAAACCTACAAAGCCCCCACCAATATATGTTCAAAACGTGCAATTCATAGATAACCTCAATAATGCTTTAAACTCCTTACCAAATTGTCATTACGAAATACGTGTTCTTAAAGAAAATGAAATAAAAATTCAACCTTTAGAATCTATTCACTACACCCAAATAGTAAACCTATTAAGAGCTAAAAACACCCAATACTACACTTATAAACCTAAAGAACAAAAAGGTTTCAAGGTTTTCTTGCGTAATATGCATTATTCAACCGACAAAGAGGAAATAAAAAAAGAACTATGTGAACTAGGACACGAAGTAACACATATCCAAAATATCCTACAAACTGGTACAAAAAAACCACTATCTCTGTTTTCTATTGAACTTAAATCAAGTCAAAATAATAAGGAAATATATTCTTTAACCCACCTTTTACACTGTAAAATTAGTTTTGAACCTCCACGTTCAAAAAGAACTTTACCTCAATGTACAAACTGCCAAAAATATGGCCACACCAAAAACTTTTGCAACAAAATCCCCGTTTGCGTTAAATGTGCTGGAGATCACAAAACTATGCTTTGCCCAATCAAACAGAAAAGCGAACATATTAAATGCGCGTTATGCGGTGAAAACCATACCGCAAATTATAAAGGATGTATGGTATACAAATCCCTCAAAATTAAGCAATTTCCACCACTAAGAAACAAAGAAAAAATAACCGTCCAAGAACACCAAACACAACAAGCTGATAATTCTCGAAACGTACCTACAACAAACAGTAGAATAAATCCAACAGTGACTTACGCTCAAGCAACAGCACAGAGTCAAAACCCTAATACTGAGGAAATGTCCATTATTAGTAATTCTTTATTCAGTTCCACTACACCGCAAATAAGTAATGATATGCAAGACCTTAAAGATATGATGAAGCAACTGATTTCTCAAGTATCTAACATGATGAACATTATCACAGTACTTCTAACTAAGCTCGATGGACAGACTAAGTAAACTTAATATAGTACAATGGAACGCGAACGGGCTTATCCAACACACACTCGAACTAAAATTATTTTTAAATCGCTCTTCAGTAGACGTGCTACTTGTCTCTGAAACCCACTTCACACAAAAAAGCTTTATAGCCATACCAAACTACTCAATCTTTTATACAAATCATCCTGACAACACAGCGCATGGGGGTACAGCAATAATAATACGAAAATCCATTAAATGTACTGAATTACAGAATTTTAGAAAAGATTATATTCAAGCTACTTCCATTTTAATAGAAGATATACACGGTCCATTTGTATTATCTGCAGTCTACTGCCCGCCGAAATATAATAACACAAAAATTGAATATCTTGAACTCCTTAAATCTCTTGGGAATCGGTTTATAGTGGGTGGTGATTTTAACTCCAAAAATACAGTTTGGGGATCTCGATTAACACTATCGAAAGGAAAAAATTTACTAGAGGCAATAAATGAATTCAAATGCAAATTTATAAGTACTGGAGAGCCTACTTACTGGCCTACAAACATTCACAAAAAACCAGATCTCTTAGACTTTTTTATTACCAAGAATATAAGACATGACTATCTAAATATAAAATCATGCTTTGAATTATCTTCTGACCACTCTCCAGTGGTACTTATATACCAAACCGATGTACTTCTATCCAATCAAAATAAATTTATATACAACAAGAAAACCGACTGGGATTGTTTCAGGGAAATCTTAGAGACAAAACTCGAGACAAATATATCGCTAAAAACCGAAGAAGAATTGGATAATTCTATAACTTTTTTCAATGATACGCTTATAAACGCGGTTAGTGATTCTACTCCAACCAGAACACACACAGTAGATAAATTCAGTATCCCACCTCACATCCAAGAGAAAATAAAAGCCAAACGAAGATTAAGAAAAAGATGGCAAACTACAAGGTCAATTCAGGACAAAACCCACCTTAATAGGCTCACAAAAGATCTCAAAAACTTGCTAAAGAAGGACAAAGAAGATAAACTACAAAGATATCTTACTAACCTTGGCTCATCAGCTACAACAAATTACTCGCTCTGGAAAGCAACCAAAAAAATAAATAATGGAATTTTACATCAGCCGCCGATCCAAAAACCTGATCTCACATGGGCCCGCACAAATGAAGAAAAAGCTAATGTTCTTGCAGATCATTTTTCTAAAACCTTTACAAATCCAATGGACGAAAAGGATATAACTCTTCAAAGTTTTCCAAACAGCTCTTCCAACTCTCATATCAGAAGAATTTCAATTAATGAAATTAAAAAAATTATAAAAACAACAAAAGATAATAAATCTCCTGGTTATGATCAGATCACCGGAAAACTACTAAAAGAATTGCCGAATAAGGCCCTAGTCTATTTAAGAAATTTATTTAATTCAGTTATAGATATTAAATATTTCCCAAAAGTATGGAAAGTCGCTGAGATAATCGCTATTCCTAAACCAAACAAAGATGCCTCAAAAACAACATCTTACAGGCCAATTAGCCTTCTGCCACTGCTGTCAAAGATCTTCGAAAAACTCTTCTATGAACGTATTGAACCAATTCTTCTAGAAAGACAACTCATCCCCAAACACCAATTTGGATTTAGGCGAAAGTTCTCTACTATACAACAAATTCATAGAGTAACAAATAAAATATCGTCTGATATTGACAAAAAAAACTTTTGCGTTGCAACATACCTCGACGTTGCAAAGGCGTTTGATAGCGTATGGCACAAAGGTCTTCTTCATAAACTAAAAAATCAATTGCCAAAAGAATTCTTCTTAATACTACAAAACTACCTACAAAATCGAAGATTCTATGTTAAATATAAAGACGAGTATTCAAAAATACTTTCTATAAAAGCTGGAGTACCTCAAGGTAGTGTCCTCGGACCAATGCTTTACCTCCTGTTTACATCAGATATTCCAACTCCTACAACAAATAACAATATGATAGCAACATTTGCTGACGACACTGTTCTACTATCATCACACGCAAACATCAAATGGGCTATGCAAAACTTACAACAACTGCTCAATAATACAATGAATTGGTTCCGTAGTTGGGGAATTCAAGTAAACAGTGATAAAACAATTCAAGTAATCTACACTAATAGAAAGATAACAAACTTTCAACCTATTCAAATAAATACTCTACCAATTCTTATGGATACAAAGGCGAAGTATCTTGGCATTATAATTGACTCAAAACTTAACTGGAAAGATCACATCACTCAAAAGAAAAAAGAAATAAACAACAGGTTTAGACAATTATTTTGGCTGTTAGGGAGAGAATCTAAACTAACAACTCAAAGCAAACTACTTATATACAACACAATTATAGCGCCAATTTGGAAGTACGGGGTAGAAATATGGGGTACAGCTAGCACAACAAACTTAAAAATTATTCAACGAGTTCAATCTAAAATATTGCGAACTATTGTCAACGCAGAATGGTATATTAGAGATGAGGACATACATCGAGATCTAAACGTCAAAACAATAAAAGAAATTATCCGTATCAGCAGCATTAAACATACAAATCGTTTAACACAACATTCCAACATGGAACTCAGACAGTTGCCGGCAAACGAAATCCTGGCACCTAGAAGACTTAAACGGTATACACCTTCAGATCTAGCTGAGCGATACTAAAAAAATTTATATATTACTTATCATTCAATAATTCGATTTAAGTTATCTTAGGTACTGATTTAAGATAATTATCATCCCACCTCTGTAAATTGAATTACTTATTGTCATCTTGTTGACAGGTGTAATAATAAAGGGAAGTTAAAAAAAAAAAAAAAAAAAAAAAACTTACATTTTATTTTACAATTTTCTTTTAAATTCCTAATTTTGCATACAGAATCTGTTATTTCTTTCCTAATACATATTTTTGTTTAATACAAAATTAGGATTTAATTTATTTATTAATCTACGTCAATATATATTAGTTTACATTACAGAATGACATAAAATAATATCACAAATAAAATACTCTGACATACATTCATACATAGGTATATAATACTATAACATTCATTCAAATAATTTAACATACAATCTATAACAATTGAGTGAAAATTTAATTACATTTAAAAATAACAAACGTTGAAAGAAAAGAAAACTCAAGTTCCATCGACATCAGGCCTGAAGTCTACGTGGGAAAAATTGTGGTGAGTTAAACGTAATTTTATTTATATAATTTATTTTCACTCAAAATTAACATTTATAAATTCAAATAAATACATAATATAGATACATAAATATAATATAATTTTTACATAATAAATATAACCAATACAATAGAATAAAATGTTAACAACATAAACGAAAATTTATCAAAAACCAGTTACATTTGAATTTTAAAAGAATAAATATAAATTTTATCAATTTTATTTGGTTATGTTGTTAACATGGCATATGAATTTAGATTTTTATTTTTAATTTTTTTTTTTATTATTTTTTTTTTGCTGTCGTTACTTTATTCTTCATTAATTTTAAAATTGTTAATTTAAATTTTTTTTTTATTTAGTTAAAATAACTATATTTTTCTTTTGTTTAAATAATAAAATTATGGTTGTTAATAGCAAGATGATTTGTTAGAATTTTAATTATAATCTCTCGAAAGGTTAAGTCATTTGATAGATAGATATACTTTGGGCTATCTAAATATTATTATATACTACGATAGAATGGTTAGGGTGGGTATTGAATATCGAAGGGGAAACTACACCTATCCCTCTTCAATTTGGTTTCTCTCAAATTATTATTTTTTTTTTTGCTTGTTTTCCTTTATATCTTTATTTCTATTACATTTTTTTTTAAGTCGGTTTTCAAATGAAGCTACCTAATTTTTTTTTATATAGTGTGGTGAACCGTAAACTAACATGATAGGGGAAAGAACCACCCCATTTTCCTTGAGCACGGCCGGTATATATATAGGTAGCAGCCCCATGAATGTTAGACCGATACGGTTAGGTTCGTTACATATATTATAAAATGGCGCCCAACGTGGGGCATCAGCAAGTATATTTTAACAAGCAATTGTTTATATTTTATTCTCATAGCTACACCATAACTTATGCTGATGCTTTCAAAAATAATATCTTAATTTTCCGTGATATCGACTACTTTTTATCTATTTTTATTTTTATTTATTTGTCTAGGTAATTATTTCTGGATTTGTTATTTTCTTTGTTTTTGGGAAATTTTCTACCGAATGATTACTGAGATAATTCTTTTAAAGTGTCCAAATTTTGTTGAGATTTTTAATTTTGTATAATTTCAGAATTTTACTCGCAGAATCTGATATTTTCATTAGACTATTATGATTTATTTTTAGTTTCAAAATTTTCGCTTTGGATTGATGTGTAATTGAGATTTTTGATATTGGGTTAATTCTGACTTCATACTCTTACATTAGATTCATTGCATTTCCTTTCTAGAATTGAGATTTTTAGTTATTCTATACTTGATTACTATACTCATTCGTAATTACTATTTTTTTTTTGTTATTATTTTTATTTGAGAGCTTAGTCATTTTTTTTTTTTATTATATTTGTATTATCTATTAAAACCTTAACTGAGTAGAGAGATTTTGAATTATACGAGTTTTTATTAACTTTAATTATTTTATTTTAATATGCCAATTACTAGAAGTCGTGACAATTTGTTGAACATAGAAGAACCAACAAATTGTAGTTTTACTATTCCAGTTGAGGAATCTAATACTCCTCTAGCTATAACTCAGACAAGAACAAGAGGTAGACAACCTCGATCAGATAATACCGGAAGTACTGCTAATACTACAAATAATAATGTACAATCAGAAATTACACAGATAGTTGCAAATTCTATGATTTCTCTTCGTGGTGAGATGACGGAATTCATTAGGAACGAACTTAGGTCTACGATGCAGGGAATAAATTTAGGTGATAATACAAATTCGCCTAATAATCAACCAAGGGAACATAATTCCCCGAATTCTTCTCCACGAACGAATTCTTCGCAGGAACCATTTGTAGGTGAGAAAGTTTCCAATATAGTTCGCAACTGGCGAGTTAAATTTTCGGGATGCGACAATCAAATGAACGTGGACGAATTTATTTATCGGATTAATGTACTAACTACCAACAACTTAAGCGGTGATTTTAACTTATTATGTAAACATGCCCATAGTTTATTTGACGGCAAGGCCTTAGATTGGTATTGGCGTTATCATCGACGTGATAACGAATTGGACTGGTTTACTTTGACGAGGGCTTTGTGTGACCAATACAAAGGCAACTATAATGATTATGACATAATGGAAGACATACATCGACGAAAGCAACGATCGGATGAAAACTTTGATGATTTTTATGATTCCGTTTCGGTCATGACTGACAAATTAAAATACCCTATTTCAGACGAAAATTTATGTGCAATATTGATTAGGAACCTTAGGAATGAGATAAGGCATGAACTAATTCACTTTGATATTTCAACCGTGGCAAAACTTCGCTGTGAAGTAAAACGTCATGAAAAATTTGTAAAGGACATTCAGGCCCATGATTCTCGAAGACATATGAAAGGACGTGTTTCAGAAATTGTTGTTCCAAATTCCGAATCAAACATTTCAAACATTTTAGAAACGGTTTCTGAAATATGTGCGGTTCAAAGTGACATTAGATGTTGGAACTGCGATAAAATTGGACATACCTACTTTGACTGCCTAGACACACGGCGTATATTTTGTTACGGATGTGGTGCAAAGGAAACTTACCGACCTTCTTGTCCGAAATGCTCCGTTGCAAGACAGGGAAACGGACAGAAGGATGTCCGTCGGAATTGATGCGGACATCCGAAACTTTGGAACTTAACACTACTCCGGACAACAGCAAAAATAGACATCCTTTAATGAGACCTTTTCATATTCGGCTAATTGATTACCAAAAGGCTCGTGATAGAATATTTGGTGAGGTTGGTAATTCTTCAAAACCAAAACGTTCCACAATTCGAATACGAGATTACTACCGGAAATTAAAATCATTTAGATCAATTGTTATCTCTCCTATTATCTCACCAGATGATGATAGTAGACCATTTGTGAATTTAAAGGTAGGTGCCACTAAATATTTAGCATTGTTAGATAGTGGGGCGAATAGAAGTGTGATAGGTGGTGATTTGGCTTTAGAAGTTCAGAAAATGAAAAACTTTAAGAAATGCAATGGTAATGTTAAGACTGCAGATGGACAGAGACAAATTATTACAGGATCTATAACTTTGACTCTGACATTTCAGAAACAGACAAAACAATTTAACTTTTTATTAGTACCTACAATTAAACAAAATATAATATGTGGTTTCGATTTTTGGACAGAATTTGGGTTAAAAATATCAGTTCCAGAAGTTAGTGAAATAGAACACATTGAATATGACCCCGACAAACTTATTTTGACACCAATACAAAGACAACAACTAGATAAAGTAGTTGCTGCTTTTCCCAATTCTGAGACGGAAGGTTTAGGGTGCACAACTTTATTAGAGCATTACATCGATACGGGTGATGCAAAACCTATTAAACAAAGGTATTACCCCATATCTCCAGCTGTGGAGAAGCAACTTTGTATAGAATTAGACCGAATGATTTCTCTTGGTGTAATCGAGGAAGCTCCAAGTTCTCCCTGGTCTTCTCCTACTGTAGTTGTGAAAAAGCCTGGGAAAATACGGATGTGTGTGGATAGTAGAAAACTTAACTCCGTAACGGTAAAGGACGCCTACCCAATACCGAACATCGACGGACTTTTATCGAGACTTCATTCAGTTTATTGTATATCAAAAATAGATTTAAAAGATGCCTTTTGGCAAATTAAACTGGAGGAAAGCTCAAAACCGAAGACAGCTTTCACAGTCCCAAATCGGCCATTGTACCAGTTTACAAGAATGCCGTTTGGACTGTGTAATGCACCGCAGACATTGTGCAGACTAATGGACATGGTTGTTCCGTATAAATTGAAGTCTCATGTTTTCGTGTATCTTGACGACCTTTTAATTGTTTCAGCAAACTTCGACGAACATTTGATACATCTGATGGAGGTGACTACACAATTGAGAAAGGCAGGGTTAACTATAATTGTAAACAAAAGCAGCTTTGCTCTTAATAAAGTTAAATATCTTGGTTACATTGTAGGAAATGGAACATTACAAGTGGACAATGACAAGGTTAGAGCCATACAAGAATTTCCAGTACCACAATCTATTCGACATTTAAGACGATTCTTGGGAATGACCGGATGGTACCGACGTTTCATACAAGATTATTCTACATTGACGTTCCCACTGACAGAGTTATTAACAAGGAAAAAGATTTTCAAATGGAATGAGGAAGCCGAAGTGGCTTTCAATGAATTAAAATCCAAACTGACAACTGCACCATTACTTACACATCCTGATTATGAGAAACCATTTATTTTGCAATGCGATGCTAGCACTTATGGCATAGGTGCAGTATTGGCGCAAAAAGACGACTATGGCAATGAAAGACCTATTGCATATATATCCCAGAAGTTAAATAAGGCTCAACGTAATTACACAATTACCGAACTTGAGTGTCTCGCTGTGGTGATAGCAATAAAAAAATTTAGACCATATATAGAAGGACAAGAGTTCAAAGTTGTTACCGACCACGCAAGCCTTAAGTGGTTAATGAAACAGAAGGATCTGTCGGGTAGGTTGGCTAGATGGTCTTTAAAGCTTCAAGGATTTCATTTTTCCATCGAACATAGAAGAGGAAAGGATAATATAGTGCCCGACACTCTTTCACGTGCTCATGAGGGAGATACTTTTGTAGATTCTTTAGAAATAGACACTTTACCTTCTATTAATTTGGAAT
The DNA here is from genome assembly GCA_916048285.2 of Bellardia pandia. NCBI lineage: Eukaryota > Metazoa > Arthropoda > Insecta > Diptera > Calliphoridae > Bellardia > Bellardia pandia. Next base: position 80,151,361 of record OU696530.1, on the reverse strand, counting down.
CTGAAGTTTTTGAAAGTCCCGAATATGTAAAATTACGCGAGGATTTCTCTTCGTCGGATTTGCCAGATTTTAGAGTCATCGATAAATATATTTACAAAAGGGTATTATTTTCTTCAGGCGATCTTGATGAATCAGACTCTTGGAAACTGTTTGTACCAAGTGATCTACGTCATGATGTTATATACTGCGCTCATGATACACCTAATTCCGCACATGGAGGTATTGCCAAAACTTTGGAAAGAATAAGAAGGTATTTTTATTGGCCGGGACTGGTGAAAGACGTCAAAACTTATATATTAAATTGTGATTTGTGTAAGACATCCAAAACTCCGACCATGTCATTAAGACCACCAATGGGCGAAATGGTAATAACAGAGAGGCCATTCCAACGTTTATATGTTGATTTAATTGGACCCTTGCCCAGGACTAAAACTGGACACATAGGCATATTTATAGTTTTAGACCACTTTTCTAAATTCACGTTTTTAAAACCTTTGAAAAAATTCGTTTCTAAACAAATAATTGAGTTTTTACGAACGGAAATTTTTTGTTGCTACGGTGTGCCTGAGATCATTGTTTCAGACAACGGTTCTCAGTTCAAGAGTAAGGAATTTGAAACATTTTTGAAGAAAAACGGCATTGAACACATTTTGACTGCTGTATATAGTCCACAATCAAATGCAAGCGAACGGGTAAACCGTACAATTAACGAAGCTTTAAGAAGTTATGTTAGGGACGATCAGCGCTTGTGGGATAAATATTTGGCAAGTATTAACTGTTCATTGCGTAATAGCATACATCAATCAATAGGAAGGACTCCGTACCAAATAGTTTTTGGGCAAAACATGTTTACTAACGGAAAGGATTATGAAATTTTACGTAAACTTGGAATTTTGGCAGAGTCTGATTGTTTTGTTGAACGGCAAGACGAATTTTGTTTAATTCGTGACAAAATTAAGGAGTACATGCGTAAGGCATATGATAAAAATTCTCGTACATACAATTTAAGATCGCGAACAAAAGAATTTACAGTAGGACAGAAAGTGTATAGACGGACATTCAATCAAAGTTCTAAGGCTGAATATTATAATGCTAAATTGGCTCCGGTGGGAACCAAAGCAACAGTTTTGCGCAGAATTGGTCAGGTTTACTATGAGCTACAGGATATTGACTCGGGAAACAGAGGAACTTATCACGCAAAAGATATTTGGTGTTGAATAATTTTTTTTTTTTTTTTTGCCTTTTTCAGATTCAGTTTGTGAGAGTATATCGCACAAACTTTATCTGTTTTGTGAGGCATCGGTTGTTGGTTGAACACTACTCTTTATAAATTTAAATTAAAAAAAAAAAAAAAAAACACTTTGGAAATTTTTTGTTAAATTAACATATAGGCTTTGAAATTTAAATTAAATTGCAAACATTTTTTTTTGGGAAAAATTTAAAATTTTATTGTGGTGTGAAAATTTATTCGAATCGGTTGTGTCAAGTTTAAATTTTTTTTTCATTTTTATTGTGCTCAACCAACGGGAAATTGAATTACTATTACAATTAAAAGGAATTTACTATTGAGGAAAAAGGAGGAAAAAGATTATCATTTGGTAAGGAAATTTGGAATCGAGATAGCTATTTCTTTGGTTATTTAGCAACTTTTAATTTTTTTTGTTTAAAGAACTCATCATTGGTTTTGGTTTGAGATCCCTGTGTGCCATTTGGAAACAGGGACAACTGAACTTAAAATTTCTTTTGAAGCAAGATTTCCAAATTTTAAAGAAGAAAATTGGAAAAAAAAATAAAACTAAGATTTTATATATATCCCTCAAGAATTCGAATCATCACAGCATATACATACATAAAACCGGACTTACAAATACCAAATATAACTTTTAATGGATCAAGATTCTCAGTGTAACTGTGGAATTCTTGAATCCTTGCTGTTATTGCAAATCTCCCTGATACTACAATTTTATTAATTTTCAATATATCTAATCATTCATTTAGTACTTATTATAAAATTTTAACTTACATTTTATTTTACAATTTTCTTTTAAATTCCTAATTTTGCATACAGAATCTGTTATTTCTTTCCTAATACATATTTTTGTTTAATACAAAATTAGGATTTAATTTATTTATTAATCTACGTCAATATATATTAGTTTACATTACAGAATGACATAAAATAATATCACAAATAAAATACTCTGACATACATTCATACATAGGTATATAATACTATAACATTCATTCAAATAATTTAACATACAATCTATAACAATTGAGTGAAAATTTAATTACATTTAAAAATAACAAACGTTGAAAGAAAAGAAAACTCAAGTTCCATCGACATCAGGCCTGAAGTCTACGTGGGAAAAATTGTGGTGAGTTAAACGTAATTTTATTTATATAATTTATTTTCACTCAAAATTAACATTTATAAATTCAAATAAATACATAATATAGATACATAAATATAATATAATTTTTACATAATAAATATAACCAATACAATAGAATAAAATGTTAACAACATAAACGAAAATTTATCAAAAACCAGTTACATTTGAATTTTAAAAGAATAAATATAAATTTTATCAATTTTATTTGGTTATGTTGTTAACATGGCATATGAATTTAGATTTTTATTTTTAATTTTTTTTTTTATTATTTTTTTTTTGCTGTCGTTACTTTATTCTTCATTAATTTTAAAATTGTTAATTTAAATTTTTTTTTTATTTAGTTAAAATAACTATATTTTTCTTTTGTTTAAATAATAAAATTATGGTTGTTAATAGCAAGATGATTTGTTAGAATTTTAATTATAATCTCTCGAAAGGTTAAGTCATTTGATAGATAGATATACTTTGGGCTATCTAAATATTATTATATACTACGATAGAATGGTTAGGGTGGGTATTGAATATCGAAGGGGAAACTACACCTATCCCTCTTCAATTTGGTTTCTCTCAAATTATTATTTTTTTTTTTGCTTGTTTTCCTTTATATCTTTATTTCTATTACATTTTTTTTTAAGTCGGTTTTCAAATGAAGCTACCTAATTTTTTTTTATATAGTGTGGTGAACCGTAAAGTAACATGATAGGGGAAAGAACCACCCCATTTTCCTTGAGCACGGCCGGTATATATATAGGTAGCAGCCCCATGAATGTTAGACCGATACGGTTAGGTTCGTTACAAACCTTGGTGAGGTAGCTGGGTCAAAACTCAATGACCTACTTAGATATCTCACAGCTACAGGTTGGGTCTAGCAAGACACGACTTTTTTGCACACACATATTAGCTACAGTATGTTGTACACGACATTAAATCTGACAAGTGGTGTGTCTTGTAAAACGGGGTCCCTTCGACTCTACTTAAGTGTTCGCACGTAGTGAACTACCACGTAAACCAACCAACCAACACGAGTTTGAAGCATTTTGAAGATCAATTTTGAAGAAAATTTCTATCGTGTAAATCTAGCTTAACTCTACCATAAAAAACAAAGTTCTGGTTAAAAACCCCAGTAGTTTTTCTTGATAAGTTTCTGGTTTCTTTTAATAATGCTTTCTTTCTGTTTGTTGTTCTTTGTGCTTAAGGTTTGCTTGGTTCGTTTTATAGCATTATTTAAAATACTATTTGAAAGTCTTAGCTTTCTTGCAACCATTGAACCAGACATTGCCCGATTTTCAATTAATTTGTAACGAATTTTTCACTTGTGCAATATATTCTTTTTCATAAATTAACGGTATTTATGTTTAAAAAAATAACTGAATTATTTAATATACATACATACTCGTACTGCTTTTTTGAAATTGGTCTTTTTGGATCAGAGGTCTAGCTTTGAGATTAATAAATCAAGAAGTCAAGATTGTGTGGCGTTTTGAGGAATTACGAATTACTAATCCAATACATACATAAAATTTATACTTTAGCTTTCATGGCTATAATACCACAATAATCACTTCTATAGTTAGTGAAAAATTGCAATTTACATTTCATATTATAATACTAAAACGATCGATCAGTTCAATAGTGTTCGTGGAAACACCGCAATGTTTTAATAGAAATTAAAGCAGTCAAAGAATCTCAATTTAATTATGGTTGGTTGTTTAGCACGAAGCGTCTACGAATGAGTGTCATATGTTAAATGAACCCCAGGATATTGAAGAGACTTTTTGTTTGTTTATAGTTTCTTAAACAACTGACATCCTTCGTTATTTTAAATATTGTATTTATTACAAATGTAGAATGTATATACATAGATAGATATGGTATGTATGTATATATATTTGTGGTATATATTACAATTTATTTATTATATTTGTCTATAACATGATGTAAATTATAACGCATGATGACGTAGTCATTGTCCTCCGAATTCGATAAGGGAGCGTATAAAACAAAGTATTATATCACACAAGGATACGAAAAAGGCAAACACACACACACTCTGAAGAATATATCCGTACATACGTGGAAAAGGCGATAAGTGTCACATTTAAAACTAGGGTTTGGCGCCTTACATTACATGGGGTTGAAAAGAAAACGATGATGATGATACTCGAACACAATAATATTATTGTATATTATATTTGTTTTTGTTGTTTTCATTATTGTGTTAAATACAAAAACAAAAAGTCAGTTTAGTCGATGTCAGTTAAGAAGGTGCGACCATTTCACAACACATGTATAGATGAATAGATGGAATGTTCCCAAAATTAAAAGAATGCAAAGAAAGCATGCGCCAAAGCACAACAACAAACAGTATTTTCAATCCCATAGAAAGACTAATGAGACTAACTGACATACGTTAGATATTTAGATATTTTCTAAAAGCATTTCAATTAACATTTTCTATTACCGCGAATATACGTGAAAATAAAACTTGGTGGCATATAATAGTTCCAATACAGGTAACGTGTGGCGCGTTGATGTATCTGTGTGTGTTTGAGTGTAAAACGTATCGTATTTGTTGTATTAAGGTGGGTGGGTCATCCACTAAACTATTCACTAATTTTAATTTCCATCAAAAAAAAAAAAAAAAAACACAAAAATAATGTGCATTTAAAAGATGCGCAAGTTCTAGTTTCAACTTAGTCCGTCTGTCATTTTTCCTATTTCTAGTCGACAATTAAAACTCTGTCAGTCTTAAATATCAGTGTTTTTGAAAGCGTTGAAGTGAACAGTTGCCTAAAGTTACGAAAACAAAATATTTAAATATTTTCAATAATTATTTGCAAAGCATAGCATAATGAATACTACATAATTATACAATCTAAAAGTTACAACGATTTATTTCATTCGCACCTGTATCTTGCTGAACCGTTCCATAAAGATTTCATTTCCGGTTGAGCAAAATTTCAGGTGTGTGAGAAATTTATCTTGAATACAGCATGCATGTAAAATATCAGCATTCTAAAAGGAGTTGTTAAATAATATTATAATTAAATGCCGCTTAATTTGCAACAAATTGGAGCTTAATTTTCGAAAAAATTTGTAGTTCCAGTAAAAAATTCTTCATGTTCAAAAACCATCGATACTTTTTCTATCGAAGTTGTTGAAATACTTTTCTCATGTTCAAAATTAGAAAATCTGTGAAACCATTGAAATATAATTTCAACGCTAAGTGGTGAATTGAAAAAAATGGAAACAAATCTGCAATTTCCATACAGAAAGTTCGATCCAATGACTATCAAAGAGGTATAGTTGTGTTAAAGTTATGAATTTGAAGATTGTAAACCAGCAGGATCACAACTAAATACAACAAAGTAAAGCACCCCTGTTAAATGTGAAATTGAAAATGTTGCCTAAATTCTGTTTTGCATTCGATTTGCTACTATATATGAAATCAAATAGTGGAGGTCTACAAAGAACCTCGTTGTAATTACATATGTACGTTTTTTGTCATTGTATAAAAATCATAAAAATGTTATTTAAATTATAAAACGCAAATATCTCGTAAACAACGAGATTTTTTATAAACATAAGCAATTAGATGCCAAATACAGTGATTCACATTCAAAGTCGGGCAAGATGATTTAAAAAATTTACTTTCAATGAACACTTGTGGACCATATCTATCAGGTTTTTTGGACGAAAGCAAATTGAATTTATTTGGGTCTAATGGCCGGCAAATCTAATGAGGAGTTTCGACCTAAAAATACTGAGAAAACTGTAAAGCATGGGGGCTTGTCAGTGATGGTGTGCGGTTGCATGGCTGCTTCCGGTGTCGGAAATCTTCATTTTTAGAAGACATAATGGATAAAAACATGTATCTTGATATTTTGAAGGCAAATGTTAAACAAAGTGCTCATAAATTGGAAATTGCCAATAGCTTTAAATTTTACCAGTACAATGACCCGAAGCACACATCGGTGATAGCGAAGAACTGGTTGTTGTATAATTGTCTTAAAGTCCTCAAAACACCTGCGTAAAGTTCAGACCTTAACGTAATCGAGCATTTATGGGATGAGCTCGGACGTCGGATGCAAAATAGATTATGTACCGGTAAAGACCAGCTCAGAGCTGAGTTACTGGAAGAATGGAACCAAATAAATCCTGATGTGTGCAAAAACTGGTTGAATCGATTCAAAAAAGACCCCATTCTGTCGAGAATCAAAAAGGATACGTAACAAAATACTAAACGTCTTATAAATAATTGAATTTAATAACCTGACCGACTTTCAGTGTGATCATACTACATATTAAGGTTTTTTTATTTATTTCGTTTTTGTTTCTGTTATATTAATGGTAGAATACCATATTAATGTGTTTTTGTGTTTAATAATAAATAATTTATTTAATTTTGAAAAACATTTTCAAAAATTCCTAAGCTCTCTCTTTTTATACCCTACACCACCATAGTGGGGAGGGTATATTGGATTTGTGCTGATGTTTGTAACGACTAGAAATGTTGGTCTAACACCCACCGATCGACTCAGAATCACTCCCTGAGTCTATTTAACGATGTCCGTCTGTCCGTCCGTCTGGCTGACTGGCTGTCCATGTAAAGCTTGTGCGCAGAGTTCAGTTCGCAATTTTGAACAAAATTTGGTACGTGATATTTTTTCGGTCCAAGGATGGATGGGATTGAAACTGGTGAAAATCGGCCCATTATTTCACCTGGCCCCTATACAAATGTCCTCCCGAAATTAGGGTTTCAAGATCATAAATGTTGGAATTATGCAAGTATCCAACCAAATTTCACCACAAATGAGTGATAAATGAAGCCAAATCAGATCTAATTTTGTGCAGCTCGGTCCATAATTTATCTTAGCTCCCATATAAGGCCCATTTCCGAAAATCACTTTAAAGAGCATAACTCTCTCAAAAATATTGGTATGCAAACAATATTTAACATAAATATATTTCATATGTATACAAACAACACGATGCAATTTTATTTTTATCGGTCCATAATTAGTCGAAACTTCCATATAAGACCCTCTCCGTAATTCAATTTAACCTCCATAAATCTTTTAAAGTATTTATATCGGGATAAAGTTTAACATACATATTATTTATATTCACAGACATCATGACACTAAATTTTTGGATGATCGGTCCATTATAGGTTATATCTCCCATATAACGCCCATTTCTGAAAAACTGTTATACATATATTGAGTGTTGGGTATTATATGGTCGGGCTTGACCGACTATACTTTCTTACTTGTTGGTATTGTTTTTATGTTTATATGTACATACATATACATATGTATGTATTATTGTCTGTGTATAATTTTAAATAAGTATATGCGCTATCATTTATTGAAACTAATAATAAACAAATATAAACTATAAACAAAATTTAGAAAAGGGGATAGATCAAAATTATCAGCACTACTTGCCAAATTAAAGATTCGTTCTGCGTGTACGTCTGTGGAATTCTGAGTAGGATCATACTGCATGTGATGAGTCAATGTTAAAGTGCTACATTTGTACAGACTTGAACACGTTTGTGCGGCCCTAACTAATTAGTTTAAATCACAAAATTTAATTAAAATTAATTTAAAATAATAATTTATTAGCAGTGTATTTTATTATCAAATAGTTCATGTACTGTGAGCGCTATTTATTTCGTAAAAATTCATATTTTTGTGATTAGATACAGGCTCTAATTGTAAGTCAAATTCCTTTTATAATGTTGTAGGTCATAGCAACATTTTAAATCATAATTACAGTGAACCGTTTGTGGGATATTCCTTCATACTCACTTGTTCAATATTTGTTGATTAAAAATTTAGTTATCTTTGATACTTAAATTTTATTACAAAATTTAATTATATTTTATATTCTGAGTAATAAGAACATAAACGTAAAGAACAATTTAATTTATTAAATAATAATAAGTGATAAAATTTACTTTTCCATATGTGGTACCTTTAATGCCAAAAACACATAGTAGGGCTCCCAACTATTGCTTGTTAAACTGACATGTATTTTGCAAAATTTATCCTAAATACACACGTCTCAATGTAAAATGTTATAACGTCCATAGACATTATGAGCACAAAAAATCTACATCCTCCAAGAATGGTAGCGATACCAGCGATACTCCAACAACGCTGAGTTTTGACAGGGTCTGTGAAAATTTCAAACCTGAATCATATACGAGTACATGAGGAAACCAATGACATTGAAGGGAATCTCCATCATCAGCCAGAAGAGGAAAGCAGGACGTATATAATTTGTTAATAACCTGAGAGTTTCTGAAGGCATATAACCAGCCTTGTTATCGCTACCATAAGATTATGATGCGGGAATCACTTCCACGACACATGCTGATGGGCTTTGAGGGCTATCGCTAGAACATTCATGTCGACGGAATGGTCTTAGTGAATAAGCAGAAATGATTGCATCGAATGGCGGTTGTCAGCCATTAATGTCAATAGATGCAAGGGAGCCTTGAACGAATAGTGTTAGGCCACGATTACCGTTCACAACACTAAGTATTTTGATGTTGTATGTTGTAAACTGCTATTACGATTCACAACACTTATCAGCTTAATCTTAAATAAATGCAAGTTGTGTTGTTGTCGAGACAACACAACATTTTAGTGTTCTTAACGATAATCGGGGCCTTAAGCCGGTTAGTGCAATTCTTAACTAGTACCGTAAAATAAATCTCGGCACTATGAACCGTCTGTCTCCAATGCCTAATCGATACATTACATTTGTTCAATTGCTTAATTAACCTGCGTTCTATTAACTATTAACGACTGAAGAGCTATCCAGCGCAAAGTGTTTTATGCGCATAAAAAATACACTTAAAACAAGTAAGAAAGTATAGTCGGTCAAGCCCGACCATATAATACCCTACACCCAGTATATGTATATAACAGATTTTCAGAAATGGGCGTTATATGGGTGATATAACCTATTGTGGACCGATCATCCAAAAATTTAGAGTCATGATGTCTATAAATATACTTTACTTTTAAAAGATTTATGAAGCTTAAATTAGGTGTCATTATTTCTGTATATAAGAAACTTATTTGTGTCAAATTTTATTTGAATACCAACATTTTTAAAAAATTTATGATCGTTAAATTGATTTTCGGAAGTGGGCCTTATATGGAAGCTACGACTAATTATGGACTGATCATAATAAAATTGTACCGTATTATTTGCATACATATGATATATTAAATATTATTTCGATACCTGAGTCGATTTAACGATGTCCGTCCGTCCGTTTGGCTGGCTGGCTGTCCATGTAAAGCTTGTGCGCAGAGTACAGGTCACAATTTTCAAGATATTTCAATAAAATTTGGTACGTGATATTTTTTCGGTCCAAGGACGGATGGGATTGAAACTGGTGGAAGTCGGTCCATTATTTCACCTGGCCTCCATACAAATGACCTCCTGAAATAGCGATCATAAATGTTTGATTTATGCACGTATTCCAACAAATTTTTAAAAATTGTACATGAAGCTTAATCTCATCAACAAATTTTGTGTAGATAGGTCCATAATTGATTATAACTCCTATATAATGCCAGTTGTCGAAAATCAATTTAAAGAGCATAACTCTCTTAAAAATTTTGGTATCCAAATAATATTCAACATATACAAAAAAATCATTTGGAACAATTATACAAAAAACATGACAACTAATTTTATAATAGTCGGTCCATAATTAGTCATAGCTCCCATATAAGATCCCCTTCGAAAATCACTTTAACTTCTATAAATCTTTTATAAGTGTTTACATCAAGATAAAATTTACCACAAAGAATATTTATATGCACAAAAGTCATTTTTGGATGATCGGTCCATTATAGGTCATAGCTTCTATATAGAGCCTATTTCTGAAAATCTGTGTTTACACATATACTGGGTGTAGGGTATTATATGGTCGGGCTTGACCAACTATACTTTCTTACTTGTGAGTAATTTTTTGATTGAGATACATATTTGAACTTTTGACAACACTTAAACTTTCATACAACATTGTAATCTAAAAGTCATACTAATATCGGCCATATGGCAATTATATTTTTTGTAGTTGTCAGTCCATATTTGGTAATAGCTCACAAATAAAGTAAACTTCCGAGTATTATTATAACAACCATTAAACTCTTGTAAACTAAATAAGCCTCAAATACATAGAAATCACTTTACTGGATATTGGATTTTCCATAATTGGTCCAATTCCACTATAACGCCTCACCTTATAACCTTTTCCATTTTTCTACTATTTTCCTTAAACTGGTGAATATGGAAAAATGTTGAACCATTTCTAGTTTTGTAAATGGTTACATTACATACAGAGTGGCCCAAAATTACCTAAGGGGTTTGAATGGCTTATAACTTTTTAATTATAATTTTTTTTTCTTTTCTTTTCAGTATTTTGTAAAGAAGACTTGGGGAATTTAAAATGGAGCAGTACTCAATTGAACAACGTGCCCAAATTGTTAAGCTTTATTTTTCAAACCAACGATCCATTGTTTTGACTCAGCGTGCATATCGTCGTTATTTTAATATGCGGATTGGACCCTCAGAGACAACAATAAACCGTCTGGTTGCAAATGGAGAAACATCAACCAGGAGACGTTCGACACAACTTGGCCTCTTACGAGCGTCGCGGCAGAGAATTTTGACACAATAGGAAAGTTTCAATACAAGATTTAGCTGGTTCAATAATTGCCAGCAACGAATTGATTATGCAGCTTTTGTTCCGGCAAAAAGCAGAAGAAAATCATAATTTTATGCATAATTTAATTATGAGCGACGAAGCTCATTTCCAATTAAGTGGGTTCGTTAATAAGCAAAACTGCAGGATATGGGCTACGTGAAATTCGAGAGTAGTTCAACAGCGAGAATTACACCCACCTAAGTGTACGGTTTTGTGCGGTGTTTTATCGGAAAGGATAATTAGTCCTTATTTTTTTGAAAATTAACAGGGGGTCGCCGTTTCCGTCAATGGTGCCAGATATCGGACAATGTTGGAAAATTTTTTACGGCCAGCCATGAATAACCATCCGCAAGTATGGTTCCAACAAGATGGAGCCACAGCGCACACTGCAAGGGACACAATGGCTCTTTAACGGGACATCTTTGGTGAATGAATTATTTCGCGTAAAAGTGATTTTAATTGTCCTCCGCATTCACCGGATTTAACTGCCCCAGAAAGGAAAAGTCTATATTAATAAGCCTAGAACCATCCAGCACTTAAAAAGCAATATCCGCGATGAAATAAACAACATAACACCGGGAGTTTTGCGAAAGGTTATGGAAAATCTGTTGGAAAGAGCCCAAATTTGCGAAGCAGAAAATGGCCACCACTTGGGAGATATTAAAACAATTTAATAATTATTTCTTAAATAAAAAGTTATAACGAATTCAAACCCTTTCCTTAATTTTGGGCCACCATAATATTGTTATGATAAATATACAAACTCTGTAATTAATGGTAAGAATTGATAATTACATAAATGTACATAGGTAAATGGTTAAAATTAGATAAAATTTAAAAACTTTTGAAATAAATTATATTGTGCGTAAACTTGTCTATCAAATTAAATTAAATTTGTTTTTTTTTTAATTCTCATAGGGCAATATGGAGGGTATTTAAGATTCGGCCCAGCCGAATATACCACTCTAACTTGTTCAATTTCTAAAATGTTATTTTAAATTTGCAAAATTGTAATAAAAAATGGAATATTTAAATAATAATAATTTTCAAATCGCGCACGACAGAAGGAATATCAACAAATTTGGACTTTGGCCCTAAGATTAGAAGTGACGCATCACAATGCCACTTAGAAAGCTTTATTTCAGTGTTATTTACATTTTGTTTCTATTATTTTACTTCAAAAGTTATAAAGGCTTATCATACACACAAATTGTTTAGCGACATGTAAAAGTGTACGTAGTTTGTATGTATACATACTATAGTATTAGAGGGTGTATAACAATTAAATAAGTGTGATGAGCGGTGTATGTTTGGATGTACGAATGCTTATTTGTGGAATAAAAACATATAAAGGTTCTTGAGAAGCCAGCAACAACTATAACGCGATCCCAAACAAGAGAGTGTTTGCCTAAATAATACAAGTGCTTGTATGTATGGGAGTACCACTAATTGAGGGAGTGTGCGTGTATTGAATAACACTTATTCGCTGTTCTTTGTTTTTATGTTTTTTGATTTTTATTTGTTAATGTAAACATGTCAGTGCGACAAAGCAAAGTGATTACTTTATTGTTAAGGCTGATATCTCAAAATAAAACAAAAATAAATAGCCATGCTATTGTTTTATGTATTAGAATTCTATTTTCTTTACTAATTTTTGATAAGTTTAAAACATTTACTAAATATTTTACCGTCAAATTAAAAAAAAAAAAAAAAATTGACAAGCTGGAAGAGTGATAATACATACATACATATGGTAGATAAGAATTTGGAAAGTAAGATCACTCTATGTTTTATTTGGAAGTACTGTAAAAAAAATTACTACACTAACTATTAAATTTATTTCCCTATGCAACCGACGCCAATATTTCTTTTAAATTCCTAAGAAGGGAGTTTTCACAGACTGCAATAATTAAAGATGAAACTCTGCATAGTACATACATAGATAAAACGATTAACTGTTGTAATTTAATCACTCGTATTTGTAGCGAGCAAGTTTCCTATCGCTACAATATATCTTTCATTGGAAACCCCATTAAGCAACGAGACCTTCAGGGGTCCTGTCATCACTCCTATGTAACTATTATTTCAAACAACATTAACTTTATAATCAAAATGGAAAAAATCTCACACATCCCTTAAAGAAAAGCGCGGGGCGCGTTGTTATGAAACAAAATGCTCAATTATTGAAAATTCGTAGCTTTAAACACAGACTAGTTAGTCTGTGGCTTTAAACATGATTGGGTGTATTTCTTTCGGTCTGAAATGTATGAAATTTTTTCCATTTTCATTTAAAAGTTTATGTTTTCTGAAATGTTCTTATTTTTTTACTTTTAGTCGATTTTTTAGTATTAATATTTATTTTGTGTTCACAACTGATCAATATATTAAGGTAAAGAAAAGCGTTTCTTAATTTTTTTTTATTTATTTTTTACTTTTTAGTAACGAATAACTTTAATTAATACATTACAATTTTCATGATAAATAAGAAAAATTTTGTACATGTTTTTTTAAAAACTCCGAATTTAGTTTAAATCAGATTCAAGTTTGCAATAGAATAACTATGGAAATAGAAATACACTTACCTTTATGCATGAATTCTCGACTGAACGATGTAACTCAATAATCAATCAACGAATTTGGATCAAAATTTAAGTTTCACTTAAAATGTTTGCACCAATTATAAATTTGATTTTTATATTGTAAAACGATGAACACTTAACAAACGTCACAGCACAATTCAAATTGCATTTTATTTGTTAACGTTACAGTTCGTAGTTTTTTGAAGACTACTCGAAAATATTAAAATTTAATAAATTCTATTCCAGGTCTATTGTTTTCTATAGTAAAGTAGGAAGAAAATATGAATAAGCGTATAAATTGGAATGGAAGGATGTTTATTAAACCGAGTCGACCGCATATGTCCAAAAAATGTCCCAAAGTCTAACGCAAATATTAAAGATCACCTTCAGACATTTAAGAAAAAAATTTTTTTTGCGATCGGAACCCGTTAAAAACAGTTAAAATCGTTGTTTTTAAATGCTTTTATTTACCTTCACTTCGGAAAATCAAATCATGTAACGGATTTTATCCTGCAAAGTTTTATCCATTTGCATTGAGTAGAAGACAGTCAAAAAAGAATTTTGCCAAAAAAAATTTTGCCCCCCTCCCCTAGATTTTATCCTGGATACTCCCATATATTCGTGTATTGTCATCGGGAAAATGTATGCCTGCAAAGTTTCATCAATTTGCATTGAGGAAAAGGCGGTTAAATTAACGTTACAGTAAAAATCTTTTTCTTATGCACTGCACCATTATTGGATAATGTCGGTGTAATTATGATTCGTGTAAACTTAAATCATTCCTCTACGTAAAACTGACTAATTGGCTGTATTATCTGGTTTTCTGATTATTTTAAAAATAAATATAAAATAAAACAATGTGCAAAACAATGCAAATATTTTAAATACTCAGAAACACCACTATCATTATCAAACTGAACATTTAATAATTTGATATGGAATTTATTGTTATAACAATATAAATTCGATAAGTATGGACTCTAGACTCTAATTAACGGCGTTGCTGGGTTGTTTTTCTAAGATTGCACGTATATACATATATGTATACAATACCATACATACAATACCAGGCGGTAGAAGTTTATTTAATCGTTTCAGCTGAAATAATTTTTTTCTTAATTCTAGTATTTAATTTGTTGCTTTAGAAATCTTTAAATACAGTAAATCTATTAATTAATTAATCATTATCGTATGTAGTACATACTTAGTTATTGCTTATTATACGAAAGCAGATGGAAAAGTTCTTTAAAAGTTTAGACTTACTAAGAAACTTACATTATAACTATAGGTAAAACTAGAAGCGCAACTGAGAGACAACTGACTTGGCAAACGAAATTACGAGTAACTAAATTTTTTGTGAATAACACTTGCTTTCTTCATTGAATAATCGTATTATAAATTTTTTCTAATATAGTAAAAATTATATGGGTTATATATTCGACACTAACTCTAACTCTGGAAACTAAACATACAACGTAATATAAAACGCATTCCATTAACAAAATAATAAATTATTTAAAGGTTATTAACTTATATAATAAGATTTAAATTATTTCTAAAATATAACACCACCTTTGTAAAAAATTTTTTTCTATTATAGCATAAATATCTTTTTAAAATCTATTTTACAGCTTAAGGCCTAGTAGCTAAAATAATTATATTTAGTATATACATTTATGTATGACCTAAATCTTAAATAAATAAATAAAACGACTATTACTGCCAATTTCGCCAATTCTGACATAGAGTCGCTATTTAATTTTTTTTATTCAGAATTGATTGAAAACTATGCACGAGTCGTACGGACAATACTATCTTGAAGTTATGCGTCGTTTGCGCGAAGCAATTCGTCAGAAACGCACAGAATCAATCATGGATTTTGCACCATGATAACTCACCAGCTCACACATCGATGCTTGTGCGTGAGTTTTTGAACAAAAATAACACCGTTATCATAATTCAACCACCGTATTCACCGGACATGGCCCCCGCTGACTTTTTCCTCTTCCCAAAACAGAAGACACCGATGAAATGACAGCGTTTTGCTACGATTAAGGAGATAAAAGCAAAATCGAAACAGGAGCTGTTGGCGATACCAAAAAGAAGTGTTTCGAGGATTGGAAAAAACGCTGGCATAAGTGTATTATATCTGAAGGGGATTACTTTGAAAGGGACAAGATAGTTATTTATGAATAAATAAATACTTTTTGAAAAAATTTAAAATAACGGTTATTTTTGATCACCCCTCGTATATGCATATGTACCTCTTTATGTTTTGTCATAACTACTGTCAATAATGCATGTTAAATGATCTTTACTAGGACATTAATCTACAGGTATTTTTACATTATTAGTAGGCAATTGGTTAAAGTAAACATCGGAACATGTCACTATGAGGAGTTTACTGACTAAGATTCCTATTCATCTTTCCTTTGCAATGGATGAGTCTTGTAAATCTGCAATTCGATACCATTAGTTACGTTAAGAAATTAGGGATTCTAATTGTAGGTGATGTTAGTATAGTATAAACAGTGACCAGTAGCTAAAAAAAAAGTTGGTCGCATTCAGGTATGGTCACAAACAGATGCAAACTGTGTCATGGTCTGGCCATATTTCAGCAGCTCATAATAGATAGGATTCCGCGACAATGCATACACTGATAATTTAATGATAAACTGTGATGTATAATTGCGTATCCAGTCTGAGAAACTCGGGTTACAATAAGGCATGTAAAAATACGGAAAAAGTCGGTTTTAGTATATATGTATATATCGTCGTATGCATATATCTAATAAAGAAATGTAGTTTTCAAGATATAACTAAATATATTGCAAACTTTGGAGCCCCCCCGCCAATTCGAAAATATTTTTCGATTGTTTTTTATTTAAATCAGAATTTAAAACTCTATTAGTGATAAAATTTTGGAAGTGATTTGAAAAAAGTCACTAAAACTGACTTAAGCCATATATATGTATGTATATAAGTACCCTGCCAACATTTTCTATTGCGGAAGTGACTCAGAAGTGACGCTAAGAAGTTGAAACTCATCTTCTGCGATACCATTTTCTGATCGTAGAAGTGTCTTCCGTATTGAGAAGTTGTACCCCCCGGAAGTAACTTCCAGAAGTCACTTCAGCGTAACTTCAAGAAGTCACTTCAGCGTAACTTCCAGAAGTTATTTTCTTCGCCTCTCTTTTGCTTTTGATTTTTGTTTGCCTTTACAGATAATACACTCATATTGATTATGGGATAACAAATATGTAAAAACTACAACAATAACAATAACAAATCGAAACCACACTTTACCACTGACCGACCAGAGCAAATGACAAAATAAAACTAATTTCTATGATGTCGAAAACTTCTTTTTTGCATTCTTTTCATTTCATTTATTACGGGACATGTCATTTTCGGCTGGTGTTGTAAACAACAATCTTCCCAACATCGTCTGGATGACTAAAAGACGACTGCAATGTAAATTGTTATTGTTATCTTCCAATTAACGTCTGGAAGTGAGTAAGACGTAACGCCTTTGACGATGGACGATGAAAGAAACTTCCAATTGCTGGCAGGGTATGTATATGTACATACATATGTATGTTTGTATGTGCACTGGTGGCCATATAATTAGAAACGACTTTTCAGCATATATTTGTTCATAGGTATATTTTAAAAATTTATTTCAACATATTAAAACTAACAACTAGAAATAGTAAAGTGACTAGTTATTGTTAAGTTTAAAATAAAAAAAAATTCACAGCATCAATACTATTTTAAAAAAAATTAAAAAAAAAAAACGCAACATCAAATTGGTCACATAATTAGAAACTAAGAAAGTATATGCAAAAAACCTTAGTGAGGTTTAACAAAACGGACTTATACTTTAATATTTTGTTGGATAACACTTGTTTTGATATACATGATATACATATATTTTTTTTTTTTGATAAATGAAGTTTTTTTGTGCAATGCACCCACGAAGTCTTAACTCATATAAGCGTTTTCTTATTGTCCGTGTGGATATTTCTGCGCTTATTTGCTATCCAATTTCAGCGTTTATTTCGCGCGAAGATAAAAATGGATTTTGTACTTGCTCTACACATAACTCTTATCTTCTGCTAAAATGGTCTTTCGTATCCTAGGTTTCCTACCTGGGGTGAAACTCCTTTGTATTTTTGTACACAAGTCAATTGCACCAAATACCATTTATTTTGAGCAAGAAAACTTTTGTGCAATAGCCGACATTGAAAGTTTTTCATTTTGGTAACAGTGCACAATTAACCGTCTCATTTATGGAGTACATGACTTGTTTTTGCCCATTTTCGAAACTAAACCGTATCAAAATGATTACAAATTAATCTATTGTTTATTATACTCACTTTGTCACTAATATTTCGAAAATATTGAAAATTGAAGAAAAAAAAAGCGCGTTTCTAATTACGTGGCCAGCAAAAAAAAAATAAAAAACAATTGTGAAAATATTATTTTTATATTTGTTTTTAATTTACATAACTTAGAACTCAACGTGTTGTGAATCAACAACAAAAAGCTACACAGCGTTCTTATTATACCAAAGCATCGTTTCTAATTATGTATGTACCTATATGGCCACCACTGTATATCAGTTAATTCCAAATGCAGTTAGTTTTTATATTGTTTTGAAAGTAATTTTAAGTCAACACTCATATTTACAGCAACAAAAGCAAAATATTGGGTAAATTATTGTTGTTGTTGTTGCAATAACTGATATGAATTAAAAAGTAACAACAACCACAATAAAACAGCTAAGAAAATAAAACTTATACATATGTATACCTACAAATCATATACCCACACTCTCACACATACACTAGCTTATAATGTCAAATGTTTTTGTAAGATTTTTCACGTTACGATCATGTCCAATCGTACAAAATATCAAATAATAATAACAACAACTACAACAACATCAGCTATAAACGACAACAGTAGTATGTAGTAGTAGTAAATAAATTTTAGAGTATAGAGTACCTCCATGTTGTTTTACTTCGACAAGAAATAGCAAAGTGTTTACTACGCTCGATCGGTAAGGTTGGATTGTTTTTCTGTTTTTGTTTTTCATTGTTTTAAGTTCAGTTTAGTTGATTTGTATTGAGTTCCATTCATACATTCATTAATTCTTTCCTTAACATTTTTACCTTTTCTTATTTATTGTCTTATTCACACTTTACAACGCGTACCGTGAACACGGTCAGCGAGCGTTCAGTTTTAGTGTTGCTAAAATATTAATTAAAACAAAAAAACATTGCATATAATTTAAAATACAAAAAATAAAGTGAGTTTTATAATTTCTGCGGTTTAAAATTGGAATAAATCGTTATAATTGTGTTTTTATCATAACAAAAACTTTCTTTGACTCTGCAACATTACGAATGTTTGATGATATTTCTGTTGCCTGTGATAAAGTGCGTGTATGTTATTTTTGTTTCTGGGAGTATGAAAATGAGTTTGTGTGTCAGTTTGTTGTGATTCTGCAGAGATGTTGTGCTACCTGTATTTAAAGTTGTTGTTTTTGCTGCTGTTAATATGATGCTTCATATTGTTTTAAGATGATGAGTAAAAAGTGCTCAAAGAAATTTGGTCGAATTGTTTCAAAACCGGTTTTGAGTAAATTTTCAATATATATAAGTAAAATATATAAACATAAAATATTACTCAAGAGCAAATAACCAGCTTTAGGTTGAATGTATTGAAAATTCTTCTTAACAATAATAAAACATAAAAAAACAATATGTAACAGCATTTGTGGTCAAAAGCTAAAAATAAAAGCATAAATAACAACAAAAAATATACGCAATATCAGCTGTTTTATAGAAAAAAAAATAAAAATGTATTAAAATTGTATAAAAGAGAGAATGAACTGTTTTATTTACTTTGTAAATTGTAAGAATGTGCTTTATTTTTTCATGTTTGAATCAGCAACACGTAACAAAAGAAATTGATTGTCAAATTCCAATTAATCGTAAAAATAATCAATATGTACATACATACATACTTATGTACATATGTATGTATATTAAGAAAGAAGAACAAGTAAGAGTGCTATATTCGGCTGTGCCGAATCTTAAATACCCTCCACCTAAACGCAATAAGAAATACAAAAACTACACTGGTTATAGGACTAGAATATTCTTATTCTGTGTTTTCTATTCAGTCTCAGTGCAAATTTTATTAGTATTTGATATATTGTTTGAAAGACAATTTTACGACCAACATAATTTATGTTAAATAGTATTTTGAAATTTTATCTTATTTCGACCATTTATAATTGATGTAAATACCGAATCTTACTGTAATTTACAGAGTTTGTTTGATTTTCATAATAATTAATTGTAATTTAACAATTTAGCCATATTCACAACAAGTTAAGAAACAGAGTATAAAAAAGAATAAGATATAAGATGAGGCTTTTTTGTTTGAATTTGATATCAATAACATTATTTACAAAAGATTTATGGGTGACATAGAAGAAATATACCAAATATGGACTGATAGCTTCGAAATCCAGTATCCACTAAAGTGATGTCTATGTATTTTAGGATTATATTGGTTTAATTTCATCTTAATAGCGTTATTTACAAGAGTTGTATGGTTGGTTGTTATGCTCGGAAGTGGACTTAATTCAGGAGCTATTATTGACTGACAGCTACAAAATCCAGTAGCTTAATTACCGTATAACCGATACTAATATGATTTCTGGATTAAAATTTCAGATCTATATAAAAGTTGGTTCGATATCAATATTTATTAGACATTTTTGTGGGTTTATTTGTTTTTCGGAAATGGTTCTTATATGGCAGCTATGACAAATTATGGGCCGATCTTCTTAAATTTCGGAACAGTTATTTTCATGCATATGAGGATATTTCACGTCGAATTTCAACACAATAACGGTTTAAGATATATATTAGTATTAACGTGGATTTCGGGAATGGACCTTATATGGGGGATATTGTCAAATATGGACCGATATTCTCAATATCGAGCAGTTTGATTTTAGCATGTATGTAAATGATCCGTGTAAAATTTTGGATTGGTACCCTTATTTATAAGAGATTTATGAGTATTAAAGTAATTTTCGGAAGAGGGCTTTATATGGGGTATACGGTTAAAAATAGACCAAAATGTACAAAATTTTGTGGGATGATTTTTGTATATATGTAAATGATCTGTGCAAAGTTTTGAGCCGGTACCGATATTTCGACAGTATGTATATATAGGGACAAATGTCTTTTTCAGATGTGCTCCTTGTATGGGAGCTATGACCAATTCTGGGCCGACCACCATAAAATTTAGTACAACAATTGATTTGCCTATAAAGAGTATTTATGTCAAATTTTAGCCGTTTAATATTAAATGAATTTTGGAAGTGAACTTTATATGGGGTCTATGGTCAAACATGGACCAAACTAAAAAAAAAATTCGTTTTGCGATTTCTTTTTGTATAAAACTTATTTTTGCTGAATTTTGTCTTGATATTCCAATTTTATAGGCATTTATTTATCATTAAGCCATATTTCGGGAATATATATATTTGTATGGGGGCTATAAGAAATCATGGACCGATTCTTACTATTTTCCGCACACTTTTTTTTATCATACAAACAACGTATACAAAATTTCATGGTATTATCTGCAATATATTTCAAAATATTGCAATAAAATGACAAATAATATCAAATTTGCATGGAGGTTGTCTCACATATTGGTCCATAACTCTGGTTGACCTAAACCGATTTTGCTGATTTTAAATAGCAAACTGCTGGAAAGCATTTCTGACAGAATTATTGAAGATTTGGATCCAGAATATATATACTTTATAGGGTCGGAAAATTATATTATGGAAATTACACACGGAATGACAAACTTATATATACCCCTCTCATGATGGTGAAGGGTATAATAAATATACACACTGTATACATACATAGGTACATATGTATGCTGTATGTATGTATAAATAATAATATTGATAATATTCCTCTGTATTTTGTTTAAATATTGATTGCTACTCGTTGAAATTGTGAACAACCTATATTTATGAAAGTGTTTCAGTTTATAGCATAATTTCCATTTCTTTTTAATTTAATTTGAATCTGACACTGTTTCTAAAATAATTTTTTGAAGTTTTCAATGTTATTACATACATACATATATTAAAAAGTTACTTACATATTTTACCTGCGACGTTCGCCAAGCTTTTTAGAATATTGGGCAGCGCTGAATTATACATTTACAGTTCATAAAATATCTTACTTTCGAAAGTGATTAGGCGGTCTGAAAATACAATGAATATGGTCCACTATGGAATGCTTTAAAATTTACGCTATACATGCACATAGGTACAGATCATAAAAAATCTTACTTTCGAAAGTGATTAGGCGGTTTGAAAATATACCATGGAATGCTTTAAAATTGACGCTATCTTTTAAATTACCATTTTAGGCATCTTTAATTTTTCGTAATAGAATTTAAAATCGTATTAAAACTGTTATTCATTATGATAATTTTTGTTTTCGCATATCATGCAAAATAGGGTGACCAGAAATGTATTTTTAGTGTTGCTGTATTTTTAGTGTACCTGTTTATTTGATTGACGAACAAATAAACCAAAGAACACTTTGACTAGAATGCAAAATACAAATTTCATTTCCGAAATAATCAATTAGTTGAAATTAAATATGTATGTATGTATGTATATTATATGACACCAGATCTCGTTACATGTTTTTTCAAGCCTTGTATACCTATATAAAATTAGGTTAATTAAAAAGCACATTTCTACCAGAAAAAACGGATATACATTTTTCATAGATAGTATATAAATGTTTACACATACAAAAATTATTGCAAAGGAGTACAATTCGATTTTATCTATTAAGTATGGATTAAACAACTCAGAAGCAGAGTTGTGCCTGTTTAAAATTTGACCCACAAGTAAAAAAGTATAGACGGTCAAGCCCGACCATATAATACCCTACACCCAGTATATAAATAAAACAGTTTTTCAGAAATGGGCGCTATATTGGAGATATTACCTATTATGGACTGATCATCCAAAAATTTAGTGCCATAACTTAATATAAATAAATTGTATGTAGTATGTATGTTATACTTTATCTCGATATAAATACTTTTAAAAAATTTATATAGGGTAAAGTGAATTAGGAAGAAGGTCTTATATGGGAGCTACGACTATTTATGAACCGATCATTATAAAAGTGCCCCATATTATTTTCATATACATATGCGAAATATATTTGTGTTCAATATTATTTGGATACCAACAGTTTTAAAAGTTTTAGGTGATTTTCAGAAGTGTTATGGACCGATCTTCGCAAAATTTTAATATGTGATTTAGCTTCAGTTATTACTCATTTGTAATGAAATCTGTTCGGATAATTTCATAATTCAAACATTTATGACCGTTAAACCCCTATTTCGGGAGGACATTTATATGGGGGCCAGGTGAAATAATAGACCGATTTCCACCAGTTTTAATTCCATCCGTCCAACGGACATCGTTGAATCGACTCAGGGAGAGATTATGAGTCGATCGGTATACTTTAAGATGGGTGTTGGACCAATATTTATGGGCGTTACAAACATCAGCACAAATCCAATATAAACAGTTTTCATTTTATAACGTTTTTTGCTTCTCCTGTAAAATTATGATAATGAGGGTTACGTCTTTGGGCATTTAAGGTGACGTTATATGGTTTTTTGGCTACTAATTGATATTTTTTAATTCTGTGAAAGTTAGAGACCTGTGCAACAATTAAAGTTAAAATTTGGCTTTTACAGATTTAAAAAATATCAATTAGTCGACGAGTTATAGCCAAAAAACCATATAAACAATATGCTGAAAATCGGCATTTAACTGCAAAGTTCGAAGGTCGATTAAAAAAAATTCGAACTAACATAAACAAACGCCGCGATACGGGTCTTCTAATTTAGCCTCTATTTTCACCCCTCATTCTCAGAATCGACATAACTTTTGCAAACCTGAATTTGTTTCACAGTGCAATTCTAATGATAAATATGATTATAATTTTAGTTAGTTGTTATGTGGTCAAGGTACACAAATGTAAAAAACAAAAATCTATTAATTAATATATTAAAGTTATTTAAATCCTGGAAGAGTTGGAGAGTTAATAACTGAGCAAAAAAATAGAGCTTCTATTTGAAGCTCTTTATTTTAAGTATGTACTACGAAATAGACGCATAATAAATGCAGTAAATGTTAGAGAATAAATGATTAATTGTAAGCAAAAAAACAAAAACAATGATTTAAAAGGTAAAAAAAGCACAAAACTGCTTCAATTTTGAAAATTTTGTGTGAACAATTAAGTCTGCAATCCAGGGTTGTCAGATTTTTTTGAGCTCCGTCGCCAAAACGGATGTAAAAAATCGCCAAAATTCGCCAAAATCCGATTTTGTTCAGTTTTTAATGTTTTTTATTATTTAAAAGAAATAAATTTTGTTTACACAAATAAACCTAGTTCAATTTTTAAGTCAAAAATCGCCAAAAATTAAGAAAAAACCAAAAAAATCGCCAAAAATTATTTTTTTAGTTTTTGTTAAATTTTTTTTATTTAATTTATTAATTGTTATTTATTAAACAATATTTTAGTAAAACATATACACATTTATATCCGTTTTTGTATCATATTAAAAAAAAAGTAAAATTAAGTAGATAAGTCTAAAAGTTCGTAAACTTCATTCTCAGCGATTTCATTACTAGAGTCTTGACTTTCATACATAGTTGAGTTGAATTTTTTTATCATTTCATTTGTCGGTGTATACGAATTGCAGTTAATTTGTTTACTTACGTTCATATGATTAATTATTCTCAATAGAGCGTCTAAAAGCTCATATTTAATTTTATTACTTAGTCGAGTTTTTGTATAATTAATTATTGAAAAAACCCTTTCAACGCAGACATTACTGGTTGGAACTATCAATATATGTAGTAAGAACAGCCAAAGATATTTCCTTAAAATGGTACGTACCTGCTGTATCGTGATAATCAAACACTTTTGGCCAAAATTCAAGTAAATTTGTTGGAATTTCGTTATTAAAATAATTATTCCAATTTATGAACGGAAGTTTTCCCCATTGAGTTTCATACACGCCTATTGCTACATTTGGATCCATAAATGGTCTTAATGTTTCTTGAACAACGCCAAATTTAGTTTGAGATAATGTATTCGCACACTTTGAAATAGAAAATTGTCCAAAAGCTTTAAAAAAGTTCATATTTTTTGGTAATCTGCTTATCATGTCTTTTAAAAGTTTTTTTAAATACACAAAACAGTTTTCTTTAAGTACGATTATTTCGACTTCGCTTAATTTCGCATTTCTTAATTCTGCTCCAAAATCAATTGCATCTAGAGGCAAAAATGAATTTTAAGAATCAATAGCTGCATGTAAATCATTGAAAAATTTTTCATTGTTTTTAGTATTATATAAAACAGAAGGTTTGAAAACTTTTGTTGAAAACATAAGAAGTGTATAATACATTTTTTGATGCATGCTTCCTGCATCCATGCTGTCCGATTGAAATTTCAAATTCAGATGATTAATTTTCAATTGGATTTATAAAAACCAAAAAAAGATGATTTTTTTCATCACATAATTCATTATAGATGTTTTGGTGAAAATCGCCAAGAAAATCGCCAGTGATATCAAAAATCGCCATGTCGCCAAACACGTTTCAAAATCGCCACGTTTGGCGAGAAATCGCCATATCTGACAGCCCTGCTGCAATCAAATGTAATTTTCATACAAAAATACCGCCATTTTAAAATCTAAAAAAAACTACGTTTCTCCCACATCGAAGAACATGAAAAAATATTTGTGTCCATAATTCCGTAATTGTAAGCTGGAGAGCAAACGTAGCACTTTCCCTCTATCTTATA
Organism: Bellardia pandia; assembly: GCA_916048285.2. Taxonomy (NCBI): domain Eukaryota; kingdom Metazoa; phylum Arthropoda; class Insecta; order Diptera; family Calliphoridae; genus Bellardia; species Bellardia pandia. Next base: position 80,125,686 of record OU696530.1, on the reverse strand, counting down.
AAATACATGTTTGTTGAGTTTAGTTGTATCAATTCAAACTGTTTTGATGCCTTATTGTCTAGTTGGAATTATTATTTATAATTTTCAGCTGTTTTTTGGACCAACAATTACTAGAAGTTTTAATGATGTAATTTGATAACGATTTTTCTTCGCTAATTGGGTCAGTGTACTTTGAACATAAATCATTTTAAACAATTTAAAACAATGCATTTCAACAAATTGTACGAGTTTCACATTCAAATCTTGGTGAGAAAGAAAAAATAATGGAAATAAAGGAAACAAACAAACATTAAATCTAAAGCGATTTGATTTATCATTTCTGCAAGATATAGTCAACATTTAAAAAATATGCAAAACTACTTAACTTTACAAACGAATTTATCTTTGTCCTGCATTTCCAATTAAACATAGTTCAATAGTGATCTAGTGCGAAAGATCTATTCTTTTTCAGGAACTGAATAATCTTTAATTCCGTTTAGTTTTACTGCCATTAAAGTCCACAAGGTTCCACTGTAAGTGATCCCATATGATAATTATCATACAAGCACAGATTAATTACAGATATGTATGTATCAATTTTCCTTTGGTATAATTGCTTAGTATAAATTTAAACACGATTGTGCTGAAAATGACTGACTAATACAGATTTAGGATTTATTAGCAGATTGTAAATAAAAACTATTGATAACACGCTAATAGAATTTCTGACAAGTGATTGACAGCAATTGCTAAATTGTATTTTTATTTAATACATATTAATAATAAATATTTCATGTGCAAAAAAAATAAATAATAATTGGAATGAAAGTTAAAATAAAAAATAATGATAATTGTACATTGAATTCTCAATTTATTGTCGATTTGTGACATTTATATCTACATATGTACATATATTCTGTAAAGATTCCGAATCCGTTATAAGTAAATTAAAAAATTATTGTATAATAAAAATAAAGTTGCAAAAATTATAAAAATATAAAAATTTCCACACTATAAACGCACTTCCAATCTTAAGGGTTGATGCGGTACGGGTTAAAATTGTCCAATATGACTGAATTTACAGCGTTTCAGTTTTATATCAAGGGTCAGGTCGAATTAATTATTCCGTTGCTGCGGTATTTTTTCGCTTTGCGATATCATCTCTACACAGACAGTATTGCAGCATGCCGCAGTAATGAATAATTACGTTTTACATATCGATTGATATTTCTTTCCGCTTAGTTTTCCTTTCCGTGCAGAATCAATAATACCACCCACTACTCTGACTCGCACTTGTCCAAATTTAAAATAAATTAAGAAAAAACAGCATCAATAAGTATACATACGAGTACACACAAACATTAAAAATATTATACATATTAAAGACTTTATGCTGGATACAAATAAATCAAATATGTACTTATAGTCAACCACAAGTCGTTGCAAAGTACATTTTATTGCGTTTGTTTTGAAAGATTGATGTAATTAATAAATTTTGAACTTTGATTTGCGTTATTTTAGGAAACAGTGTATTTATAGTAATTAAATCAAACAGAAATAACAATAACAATAAATAATTTTAATTAAAAATGCATAATAAACGACACAAGATTATAATTCAATGCGTATTTTATTTTATGTATTTTCTTTTTGAAAATTGTATTAATTTAGTGCAACAAAATAACAACAATAACATATAGAAGAAAAAAGATCAAGGTACAAATCATCAACAACAATAAATAATAAATGCTCCTTTTCAACGGTTTGCAATCAGTAAAAGAAATAAATCACTAATACTCTTACATAAAAACACTCTCTTTCTCTTCTACATTTAATACAACCAATTGGTTTTCAATAATTATTTAATCTTTTTTGTTTTGGTTCAATTTATGACGATTTGATTTCAATTGACGTTTGTTGTTCTGCATTAATGTACATACGTTTGTCGGTATGTACTCGTAAGTGCAAGTGTAATTTACCATCTGTTAATGTTGCAATAAAAACAATAGTTTTGTCATTGTTTTTGTTTCTTGTTTTTTTCTGTAATATACATACATACATACATATGTATGTATTCTTCTACTTGCTTTTTGCTGTATGTACTGTCATTTTATTACACACAGCCAGAAAATATTTAATTGAAACATTTTTTTTTATTATTAATGATGTTTAAATTGTAATTGTGTGTTAAAAGGTAAATAAATGTATTAAAATTTAGTGCATAATAAATCCCCAGTTTGAAAACAATTACAAACTGCTTAAACCGGTAGTAAATTTCGCTATAGTCTTTTGTTATTGTACTCTAGACAACAACATTTAACCAACAATAAACATGTTATATTTTTACATACTCAATCTACATAATACACATGACCTTTAACATACATACATATGTACATATTTTTTTGCTGCATTTAAGTTAAAATAAAGTACATAATTGTTAAAAAGTTTTGTAAGCTACATAATGTGATTAATCACGGTATTAAATATTTGGTTACGGTGTCTGTAAAACCTTTTTCTTTGGGTTTCAAATTTGCCGAATTGTTTCCATTTCCGGAATTTTCTAATATACCTATACTAAATTAAAATTAAAACCCCTTTATTTTTTAAACGTTCTAAATGTCATTTTTATATCACTTCACTCCACTATTGATTTTATTAATTTGTTGCATATCGGTTTACTTTCTAGAATACAACTACTTAAAAAAACTCTGGGCAATAATTTAACACTAAATAAAGTTTATGCACAAAAAAAAACAAAAAAACAATTTATTTAAATCCTAAAATTTAGTGAGATAATCTTTTTTTCATAAAATACTATTTTTAAAACTTATTAATTCCTAAAACTAAAAAAATATATAAATTTACTTTTAAGCTCTAAATTATTGTCCAGCTCAAATTGCCTACTAATTGCAATTAACCACAAATAGAAGAAAGTAATAAGAAAAAATTTAATAAAAATAAGTAAGACTGCTATATTCGGCTGTGCCGAATCTTAAATACCCTGCACCTAACCGTACTAAGAAATACAAAAACTACACTGGTTATAGAACTAGCATATCCGAATTTTGTGTTTTCTATTCAGTCTTAGTGCAAATTTTATTAGTATTTGATATATTGTTTGAAAGACAATTTTACGACCAACATAATTTATGTTAAATATTTTGATATTTTGTCTAATTTTCACAATTTTTAATTGATTTAATTACCAATTCTTACCATAATTTACAGAGTTTGTCTGATGTTCACAATAATCGTGAGTGTAGCTTAACAAACAGAGAAAGGGGTACAATTCGGTTTTAGTGATTTTGCTCAAAAAAAAAAAAAAAAAAAAAACAAAATCAAATAGGGCTCTTAGAGGAGATACCAGCAAAAAAAAAATTTGTTGGCGGTCACGCCTATTTTCATGGGGGCGGGCCCTTAAATTTGAAAATATATAGGCCTATATCTCGGGAACTACTGGGTGTCTGATAATTTGTAATACATTAAATAAGAGGTATTAAAATACATTTCCAACGATATATATCATGATTATAAAATATGGACCGAATATGGGTTAAATCCGAAAAGAATATTTTTTGACCCGAATTAATTTGTTTTTTGGAAATGGTTCTATATGGCAGGTATGACAAATTATGGGCCGATCTTCTTAAATTTTGGAACAGTTATTTTCATGTATATGAGGATATTTCACGTCGAATTTCAACATAATAACGGTATATTTAAGATATATATTAGTATTAACGTGGATTTCGGTAGTGGATCTTATGGTCAAATATGGACCGCTATTCTCAAAATCCAGCAGTTTGATTTAGGCATGTATGTAAATGATGCATGTAAAATTTTGGATTGGTACCCTAGTAATTTATTTGCCTATAAGGAGTATTTATGTCAAATTTTAGCCGTTTAACATTATTTATATCTGTTTTATACGTATTTAAATGAATTTTGGAAGTGGACTTTATATGGGGTCTATGGTCAAACATGGACCGAACTAAAAAAAATTTCGTTTTGCGATTTCTTTTTGCATAAAACTAATTTTTGCTGAATTTTGTCGTGATATTCCAATTTTATAGGCATTTATGTATAATTGAGCAATATTTCGGGAAGATTTTTGATGGGGCTATGACCAATTTTGGGCCGACCACCATAAAATTTAGTACAACAATTTATTTGTCTATAAAGAGACTTTATGTCAAATTTTAGCCGTGTAGCATTATTTATATCTGTTTTATACGTATTTAAGTGAATTTTGGAAGTGGACTTTATATGGGGTCTATGGTCAAACATGGACCAAACTAAAAAAAAAAAATTCGTTTTGCGATTTCTTTTTGTATAAAACTTATTTTTGCTGAATTTTGTCTTGATATTCCAATTTTCTAGGCATTTATCACACTGATACTGATCACACCATATGGAATATCACTGGAGAAAAATTACAGTTAATGATTACAATCATATAAAAGAAAAATACGTTTCAAGACAGCATATACATACATATAAAGTGTGTTAACCACTGTATAATTTTATTTGTCGAAAATAAGAATGGTTTTTCAAATGAAAGAATTAAAGTATGTATATTTAATTTAGTGGTTCGTTTTTTTCGTCAAATATTTGATATGTGTTACTTACCTATACAATTGAGCTTACCTTACCATAATAATATGATATACTTATGTACATATGTATACGTATATTTAGGTTATGTTTTATAAAGTAAAGACAGTCTGGTTGAAGTAAACCCCGGTCTTGACATGAAATAAATTGTTTTGCACTCAGTGAAAACATTGCTTGACCGCTCATGAATATGTCTCGTGTGGACAGTTCTTGCGAATTTAATGTTCTTGTTCGAACAAAATCTCTGCCATCAAATGTAATTTTCACACAAAAATAGTGTCTTTTTAATAACAAAGCAAAGGATGAACATGAAGATGGACACGTTTTCCCCACACTGATGAACGTGATCTAATTTGTGCAAGTAATTCTGATGATATTTTAATTTTTTTGGTGCACTAAAGGTAAATATTTCAGAAAAGTAAAACAAAATAAATAATAAAATATATAGTGAAATACGATATATAATGTGCTTATAATTGGATCTTGTCTGCACCAATTGGTCACCGTAGTAAATAAGTTTAACCGATCACCCATAACAACCATGTTAACCATTTTCAAATGTTAAAGAAATCAAGCCTTCGTAACTTATGTCAGATTATATGACTTAACTTAGTTTTAATTAAATATAAAAGCATATTTAATATTTAAACAATAAATTAATCTGAAAATTACTAAATAAATAAGTTGCACTTTTTATATTTCTAATTTTTGTTTAAAATCAACAATAAGTCGTTAGGTCGTTTACCCCTTTTTGTCATAGTTTCAGTTAATGCACTTAAGTTTTGCAAACAAAAAAAGTTATCAGTTAGCAGTTACAAATTGTTATGTTCAGCAAATAATTTTTATTAGCTGATATGTACTTTCTAAATTATAATGAAATTCAGTATTTAAACATTTTGTTTAAAAAACCATTCACTCAGCACGTTAGATTATTAGTATCACAAGTTATTTGTAGCGATCGTTTTTAAAACAGAATTATAATATTCTCAATTATTTATCATGCTTTTGTAAAAAATAATTAGTTTTTAACAATTTCTTGTTAAGCTCGTTTTAGACGGTATGTATTTTGCAGTGTACTTGTTAAATTTTCCACTGCAAAATGCATACACGTCAGGTAATAACAAAAACAATTCTTCTGCAAATGTCAGCCTGCATTTACAGTGTAATATTTTCAATTAGAACAAGTTCTATTTTCATCTGACAAAGCACCTGCAACCAGCAGCTGTTTTGCAAGTCAATTGTTTATGGCGCAAGAATATAGTGTTTGTGATTCAGCAAATTTATATAAAAAAAATGTATTAAACAAAACAATAAAATTGTATTAAAATATGTATTTAAAAAACGTATTTATACATATTAATTTTTATTTAACTTAAATACAACAATTTTTGGCTCCACATGGCACATTTTCTCTTTAATTCTTGCTTAATTTTTTTTATTTGATAGAAGCTATTATTGTCAATATTTAGTTTAGAACGTAACATGGTAATTAATATAGTCTGGTGTGGCTATTTAATCAGAGGTTTTTTAACCTCTCGTTTTAAATGATCAGTAGGGTATCTGCTAAAATAATCTAAATTATGATTTTTGTTTTGAAAGTTACTTCACAAAATCGCTATTTCTTCACAAACTCAATAACTTATTCCGACTTTTGAATTAAGAAATAATAGATTTTCTAAATCGTTTAATAAACCAATAAATGGAAATTAGGGAACGATTGTGTCTAGTAGTTGAGAACAAATACAGGCCTTAACTGCCATTTATCTCTTAAAGAGATAGCAAATTATTTCATTTGATAACATAACGGTATATTTATTTGGAAGAAAAATGTACAATCCAGAAAAGAAACTCAATTAACTAATTTCCATTAATAGCCCATCGGGATTGTAAAACGGATCATACATCAATTGAATAATTTGAATGCACCAAAAACATTGTTACTTGACTAGTGTGATCGAATTGATATACATAAATATAAACAAAAATATACTCGTTTGGTAATTGTGTTTCCTTATTTCTTCAAAAATTTACAGCAACCTGATTGTCTTATACCAATACGAATTGTCAGATCTTCCCAAGTAACATGATATCGTTAGTATCGTAGTGTTTCGTGCGTCTAAGTTTTTCTCTTTTTCGTTTAAAAGTCTCTACGAATTAATCGAATCAATTCATAATTCATCAATGAAATTTAACATTATTCCTCAATTTTGTCAAATTATCCAATCTTTCAAAGGAACATGCTACCAGTGACATCCTAGAATATTGTGCGCAAAATAGTTTTGTTTGATTTTTTCGTCTTGAAAGTTTCAGCGAAATAATTGAATAGATTCGTAGGGAAATTGCTGAGCAAATTTAACATAATGACACATTTTTTCAAATTGTTTAATATTCCAAAGTAACACCGTAGTAGTAGATAAAGTAGTAGATAAAATAATTATTTTATCATTCTTGGTAGTAAGCATTGTAGAGTTTTGTACGCTAAAAATGTTTCTTTAATTTGGCTTAGTTTGAAAGTTTTAGCGAATCAATCCGAATTAAGCATAACTATAATTTCCCTATCTTGTGGCCCAAACAGGAGAAAAAATAGCTGTCTGTAATAATTGAATATTGTTAATAAGGAGATATATACATATGGTATTACAATCTACCAATGGACTTGACTCTGTCTGGCATTTTATCCATAAAGACATCTTCAATTATAATAGTAACTACATTTTGCCGTCTATCTGAAACAATTATAATTTATTTAACTTCGAAATTATAATTACTGCTTAAAACAACCCATAATTCTAGTTATTTTGCAAATTTAAGCTTGAAACAAATTCAGGCTCCTATTTAGTGCAAGGTACGAAGATCAAATAAGAAATCACTCATCTTAACGATAAAAAGCGTTAGTTAAATACGTTTCACTCTATTGTTAATTAATAGCACTAACATATTTATTTACAGTAACTATGAGGTAGCAACCAGTAGTTCTACGTTTGTTTTAAATTAGAATTGAGAGATTGAAAACAATTTGCCCTTTTCAATTAAATGTAAAATTAGAAATTAAAAAAAAATGTATAAATAAAATATTTTTCAATTTGCTAAAACTCATTCAAAGTCAAGTTTAGCGTAAATGTTGCACTTTTTTTTTTTTTTTTTTTTTTTTTTTGTTGTAAATTTAACGACTTTGTTCAAAGTCAAGATTAAATTTTTTTTCCGAATTTTTATTAGTTTCACGTTTTTATTAAAGTTTGTTAAACTATGAGATGTGGTTTGAATTAACGACTGAAGTGTGATTTAAGTTTGAAAAGTAAATATGATATTTATTCATGCTGTAGACAATTAAAAAAAAAAGTTTACATAGAATTAATGTGCTAGACGTACAAGTAGAAACTTAGAAACAACTGTAACGACAAAGCATTAAAAATTTTATGACTTTTCTTTCGACAGTATGGAAATTATGGAAAACCACATTTTCTGTCTTTCTAATTTCAAATTAACACAGAAACCGATTCTATGTAATTGGTCTTGGTTTCAAATCAGACATTTTACGATTTTTGAAATGATTGTAAATGATATTGGATGCGTGGGAATACAAATAAGTTGGCTGGAAATGAGGCCGGTAATGCGCGTAATGAGTGCTTCAAAAGTTAGTTGTTGACTAGACTTTGCTGAAATTGAAATGGTAGACAAAGTTCAGAGTTAAACAGTTGTTTATTTTCTTATATATAAGAATGGACGGAAACCTTTTTCTGAAGAAAAAAACTAAAAAAAATCTTGGGCAAATCGACGTTAGTTCAGTCAATATATCATTTTCCTTACAAGTCACTACAGAGATTTAATTACGGTAACGTTAGGTTGGCGTTTCTTCACCAATAGTCGATTTGAACTGAGAATTAGATCAAAATCACTACGAAAAATTTCCACAAACTCTACAATCCCTCATTATAAGAATCGTAAATAATGTCATATACTCGAATTATTTCGATTGTTGGATATACGGACATTATAACAAGTAAGAGTGTTATACCGAACAAAAATATAATTTACGATAAAGATTAAAAACAATTTAATTGTTGAAAATGTTTTTCCCAAAATTAGCCCAATTGGGTCCGGATTTCTAATTCGTAATATAAGTCTTCGATATACCTATTTTGAATAGCAACCGAACTATGAACCGATATATTGATGTACATATCTATCATGTTTGTAAGGTATTAGGGGCATTCTAAAAGTAGATTTCAACATACAGCTGCATATTGACTCCACTATCTATAATGATTCGAAAGAAGTGAGAAAATTATAAACGGAATGTCAAATTTATACATTTCCTTACCACTAACTGTGCATGTTATAGTTACAATGCTTTTCAATTTCCATTCTAAAAGTCGAATCGATTTAATATATACGTACAAAAACTGTTAATTGGATGATTCTCAATACTACTATTTTGATGAATTGGGACAATAAAAAGGTGAACTTTCAGCATTGTCTGTACGACTACAATTCGTGTTTGCTCTGTACTCCTAAAAGTACAATATTTGAAAAAGTATACCTACCTATATAAAGTAAGATACCTGATATCTAACATATTAAGAATTATGGATTGTAAGTTCAGTAGAATTGGACCCGTCTATACCGCTCGTTTATTAAGAAGGATCTCAATACACTGGCAAATATTATAGAGATTAAGAAATTAATTAAATTGCGGTTTGGTTGTGATCGAGCATCGTTTCCACAAGTGCTATGAACGTATAGTAGAAACGTCGTTGAGGAAGTTGAGACAATATACAACACTTGGCTGTCATTTATCTATTAACAAGATATCTGGTAAAATTTGAGAAAAGGTTAATTTTAAAATCGAAATTTGATAACATTACCTTATTCGCATTTCTACTCGTAAGCTAAATTTATACTACGAAGCAAAGAACTCGAAAACTTACTTTTAAAACTGCAAGTATTTTTCATTCAGATTTTTAGGAGCTTTATTATCTAAAGAGAGTTCTAGTACTAGTTTTCTTTAGATTTCTGAAACGTATAATTGCGGGACTTGTTTCGATATCCATATGTCCAAATGTTCTTTATAACATTCCTACCGATCTATTGCAAAGACTTTTTAATCTTTTGCCGTTGACTTTTAATGCTCGAGAAATTAAAGCATACAAATATTCGAAACAAAACAATTTCGAAATACAATTCGAAGGATTATAACAGATGACCAATAAGGTCAAAATAAGTATAATCTGAGTTCCAGAATAATGTTGAGATTCCTTTTGTCTAACATAGTGCTATATATATCAATAAATAACTGCAAAAGTATATGTAAATTCATTGGTAGATATCCACTTCGCATAAATGTCAAATGTCACAGATAAAACAATGATGAGATAATAGAATATAATGAAGGTAATATGGACATTATAAAGTGGGAACAACATAATTTATGATTATTGTATAGTTTTAAGTGTTTTTACCTTAATCATTTATTAAATACGTGCTCTTCGGCAAGTAATAATATAGATATAATAATTTATAGAAACTTCTTAATATATCTTAGATATCCGTTGGGAATAGAATATTTTGCTTTCTCATCGAGGTTAGTGTTGTGTTTCTGGACTGCTTTAAAATAACATTAATCGTTTCATTATTCAATTATTCCTTTGTAATTACACTGACAACAAAAGCATGTCATAACATCCGATGTCATTATATCAGACATAGAACTCTTAAAACCATAAACAAAAACAACACTAGTATGGGAGATTTTTTAACGATTTTTGTTTTTTGTAGTTTCCGCTCTGTATGATATCAGGCACTGGAGAGATACAGACGGTTTAAAGGGGTTCTGAATATAGAGTAGGTTTAACTTAGGAAAAATTACAGCAGTTCAGACTTGTTACCAATTTTTTTAATAATATATATAATTATAAATTTCATAATTTATTTTCAACTTGATCGTTTAAATTTTACAATCTAAATAACTACATTTATACTTTGCTTTTCATTACAGAACCAAACAATTTTTTCCCATATTTTTACATCATTTGCCTGCCCTAGTAATAAGTCTCGTGCATCGATAGTTTAGCCGGTAAAGTATTTTTTTAATGTTATCAGCCAGAGACCAATTCTTTACCAGTACGACGCCTTCAGCGGCGGGTATTGGCCTGGGTGTTGAAGTTGTCAGTCAACCCCAGCCACCAGTTTACAATGCCACAACAATGCCTTTGCTGTCATCGAATGGCCACATCGATTATAAAAATGGTGGACGTACACCAGCAAATTCACCCGTTGATACACAAGCACCAACTATAAAATCTGTACTGGCCAAAGATGGTGGACGTTTTTCGAATTTACCTACACGTGAACCGATCGATATGGAATTTAAAAATCTATCGTTAACAGTAAAATTGGGATTTAGACGAGGTAAGTGAAGATCTTGCCATTTTTAAACTGCAAATATTCTTTAATTCGCTGCATGTGTAAATATAGTATTATGTATGTATGTATGTTTCAGTCTTATCATATTTCTTTAAATTATTATGCAATATAAATTTATAATTTGTTAAATGTACTATAAATATATGGACACTTATGAGTTATATCTAATCATTAAATGAGCTTAGAGATAAATTTAATTAAAATTATATTTTCAAAACTTTGAACTTTAAAAACTTATCATTAAGATTTAACCTTTTTTTAATTAGTCAATGCTTTTAAAAAGGTAAAGGTTTATTAAAGGGAAATAAATACCCCTTACCGACCCCTTAACAACCAACTTTTCTGCACAAATTGTACTCAGATACTTATCTGCAAATTTTTGTGTTTTTTTTTTCAAAACATAATTAATGTACAATTATTTATATACTTAGTTCTACCTTCAAATTTTAGTTAACAACAAAATTTAATTTGTTATCTTATCGTTAAGAAATTCTATCCACAATTAACCTAATGGCAGGTGACGATCATAATTTCGGTGTTTTAGTTTGCAAAACAAAAACAAACATCAAAGAAAATTGCAAAATTTTAAATAATAAATACATATTCGTATCAATTTAATGGAGCATTATAAAAAATAGTTCTTTCTCTACATTTGCTCATAAAGTAAACTTTTATGAATATTAGTAATAAGATATAAATATTTTAAAACTTGTAACCGTTAAATGTTTATAAAAATTTAACAAGTTCTTCAGAAATGAGCACTATGTTACAGCAATGGACCGATCATCCAAAAATTTATTAGCATGACCCGGAGCATATACATAAATATCTCGAGTGCTAAATTTTATCTCGATATAAACACATTTAAAAGATATGTGGAGGTAAAAGTGAATTACGGAGTGGGTCTTATATGGGAGCTCGACTAATTATGGACCGACCGTTACAAAATAAGGTGTCATGATTTCTGTGTATATGAAACTTATTTGTGTTGAATTTTATTTGGATATGTACCAACCTTTTTAAGAGATTTATGGTCATTAAAGTGATTTTCGGAAGTGGGCCTTATGTGGGATCTACGACTAATTATGAACGGATCGTCATAAAATTGTACCATATTATTTGTATATATGTATATGAAACATTTTTTATAACATATATAACATATTTGTGTTGAATATTAGTTGGATACCAAAATTTTTAAGTGAGTTATGCTTTTTAAAGTGATTTTCAAAATTGGCCTAATATGGGAGCTATGGTCAATTATGGACCGATCTGCACAAAATTTGTGGGTGTGATGAGACTTCATGTACAACTTATTTGTTTGGAAACGTGCATAAATCTAACATTTATGACCAATCAACTCCTATTTCGGGAGGACATTTGTATGGGTGTAAGGTGAAATAATGGGCCAATTTCAATCAAATTCAATTTGGACCGAATAAAAGTCTCATAGTAACTGTTATCGAAATACGAGTATCTTTAAAATTGCGACCTATACTTTGCGCTCAAGGTTTACGTGGACAGCCACCCAGACGGACGGACGGTTTAGAAAGTGATTCTAAGGCTAAAGTATACCATTAAGTTGGGCTTTAGACTAATATTTTGGAGCGTTACAAACATCAGCATAAATCCAATATAAGTTGTCTAAATAAACTTAATTAAAGTTAATAAATCAATATAAAATATTTATAGCAAATAAAATTTTATGGTGGTTCTTATTGAAATTAAGAAATTACTGGTAACAATTCCAACCAATGACTAAAACACAACCGTGTAAATCTAGCTTTACTTAACTTTATGATGAGAATATAATGATTGATTTTTAGGAGCTTTCGGATTTGATTTAAAACCACACTTACAATTTAGATGCATTGCCAGTTCTTGGAATGCTTTTTTCTGGCTGCTCTTCACACCAAACACGCCAATTTTGCTTGTATCCATTCAACCACTTCTCGAGTTTCTTAACCGAGATTGCTTTCGACAATAAAATTCAATAATATGTAAAGCGTTGTTCATTTGAAAGTCGATTCATGATTAAATTGTAGACCAAACTGAAACATGAAAACAGCTGAGCTGCCAAAAAGAAAATTGCTAAAAAAATACCCTTTATTATTTTAAATTATGTATAAGGATGACATTAGTTCTATTTAGCGCTAGCATTAATAAAGATCAATATAGTCAATATGATCAATATTCTCTTTTTACTCCGATATATATTTGAAACATTTCAAACATATATGTACGTAAATGGGCTTAATATTTAAGGGAACAAATAAAGGAGTATATTAGATGAGATGTCATAGTATTGTATGAGATGTTGCACCGAACTAACAGGTCATGGCAGAACTGTTAGTTAGGGCTCGGACTATTGTTGAGTGTCCGGGAACAAAGAGCAGTTAGAAACTGTGGAGCATTTTATCAGTCAATGCCAGAATGTTTCCGTAGTTGGTCGGCAATTCCATGATGGATTTAAAAATGTTGGGAGTTGTAGGCCTATTACATTTCCACTTCATTAATTGATTCGCATAGTAGATAATTTTGTTAGATTCGATATTTGCTGTTTCTTAAATTGTTCACATGAATTTATTGGAAAATCTTGCTTCATATTGTATACTGACTGGATTATAACTTTTAAACTGCATGAGTGTCTTAAAACATATGCATTTTACAGGACTTTGGTATAAAAATACTACTTTTTGCAAAGATTTTGGAACATATGTATGTTCTTTCTAATTTCAACAAGTTTATCAAGTGATAAATCTCAGAGAAATTTATTTCTGCAACATTTTATGATATGAAATTATTTAGTTGCTATATCCCATTTACATATATATATATAAATGTAATATATAGAATTCTTAGAGATCTCTTGAATAGTATTAAATTTATAGAAAATAATACCAAACACTTTTCCTAAATAAATATTTTTTTTTTTTTGAATTTTTTGTAATTTAAGGAAACAAAGAAATTTTACATAATGTTTCGGGAAAATTTCCTGGTGGTCAATTAATTGCAATTATGGGACCTTCGGGTGCCGGTAAATCAACGCTTTTAGATGCATTATCCGGTTTTAAAACAACAGGTGTAGATGGTTCCATATTAATAAATGGCAGACGTAGGGATTTAGGTAAGTTAAAAAACATTAAAATAAAGTATTTTAAGACGGGCAAAATAATTTATTTCAAATGGAATTATTGCAGCCAGTTTTAGACGCATGTCCTGCTACATTACACAAGATGATCGTTTGCAACCTTTGTTGACAGTTAATGAAAATATGCACATTGCAGCCGATCTTAAATTGGGACCCAATGTTTCATATGAGGAAAAAGAAGCCAGAGTAAGTTTGATAGTTATTACTTGATATTTTTTTCTAAAGATTTGTTTATTTTTGGAATTGCAGAAAGAAGATATTTTGTTATTGTTGGGCCTGTATGAACATGATCAAACTATGACAACACGATTATCGGGCGGCCAAAAGAAGAGGCTCTCTATTGCAATGGAACTTATTAATAATCCAACTGTGATGTTTTTGGATGAACCTACGACGTAAGTTTACTTAACCAATAAATGTATTTAAAGTTGATAATAATCTTAAAATGTATTCCTTTATTTTATGTTTGTATAGAGGTCTTGACAGCAGCTCTTGCACCAAAGTTTTAGAGTTATGTAAAAAACTTGCCCTACAAGGGCGTACCATAATTTGTACCATCCATCAACCCACTGCCAAATTATTTCAAATTTTCGATCAAGTTTATGTCTTAGCTGCTGGTAATTGTGTCTATCAGGGTGGCACTGAAAGCTTGGTGCCATTTTTGCAAACAGTCGATTTACCCTGTCCCATGTATCACAATCCTGCCGATTACAGTAAGTTTATGGAAATTGTGAAAATTATAGGATTTTTATTAAAGATTCCTACCTATTTCAGTCATAGAATTAGCCTGCGGTGAATACGGTCAAGATAAGGTTGATACCTTAATATCTGCTTCTGAAAATGGCAACTGTTTAACATGGTTCAGCAATCCTGATAGTATAATAAAATCCGAAGACCTAATGCGTAAATATCCGATACCGAAAAAGACGAAAAATCGCTCTTTGGAAGATACCAGCTATTTTAATCAGCTGTCGGTACTAATGCATCGTGGTTACATCAAAGCAAAACGTGATACAACTTTAACCCATTTGCGTATTGGAGTCAATGTTTTTGTGGCCATCATATTGGGTGCAGTATATGCCAATTCGGGCAAAGAAGGTTCACGTGTGATAGACAATTATAATTTATTATTTGCTATATTAATTCATCATTCCATGACTACTATGATGTTGACTGTTTTAACATGTAAGTTTTGGATTATATATACATACATATAAAACTAAGTTTATTAGTTGGAAATTTCATAAGAATTCCAAGGAGGCTCAGTTACTATTTCAAATACATCTTTATACATTATTAGTCTAATTCATAAAAACTTATCAAGCGTTTATAACAGGCTTATAAAGCAAATATCCATACAAAATTTGTTTTATAAGCCTGTTATAAACCTTTGACAAGTTTTATGAATAAGGGGGTATATCTTTAAAATCTGACCTTCTCAAGATCCGCAATTTGTTAAAAGATGTAAAATGTACTAAGTAGTTCAGAATTGTCGTACCTATTTAGCCTAATCATTAGATTTCACTTGTGTATCTGATTTTTTTAAATAGCGTGTGAAACTTCTTACATTTTCTTGGACATTTGCCCAAATGTCAAAAGGTTGTCAGAATAGTTAAATGTCATAAATAGTTAAATTTTTTTTACCTTTTTTAGTACTATAATCATTGATTTTATCCTTATTTAATTTTATCAAATGATTGACTAATAATATAGTATTATTATTATAACTTTGTGATCTTATATAGTATACGAATATGTATAAATCTTAAGTTCTTATAGTCGATTTAAAGATTTTCGTTTGTCGTTGTGGGTTTTTAAAACATAATATTTTGTATTGATTTTTAAAAATTTAATTTTTAACCAACTTTATATATGTATGTACTTACAGTTCCCATTGAAATGTCTATATTACTAAAGGAGCACTTCAATCGTTGGTATTCTTTGAAAGCTTATTATACATCAATCACTTTACTGGATCTTCCCATATCGGTAAAATTATTTTAGAACACTTTGTTAAACAGTTTTTAACATTTCCTTTTGTCAATAGATTGTTGGTAGTTTATTATTTAGCATAATTATTTATCTGTGGAGTTATCAGCCCATGGAATGGTTTAGATTCTGGATGTTCTTTACCATTAGTGTTCTTACTGTGTTTGTGGGTCAAAGTTTTGGTTTAATGGTGGGTGCCTGGTTTGATGTGGTGAATGGTACATTCTTGGCTCCCGTATTAACCATACCCATGATGATGTTTGCTGGTTTCGGTGTAACGCTGCGTGATATGCCCGGTTATTTAAAATGGGGCAGTCATATTTCGTATCTGCGCTATGGTTTAGAAGGCTTTGTCGGTGCCATTTGGGGCGAAAACCGGGGAACATTGGAGTGCGAAGAGGCACCCTACTGCCATTATCGGTAAGTTTTAATTATTTATGCCAATACAAAGAATGATTTTAATTATATTCTTTCTTATTTACTCCCTTAGTTACCCCCGTAAATTCTTGGAGGAAATTACCATGCGTGGTGACCAATTCTGGAATGATATTATTGCTTTGTGCGTGATTGTTCTTATATTTAGAATAGCTTCATTTGTAGTACTTAGGGCCAAAATTAAGTCGGTTAAGTAACTTTTTATATTTTAATATAATTTTTGTTTGTTTATTTCTTTTAAATGTTTGTGCAATAAAATAATTATTGCAATTTTAAATTATACATACATATATGTATGTATCTTTAATTATGTACTAAATGTATATAGTTTTAATAATTCTTTTTTTACAATTATCATAATTTTATGCCTTTAATTGCCCTTTTATACATTAAGTTTGTTTTTGTGTGTATTTTACTTGTACTACTCTTATTTTAATAATTAATGTTTGTTAGTCATTATTATTATTATAATTATTTAAATATATGAATAAATATATCGTCATACAAAGCGGTCATTAAGACTGAGAGAGATTGACAAATAAATGTTTAGTGATCATGTAATTAAATAAAAAATAATTGTATGTATGTTTGTAATTCTTTTTAAATAAATTTAAATGAAACAAATAATGTATAAAACTTTGTGACTTATTTAAATATTTACACACGTTTTTGTTAACGTCATAAGATGTTTTAATGGGAGTTTATTTTTAATAATTTTTTGCTATTGGATATTAAACTTTAAAACTCAAACGTGTTTAGTACAGAAATTGTATCCAAGCATAAATTTTGTATTGTTTATTTGTTCGGCAATGATTTGAAATGTGTTTACATCTGAATGACCTTTCTTTATAGTTATTTAGGTTGAGGTTGACGGGCTATCATTAATGTAACCGTTACAATGAAGCTTTCTTACTTTTAATTACCCTCCATTCTTAAATTGTAAATTCATATGTATGTATATTTCTACAAAATTGTATCTGTTTATAATTGGTTTTATTTCCTTTATTCTCATTTTGCCATTTTAGATAATTTACCATAAAAACATATTAAATATATACGTTATACATTTTAATTATTGCTTTGGACTTGGCCCTAATAATTAATAATTAAATATTTAGCTAATAATAATTTCGGAACAGAGAATTTTATGCAAATGAGGATATCTACCGTCTAATTTGAAGATATTAATGATGCATATTAGTATTAACGTGAATTTTGGAAGTTATTTAGAAGAGTTTTAAGAGTATTGAAATGATTTTCGGAAGGGAGCTTTATATAAGGGATACGGTCTAATATGGACCAAAATTCACATAATTCTGTAGAATGAATTTTGTGTATATGTAAATGATCTATATAAAGTTTTGAGTCGATACCGATAAATGTCTTTTCCAGATGTGGGTCTTATATGGGAACTATGTCCAATTATAGGCATTTATGTATCATTGAGTCATATTTCGGTAAGAAATTTGTATGGGGGCTATGAGAAATCATGGACCGATTCTTACTATTTTCATGGCAATATCTGCAATATATTTTTTTTTTAAATTGCAAGAAAAATGTTTAAATATATAAAATTTTTATAGAGGTTGGTTGTCTGCCATTTTGGTTCATAACTCTGGTTCTAGTGTTTTCTGGAAATTCTATGAAGTTTAGTTGTGTATTTTGGACGTGAGAGTGTTTTACACGGACAGACAGATAGACGGACATAGCTCAATCGACTTAAAGTTTCACACGGAATGGCATGCACCACTTGTGGTGGTGAAGGATATAAAAACGATAATGCTATAAAATAAATCAAGGTTATATCATTGTCATTAAATAACAAATAATTTTTTGACGGAAATTGGAAAAATATTAGGACTAATAAAACAGTGGTGAATGTTTTAATTATTTGTGCAACCCTTAATTTTTTTTATTTTATGGTCTCGTTTTAAGTGGCGAAAAAAACAGTCAGTCTTAGATATGATTGTCTGGACGGTTGAAGATGTAAGGGGTATTATGAGGACCCTGGCCATATACAGGTCATAAGTTCGATACGGTTTATGCGGGACCAAAAGGCATTAAGTCAGCGGCAGTTGCTTTTTGTTTAGCGAACGATAATCTCTATTAATTTCGATCTCTGAATCAGATAATTGTGTTTTTACAGTCCTCTTGAAAATGTATCTTTTTATCTTGCATTCAAGGATTTTGTGCAACCACTCCATGGGAAATTTTTTATACTTCCGCGTATTATTGTCCAATTTATTAAATTTTTTATTGTTTAGCGACATCTCTTAAACATTTCAGAAATTAAACATCATGGATAGCAACATTAGTTAATAAATACATAATATATATTGCATATATCATAATAGATCACTTTTCCAGTAAGTTTCAAATGCAAAAGTATAGGAAATATTAAATAACTATATTGCTTCAAGCGATTGTTGTAATTTATATATTTTTAAAACATAGTTAGGAATAGAACATTGTAAGAATCAGTCTAAATTATAAATTTTATAAAACTAGTCGAGAGTATTTAGAGCAATGAACTATTTATAACAAAGATTTAGAAAAACTTCATTGGGCAAATTTAACAGTGGGAAGAAGTTCAAAAAGTTCTAAATATATTGATCGAAAAAGAATATTGATAAATGGAATCAACAAAATATTTCTACGGAAAATCGTTGGGTGGAAGTATTTAAACATTTTAAAAGCAATTACCAAAACCATGCAAATTTTCACATTATCGTTAATATTAAAAAATCCTGCCAAGAGTTCCACACATATTTGAAATCGTCACCTAAAATTTTGAAACAAGTTTATACCTCTGAAAAATATAACAATGTATAAACAATTTTTTGTAGTGTAACGTAAAATAAATAATGCCATTCACTACGGACAAATAATATATTATTATATTATGTATGCATTTTTATTTCATATAACCGAACCCAAGAATTATTCGATGTCTCGTTTTCAGATAAAAAAATATGGTCACTTTAATCATGAGCTATGAAAAAAAGATAAAATGTTTTCTGAAAGCAAATTTCTTTAGTTTTGATTAAAACCAGCGTTGAATTTGCTGACTATGAATTAGCAAAAGCACACAAATTTCTGCTTAGCTTACACTTAAAATTTTGTTAGTAAGCAAGCAACAGCGCAGCGCAAACCAAACAAAAATAAAACTATTGAATGTAGCTTTACAATGTGATGTTATTTGCTGACACAGTCAGCCACAGCAATTCACTATAAAAAATTTGTAGTGACAACGAAAATAAGACTTGCATAGCTTAGCAAAAGCATAAAAGAAAAATTCAAAACTGTAAGTTTTAAGCAGCATCAAATTTTTTAAAGTGAATTGCTGTGGCTGACTGCTCCAGCAAATAACATCACATAGTAAAGTTACAGTCAATAGTTTTATTATACCCTTCACCATCGTGAGAAGGGTATATATAAGTTTGTCATTCCGTGTGTAATTTCCACAAAAAAATTTTCCGACCCTATAAAGTATATATATTCTGGATCCTTATAGATAGCGAAGTCGATTAAGCCATGTCCGTCTGTCTGTCTGTCTGTCTGTCTGGATGTCTGGATGTTGAAATCAGTTTTGTGAAGTCCCAAGATATGTTCGGGATCCAAACCTTCAATAATTCTGTCAGAAGTGCTTTCGAGAAGTTTGCTATTTAAAATCAGCAAAATCGGTTTAGGTTAACCAGAGTTATGAACCAATATGTGAGACCACCTCCATAAAAATTTGATATTTTTCGTCCATTTTATTGCAATATTTTGAAATATATTGCAGATAATACCATGAAATTTTGTATACGTTGTTTGTACTATAAAAGAAGAAAGTGTGCGGAAAAAAGTAAAAATCGGTCCATGATTTCTCATAGCCCCCATACAAATATATATATTCCCGAAATATGGCTTAATGATAAATAAATGCCTATAAAATTGGAATATCAAGACAAAATTCAGCAAAAATAAGTTTTATACAAAAAGAAATCACAAACCGAAATTTTTTTTAGTTCGGTCCATATTTGACCATATACCCCATATAAAGTCCACTTACAAAATTCACTTAAATACGCATAAAACAGATATAAATAATGTTAAACGGCTAAAATTTGACATAAATACTCTTTATAGGCAAATAAATTATTGTACAAAATTTTATGGTGATCGGCCCAGAAGTGGTCATAGCCCCCATACAAAAATCTTCCCGAAATATTGCTCAATTATACATAAATGCCTATAAAATTGGAATATCAAGACAAAATTCAGCAAAACTAAGTTTTGTGCAAAAAGAAATCGCAAAACGAAATTTTTTTTAGTTCGGTCCATATTTGACCATATACCCCATATAAAGTCCACTTCCGAAATTCACTTAAATACGCATAAAACAGACATAAATAATGTTAAACGGCTAAAATTTTACATAAATACTCTTTATAGGCAAATAAATTGTTGTACTAAATTTTATGGTGGTCGGCCCACAACTTGTCATAGCTCCCATACAAGGACCACATCTGAAAAAGACATTTTTCCCTATATATATTGTATACATATCGTTACCGACTCAAAACTTTGTACAGATCATGTACATATATACAAAAATCATTCCACACAATTTTGTTAATTTCGGTCTATTTTTAACCGTATGCCCCATATAAAGCCCTCTTCGGAAAAATCCTTTAATACTCATAAATCGCTTATAAATAAGGGTAGCAATCCAAAATTTTACACGGATCATTTACATACATGCCTAAATCTAACTGCTGGATTTTGAGAATATCGGTCCATATTTGACTATATCCCCCACATAAGGTCCACTACCGAAATCCACGTTAATACTAATATATATCTTAAATATACCGTTATTACGTTGAAATTCTACGTGAAATATCCCCATATGCATGAAAATAACTGTTCCAAAATTTAAGAAGATCGGCCCATAATTTGTCATACCTGCCATATAGAAGCATTTCCAAAAACAAATAAATTCGGGTCAAAAAATATTCTTTTCGGATTTAACCCATATTCGGTCCATATTTTATAATCATGATATATATCGTTGGAAAGCTATTTTTAATACCTTTTATTTAATGTATTACAAATTATCAGACACCCAGTAGTTCCCGAGATATAGGCCTATATATTTTCAACTTTAAGGGCCCGCCCCCTCGAAAATAGGCGTGGCCGCCAAAAATTTTTTTTTTTTGCTGGTATCTCTTCTAAAATCCCTATTTGTTTTTTTTTTTTTAACAAAATCACTAAAACCGAATTGTACCCCTTTTTTATACTCTGTTTGTTAAATTACACTGAAGATTATTATGAACATCAGACAGACTCTGTAAATTATGGTAAGAATTGGTAATTAAATCAATTAAAAATGGTAAAATTAGACAACATTTGAAAATATTTTACATAAATTATGTTGGTCGTAAAATTGTCTTTCAAACAATATACCAAATACTAATAAAATTTGTACTAAGACTGAATAGAAAACCCAGAAATAGGATATTCTAGTCTAGTGTAGTTTCTGTATTTCTTATTACGCTTAGGTGAAGGGTATTTTAGATTCGGCACAGCCGAATATAGCACTCTTACTTGTTTTTTTTTGACTTTGTGCTCTACTTTTGCTTGTGTATTTTCTTCTAGTTAAAGTTAAGCACATACGTAGTGCTTGAAAATAGTTAAGCATTTTTAAACCCTGATTAAAACCTCTTCATTTCATGTCTGCTGTATATTTCAAAAATTAAAATTTTAATTTATTAATTCCAAATGATTACACAAAATGGTTAATATAAACTTATAGTATTAAGTTTTTTTATATGGTACACAACAAATTTCAAAATACTAATTAATGTCTCTACAACTAAATGAATTAAACCTTAATACTACTTTGGGAAGGTTCCTTAATATGTTCGCCTTGCTCTGCACTTTCTCTTAATGCCTCTTTTAAACATTGAGGATCAAGCATATCTGTCGAAGATACCTAAAAGAAAATTGTAAGCAAATTAAAAAATACAATTAAATAAAATTCTATGTATTACAAACATACCACTTTAACTTTATGGCCCAAGGACTCCAAAAGGCGCAGTTTTAATCTTAAAATCGCAATAGGCTCTTGAGAGAAATGTAAAGTTTGTGATGGCGTCATAAACTCTACAAATACTTCACTAGCGGAGGGAGCTGTTAACTTGACATGAATGCCTGGTATATTAATACCATTGATGGGACATGTAAGATTAGCAGATGAGACGCCTTCTTCCTTTAGTAACTGGTGTATAATCTCTTGATAAGGCATATTTTGATTATTTAGATGTGAGGGCAATTTTGCTTTAAGATTAAATGCTTCAAAGCCTTTGATCACAGTTGCACTCCATGCAGGTTCTTCAATTTGTGTTGCCGACAATAGCACGGTAATACGGCTGTCTACTTTGGGTTGGTGACGTTTATTGGTTGATTCAGATTTTAGTTGCACGGCAGCCTGTAAAAGTTCTTTGGTTTTATAGCCCAATATCCACAGAGACAGACAAGAGTCCACCAAATGATCGGAGAAATAATTGAATTCATTGGCATTTAGTTTTTGTATAAGACTATTTTCTATAGTGCGGAATTGCGTAGAAGATAGACTACAATTCAATTGGGAGCATGACCATAAAAATGTTGCAATATCTTTACCCCTTATTGTTGGGGTATAACTTCTATTGCTATGGCGGGAAAGTGTCAATTGCTCGGTAATTGTGTCTATAAGAGGTTGAGTGCAGTCTTTACTGTCCCATAGATTTTCAGCCAGATACGCAAATAAATGTACCTGACCTCTGACTTGCAATTGTTGTAGTTTGACTGTATCCTGACAGATATTAGTAATATATTCACACACTGTGTGGGAACGTAGTCGTTGTAAACGCATTGATTTAATAAAAGTAACCAAGAGTGCATCATTTCCATTTGAGGTGTTCGAAATGTCCAGCACTTCTTTTAATAAACGCTGATCAAAATCTTCACTTTTTATAGTTGTAGATGTCTTATAGGCAGCATTACTCACCAATGTCATATCAATGGTACTCAAGTCCTTCATATATTCACTTAAATGAGAATCCAATAGTTCCTTTAATAACTTATTAACATTGAATTTGGTTTGTTTTTTACTTAAACCCATGTAAAAACACAACTGAACAAACTGTTCTTTGGATTTGTTGGCATCTTTGGTGAACTCTTCATATAAACGTTGCATGGCTCTTCCATAGAAATCTAAACGAGTCATCCAGTTTGGTATGAGAAACAAAAATGCGTACAATGTCCTCAATATAGTATCAGTATTCATTTCCTCAACATTATCCAAAGCATATCTATCAAGATCATTTAGTATGATGGCAAATTTGGCGGGATCAGCATTGGAACGATAAGTGAAAGCATAAATTATAACAGCTGCTAGTTGTTCCTTGGGCGTTTTTTGTAATTCTTTTTGAAAATATCTCACATCACTTATTGGGAAATAATCAGAATATTTCACATCGCTGGGCACTTGTTCACAAACCTTTTGACGTTCTTGGGCTACATGTTTGGCAAAACGTGTTAGCAATGTGCCAGTTTCATCCGAGGTCTCATAGAGTATATCTTTCACACTGAATGATGCATAATTCTGCAGAGATAAGATTCTGTACGTTTGTTTTAATGGCTGACATCTCCATAGGGTTTTCGCACAAATATTTAACATGCTGTTTTTAATTTATAAATTTTCGTTTTATGTAATTTCTGGTAATTTTCTGTAAAATCAACTCGAGGAATGTGTGTGTAGCACCAAGCCCAAAACATAAAAACTAACAGTTACATGTGCCTGATCAGCTGGCTGTCAGATGGGATCAGGGCTGCCAGATTTTTAGAAAATATCATTACTGAAAAGCAAAATTGGATATAGTTACTGCTTGGCAGAAGATCTTCGGTTCATTCCGGTAATTGGAACCGGAAAACATACCGGTTATATATGTTTGATTAATATTTTAAAATTATAAAAAAATAATGTCTTGAAAAAAAGAGTGAAATATTAAACTCTTATAGTGCATTTACACTTGTAATTTTCAAACTAGTTTATGATCATAAGCTACTTTCATAAACCATAACGTTTACATCAGCATTTTTGACAGTTAAGTGGTTTATCTTTGACAAGTCATAAAACAGCTGACTTTAATATTAAAAATTTAATAAAAATATGGACATTGTTATGAAAAAAAAATTTTAAATTTGTGTTTTTCATCCAGGATGAATAAAATTCAATTACAGTTTCTTTTTTTAAAGAAAACTTTTATTTATTTTTGAGCAAATGTTAAATGTGTCCATCGTTGCCAGAAAAATGTTGAAAAAACAGAGTTGCATTAGCAGAAACTGATTGTTTGTAACTAGTTTATCTCAAAAGCTAGTTACAAAACCTGTTTTTGATTTGTATGGGTAAACAAGTTCCTCAAACTAGCTTATCACCATAAACAACTTATAACTAGTTTATGGCGTAGGTGTAAATGCACTATTATATCCCATCTCGCTAAGCTCTGTACATATCATTCAACTCAAACATAACATTTGGCGACGTGTGCTATGCAAATCGAATTTTCATAAGTTGAGAAATCTTTTCTATTTGTCGTATTTTAAACTTCATATAAGTACATACATATGTATTTACATACATAGTATACATCACAAAGTATATAGAGGTAACAATTTTGACGTTTCAAAAAGGCAGTTCCAGTAGAAAGAAAAAGGGAACTTTTTGGTACCTGATTTACCAAGTAACATCAAGCGTGTATCGGAAATACATATGTACATATATAAACAAAAGGCAGTCCTGAACGAAAGAGTTTAATCAAAGACTATAAATATATAAAGATGTTGCACGCAGTGTATTTAAAATTGACAAAATTTTGTGCTTCCTAATGATGCGGGAGGGAAGACAAAAGGGAAAGAAGCACAAAGAAAGAGCGTAACAATCCCAGAAAGCCATATGAGTCCGAAAAGAGTCTTTTCTGACACCTTTTTCGGAGCGTTAACGCTCTTTATGAGCCCAAAAAACAATCATAATTGCTCCGAAAACCTTCAGAAAAGAGGGTCATTACATTCGAAAATGGTCCGTCAGAAAGAGCTCTTAGATAATGTCAGAAAAGAGTCTTTTATGAGGGGTTTTTTGGGCTCTTAAAGAGCTCTGAGATAATGCCAGAAAAGAGTCTTTTATGAGGTTTTTCTTGGGCTCTGTGTAATCTTGTTTTTATTATTCTTGTGTGGTACAGCTGTTTTTTTTTGTTCAAAGCACAAATAGCAGGAGAACAACGCTTTGGTACACACATAATTAAGTGGAATTTCTGAGTCATACTGCGTGCCGACTCAGGACAGTAACAAGCAAATTTTTCTTTCGCTCCAAAAATGCTCTTTAGTTGGACTCTTTTTTCGGAGCGCTCCGAAAATGCTCTTTTGTTGGACTCTTTTCTGACTCCTTTTTCGGAGCGCTCCTAAAATGGTATGCTGGGAATCTGTCGTTCTCTTGTTGTGTATAAGATCTTTTAATTCTCATTTATCATTGTTTCCCAGCAAGCCATATGAGTCCGAAAAGAGTCTTTTCTGACACCTTTTTCGGAGCGTTAACGCTCTTTATGAGCTCAAAAAACAATCATAATTGCTCCGAAAACCTTCAGAAAAGAGGGTCATTACATTCGAAAATGGTCCGTCAGAAAGAGCTCTTAGATAATGTCAGAAAAGAGTCTTTTATGAGGGTTTTTTTGGGCTTTTAAAGAGCTCTTAGATAATGTCAGAAAAGAGTCTTTTATGAGATTTTTCTTGGGCTCTGTGTAATCTTGTTTTTATCATTCTTGTGTGGTACAGCTATGTTTTTTTTTTTTTTTGTTCAAAGCACAAATAACAAGACAACAACGCTTTGGTACACACATAATTAAGTGGAATTTCTGAGTCATACTGTGTGCCGACGCAGGACAGTAACAAGCAAATTTTTCTTTCGCTCCGAAAATGCTCTTTAGTTGGACTCTTTTCTGACTCCTTTTTTCGGAGCGTTCCGAAAATGCTCTTTTGTTGGACTCTTTTCTAACTCCTTTTTCGGAGCGCTCCTAGAATGGTATGCTGGGTTGTGTGCATGTGTATGCATGTGTGTGTTGTACATTGCATTGAAAATGTAAAAATAAAATAAAAACCTAACAAAAGAATTTTTGTTTCTTACAATTTTTGTGCAAATAACTTTCGTCAATAATGTGACCGATTGTGTAATTGTAGGGTAAGAGTATGTGTTTTATTGTTGTACAGACAAAACTATATCGATTCGCACCGAGTTAGGTATAATGCTATTTTGTAGACTATTCAATTATGTATGTTTGTATCTACTTACCATATATAATTTTTTTTTTAAATATTTTATTCTATCATCATCAATTAAAATTTTTTGTTTAATAATTACATTATTTGAGATTTTACTTAAAGGTTACAACAAATAAAAACTTATGTTTTTAAAAATAAATATACTAATGAAAAAATGTATATTTCTAGTGTTAGGAAAAAAAGATAGGAAAAACCTAGTCATATATAATTTTATAGACAGTTCAATTATGAACTTCTGTCTCTATTTATGTATAGAATGAAGTTGTAATAACACGAATGTTTTTTTTTTTTTTGTTTAGTATTTATTAAATTTATTTATCAGTGTTTCAAAATTTTAACTTTTTCTATATGTACTTGATAATTTGTATGTTTCCCATGTGGAATGCTTCCGTAGTAAAATAAGAACTAGTAATTAAGAATCTTCATTCTGTGTTTATAACATTCGTTATTCTCATCAAACCGTAAGGAATAAATTGTATTTTTGGTGTAACTTACGCATTGCTCGGAATCATTTGTATAATTTTTTGCATGAACAAACATTTCTGAAGGATATGACAAAATTTGCGCTGGTTTATTAAATCTAAACGACATTTAACGCAAGATATTCGTTGAGCTACATATGTATGTAACCAACAAAATATCGACTTGATATTAATTCTATTGGCACATTGTTGGATGTAAAACAATCGGCGTCTTCATTAAAATATTCTATATTTTATATACTATACTTATATGATATACTTCCAGTCCTTATAGTATCTTCTAAAATTGTTTGAAACTCTATAGGTAAAAACATTGCATCATCGTTTGCACAATTTGATGAGGTGCTAAACTGAGTCATTTTTAAAGATAATGGCCCATAATCATAGTCATAGAAAAAGCATACTTTAAGTAAAAGTAGACTTTTAAACAACAAAAACATTTAAATTTTGTTCTGAGTTTAAAACAAAAGCATGCTTTTGCTTAAATTATGCTTTTTCTATGAGTATGATTATGAGCCAATAGAAACAAAGATAATAAATAATAAATATATTATTTCTGTTTAGAGGCCTCAAAACAAGACCTGCGATACTTCCCGGTAAATGAGAGTGTTTTGCAGTAAACAATTATATTTTACGCTCGCAAAATAAAAGAGCGTAAGCGTACATGTGAGCAGCGTTGCCGTTTTTGGTTATTTCTAACCAAAATTGGTTATTTTTTTTCTCAATGTGTACATGTGTAGATTTTTTCTGTTTTGGTTATTTTTTTTACTGAAAATATTTACTATGTAAATTTACAAACATTTTTATTTTTTCTAATTAAAAAAGTCCAATCAGCAAAATTGTTGCATTGGCAACACCCATTAAATTACTTTAATATAACATAATCAACTCTGAGTGTAAAAAATTACAGTGCCTTGTAATGGCGGCATTTCATAAAGGAATTTAGTTACATATATGGTTTTGCTTGGTTTTGTTTGTGCTCGAAGTAAATGTAGTGAATTTTTGAAAATTATTTTTTAGTATTAGGAGTTGTGTTGTAAAATACGTTGTTTTATGTTTTTTTTTTTTTTGTTACCTTAAAGTACAAATTATAGTTAAAATTACAAAAAATAAATAAATAGTACATGCATTTAAATTTGGTTATTTTTTTTTAATTTGGTTATTTTTTTCATAAATGTTGGTTAGAAAAATTTTTTTTTCGTGGCAACACTGCATGTGAGTTTTGCTTACACAATTGTGTATGACGCTGACATCCCTGTTGTAGGGATAAAAGTGTTACACGCATAGCTGCCAGATTTGACGATTTATCGTCATTTTGACGATTTTTGGTTTCAAAAATAGCAAAATGACGATTTGACGATTTTTTCATTGAAAATGACGATTTCCTGAATTATTAAAATTTTCTATAAATTGTTAGTTTTATTAATGTTTTTGTTACCAAATTCTCTCTTTTTTTGAGACAACAACTATTTCAAAAACAAAACTAAATGATAGTAGTGTTTTCTTAATTATTGTTGTTAAGTGTAAACATAAAAATCAATTTTAAATACTGAATTCCATGAACTAAAATTTTAAGAGGAAACAATTTCTGAATTTCCACGGGGAAATTGTTCCACAAAAACTTCTCCTATTTTAACAAAACGTCGAAAGCATATTCAGCCGAATAAATTTAAATAACAAAAATACGGAATTCTTTAAAAATATGTTGAATTCTATACTCAAAATGTTATTTAAAACTTTTTTTTTTTTTTTTTTGCATATTCTTT
This sequence comes from Bellardia pandia, assembly GCA_916048285.2. Lineage (NCBI taxonomy): Eukaryota > Metazoa > Arthropoda > Insecta > Diptera > Calliphoridae > Bellardia > Bellardia pandia. Next base: position 80,096,485 of record OU696530.1, on the reverse strand, counting down.
TTTATTGTATCTTCATTTTAAATGAACTAACAATAGGTATTCAAATCCTAACACTAAAGTTAATTAAGATAAGTCCAGCCAATGCTAGACAAAATCTAGTTTTCAAATTCGATAGGATATAATGAGCAACTTGTATTTATTCATCTGAGAGCGGTGGTGTCCCTCCTTCTCAAACGGCTATGACCGGGATGTTGTAAGATGTCTCGAGCGAGGGGATTTGGATGAGTTTCCAGCTTACCCAAATAAAGGGCCACGTGTTTAGTTATTTCCCATTTGACAAGTGGAACATCAAGATCGTTGTGTATGTTGTTGTTTTTAATATACCAAGGAGCGGTAGTTATCATTCGTAGAATTTTGTTTTGACGGCGTTGAATTTTCTCAATATTGGAGTTGGAGGCAGTGCCCCATAACTGGATACCATAGCACCAAATTGGCTTTAAGATTGAGTTGTAGAGTAGAAGCTTACAATCGAGGCGAAGGACGGAGTTTCTGCCGATGAGCCAATGAATTTGGGCTGCTTTCAGTTTCATTTGAGTCAGCTTAGCATCTATATGTGGTTTCCATGTGAGGCGACGGTCCAGATGAATACCAAGATATTTCACGTGTGAGTTTTGAGGCACTATATGGTCATTAATACGAATAGGGGGACATGATTCCCTACGTAGAGTAAATGTTACGTGGGTGCATTTCTGTTCATTTATTTTTATTCCCCATTGTCTTGCCCATTTCTGCACTTGCGTTACGTGGTGCTGTAATTGAATCGAGGCATCTTTTGGATCTTTGTGAGTACTGAAAAATGCCGTATCATCAGCAAATGTTGACGTGTGAATTTCATTGTTTGTTGGCATGTCTGCTGTGTACAGCAAGTATAGAATTGGTCCTAAGATACTACCTTGAGGGACGCCAGCACCTATAGATTGAGGACGGCTTAAATAATCACCTTCTTTAATCATAAACTGACGGTCGATTAAGTAGGTGGTGAAGATTCACCGGCAAGTTCTGCTTTAATTTAGATATCAGGCCTTCATGCGATACTTTGTCGAAAGCTTGAGAGACGTCAATAAAGAGTGCTGAACAGTATCTCTTTTCCTCAAAGGTTTTTCTTATGACTTGTACCAATCTATGTGTTTGTTCTATTGTACTGTGTTGACGTCTGAAGCCAAACTGGTGATTGGGAATGCATTAAAACTTAATAAAATAAATTGTTTTGACATTGTAATTTAACCTGAATTAATAAAATATGCTGAATTCAACAATTTATTTATAAAATACTGTTTCACACTATTCAGTTTTAGCAGACCAGTTTTTGTTCAATTCTCTTTTGAACTTGCCATTTCATCAAACATGTCAATTCAATTTTCGTACTTTTTAATGTAAATCAACATGCATGAAAAAAAACAAAAGGAAATAAGAAAATTGACGGTACCGTCAAGTTTGTACCCCTTTTGTTCTTATTTCCCTACTCTTCCAAAAATACTTGCCTTGCTGAGTGAGAATTATAGTGAAGTGAAAACGGACTAAGATATTAAATATTACACAAGTTGTGTTTAACATAAAATTTTTTGTGATTAAAATTTACGTATTTTGATATGTATTGTACAAGAGACTATATAAAATTGAATTTTTATGTTTTCGTTTTAATAAAGATTTCAAAATACTATTAAAAATAGTGACTTTTTATTTTTCCGATTTTTTTGACGATTTTTAAAATTCGAAATGACGATTTTTTTCTTTTTTATCGGGATTTTGACGATTTTTTCCGAAATTCATCTGGCAGCCCTGGTTACACGCGCAAAAACAAACACAACATAACAAAAAAAAAAAAACAACGAGAGAGAGTGATTCACTTGAAAACTAATTAAAACAAAATGTAACAAAATTGACGTTTAACAACAACAACAACGCGAGTTACAACAACGTATAACACGAATATAGACTATTGAATTGAGACAAATTACAACTAAAACAACAAGAACTACAACAAGAAATACAACTACGCGCAACAAATACGTACAACAACACAAGTTTCGACATGAGCTACAACCAGCGTTGCCATTTTGGTTACTTTTAACCAAAATTGGTTACTTTTTTTTCCAATGTGTACTTGTGTACTTTTTTTCCGTTTTGGTTACTTTTTTTTAACATAAAAGTAACCATTTTTTACATTGCTTTTACTTTGACTTAATTTACACCACAATTTAAAAGTTTTTTAAAAATAAAACACTAAACACAGGATTACAAAAAAATACATGCCTGTCTCCAAACATAACAAACACAATCATTGTATTGTTGAACGAGTAAAAGGTTCTTCACAAAAACCATCTAAAAACATGCTACAAAATGCATTTTCATATTGATTTGACATCGGAACAAGTTAATTTTTCTTTTGTTTTAGAAATGAACGAACCTTAATCAACATTCATAAATTATGTTTTTACCAGAAAACAAAAAAAAAAAGCTTTTTACAAATTAGCGTGCTATTTAATTTTTTAATAAAGTGTTTTCTAAATAGTTAAGATTGGGTTTCTTTCGTAAAAAATGGATAAGTATGTACTTCGAATTAAAAAATAATAATATTGGTTTTAAGCACAATTTTTATTTTTGTTAGATTTTTATTTAAAAAGGCTGCTCAAAGTAAAACTAATTATGTCGAGTTATGTTCTGGAAGTGATGATGAGAATATGTATATTTTCATTCAATTTCAATAACTTTTTTAAATAATATTTTGTTGTTTAGTGACATTAATAACAGCCCGAAAAGAAAATTCCGTGTATTGTGGTTGGATGAGTTTCCGTGGCTAAGAAACAAAGATGGATGTTGTTTCTGCGCTGCCTGTGTAAAAAAATTGCAAATCACGTAAGTTATTTACGAAAGCACACTAAAAAGTGTTCATAAGCAAAATGTGGAAAATAAAAATAACATTTGCAAGTCCTCAAAAAGACGAAACAACAGACGTATCCACAATGAAATCACTAGTTCTAGTCGTTCGCTATATGGATAAATCATCTAAGAACATTCAAGACAGATTTTTAGCCTCATCTACTTAAACTTTATCTACTAGTGTTTGGTAACAAATGTAATGAAATTAATTACATTTGGGTTTTATTAATATCGTTATTGCTGAATTAGTTTTTTCTTTCAATTGTACCTAATTATAAGACTGAACTACAAACTGAAATGTAATGGTTAATTTATATTTTACATATATATTTTTTAGCTGAAATAAAATAAAATTTTAAATATATAAAAATTTTGGTTACTTTTTTTTGCTTTTGGTTACTTTTTTTTTACATTTTGGTTACAAAATTTTTTTGGTCGTGGCAACGCTGGCTACAACACCATTTGCAACAACAACATTAGCAACAACGGGGAGATACAACAACACCAGCAACAACAACACGTAAATTAGAGAGTAATTATAAGTTAGAATTAAGGTAAATATAAGGTTAATTTTAGTTTTGACGGTATAATTTAATTTCCATTATTACCCATAATTTTTTTTTTTTCATTAATTATAAATTACTTATAATTAGAATTAAAAAAAAAAGAAAATCTAAACAAGAAAAATGAATTTGAATAAAAAATTTTACAATGGAATTATATAAGAAATTCTAAAATGCATTACTAAATTTTTTTTCTAAAGGAGGAATGCTAGGGACAACAACGAAAAGTAAGTAAAGATCACCACACACATTTAGGGACAGAAATAGAAATTCAGGGTATACATTCTGTCAAGGCGTCTGAGAATCCAGTAGTCAGTAGGGTGGGAAAAATGTACCCAAATCGGCACAACATCTTGCCAACAGCATATTTAAAAAAATTTTTGAGTATTTGTTTTTTTTTTCTTTTTATTAAATACACTGTGGTAGTCTATGGCAAATAGTGTATTATATGTAAGCGTCTGTGAAACCGGGTTAAGAACCATTTCGTACCACTGAGCTAGTCGAACATCATTTGTTTTGCCCTTAACCAAGCGTTCAAGAAATTTAAGCATATTCATAAGGCGAATCTTTAGCAGTTTTATTGTTATATATTTTTCGTAGACGACGCGTTACATATTATTCCTTCCAGAGTCACAGTAACATGCTGTGAAAATTTCAGGCAGATCGGTACAAGGGTTTGGCCTCCAATTACAATATTTTAAAAAAGTAGGTGTCAATGTGGGTGTGGTCAAAAAAAAGTACCCTGTTAATCACACCAGAGTCCCAGTTAAATGCTGTGAAAAATTCAAAAATATCGGTCCAGAGGTTTGGTCTCCAATTACAATATTTAAAAAAGTGGGCGTGCTCAAAAAAGTACCCTATTAATCACACCAGAGTCCCAGTTAAATGCTGTGAAATTTCAAAAATATCGGTCCAGAGGTTTGGTCTCCTATAAGGTACATACAAACAAACACACATTCAATTTTATATATATAGATGATTGTAAAATCTCTCTATTTAATACAAAAAATTCAGATAGTCAAAGAAATTTGTAATAATAAATCCTTTGTGTGAAACACAAATACAAAATGATTTCATATCTTTATAGTTTTGATACCCTTGTATCCATTAAAACAGCAGTTAATTTACACATAAATATTACATACATTTATGTATATACATATATTTAACATTTACCCAATGTTACTTCCTTTGTCAATAAATCCATAAATTTTTCTTTGGTATAATTTTTGTTACGTTTAAGTAGTTTATCCAGTATTGCAGCTTTGCACTTTCCAATTGACATTACTGAATGCCAATCATCATAATTGGATGCCTTATTAGTCATGGGTGGATATACCGGTTCGTGTGGACATTGATAATGCAGCTCATTGGCAATAAGTTTTTGACTCGGGGCATGTTCATGCAGATAAGAACAAATGGCACATTCAAAACTTTGAAATTGATTGTCACTATACATGGCAGATTTACGACGGCCGAGTTCATTTAAAAGTCGTTTATTGGTGATGGGTTGCAAAATATTATATTTATGATTTAAATACGAATTATAAGCTCTATCATTTGCGTCTAACTCCTTTAATAACTTTGCTAATGCTGCGGGACTGCTAAAGTTAGAAATGTCGATAAAGGATTTTTCATTTGGAGACCAATCCTAAAAAATATCAAGTGTAACTTTTATAAAAGGAAAATTATTTAAATTGTACTTAGTACTTACTATAATGCTTGGAGACCCAAAGTATATCGGTATGGAGCCGGCAATGAGGGGACGCCAAAATTTTTCAGTAATATAATCATCGCAAACTCCATTTTCATATGCAATTATAAACTTATAACGAGCCATAAATTTCAAAAGTTGGGGAGCATACAACTGGTTGAGATAATCATGTTGTATTTTTTGTAAACTAAAACAGAATACGTAATATGTATATGTATTAATATTTTATAAAAGAATGGAAAACTTGTTTACAACAATTAAAATGGTCTTCAAAACTTGCCGTAATCTAGATAACATTTAAATTCGGTTTAATATGCATCTAAAAAACTAGACCTTATTATTTATATACATATGTTCAGTGGTGATATTCGAAACAATTAACAACCGGTTCGCTTAAAAAAGTTATATTTTTGCCAAATTTTGATAAAAATAGCGAAAATTTTAAAGTCGCATCCCAGTAACAGACCACAAGCCTCTTGAAGGAAATGATATAAACTTTCGTTTAATAAAAAAAGTTACGTTTTTAACAAAAAATAGTTTTGATTTTGTAAAATAATAGTCAAAAAAAATTGTTTTATTTTTTTCTCAAAAGATTGAAGAAAACGCTATCGGAAACATCATCATCCAAGAATCCAATGTATGACCAAAATAAAATCATTTGTTTGGACAATGAATAACTGAACAATATTGTGTTTGTTGTCGAGACTATATCACCTAGATAAATACGTATTATATAAAACCGTTAAAGCAAAAAACATAATCACCCCTATCGTTAATAAAAATTTCACATGAAATTTGTTCCCTTTTCACATTTTTTCTATTAAAATTCAATGTTAAAAAATAAAAGGGAACAAATTTCATGTGGAATTTTTTTTCACGATAAGGGTGAATATGCAACAACCGGTACGGAAAATTTTTAAAATTTTAACAGCCGGTTCGAGGGAACCGGTCCGAACCGGCTGAATATCAGAACTGCATATGTTAACATATATGTAATTTTTGTTTACCTTTCTGGCAATTCCTTATTATTTAAACATGCTCCATACGAATCCACACTGATATATTTCATCAACTCTTTAACATAATCATCACGTCCGGACATGGTATCGCAATCAGATTGCATAAATAACACAAGTGCTTGGTCTTTATGTCTAGATTTCTCACCAATAGGAACAATGTAGGTGGGAGTAGTTAAATTATCAGGATTTGGCAAATAATAAGTGGTCAATGGTAAATTACTATGACGACTAAATGTGGAGGTAATATTAAAGTGCTGCAACCAATCATTGTACGGCATAAATGCAACATTTCTAGGAGATTCTTCGTGCATTAGACCCCACAAATGATGAGGTTGACGTGGTAGTGGAAAGTCATCAATCTCTACATCAGAACCGTAAAATAGAAAGCCCTTAAAGAGTAAACATCAATACTATTAAAAATTAACACCAGTTGTTGCCTTTAACCTACCTTAGCATTATTTATTTCATATCTGTGCGCAGTAAATTTACAAAAATATTTATCACACATACGGGTTTCAGTATAGCCGCTCAATAGCGGTGTCCACCATATTATTAAGGGAATGCCATTAGATCTTTGCAATTCACGTTGGTGTTTCTTTTTATCAGGATCTTGTAACAGTTGCCCCAATATTAATACAAACAAGACCAGCAGAATAATTAAAATTAAGAACTTTTTCCATCTATTAACAAACGTTTTTAGCATTTTTGCACACAAACTTCTAGGTTGGCTTAACACTCAAAAACTCTAAACTACATTATGTGAGCGTTTTGTAATTATGCTGAGATCCGTTTTAAAATTACTCATACATTAGAATTCTTTGTGTTATTTTTAACACAATAGGCCAGAATTCTTATCACAAAGTGCTATAGTAATTTTTTTTATTTATCATAGTCAGTCAAGTTTGTTTTGATTAGAAAATTCGTTTTTTTTTTTGTTTGTATATTAGCCTCTTTATTTTCATTTTCTTTGAAGTGCCATCTCTAACAGATACAATTCACAGTAGCTAACTGCTGATTTTTGTGCGTATGCCAAGAAATAATCGACATGAAGAAAACAACTATTATCAACCGCACTCCAACAACATTTTTTTCTTTTACGCACGTGTTTACCATGTGCACAATAAAAACAAACAAAAAATGTAAACAAAACATAGACAAAAATATAGCAAAGTTTCGCTTATTACCAACAAGTCAATTTTTAACGAATTTTAAAATTTTAAAGAACCACGGACAGAGAATCCACTCAGGAACCTAATTTTGTGGTGCCCACGTTATAAATTGTAGTATTTTTTAAAAAAATAAGGTTTCAAATCAAACCTAAAATATCAAGTTTCATTTGAATATTTCCAGTTATTTTAGCGGTTTTTGAATTTCGAAAACGGATTTCAATAGCCTGTAACTAGGGCTATTGTAATTCACAACTGTCACTTTCGAAAAATTCGGCGTTTATAGGGTATTCCATTTTAGAGTAAAAAAAATTTAAAAAATTTTGTTACTCTGTAAATATTTCAAATTGAGCGGTTTACGCATTTTGAAAGCGGATTTCAATAGCCCCCATCTAGGGCTATTAAAATCCAGGAATGTCACTTTCGAGAAAACAGCCGATTATGGGGCATTCCATATCAAAGTAAAAAAATTCAAAAAAGCTGTTGTTGAATAACTCTTTCAAATTGAGCGGTTTACGTATTTTGAAAGCGGATTTCAATAGCCCCCAACTAGGGCTATTAAAATTTAGGAATGTCACTTTCGAGAAATTAGCCGATTATGGGGCATTCCATATCAAAATAAATTTTTTCTTAAATTTTGCAAAAAGGTTGTTGCTCTGTAAATATTTCAAATTGAGCGGTTTACGCATTTTGAAAGCGGATTTCAATAGCCCCCAACTAGGGCTATTAAAATCCAGGAATGTCACTTTCGAGAAAACAGCCGATTATGGGGCATTCCATATCAAAGTAAAAAAATTCAAAAAAGCTGTTGTTGAATAACTCTTTCAAATTGAGCGGTTTACGTATTTTGAAAGCGGATTTCAATAGCCCCCAACTAGGGCTATTAAAATTTAGGAATGTCACTTTCGAGAAATTAGCCGATTTGGGGCATTGCATATCAAAATAAATTTTTTCTTAAATTTTGCAAAAAGGTTGTTGCTCTGTAAATATTTCAAATTGAGCGGTTTACGTATTTTGAAAGCGGATTTCAATAGCCCCCAACTAGGGCTATTAAAATCCAGGAATGTCACTTTCGAGAAATTAGCCGATTATGGGGCATTGCATATCAAAATAAATTTTTTCTTAAATTTTGCAAAAAGGTTGTTGCTCTGTAAATATTTCAAATTGAGCGGTTTACGCATTTTGAAAGCGGATTTCAATAGCCCCCAACTAGGGCTATTAAAATCCAGGAATGTCACTTTCGAGAAATTAGCCGATTATGGGGCATTGCATATCAAAATAAATTTTTTCTTAAATTTTGCAAAAAGGTTGTTGCTCTGTAAATATTTCAAATTGAGCGGTTTACGCATTTTGAAAGCGGATTTCAATAGCCCCCAACTAGGGCTATTAAAATCCAGGAATGTCACTTTCGAGAAAACAGCCGATTATGGGGCATTGCATATCAAAATAAATTTTTTCTTAAATTTTGCAAAAAGGTTGTTGCTCTGTAAATATTTCAAATTGAGCGGTTTACGCATTTTGAAATCCGCTTTCAAAATGCGTAAACCGCTCAATTTGAAAGAGTTATTCAACAACAATTTTTTTGAAATTTTTTACTTTGATATGGAATGCCCCATAATCGGCTGTTTTCTCGAAAGTGACATTCCTGGATTTTAATAGCCCTAGTTGGGGGCTATTGAAATCCGCTTTCAAAATACGTAAACCGCTCAATTTGAAAGAGTTATTCAACAACAGCTTTTTTGAATTTTTTTACTTTGATATGAAATGCCCCATAATCGGCTAATTTCTCGAAAGTGACATTCCTAAATTTTAATAGCCCTAGTTGGGGGCTATTGAAATCCGCTTTCAAAATACGTAAACCGCTCAATTTGAAAGAGTTATTCAACAACAGCTTTTTTGAATTTTTTTACTTTGATATGAAATGCCCCATAATCGGCTGTTTTCTCGAAAGTGACATTCCTGGATTTTAATAGCCCTAGATGAAGGCTATTGAAATCCGCTTTCAAAATGCGTAAACCGCTCAATTTGAAATATTTACAGAGTAACAACCTTTTTTAAATTTTTTTTACTCTAAAATGGAATACCCTATAAACGCCGAATTTTTCGAAAGTGACAGTTGTGAATTACAATAGCCCTAGTTACAGGCTATTGAAATCCGTTTTCAAAATTCAAAAACCGCTAAAATAACTGGAAATATTCAAATGAAACTTGATATTTTAGGTTTGATTTGAAACCTTATTTTTTTAAAAAATACTACAATTTATAACGTGGGCACCACAAAATTAGGTTCCTGAGTGGATTCTCTGTCCGTGGTTCTTTAAAATTTTAAAATTCGTTAAAAATTGACTTGTTGGTAATAAGCGAAACTTTACTATATTTTTGTCTTTGTTTTGTTTACATTTTTTGTTTGTTTTTATTGTGCACATGGTAAACACGTGCGTAAAAGAAAAAAATGTTGCTGTTGCGGTTGATTTTGCACTGTTTATTTCTTCACATACGCCAAGAAATAAATAAACCGCAAATTTAATATAACAGCAACATTTTCTTCATAATCCACGTGCTTGTATATGTCATATAAAAGATGCATATGCATGGCAAACTACAACAACTGTAAACAAAAAATTACAAAAATATAGCAAAGGTCGCTTAAGTAAATTTTTAATGAGTTTTAAGATTTTAAAGAACCATGACAAAAAATTCACACAGAAACCTAATTTTGTGGTGCTCACGTAGCAAACTTTAGCATGAAAAAAATAAGGTTTAAAATAAACCTAACATATCAAGTTTCCTTTAAAAATGTTCACTTATTTTAGCGGGTTTCGAATTTCGAAAAGTGATTTCAATAGCCTGACTGATTTCGAAAAAGTAAGCCGGTTATGGGACATTCCATTTTATAATAAAAACAATTAAGAGTGCTATATTCGGCTGAGCCGAATCTTAAATACCCTCCACCTAAACGTAATAAGAAATACAAAAACTACACTAGAATATTCTTATTTTGTGTTTTCTATTCAGTCTTAGTGCAAATTTTATTGGTATTTGATATATTGTTTGAAAGACAATTTTACGACCAACATAATTTATGTTAAATATTTTGAAATTTTGTCTAATTTTCACCATTTTTAATTGATTTAATTACCAATTCTTTCCATAATTTAAAGAGTTTGTCTGATGTTCATAATAATCTTGAGTGTAACTTAACAAACAGAGTATAAAAAAGGGGTACAATTCGGTTTTAGTGATTTTCCTAAAAAAAAAAAAAAAATTGAAATAGGGCTTTTAGAGATACCAGCAAAAACAAAAATTGTTGGCGGTCACGCCTATTTTCGTGGGGGCGGGCCCGTACAGTTGAAAATGTATAGGCCTATATCTCGGGAACTACTGGGTGCTTGATAATTTGTAATACACTAAATAAAAGGTATTAAAAATACCTCTCCAACGATATATATCATGATTATAAAATATGGACTGAATATGGGTTAAATCCGAAAAGAAAATTTTTTGACCCGTATTTATTTGTTTTTTTGGAAATGGTTCTTATATGGCAGCTATGACAAATTATGGGCCGATCTTTTTAAATTTTGGAACAGTTATTTTCATGCATATGAGGATACTTCACGTCGAATTTCAACATAATAACGCTATATATACGATATATATTAGTATTAACGTGGATTTCGAGAGTGGACCTTATGTGGGGGATATAGTTTAATATGGACCGATATTCTCAAAATCCAGCAGTTAGATTTAGGATTGTATGTAAATGATCCGTGTAAAATTTTGGATTGGTACCCTTATTTATAAGCGATTTATGAGTATTAAAGTGATTTTCGGAAGAGGGCTTTATATGGGGCATACGGTTAAAAATAGACCGAAATTCACAAAATTTTGTGGGATGATTTTTGTATATATTAAAATGATCTGTGCAAAGTTTTGAGTCGGCACCGATATTTATACAATATATATAGGGAAAAATGTCTTTTTCAGATGTGGATCTTGTATGGGAGCTATGACCAGTTCTGGGCCGACTACCATAAAATTTAGTACAACAATTTATTTGCCTATAAAGAGTATTTATGTTAAATTTTAGCCGTTTAACATTATTTATATCTGTTTTATACGTATTTAAGTGAATTTTGGAAGTGGACTTTATATGGGGTCTATGGTCAAACATGGACCAATCTAAAAAAAATTCGTTTTGCGATTTCTTTTTGTATAAGACTTATTTTTGCTGAATTTTGTCTAGATATTCCAATTTTATAGGCATTTATTTATCATTACGCCATTTTTCGGGAATATATATATTTGTATGGGGGCTATAAGAAATCATGAACCGATTCTTACTATTTTCCGCACACTTTCCTCTTTTATTATAAAAACAACGTATACAAAATTTCATGGTATTATCTGCAATATATTTCAATATTTGCAATAAAATGGACGAAAAATATCAAATTTTTATGGAGGTGGTCTCACATATTGGTTCATAACTCTGGTTGACCTAAACCGATTTTGATGATTTTAAATAGAAAACTTCTCGAAAGCACTTCTGACAGAATTATTGAAGGTTTGGATCCCGAGTATATCTGGGGACTTTAAAAAACTGATTTCAACAGACAGACGGACATGGCTTAATCGACTCCGCTATCTATAAGGATCCAGAATATATATACTTTATAGGGTCGGAAAATTATATTGTGGAAATTTCACACGGAATGACAAACTTATATATACCCTTCTCATGAAGGTGAGGGGTATAAAAATTTGAAAAGGTTGTTGTTGAGTAACTCTTTCAAAAAAATACTGAAATTTATAACGTGGGCACCACAAAATTAGGTTCCTGTGTTGATTCTTTGTCCATAGTTCTTTAACATTTTTATTCTTCGTTAAAAATTGACTTGTTTGTAATAAGCGAAACTTTGCTATATATTTCTCATTTTTTGTTGTGATTTGCCACGCACGTGTATTTTTTATATGTTCCTAACAACAACATACATATATACAAAAACGTGTCGTATGAAAAAAATTGTTGTGTTACACTAATTGGTGGTTGATTTTCCCTGTTTCTATCTTGACATGCACTAAAAGTAATTATTCGGCTCTTTTTAAATTGGATGTTGTAACCAGCGTTGTCAACTTGGTGCGTTTCGCACCATTTTTGGTGCTTTTTTAAATTTTTTGTGCGAAAAATTCTTTGTTGGTGCGCGGTGCGCTTTTTGTTAAATTTTGGTGCGCTTTTAATTTTTGGTGGCACTAAAACAAATTCAACACAACTTTTTGTTTCAGTGTGAGAAAAATCTTTGACAAAAAATACGTATCATTCAGGTACGTACCATTAATAGCAAACATTTTTTTACAATCAATTTTACAGGCCACAAACAATGACTGACGACGTTCTTCATTCATAACGTACCAAAATATGTAAAGTGTGAAGATTTTACAAATAAAAACTGTAAAGCTTTAAAACTGAAAGTATAAAAGAATGTGTATTAAAGAAATATTTATTATCTCTTCATGCATGCATAAAATTTTCAATAATTCTATTTGATGTCACAGAGCTGTTGTTTTTGTTCACGTGCTTGCACACAAATAATAAAATTTTTTTAAAATTTTAAATAAAAAAAATCTAAACTTGGTGGGATTTTTTTCAAATAGCGCGTTTTTCCATTTTAAAATTTCAAAGTTGACAACACTGTTGAAACGCTGGTTTACCAAACGAAATAATAAATCCCATAAGCATTAAACACATTCGAGACAGCACACAAAACACATTCGAGACAGTGAGTGAAAGGCTTTGTAAAGAACGTAATTAATGAATACTCTGAAGTTGATGTATGTCAATATCTCCTACTTCTTATATATGTAATGTATGTTTATATAAATAATTTTTATAGTTTAGGAAGAATTTGCGTATTAGTCGGGAAGGTGCCATTGGTCTTTTTGATAAATATTCATTGTCTTATTTCAAGCGATCTTACCAGGGAGCTATCTGCCACAGACTAACGTCTGTGCTATCTGCTTCTTCTTTTTTAACAAAAAAAAAACAAAAACAGCTGTACTTGAAAAAAAGTGTTAAGGTAAGTTTAGACGATATGTTGAATCAGCATATATATGCTGAAATCCATATGATTAAAATTAGCAGCAAATTCCTATGTCATATGTTAGACGTTTACATGATATGTTGAAAGTAGCAAATTTTTTGATGTCAGCATATGTCAGCAAATGAAATGTCAACATAAGAGTTAGCATACGATTATTGTGTTTATACGATATGTTGAATTTTATGTGGTGCTACATATGCTGAGTCGTATAAACATTTGTTTGTGAAATTAGTCAGTTTGACAACATTTTTTAATTATTATTCAACTTCTGTAATTTATGTGTAATTTTTTTTGAAATAAAATTTAATAATAAAAATATCAATAAAAAAACATAAATGATGACGTGGGAGGAAATTGGTCTAGCTATTGCTTGTACAGTGCTGATTTTGGATGACGATGAAGTGGAATTAAAAGCAATAAGACGCAGAGTTTGGGAAAAGAAATGGGTAGAACGACGAGAGGAAGAAGGTTATTGTGTAAAATTATACAAGGAATTGGTATAAAGAAATAGAGCATATTTTATTGTAAAAAACAGCAATAATATAAATAATAAAATATTTATATAAAAAATCGAGGTAAATTCTATACTAAACTAGCTAAACCCGGTGTGCTTCGCTACCCCCCCCCCCCTCGTCAAAAATAAAATAAAACGTATTTATATATTAACAAACATTTATTTATTTAATTTTAATATATTTATTGCAATGCTATAGGCGAGGCCATGTCCCTTTGTCCACTTACATAGTCAAGAATTTATTATTTCGTAAGAATATCCTATTGTGAAAATTTAATGACGATCGGTCCAGTAGTTAAGACTATTACGATTTTTAATTTTCCTAAAAAGGGGCGTATCCCCACCCACTTTTCTCCTAGTACGTATTCCTAATTATGCCAATACCATATGTACCACATATCATTGACGTAGGTCAAAAAATACCCAAAATATGGCGATTTAAATTTTTGGGTTATATGGGCGGTGCCACCCCCGTTTGTACAATCGAAATATTATATAGCCTATTATTCCTTCCAGAGTCACAGTAACATGCTGTGAAAATTTCATCAAAATCGGCTCAGCCGTTTTGGAGTCTATACGTTACATACATACATACATACATACATACATTCAATTTTATATATATAGATATGCAAATAATGCACGAAAACATGTAAAACATTTATAATAATTTACCCCCTTATTCATAAACGATTATTAAATTTAACAAACGTTTATTAAACAAATTTTTATGTGCAAATATGTCTTAATAAACGTTTGTTAAATTTAATAATCGTTTTTGAATAAGGGGGTTATAGTTTATTTCCAGAGACCTGTGTCGATTAATTTGAACAATGCCGCCGGCCATTATTTACATAAAAAAACTATCGGCGGCTGGGCTTAAAGGTCGTGATACACTATCCTACACAATCGTACGATTCATTCACTGGAAAATTTTACCGATTTATATCACACTCAAAAAAAAATCGCAACAAAGTATGTCATAGGTGCTACACTATTACACAAAAAAGATGCAAAAACATATGTTTTTGCTAATGTAAACAAACGCAGTTTTCTGCCATTTAAATTAATATTTGTGTTTATTTTGTTGCTATATGTGAATATAATAAATTGTATAAACTATACAAACAATTAAAAAATGTTAAACGTCTATCATTTAGAATCTAAAGTTTAGATTATAATTTGTGATTTAAATCAATGAGCCGACATTGTTGTTTTTTTATCAGCTTTAGATTCATATTGAATCTACTTGCGAAGCACGAAAAATTGCACTCTTCTCCAATTTTTATCGCAAGTTTATCTGCACTAGCTGTAAAAATTTAATATTATTGTAAACAAAGCAAATTATTTTCTTGTTGCTGGAAGTAAAGAAAGTGAATACGTACGAATGTATGTTTTTTTTCAAATAAGCTAACTAATTTCCACTCACTTTTGTTTGTCCATTAAAAAAATTATTTTCCACAAATTGTAAATTCTGTTTTTTTATTCTGTTTGTTTATTAAAGACAACTGTCAAATCGAATCAAGTTTATTAGTCATGTAAACAGCATGATTCATATACATGATTTAGAAGTCGAAGCATGTGATTCAAGTCGTCGTGGAAACATAGTATAAAGGTGGATTCACCCATTTGTTCTTTACTGAGAGTTTTTTGCAGCACGATTCACCCATTTCGAACGATTTTTCTGAAAAATCAAAGCTGCCATATGTAAACAAAATCTATTAGTTTTAGAAGTGCGGCCATTAATTTAATTTGCTTTGGGTTTTAAGTGTCAAAATACAAATATTAAATTATTTTACAGTATTTTGTATTCAAAATCACAGATACAAATTCAAAATGAATGAAAAAAGAAAGTTGCTTTTGCTGATGGCCATGGAAATACATAAGGCATTGTTATTTGTATGAAAAAATGCAACCTATTGGCAACTCAATTCATTTTTGTTCAGAAAAAATATAAAATTAAACCAATTCAAGTTCGTAAAAAATATTTTCTCTCTCTCAAAAAGAGAGACGTCAAACTTCATGTAAAAAAAATAGTGTTCGAACAAATTTTTTGTTAAGAACGAATGGGTGAATCCAAGGTGAATTTAAATACTAGGTGATAGCGTAGCGCCAGCTGATTATTCATGGTGAATTTGAAAATGCCAAAAAGTTATATAAAAAAAAAACTTTTTGACAGTGACGAAAGTTTTTCATATAGAAAAATGCCTGTTGTTCTTGCCTTGTTGTAATTGTTGTAGCAATGCGGTCACCTGGTATTTAATTTCACCATGGGTGAATCCATGGTGTTTATATAACTTTATATAACTTTTTGACATTTTCAAATTCACCATGAATAATCAGCTGGCGCTACGCTATCACCTAGTATTTAAATTCACCTTGGGTGAATCCACCTTAACTTAACTCATACAACTACATTGATTCTACTTTTTTGACAGTTGCTTAGAACGCGTGAAACGCGTAGACGCTTGATGTGGACCTTCAGCTTAAATTTGGTGCGATTTTTTTTCAAATGGCGCGTTTTTTTCTCCATGTTGGTGCGTTTTGAAATTTCAAAGTTGACAACGCTGGTTTTAACCCACCCCACTTTTATTAGAAAAGATTAAATGAAAATTCCGAAATGACTAAAAGAGCTGCAGGATTTGTAATATTTCGTCGTATGCGTGATGAAATTGAATATCTATTGTTAAAAGCCTCATATGGTAGTTATCATTGGAGTTCCCCAAAAGGTCATGTTGATCCTGGCGAAGATGACTATACAACTGCTGCCCGTGAGTCCAGGGAAGAAGCCGGGTAAGCACTGAATTTATTATTAATTAGTAAAAGTACACAAAATTATAATAATAAGTTTCAGTTATTTATGTTTCTTATAATCACAAAAATGGAACTCCAATAAAAATAAACTTTTTCAAAGAAATATAATATATGGTCACCTAAAATGTCCAAAGACGAACCCTCATTATCATAACTTTACAGGAGAAGCAAAAAACGTTATAAAATGAAAACTGTTTAATTGAAAATCGCGATTTCTTCACATCTTGTCTTAAGATAGACGACAAACTTAAGGTGACGATACGTACATATCGCGATTTTCAATTAAACAGTTTTTATTTTATAACGTTTTTTGCTTTTCCTGTAAAATTATGATAATGAGGGTTACGTCTTGGGCATTTTAGGTGACGATATACCTATATAAATAATATAAATAAACAGCTCCAAAAAGTAAATAAAATATAATAAATATAGTTGAAATTTGTTTGGAATTTACCATTTTACACAATTATAGTATTAATGCGTTTATTACTTGCATGTCACATTCAATAAAAAAAATCTGGAGAAAAGTTTTAGATCAATTGCATATTTTGGCAACCAATGTTTAAGTTGTCAGAAGTTCTTGGAGTCGTGAATATTAAATGCATATCTAAAATAATCATTATTAACTAGGTACCTACATACATATATCAAAGAAAAATATATTTGTCAAAGTTCATTTGTTTCATGATAGTTTGTACATGGTTATATAGGTAAAAAACATTGTCTTATAGTTATATTACTTTCCTAAAATTTAATAAAATTCGTAAAAATACTTTAATAAATTTAATATTTTTGTTTTACTAGATATACTGAAGACGATTTGACTATATATAAAGATAATCCAATTACGTTAAATTACGAAGTTAAAGGCAATCCTAAAGTTGTAATATATTGGCTGGCTGAATTGAAAAATCCCGCTAAAGAACCTGTACTATCTGAAGAACATACAGAAATGAAGTGGTTGACCAAAGATGCAGCTAAAGAAATAGTAGGATTTAAAGATAACCAGGAAATGATAGATAGATTTCATGAATTTATTTTAAATAAAACCGACAAATAGATATTTTTTTTATATAATGTATTTTATAAATAAATTACTGAGCAGAATATATAATAAACCAAATAATAAGTAAATATGTAATTGTAATTATTTTGGAAATTTAGCTTTTCGACATTCTCATAATTCCGTGATAAATATATTTTAGTTAGGATACCCTAACAGCTGTGCTCCTAACAAGTGTCAACTGCACACATTCACTATTGTGAATTAGAGTTGTGCCCGGTCGTTCATTTCAGTGGCCGGTCATTTTCGTTCATTTATCCAAGACTGATTCGTTCATTCAATCGTTCACTTTGACGAAGAGCAGCTGAACGAAATTGATCCGTACACTATTGAACGAAAACCGTTCAGTTAAATGACCGGTTCAATGAAGTGATCCGTTCATTTTAACCCGTTCGTTCATTAACGACACAGCTCTATTGTGAATTACAAGCGTATATAAATTGACGTGTTGAAGAGTTATTGATTTTGTGTAAAATAAAAAATTCTTGTCTACATCAAAATGATAAAATCTTTAAAATAAATTTTATAAAAAATGTTACGACAAGAAAATTTGGCAGCTAACTTTTGCGGCTTATTAGCCAGTCAGGGTTGTACAGGTAAGTTTAAAAATATTCATAACTTCGTAAAAAGCTAACGCAAACAAAATAATTTCTCGCTACTGGCAGATAAAGCAATAGAATGGCGTGTTTTGGGCCAAGAACAAGATGGTTCTATGTTAGCTTCTTGGCAATTTGAACACTTGGAAACCAATGTGCGCGAATCCTGTATCGGTCACTTTAACGCTATTAAGAAAACTTTACGCATACTACATCGTCTGAATGAAGAAGTGGAAGTGGTGCAAGCCACTGTCAATAGCTCCTTGAGTTTACTAACATATGTAGCCAAGAAGCCTTGGTCTGAGGATAATGAAAATATGGAGGGTAAACAAACAGTATTACATTACTGCGCCTATATTGTGGAAATACGAAGTGGTGGGAGTGCAGTATCATCACATTTGCTTAAGCAGCCATGTCGCCGTCAAGTAATGACACAATTTTTATGGCGTTCCGAAAATCGATTTGATAAGGTGTGGCAGGATAAGCTGTTGGTGATGACACATGGACAAAGTAAGTAATATTGTAGCTCGCATTGGACGACAGCTAAAAGTGCAAACATTTATTTTTGTACCTATTTGTTTTCAATGATTTAAGAATTACGGAATAGTCTTATTCTTCAAAACCGGCTAACTCTTAAACTTTTATTCACATCCAAATTAACTTTTTTACAGATATTTTACAATTCACTTGCACCATAAAGTCCAACGATCCTACTGCAATAAGTTTAGATTTTACCTTAGAAGAAACCTGGTATTTAGACACTTCTATATTGGTGTCTGAATGTTTGGCGAAAAGTTTCACATGGGCCCAGTGGGACAGTGATAATCAAGCTCTCTACTATATACACATGAAACCAAAAGCCAAAAGTATTAGTCTACTAGATCCCGAAAATGAAAATGAGGTCACAGAGAACATCATGAGTCCCACGTTGTCGGCATTCCAGTTTAATGATAAATTGCCCACAGAAACTGTGGTAAGTATCTGACGGTGTCAAACAGGATATCGATTTACCAATTAACATTTTATTACAGCTTAATATTCCCTTAAATTTGCCCAAACTACCAACAGGATCTTTTAATGATGATGATCCCACCTATGAGGATGATGTTATGCCTCTACGTGTGCATGACACTTCCTTAAATCTAATTATATTGGCAGAGCCGAGTGGCATGTTGTTTGTCTGCCATTATTACTTGTATCAGCCCATACAACCAAAGAATGTGGATGAAAGTGAAACTCCTTCGGCAGGTAGTTTCACTGCTGGATCTTCGGCTTCTTCGGCCACAAATGCTCGTAAAGTTGATGTGCATTTTGCTTACTCGGTGACATTGCTACATCATGGTTGTGTGGTGCATTGTGTAATGCCTGGAGTGCCCTGGGAAAAGGCTCGTCTACTTAAGCCAACATTTGCTTTGCATGGTGCCCATAACTTATTGGTCTTCCAACCAGATCTCTTTGTACATCTCTTGGATGTGGGCTTGACTCACGAACCCTGTTGTCACATTGTATGTCCGGCTCACAATCGCAATCCCCTGACCCAGCTAGTGCCCTGCCGAAAATGGGGTTCAATGGCTTACGACACGGCCACCTTGGATTTAGTTTCATTGTCTGTACCACGTTCGCATTTAATTGAAGCTTTTCGCAATGATACTTCGGTAGATAATCGTCTCAGTATTATACATAATTTTTTGGTGCATTCATCCAATGATCAATTGGATGTTTTATCGGAGCTATTAAGTATTATTATGGAACGCCCCTTATCATTGGATACGGTGGCCCTGTTAAAAGAGTCTCTAGTTGCTGGTAGTTATGCAGCCGCTTTGCGTAGTTTGCCCTCGGAGGCCCTCACAATGTGTAAATATCTTCCGTTAACCACAGCAGATGCCACAAAGCCAATACAAGCTCGGGTAGCCGATATAAGTGTGGGTATATCACATGAAAGTTTATACAATACCAGCATGATGTTGTTATCGCCTCAGCAAAGATTGTCGCCATACAATGCTGATATATGGACACGCTTGTGGGAGCATTTGAATGAAGCCGGCCAAAAAGAGAACAGTAATTGTGCCACCCGGCGTTTTACTGTGGAACAAGTTAGTGAAAAATTAATGTTTTCCTTAGCCTGTTACCAGCCGGAGGCACTTTCACGCTGCACCACACCTCAGACACCTAGTACAGCAGGTAATAATTTAAATGACTTCTCCTCGGCTAGTCGTCGTATCTGTAATGAGGTGATGCCCTTTATTGAAATCGAATCGTGCACAGCTACCAAGCAAGAGCATGTAATGTCGGTGGTAAGTTGAATTACACACTTATTAATCATTCATGTAACAACTTTATTTGCAGACTCTGCGAGAACTGAGTGTCCATTTAGTTAAAAATTCCTCTAAACCGAATACTGGTTTTCGCTGGCTAAAAGAAACATTTTTCGAGCGTTCGCAAGCTCCGGCGCATGTTCATGCTGTGGCCTCGCAATATGTCACCTCACAATTGGATCTTTCACGTTCGCTTTGCTCTCTAGTATGTAGAGCAGCTGGCTTGGATGCTCGCCACGAAACAGCCAGAGGCTTTCAATTGATGTTAGTATATTAATATAATTAGTTATTTTAGTCATAACAAAAATATTTACATTGCAGTGATCAAATGAGCAATGGCCAACAGTATTCACTGTTTCTTATATTGGAACGCTATTGTTTAGCTGTTGATTCTATAGCATTCCCTTTGCCGCAAGGGTTTGCTTCCTTCTTCACCTATCTCGGTTATCGTGCTCTTTCTTTTGATATGTTCTTGCAGTATGTTCAAAATCATGTTTTCGAATTACAAGTTGATGTCATGAAAACTATTATAAATGGTATGTTTTTGTTCTGAATTTCAACTGGCTTATAGAATTACAATGTTTAACAATATAACATGAAACGTTATTTTTAATTGTTTTATTATTGCTTAATTCCATTAACAGATATTGATGATTCTAATGAGGGCATTGAAAAGAAACTTTCATTATTATCTGCTCTGCCAAAACAGCGTGCTCAACGTTTACTAAAGAATTGGAATCATCCAGAAAGTTTAATGATACGGGGACGTGAACATGCTGCCAATATATTGTCAGGAAATCCGGTGCAGCAACGTAAAGGTAGTGTGTGTAATGCAAATGCCCAAGTACGTTCAAATATTAGAAGTGGTAAGTAAAGCCTATATTTCATATAAATTTGTCGAATAGGTTTATTTGCTTATAAGAAAATTCATTAACGATATTTGTGATAATAAATATATTTGAGATTTCGATTTAAAACCAACAATGCCGATAGAATTTATAAGTATTTCAATAAGAACTGGAGTGGAGTGAAATGGTGCCAGGTGATATGTCGTCTTAATGATGACTTTGACCCATTTTCTCGAATAGAAAAAAATCGTAAACAATTAAATAGTAAAAAATTTGTCAAAAACAAACTGACAATTCAAAATGGCTGATATTACCAACATATATAACAGACATATGTATCAACATAACAGAAAAAATGCGAAAATCGAACATACGTAACTCACGAAATTTGAAAATAACGGTTATTGTTTGATCAGACCTCGTACATAATATGAAGAATAATGTCAGCTGGCTCATGGTGGAGCACACTTCGGTCCAGTAACATATCTGGTTATGATTCCTTGAATATTTTCGTTTCAGGCTATGC
Organism: Bellardia pandia; assembly: GCA_916048285.2. Lineage (NCBI taxonomy): Eukaryota > Metazoa > Arthropoda > Insecta > Diptera > Calliphoridae > Bellardia > Bellardia pandia. The sequence goes on along the minus strand of OU696530.1, from coordinate 80,074,366 downwards.
AGTTAGCCTGAGGGTGTGAATAACATTTAAATATATGTCTTAACAGTAAGCAGTTGAGAACAACAAATCAATCTCATGACCCCGAAAACCGACAATGACAATTTACCTCCTCTTCGTTATTAAACTGATGAGTGGCAAGTGACAGCTAATGCCAGATAATTTAATATCACTAACTGCAGGAACTTAAGTATTGGCTGTCGTTTTCTGTGTCTTTGGTTTTAAAATGCTATTGACTATTATTGCGTCACACATAGGCTTAAAAATAATGCAGTAGTTCATTAACAATGATATATCCAAATCCAATGTAAATTTATTATCACAAATGTATTTTTCATTAATGCACTGTATGTATTTCATTTCATCGTTTATTTAAAGTTATTATTTTTATTATTTTCATTTAGATATTAAACAAACACCTTTATTATTGCGTCATTTAATGCTACTTTTACTGGTAGTAGCATTGTTAGTTACTTTAGGATTTGCCATTCTTTACATATGTATGCTTTAAATTTAAATATGAACACGAAATTATCTTTGGTACATAATTTATGTACATACTCGTATATGACCACACATGGTAAGATCAATGTGAAATGTCCCAACTATTAGTTACTGTGTTTACACTTAAAGTTTGAAAGCATATAATAACAACATGCTCAGTTTTGTAGTTTGAAACAAGATACACAATAGTATATTGAAAGCTAGTAAGAAAGTATAGTAGGTCAAACCCACCCAATATATGGGTAAAAAAACAGTTTTTCATAAACGGGCGCTATATGACAGCTATATGACCTATTATGGACCGATCATCCAAAAATTTCGAGGCATGACTTCTAAGAGAGTTATGCTCTTTAAAGTGATTTTGGAATATATAGGCTTCATGTATAACTTGTTTGTGGCGAAATTTATGACTTATAATTCACTATTTCGAGAGGACACTTGTATGTGAGCTAGGTGAAATAATGAACTGATTTCAACCAATTTCAATCACAACCGTCCTTGGGTCGAAAAACTCTCACATACCAAATGTTATCGATATATCCTGAAAATTTGCCACCTGCACTTTGCGCACAAGCTTTACATGGACAAGCGGCCAGCCAGACGGACGGACGGACGGACATCATTAAATCGACCTAGGAAGTGACTCTGAATCGATCGGTATACTTTAAGATGGGAGTTAGACATATACTTATGGGTGTTACAAACATCAACACAAATCCAATATCCTCCCCACTATGGTGGTGTAGGGTATAATTACTTTCTTCAAAATTTAAGTTTTTTTCGTCTCTTAGATAAATATGTGTGTGATATTTTATATATGTATGTATGCATTAAAGGGTTGCAAATGTTGTCTTGAATGCCACTTAAGACATTTTATTTTTTAGCAAATACTTCAATGCACTTACTTCTTGTTTTGCATGACACACACAATGTGTGCCAACAACAATAATAAACAACGAGAGAACATAGCTGATGAGTAACAAGTTGAACACATGTATACAAAAAAATTTTTGTTGTATTGTTATTGTGTGCGCTCGCTTAGATTTTTTATATGGTGCAGTGTACAATAATCAGATTTTTACATTACTATCATATACACTACAGCATAGTCTTTAGTGTAGACAGAAAACCAAATGTTTAAAAATCAAAGGCGTAATACAATTTTTAAATAAAAATTTTATTAAGAAACAATTCAATAACTTAAACTAAAACACAAAACAAAAAATAATACATTAAAACTAAAATTATAATTCAGTCTAATAATTAGAGATGGAAATTGAACTAATATTTCTTAATTTTTAAGAGAAAAGTTTTTATTCAGGCTACTAGTTCTAATAATTAAGAATACTATTGTAAAGTACTGGAACAATCGGCAAATTGGAATGCATTTTCTACCCGGCCAAGGGCGTCTTCAGCAATCTTCATTGTCCACTATCACTCTGTAAATATCATCTATTTAACTCACCGTTTTTTGAGAAATAGAGTTCACGAATTATGATATTTCTTTTTAACGTGTTCTGAGTTAGAACGAAATTTACGTACATTTACAATGTGTGTGTATTCTTTATTATTGTTTTTTTTTTATGAAATTTGTATTATTACAAATTTGTTTTTGCTTTTCTTGCTGCGTCTACCTTTTTTGTAGATCAATAACAGCAATTGTATGTATGTTTTTGTTGTCATTTCTCCTCCTTTTTTGGTTGATTGAGTTATTTTTTGTAACTACGAAAACCGGAGATGGGATGATGACTACATACTTTGATACACCGCGCCATGGTGTTTATTATGTTAATAATTAGAGATGGAAATTGAACTAATATTTCTTAATTTTTAAGAGAAAAGTTTTTATTCAGGCTACTAGTTCTAATAATTAAGAATACTATTGTAAAGTACTGGAACAATCGGCAAATTGGAATGCATTTTCTACCCGGCCAAGGGCGTCTTCAGCAATCTTCATTGTCCACTATCACTCTGTAAATATCATCTATTTAACTCACCGTTTTTTGAGAAATAGAGTTCACGAATTATGATATTTCTTTTTAACGTGTTCTGAGTTAGAACGAAATTTACGTACATTTACAATGTGTGTGTATTCTTTATTATTGTTTTTTTTTTATGAAATTTGTATTATTACAAATTTGTTTTTGCTTTTCTTGCTGCGTCTACCTTTTTTGTAGATCAATAACAGCAATTGTATGTATGTTTTTGTTGTCATTTCTCCTCCTTTTTTGGTTGATTGAGTTATTTTTTGTAACTACGAAAACCGGAGATGGGATGATGACTACATACTTTGATACACCGCGCCATGGTGTTTATTATGTTAATAATTAGAGATGGAAATTGAACTAATATTTCTTAATTTTTAAGAGAAAAGTTTTTATTCAGGCTACTAGTTCTAATAATTAAGAATACTATTGTAAAGTACTGGAACAATCGGCAAATTGGAATGCATTTTCTACCCGGCCAAGGGCGTCTTCAGCAATCTTCATTGTCCACTATCACTCTGTAAATATCATCTATTTAACTCACCGTTTTTTGAGAAATAGAGTTCACGAATTATGATATTTCTTTTTAACGTGTTCTGAGTTAGAACGAAATTTACGTACATTTACAATGTGTGTGTATTCTTTATTATTGTTTTTTTTTTATGAAATTTGTATTATTACAAATTTGTTTTTGCTTTTCTTGCTGCGTCTACCTTTTTTGTAGATCAATAACAGCAATTGTATGTATGTTTTTGTTGTCATTTCTCCTCCTTTTTTGGTTGATTGAGTTATTTTTTGTAACTACGAAAACCGGAGATGGGATGATGACTACATACTTTGATACACCGCGCCATGGTGTTTATTATGTTAATAATTAGAGATGGAAATTGAACTAATATTTCTTAATTTTTAAGAGAAAAGTTTTTATTCAGGCTACTAGTTCTAATAATTAAGAATACTATTGTAAAGTACTGGAACAATCGGCAAATTGGAATGCATTTTCTACCCGGCCAAGGGCGTCTTCAGCAATCTTCATTGTCCACTATCACTCTGTAAATATCATCTATTTAACTCACCGTTTTTTGAGAAATAGAGTTCACGAATTATGATATTTCTTTTTAACGTGTTCTGAGTTAGAACGAAATTTACGTACATTTACAATGTGTGTGTATTCTTTATTATTGTTTTTTTTTTTATGAAATTTGTATTATTACAAATTTGTTTTTGCTTTTCTTGCTGCGTCTACCTTTTTTGTAGATCAATAACAGCAATTGTATGTATGTTTTTGTTGTCATTTCTCCTCCTTTTTTGGTTGATTGAGTTATTTTTTGTAACTACGAAAACCGGAGATAGGATGATGACTACATACTTTGATACACCGCGCCATGGTGTTTATTATGTTAATAATTAGAGATGGAAATTGAACTAATATTTCTTAATTTTTAAGAGAAAAGTTTTTATTCAGGCTACTAGTTCTAATAATTAAGAATACTATTGTAAAGTACTGGAACAATCGGCAAATTGGAATGCATTTTCTACCCGGCCAAGGGCGTCTTCAGCAATCTTCATTGTCCACTATCACTCTGTAAATATCATCTATTTAACTCACCGTTTTTTGAGAAATAGAGTTCACGAATTATGATATTTCTTTTTAACGTGTTCTGAGTTAGAACGAAATTTACGTACATTTACAATGTGTGTGTATTCTTTATTATTGTTTTTTTTTTATGAAATTTGTATTATTACAAATTTGTTTTTGCTTTTCTTGCTGCGTCTACCTTTTTTGTAGATCAATAACAGCAATTGTATGTATGTTTTTGTTGTCATTTCTCCTCCTTTTTTGGTTGATTGAGTTATTTTTTGTAACTACGAAAACCGGAGATGGGATGATGACTACATACTTTGATACACCGCGCCATGGTGTTTATTATGTTAATAATTAGAGATGGAAATTGAACTAATATTTCTTAATTTTTAAGAGAAAAGTTTTTATTCAGGCTACTAGTTCTAATAATTAAGAATACTATTGTAAAGTAAGTTGTTCCAGTACTTTACAATAGTATTCTTAATTATTAGAACTAGTAGCCTGAATAAAAACTTTTCTCTTAAAAATTAAGAAATATTAGTTCAATTTCCATCTCTAATTATTAACATAATAAACACCATGGCGCGGTGTATCAAAGTATGTAGTCATCATCCCATCTCCGGTTTTCGTAGTTACAAAAAATAACTCAATCAACCAAAAAAGGAGGAGAAATGACAACAAAAACATACATACAATTGCTGTTATTGATCTACAAAAAAGGTAGACGCAGCAAGAAAAGCAAAAACAAATTTGTAATAATACAAATTTCATAAAAAAAAAAAAACAATAATAAAGAATACACACACATTGTAAATGTACGTAAATTTCGTTCTAACTCAGAACACGTTAAAAAGAAATATCATAATTCGTGAACTCTATTTCTCAAAAAACGGTGAGTTAAATAGATGATATTTACAGAGTGATAGTGGACAATGAAGATTGCTGAAGACGCCCTTGGCCGGGTAGAAAATGCATTCCAATTTGCCGATTGTTCCAGTACTTTACAATAGTATTCTTAATTATTAGAACTAGTAGCCTGAATAAAAACTTTTCTCTTAAAAATTAAGAAATATTAGTTCAATTTCCATCTCTAATTATTAACATAATAAACACCATGGCGCGGTGTATCAAAGTATGTAGTCATCATCCCATCTCCGGTTTTCGTAGTTACAAAAAATAACTCAATCAACCAAAAAAGGAGGAGAAATGACAACAAAAACATACATACAATTGCTGTTATTGATCTACAAAAAAGGTAGACGCAGCAAGAAAAGCAAAAACAAATTTGTAATAATACAAATTTCATAAAAAAAAAAAAAAACAATAATAAAGAATACACACACATTGTAAATGTACGTAAATTTCGTTCTAACTCAGAACACGTTAAAAAGAAATATCATAATTCGTGAACTCTATTTCTCAAAAAACGGTGAGTTAAATAGATGATATTTACAGAGTGATAGTGGACAATGAAGATTGCTGAAGACGCCCTTGGCCGGGTAGAAAATGCATTCCAATTTGCCGATTGTTCCAGTACTTTACAATAGTATTCTTAATTATTAGAACTAGTAGCCTGAATAAAAACTTTTCTCTTAAAAATTAAGAAATATTAGTTCAATTTCCATCTCTAATTATTAACATAATAAACACCATGGCGCGGTGTATCAAAGTATGTAGTCATCATCCCATCTCCGGTTTTCGTAGTTACAAAAAATAACTCAATCAACCAAAAAAGGAGGAGAAATGACAACAAAAACATACATACAATTGCTGTTATTGATCTACAAAAAAGGTAGACGCAGCAAGAAAAGCAAAAACAAATTTGTAATAATACAAATTTCATAAAAAAAAAAACAATAATAAAGAATACACACACATTGTAAATGTACGTAAATTTCGTTCTAACTCAGAACACGTTAAAAAGAAATATCATAATTCGTGAACTCTATTTCTCAAAAAACGGTGAGTTAAATAGATGATATTTACAGAGTGATAGTGGACAATGAAGATTGCTGAAGACGCCCTTGGCCGGGTAGAAAATGCATTCCAATTTGCCGATTGTTCCAGTACTTTACAATAGTATTCTTAATTATTAGAACTAGTAGCCTGAATAAAAACTTTTCTCTTAAAAATTAAGAAATATTAGTTCAATTTCCATCTCTAATTATTAACATAATAAACACCATGGCGCGGTGTATCAAAGTATGTAGTCATCATCCCATCTCCGGTTTTCGTAGTTACAAAAAATAACTCAATCAACCAAAAAAGGAGGAGAAATGACAACAAAAACATACATACAATTGCTGTTATTGATCTACAAAAAAGGTAGACGCAGCAAGAAAAGCAAAAACAAATTTGTAATAATACAAATTTCATAAAAAAAAAAACAATAATAAAGAATACACACACATTGTAAATGTACGTAAATTTCGTTCTAACTCAGAACACGTTAAAAAGAAATATCATAATTCGTGAACTCTATTTCTCAAAAAACGGTGAGTTAAATAGATGATATTTACAGAGTGATAGTGGACAATGAAGATTGCTGAAGACGCCCTTGGCCGGGTAGAAAATGCATTCCAATTTGCCGATTGTTCCAGTACTTTACAATAGTATTCTTAATTATTAGAACTAGTAGCCTGAATAAAAACTTTTCTCTTAAAAATTAAGAAATATTAGTTCAATTTCCATCTCTAATTATTAACATAATAAACACCATGGCGCGGTGTATCAAAGTATGTAGTCATCATCCCATCTCCGGTTTTCGTAGTTACAAAAAATAACTCAATCAACCAAAAAAGGAGGAGAAATGACAACAAAAACATACATACAATTGCTGTTATTGATCTACAAAAAAGGTAGACGCAGCAAGAAAAGCAAAAACAAATTTGTAATAATACAAATTTCATAAAAAAAAAACAATAATAAAGAATACACACACATTGTAAATGTACGTAAATTTCGTTCTAACTCAGAACACGTTAAAAAGAAATATCATAATTCGTGAACTCTATTTCTCAAAAAACGGTGAGTTAAATAGATGATATTTACAGAGTGATAGTGGACAATGAAGATTGCTGAAGACGCCCTTGGCCGGGTAGAAAATGCATTCCAATTTGCCGATTGTTCCAGTACTTTACAATAGTATTCTTAATTATTAGAACTAGTAGCCTGAATAAAAACTTTTCTCTTAATAATTCAGTCTTTTTGTTACACATTGATCGGCCAAACACAAAACAAACACACTTTATTTTTTTTGTTGTATTGTTATTGTGTGCTCTCGCTTAGATTTCATTGCTTGACGAATAAACACATGCACGAATAAATGGCAGGTCGTGCTATTGATCGGCCAAACACAAAACAAACAAACTTTATTTTTTTTTGTTGTATTGTTATTGTGTGCTCTCGCTTAGATTTTTTATATGGTGCAGTGTACAATAATCAGATTTTTACATTACTGTCATATACACTGCAGCATAGTCTTCACTGTTGACAAACAACCAAGTGGTTTTGCGCAGACCTTTAGTATGCATGTATGTATGTATGTATGTATGTATGTATGTATGTATGTATTTGTGTGTTATGTGACAATTTGAAAAATCATTTTATTGTTTATGTTAAATGTTAATAATTTAAAAGTTTATGTATTAAATTTGTTTTATTGAAAATTTCTTTATGTTAGGAATTGCTGCTGAAAAACTCTCACCATTGGATTCATTTTTGGATCTTCTAACTGCCAAAGCTAGTCTTAATGAATTAGATTACAATTTACTTATTGAAACTACAGTGTCATCCATGGATCATTTAAATGTTAACTAATGATCCAATGTGCCATTTCTTCGATTTTACTTATTTTACTAAAAATATTTATTACATTTATACTCTAAGCGCAGTATTCATTAGCATTTAAAACCAACTATTTAATGTATTTGTCGGGTATTAATATATGTATACATATGTAATTATATTATTTTTTGTTTGTATTTTGAGGCTATTTCACATGTTTTTTATATTAAGTTTAAGATTAATTCCTTTCCATCTATCATTCTTTTGAAATGTTTAATATTTTTCTTTGTTTACATAAATTATTTTTAAGCGATATACATATTACTTTTTCTAATACTAGTTATGTTTTTGTTTGTATTTAATAAAAATTACTTTGACTTTTGAAAATTTATTTAATTTTTGTACTAAATAAAAAAATATAACCGTAGAACGAAATTATATAGTTTTTACTGGACAGCAAGCTAAAAATATGTAACGTAAGTAAAAAAATTATTATTTTATTATTTAAAATATTTATTACATTTATACTCTAAGCGCAGTATTCATTAGCATTTAAAACCAACTATTTAATGTATTTGTCGGGTATTAATATATGTATACATATGCAATTATATTATTTTTTGTTTGTATTTTGAGGCTATTTGAAATGTTTTTTATATTAAGTTTAAGATTAATTCCTTTCCATCTATCATTCTTTTGAAATGTTTAATATTTTTCTTTGTTTACATAAATTATTTTTAAGCGATATACATATTACTTTTTCTAATACTAGTTATGTTTTTGTTTGTATTTAATAAAAATTACTTTGACTTTTGAAAATTTATTTAATTTTTGTACTAAATAAAAAAATATAACCGTAGAACGAAATTATATAGTTTTTACTGGACAGCAAGCTAAAAATATGTAACGTAAGTAAAAGTTGGTTTTAAGTTGGCTAATTGGCAGAAATTCTTCACTAAAGTTGGATTGCAAACTATTGTTGTACAATGCAATACTAAAGCCAATCTAGTGCTTTGGAATTCAATTATGGGGTACGGCCTCAGCATCAAATATTGAAAAAATTCAAAGGGGTCAAATAAAATTCTACGTATAATTACTGCAGCTCCACGGTATGTTAAAAATTCTCGAATCCACAAAGATCTAGGCGTGCCATTAGTAAAAGTCGAATTTACGAAATATGCGTCAAAGTACGTCAGCAAACTTGAACACCATCCAAACCCATTTGCACGAGACATCCTTAACTTTAGTGGCCACAATCGGTTGAGAAGAAGGGATACCCTTGCTTTAACTCAAGCGCAAAACAGATGACTGGATCAGTTGAAGTGAAATTTTTTTAGTATCATAAAAATTTTTGTCTAGCACTGGCTGGGCTTATTATTTTCCTTTTATTATTAAGATTTGAATACTTATTGTCATTCAATAAATAAATAAAGGTGAAAAAAAAAGTTGGGCGCAAGTAAATACAAGATTCCTTGTATTTCCTTAAAAACTAGATCCCACCACTGACGGCCGAAGTCCCCAGCTCCTACCTATCGATGATCTGCAAGCATAGTAGGCATTGAGACCTTTTTTAAGCCTCTCCTGAGTGTTCCACGTTTTTGCATTAAATTAATAGCCTGTTCGCCGATCTCGAATGTTAACGTTCGCTTAGATAAGACTTAAGACATAAACTTGATTGTGGAATAAACAAACTTGATTGAGTAAAAAAATAGATACGATAAAAAGTTTGTGTCTTAAGTCTTATCTAAGCGAACGTTAACGTTCGAGATCGGCGAACAGGCTATAAATTAAACAAGTAAGAGTGCTATATTCGGCTACGCCGAATCTTATATACCCTTCACCTTTTTTACGTTTTTACCTTTTAAAAACGGTGGATTATTTTCATTAAATAAACCGGATTCTTTTTAATTGCAAAATAAAAGCGTCAAGTAGTTTGAAGAAAATATGTATAACGAGTCTTTATTTATTTAAATGTACACAAACACAATTAAAACAAGTAAGAGTGCGTTATTCGGCTGTGCCGAATCTTAAATACCCTCCACCTAACCGTACTAAGAAATACAAAAACTACACTGGTTATAGGACTAGCATATATCCTAATTCTGTGTTTTCTATTCAGTCTTAGTGCAAATTTTATTAGTATTTGATATATTGTTTGAAAGATAATTTTACGACCAACATAATTTATGTTAAATATTTTGAAATTTTGTCTAATTTTCACCATTTTTAATTGATTTTTTTTTTTTTTTTAATACATTTCTTTTATCATCATCTGTCATCTGTTTTGCGCTTGAGTTAAAGCAAGGGTATCCCTCCTTCTCAATCGATTGTGGCCACTAAAGTTAAGGATATCTCTTGCAAATGGGTTTGGATGGTGTTCAAGTTTGCTGACATATTTTGAGGCGTATTTTGTAAGTTCGACTTTCACCAAAGGAATGCCTAGATCTTTGTGAATTCTAGAATTTTTAACGTACCATGGAGCTGCAGTAATTGTACGTAGAATCTTATTTTGACCCCTTTGAATTTTTTCAATGTTGGATGCTGAGGCAGAACCCCATAATTGAATTCCATAACACCAGATTGGCTTTAGAATTGCATTGTACAACAAAAGTTTGCAATCCAACTTTAATGTAGAATTTCTGCCGATTAGCCAATTAATTTGCACTGCTTTTAATCTCATCTGGGTAAGTTTTGCGTCGATATGAGACTTCCAAGTTAAACGACGATCGAGGTGGATTCCGAGGTATTTGACTTCATTGTGTTGCGGGATAATTTGATTATTTTTTCTGATGAACGAGCAGGTATCTTTTCGCAATGTGAAAGTTAAATGAATACATTTCTGTTCGTTAACCCTGATTTTCCAAAGCTCAAGCCAATTCTCTAGCTTATAAACATATTTCTGCAAGTTCTGTGATACTATTTGATGGTCCTTATGAACGCTAATAAAGGCTGTATCGTCTGCAAAAGTTGAAGTATGTATTATGGGGTCTAACGGCATATCGGATGCATAAATCAAATATAAAGTTGGACCCAGTATGCTACCCTGGGGTACTCCTGCTTCAATTGGCTGAGCGGGGCTTAAAAAATCGCCTTCTTTGATTGTAAATTTGCGACCATATAAATAACTTTCCATAAGTTTGTGGGTGTTAGCAGGCAGAGTTAATTTAATTTTATGCATTAAACCTTCATGCCAGACTTTGTCGAACGCTTGGGAAACATCAATGAAAAGAGCGGAACAGTATTTTTTCTCTTCAAACGACCGTCTTATCACATTTACCAATCTGTGTGTTTGTTCGATGGTACTGTGTTTAGCTCTGAACCCGAATTGATGATCCCAACATTGAGTGTCGTTCAGAATTGGAATCAACTTAGCCAATAACAATTTTTCAAACAGTTTTGAAATTGTCGGCAGTAGACTAATTGGCCTATATGACTCTACTTTAGTGGGGTCCTTCCCTGGCTTAGGTATCATGGTAATCATAGATACCTTCCAATCTGCAGGAGAGTATTCTAGGCGTAAAATAGCATTGAAAATAAACAGGATAATTTTTCTAGCTACACGAGGTAACTCCACAAGCATTTTATTGCTGATTTTATCCATACCTGGTTCCTTTCTAAGGTTCAGAGTACCAATAGCGCTTTGGACATCACGAAACTTTAGTCTTAGAGGTACAGGAGGTCTTATAACAAGTGGTGGCAAATCAGATACGTTATTTGAGTTGTTTATAGTAAACACATTTCTCAAATGGTTAACAAATAATGTCCCTTTCTGGGAATCATTTCTAGCCCAGTCACCAGTCCGATTTCGCAGAGGAGGCTTTCCTCTAACTGGTCTTTTTAAACCTCGTGCCGCCTTCCATAACGAATAGTCAGATTGTGGGGTACTATCAAGACCCTCCAAGTAAGATTTAAGTGAAGCCATTCTTTGGGTTTCTAAGAAATTTCTTAGTATATCTCTGCATACCCGTAGCCTAGCTTTCAGTTCAGGAGACCTGTGGATTTGCCACTCTCTTCTAACTCTTCTTTTTTCTGACAGGAGATGATCGAGTTCAGCGAAATAAGTTCTATTTGTCCCACTTCTGCACTCAACGTCGTATGTGGAGGCGTGATGTACAGCTCTTCGTATGTCCTCAGTATACTTGCCAATCGACCCATCAATATCCTCGGTAGTTCTCAACACTACATTTTCCGTGCAGTGGGAACTTAAATACTTTTTATACTTTATCCAACTTACTCTGGTCTTAGATATGTCCCGAAATGGAGAGCCATTCCATTGAAGGAAACGCATTGAAATAATAGAAGGAGAGTGATCTGAAGACAAGTCTAATGAAGGCTACACTTGTATCGATTCTACAGGGATATTTTTCACTACTCCGAAGTCAATAACATCGGGAATCTTCCGTCGGTCCGTCGGCCAGTAGGTGGGATGCCCGCTTGAGAGTACATCTAATCCCATTTTGGCAATGGTGTTGAAGAGTTCACGACCCTTCGGGGTCACCAGACGTGAACCCCAAAAAGTGTGTTTGGCGTTAAAGTCACCAGTAACTAAAAATCTAGCTCCAAGGGAATTGAAGAAGCTGTAGTATTGGTGTTCTTTTATTGAAAATCGAGGCGGCGAATAAATTGATGATAAAACAAAATTGTATTGACAGAATTCAATACAAATGTTTGTTGCTTGTAGGTAATCCTCACATATGTTGTTCATTAAATAATGTTTTATTCTGTTCTTTATAATTGCCGATCCTCCACATGCTCTTCCGCGGGGATCTTTTGTATCATACAACACGTAGCCATTAATTTTGAAGTACGCTGTCGCCGTCAAGTAAGTTTCAGCAATCATCATGACATCAATCTGCTTATCCATCAGGAAGTGTTCCAGTTCGTTTATATGTTGGCGGAGGCCGTTCGCATTCCAAAAACAAATTTTTAAACAAATCATTTCTTTAATCCACTATGGATTGCATTTTCAGCATTTCCTGCATCATGGATGTCATAGTGGTCGTAAAAGTGTTCATGGTTTGGACAAGTGTCTGCAATGTAGTCTCTAGAGTGTTAATATTAGGCTCGTAATATTGTGATTTAGGTGCCTGCTCCAAACCTGGCATATTAGATTTAACCACGTTAGCGTAAGAAACTTGTCTAGAACTAGGCGCGTTTACACGACAAGTGGACCGTAACAATTGCGGGAAATTGTCACTCGATGCCAAAATAGGCTGTTGACGATGATCAGGTAATACTGATGTCTTGTTGGTACTTATGCCTTTCAAATGAGTGTAAATTGGACAACCTCTATAATTTGCGGTATGATTACCTCCGCAGTTACTGCATTTTTTGATGTTTGAATCAGTTTTCGACTTATCACATTGAACAGTTGCATGTAGCTCCCCACACGCAACACAAACTGACGGCAATTTACAGTACGCCTTGGTGTGACCAAATTCTTGGCAGTTGAGACACTGGACGGGTCCCTGACGCTTATGTGGTTCTTCCACGGTGATTCTACGATGCAGAAGGTACATCAGATTGTAGATGGGATGGGACTCGTTTTTCTTTAAGACAACATCTCCAGGTTCCAATTCTACCCTGAACATGGGCTGAGGGATCTTTTCACGGTTTCTAATATTCACTACGCTCTTGATTTTAAACCCTTTGTCCATTAAACCGGTCTTTATCTCCGCAGGATCAACACATGGGTCTATACCCTTTAGAACGACTAGGAGTCCTTTTGCGCTTTTCAGCTGGTAGGTATAGAAATCCCTAGTCTCCCTCTCCAACTGGTTGGACAATTTTCGAAAATCATCTTCCCTATTCACTTGAATTTTGGTTTCGCTGATATTTCCATGTTTAATTGATGTTACGCTAAACATATTTTCACCTCTTACCGAAACAATTCTTTGTACCAATTTACTGGAAGTGGGCTCTCTCAGATAAATTGGTGGGGGCTTAAACGTCTTCTTAGGAAGTTCTGGCTCATCCGTCTGGAGGAGAGCAAACCTATTTTGATCATTACTCACGGTCTTAGGAGCTTTTGCATTTGATGACACTTGAGCAGACTTCGGGCTCCTCTGTCGCTTGAGAACGGTGATGTACTTATCCATACCTACTTGTTTTTTGGGTTTCACTGCACTATTTGATGAAGATGATGTTTTCTCATCTGTTGAAATCACTATATTGGGGGAACAGGAACGACGCCGTTCTACGGCTCTTGTAGTGAGAAAATTCTCCAGAGATTTTTTTTATGGATTCTTCCTCAGAGATCCCTTTAGTTTTTCTAGACGAGCTAAGCTCTTTCTCAGAATTACATCTGAGAGGAACACTCATACAGTTTTTATACGATTTTTAATGTTTTTTTTTTTTTTTATATATATTTTAACCTATTACGATTTTTATACCCTTCACCATCGTGAGAAGGGTATATATAAGTTTGTCATTCCGTGTGTAATTTCCACAAAAAAATTTTCCGACCCTATAAAGTATATATATTCTGGATCCTTATAGATAGCGAAGTCGATTAAGCGATGTCCGTCTGTCTGTGTGTCTGTCTGTCTGTCTGTCTGTTGAAATCAGTTTTTTGAAGTCCCCAGATATTCTCGGGATCCAAACCTTCAATAATTCTGTCAGAAGTGCTTTCGAGAAGTTTGCTATTTAAAATCAGCAAAATCGGTTTAGGTCAACCAGAGTTATGAACCAATATGTGAGACCACCTCTATAAAAATTTGATATTTTTCGTCCATTTTATTGCAATATTTTGAAATATATTGGAGATAATACTATGAAATTTTGTATACGTTGTTTGTATGACAAAAGAAGAAAGTGTGCGGAAAATAGTAAGAATCGGTCCATGATTTCTCATAGCCCCCATACAAATATATATATTCCCGAAATATGGCTTAATGATAAATAAATGCCTATAAAATAGGGATATCAAGACAAAATTCAGCTAAAATAAGTTTTACACAAACAGAAATCGCAAAACGAAATTTTTTTTAGTTCGGTCCATGTTTGACCATAGACCCCATATAAAGTCAACTTCCAAAATTCATTTAAATACGTATAAAACAGATATGAATAATGCTAAACGGCTAAAATTTGACATAAAGACTCTTTATAGACAAATAAATTGTTGTACTAAATTTTATGGTGGTCGGCCCAAAATTGGTCATAGCCCCCATACAAAAATCTTCCCGAAATATTGCTCAATTATACATAAATGCCTATAAAATTGGAATATCACGACAAAATTCAGCAAAAATAAGTTTTATGTAAAAAGAAATCGCAAAACGAAATTTTTTTTAGTTCGGTCCATGTTTGACCATAGACCCCATATAAAGTCCACTTCCAAAATTCATTTAAATACGTATAAAACAGATATAAATAATGTTAAACGGCTAAAATTTGACATAAATACTCTTTATAGGCAAATAAATTGTTGTACTAAATTTTATGGTAGTCGGCCCAGAACTGGTCATAGCTCCCATACAAGGACCACATCTGAAAAAGACATTTTTCCCTATATATATTGTATAAATATCGGTACCGACTCAAAACTTTGCACAGATCATTTTAATATACACAAAAATCATTTCACAAAATTTTGTTAATTTCGGTCTATTTTTAACTGTATGCCCCATATAAAGCCCTCTTCGGAAAATCACTTTAATACTCGTAAATCGCTTATAAATAAGGGTACCAATCCAAAATTTTACACGGATCATTTACATACATGCCTAAATCTAACTGCTGGATTTTGAGAATATCGGTCCATATTTGACTATATCCCCCACATAAGGTCCACTCTCGAAATTTAATACTAATATATATCGTATATATACCGTTATTATGTTGAAATTCGACGTGAAATATCCTCATATGCATGAAAATAACTGTTCCAAAATTTAAGAAGATCGGCCCATAATTTGTCATACCTGCCATATAGAACCATTTCCAAAAAACAAATAAATTCGGGTCAAAAAATATTCTTTTCGGATTTAACCCATATTCGGTCCATATTTTATAATCATGATATATATCGTTGGAAAGGTATTTTTAATACCTTTTATTTAATGTATTACAAATTATCAGACACCCAGTAGTTCCAGAGATATAGGCCTATGTATTTTCAACTTTAAGGGCCCGCCCCCTCGAAAATAGGCGTGACCGGCAACAAATTTTTTTTTGCTGGTATCTCCTCTAAAAGCCCTATTTGATTTTGTTTTTTTTTTTTTTTTTTTTGAGCAAAATCACTAAAACCGAATTGTACCTCTTTTTATACCCTTCACCATCGTGAGAAGGGTATATATAAGTTTGTCATTCCGTGTGTAATTTCCACAAAAAAATTTTCCGACCCTATAAAGTACATATATTCTGGATCCTTATAGATAGCGAAGTCGATTAAGCGATGTCCGTCTGTCTGTCTGTCTGTCTGTCTGTCTGTCTGTCTGTCTGTCTGTCTGTCTGTCTGTCTGTCTGTCTGTCTGTCTGTCTGTTGAAATCAGTTTTTTGAAGTCCCCAGATATTCTCGGGATCCAAACCTTCAATAATTCTGTCAGAAGTGCTTTCGAGAAGTTTGCTATTTAAAATCAGCAAAATCGGTTTAGGTCAACCAGAGTTATGAACCAATATGTGAGACCACCTCTATAAAAATTTGATATTTTTCGTCCATTTTATTGCAATATTTTGAAATATATTGGAGATAATACTATGAAATTTTGTATACGTTGTTTGTATGACAAAAGAAGAAAGTGTGCGGAAAATAGTAAGAATCGGTCCATGATTTCTCATAGCCCCCATACAAATATATATATTCCCGAAATATGGCTTAATGATAAATAAATGCCTATAAAATAGGGATATCAAGACAAAATTCAGCTAAAATAAGTTTTACACAAACAGAAATCGCAAAACGAAATTTTTTTTAGTTCGGTCCATGTTTGACCATAGACCCCATATAAAGTCAACTTCCAAAATTCATTTAAATACGTATAAAACAGATATGAATAATGCTAAACGGCTAAAATTTGACATAAAGACTCTTTATAGACAAATAAATTGTTGTACTAAATTTTATGGTGGTCGGCCCAAAATTGGTCATAGCCCCCATACAAAAATCTTCCCGAAATATTGCTCAATTATACATAAATGCCTATAAAATTGGAATATCACGACAAAATTCAGCAAAAATAAGTTTTATGCAAAAAGAAATCGCAAAACGAAATTTTTTTTAGTTCGGTCCATGTTTGACCATAGACCCCATATAAAGTCCACTTCCAAAATTCATTTAAATACGTATAAAACAGATATAAATAATGTTAAACGGCTAAAATTTGACATAAATACTCTTTATAGGCAAATAAATTGTTGTACTAAATTTTATGGTAGTCGGCCCAGAACTGGTCATAGCTCCCATACAAGGACCACATCTGAAAAAGACATTTTTCCCTATATATATTGTATAAATATCGGTACCGACTCAAAACTTTGCACAGATCATTTTAATATACACAAAAATCATTTCACAAAATTTTGTTAATTTCGGTCTATTTTTAACTGTATGCCCCATATAAAGCCCTCTTCGGAAAATCACTTTAATACTCGTAAATCGCTTATAAATAAGGGTACCAATCCAAAATTTTACACGGATCATTTACATACATGCCTAAATCTAACTGCTGGATTTTGAGAATATCGGTCCATATTTGACTATATCCCCCACATAAGGTCCACTCTCGAAATTTAATACTAATATATATCGTATATATACCGTTATTATGTTGAAATTCGACGTGAAATATCCTCATATGCATGAAAATAACTGTTCCAAAATTTAAGAAGATCGGCCCATAATTTGTCATACCTGCCATATAGAACCATTTCCAAAAAACAAATAAATTCGGGTCAAAAAATATTCTTTTCGGATTTAACCCATATTCGGTCCATATTTTATAATCATGATATATATCGTTGGAAAGGTATTTTTAATACCTTTTATTTAATGTATTACAAATTATCAGACACCCAGTAGTTCCAGAGATATAGGCCTATGTATTTTCAACTTTAAGGGCCCGCCCCCTCGAAAATAGGCGTGACCGGCAACAAATTTTTTTTTGCTGGTATCTCCTCTAAAAGCCCTATTTGATTTTGTTTTTTTTTTTTTTTTTGAGCAAAATCACTAAAACCGAATTGTACCTCTTTTTTATACTCTGTTTGTTAAATTACACTCAAGATTATTATGAACATTAGACAGAGTCTGTAAATTATGGTAAGAATTGGTAATTAAATCAATTAAAAATGGTAAAAATTAGACAACATTTCAAAATATTTAACATAAATTATGTTGGTCGTAAAATTGTCTTTCAAACAATATATCAAATACTAATAAAATTTGCACTAAGACTGAATAGAAAACACAGAATTAGGATATTCTAGTCTAGTGTAGTTTCTGTATTTCTTATTACGCTTAGGTGAAGGGTATTTAAGATTCGGCACAGCCGAATATAGCACTCTTACTTGTTTTTTTACTTTTTGTTTAATTTCAACTTTTTACACTTTTTCACCTATTACGATTTTTTCACCGAAAATTCAGCCGCACTAAAAAAAACACGTCCGAACAGTTCGATGAGACGAGACTGAATGATTTAATTGATTTAATTACCAATTCTGACCATAATTTACAGAGTTTGTCTGATGTTCATAATAATCTTGAGTGTAACTTAACAAACAGAGTATAAAAAGGAGTACAATTCGGTTTTAGTTATTTTGCTCAAAAAAAAAATCAAATAGGGCTCTTAGAGGAGATACCAGAAAAAAAAAAATTTGTTGGCGGTCACGCCTATTTTCGAGGGGGCGGGCCCTTAAAGTTGAAAATATATAGACCTATATCTCGGGAACTACTGGGTGTCTGATAATTTGTAATACATTAAATAAAAGGTATTAAAAATACCTTTCCAAAGATATATATCATGATTATAAAATATGGACCGAATAGGGGTTAAATCCGAAAAGAATATTTTTTGACCCGAATTTATTTGTTTTTTGGAAATGGTTCTTATATGGCAGGTATGACAAATTATGGGCCGATCTTCTTAAATTTTGGAACAGTTATTTTCATGCATATGAGGATATTTCACGTCGAATTTCAACATAATAACGGTATATTTAAGATATATATTAGTATTAACGTGGATTTCGAGAGTGGACCTTATGTGGGGGATATAGTCAAATATGGACCGATATTCTCAAAATCCAGCAGTTTGATTTAGGCATGCATGTAAATGATCCGTGTAAAATTTTGGATTGGTACCGTTATTTATAAGAGATGTATGAGTATTTTCGGAAGTGGGCTTTATATGGGGCATACGGTTAAAAATAGACCGAAATTCACAAAATTTTGTGGGATGATTTTTGTATATATGTAAATGATCTGTGCAACGTTTTGAGTCGGTACCGATATTTATACAATTAACATATATAGGGATAAATGTCTTTTTCAGATGTGGTCCTTGTATGGGAGCTATGACCAATTCTGGGCCGACCACCATAAAATTTACTACAACAATTTATTTGCCTATAAAGAGTATTTATGTCAAATTTTAGCCGTTTACCGATAGTTATATCTGTTTTATACGTATTTAAGTGAATGGGCTCTATGGTCAAACATGGACCGAACTAACAAAAATTTCGTTTTGCGATTTCTTTTTGCATAAAACTTATTTTTGCTGAATTTTGTCTTGATATTCCAATTCTATAGGCATTTATGTAAATTTGAGCAATATTACGAGAAGATCTGTTGTTATTTATTGTAAAACTAGCTAAACACGGTGTGCTTCGCTCGTTATAAAATAAAACGTATTTATATATTTACAAACATTTATTTATTTAATTTTAATGTATTTATTGCAATGCCCAAAATATGGCGATTTAAATTTTTGGGTTATATGGGCGGTGCCACCCCCGTTTGTACAATCAAAACTTCATATAGCCTATTATTCTTTCCAGAGTCACAGTAACATGCTGTGAAAATTTCATCAAAATCGGCTCAGCCGTTTTGGAGTCCATACGTTACATACATTCATACATACATTCATTCAATTTTATATATGGTGAATTTCACGTCAAGTGACCCAATTTTAAAAATCGATGTCTTCCGATTTGGATGAAATTTGCACCAAGGTTAGTACTATTGTATAGTAGGCCAGAAACAAATTTTCAGCTCTATCAGTTTAGAAGTGCCGGAGTTAGAGGGGGTCAAAGTTGGACATTTTGCCCAATTTTGGTCATACAGGGGTTTTTTAATGAGTGTTGTTCCATATCTATCCCATACTAATACAATACAAATTTAAATAAAAGGCAATAAGGGGCTTGTAATTGAGAATAAATTAAATTTGTTCAACTCAAAAACCAAGCATAGTGAATTCAATTGCTGGTATAAATGGAATGGATCAAATTATGATACGTGAAAGGCTCAAATGGAAGCTGTACTACACAAGAACAGATTGTTGAATATCTTGTTAGGTGAAGACAAAGCTGTAA
Organism: Bellardia pandia; assembly: GCA_916048285.2. Classification (NCBI taxonomy): domain Eukaryota; kingdom Metazoa; phylum Arthropoda; class Insecta; order Diptera; family Calliphoridae; genus Bellardia; species Bellardia pandia. The sequence continues at coordinate 80,053,981 of OU696530.1, read as the reverse complement.
GGATAAGAAAACTTCTGGAAGATCCAACGGCTGAACGGAGACGTGGGTCTGAACGAGAAATGAATGCTGCAAGAGCTGAAATTTTAATGCCATAGAGAAAAATATTGTGACAACGGAAAAAAGTTCCAATATCTACGATCTTTGATCGTTAGTCAAAAAGGAAGAGGATAGAGATAGAGAAGTTATTGAATATGAAAATCTCAGAGAATCAATCTATATCACAATTTTCAATTGATTTCGATGTAGCATGTGAAAACCTTTTTATTGTTATTATGCTTAATGCTTAATGCTGGGTAATTTTTCGACAGTCAAAGCTGCGATATAGCAGTTTTAATATCAAAATTACTTGAAATTGGTGACAAAGAAGAAAACGATGCAAGCAATTTAGCATTTAAAGCTAAGTTTTATAAAAATAAGTATAAAAACCAACCAAATAAATATAAAAATCAAGAAAGAGGTAGGTTCAAAAATTTGACTATAAATGTTTTCGATGTAGAAGAAAAGGTCATAAAGCTAAAGACAGCAGGACTAGTGAACACGCTCGGTGTGTTGAAAAGGAAATTAAAGATAATATTTCAAATGAAGTATTAGTAACCATGACAGAAACAACTTTTTGCACTGGTTCTCGTGAAACAAATAATAGAGGCGCGTCATCTCATATGTGCACCCAAATATATTTATTTGAAAATATACCTATAGATGCTCAGTTTAGTGATAAAATCAGATTGGCAGATGATAATGAACTACTAAATATAAAAGGTATCGGAAAGGTTTAAGTAAATGTATATGTAAATGGAAAAGGAAGAAAGGAGAAGATAAAATAATTCAGTCGCAATATTCAAAAATAACGAAAATATAATACAAATTTAATGATTTCAAAACAGAAAATTGGCATAAAAGATATGGTCACCTAAATCTGAACCAATTGATATGGTTAAGGGTTTACCTTAATTAAAGAATGTTGGAATAAATTGAGTTTCGTGTATTTGTGGTAAACAAACAAAAACCATTTCTCCACAAAAATTGAAAAATCAACTTCTGAAGTCCTTGCGCTTATCTTTGTGGTCCAATGAGGAATGAATCAAGTCTATACTTTGCATTATTTATTGATCATTTATTATTCTCGAAAAGTATTTATATATATTTCATTCGCCATAAAAGTCAATATTTAGAAAAATTTATAAATATAAGAAGATGGCAGAAAAATAGACTGGAAGGAAAATCAAAATTTTACGAAGTAAAAATGGCGCTAAACACAAATTTTTTGAAAGATAATGGTATCAAAAGGCAGTTGAGTGTAAGTTACACTGCCCAGCAAAACTGATAGAATCCGGCTTCCCTATGAGTCTATAAACAGAACTAATTAATACATCTGGATATATCAGAAATCGTTGTCCAACTAAGTTAATTGGTACTAAAACACCTGAAGAGTTGTGGACTAGCAAAAAAAAAAAAAAAATCTGATGTAAAATATTTTCAACGTATTGGAGCATATTATTTGTTTTAGATAATACAACATAAATATCCAAGTGGGATTCTAGAGGCAATGAGCATATTCTTGTTAGTTATCCAGATGAATCAAAAGGTTATAAATTGTAGAAAGCTTGAACCAAATAGATACATAGTTGCAAGTAGATATGTGAAATTTATAGAAAACTTAATGTACAATAATAACGAAAATAATAATATGTAATAATCTGAGTTTTTAGAATTCAAGAAGATGTATCTAATGGTATAGTAGGATATCAATTAGATAAAATTATAGATGACATAAAGACAAATATAGAATAAACAATATACAAATCACGAATACGAAAAGGAAGTACAAAAAGGAGTAATAATAAAACATAGCAAAATGGATAAAATGATTCGATAAAAACTCGACTGAGAAATGAGAAAAATTTAGAGACAATTCAGTAATAAAAAATAAAAAATGGTACTTGGTGTTTAACAGATTTACCAAATGGACGGCAGTGGGTTGCAAATGGGTATTCAAATCTAAAATAACGAAAAACGTAAAGCTATTAGTAGCTAAAGGCTATTCCCAAAAATTTGGATTGGATTATATAGATACATTTGTTCCAGTAGTTCGTCAAACATCACTCGGATTATTATATGCACTCGCTGTTAAACATGAGTTACAATTACGTCAATTAGATATATCAACTGCATTCCCGAACGGAAACTTATATACGTAAATGGAACAGCCAGAAGATTTTATTCAGGAGACAACAAAAGAAAATGTATGAAAATTAAATAAATCGTCTCTGTTATAAAAAATTTTGGTTTACAACAATCAAAGTATGACAAAATATGATAGAAAATATGGAAAAATAATGATTGTCCCCTTACTGGTTAATGATATTATAATTGCTGCTTATAATACGAACTTTAATCCTGTTTCACACTCTTCGGTTTTAGCTGGTCAGTTTTTATTTAATTCTCTTTCTTTTACACTCTTCAATTCAATTTTCGTACTTTTTTATGCAAATCAACATGCATGAAAGAAAAAGTAAAAGGAAATAAGAAACTTGACTAGTACCGTCCTTTCCCTTCTCACCCAAAAATACTTGCCTTACGAGTCAGAATTGAAGAGTGTGAAGATTTGAAGATTTTGCATGTCGATAAAAAGATAATTTTGATATTCATGGCTTACAAGTTCCAAAACATTGTGTTCTTTAATAAAAAAAATTATAAAATTAATGCATTTAGCTAAATTCTCAGTCTTCAAGTAATAAGTTTTTCACCAATATCAAATACTTATACAGCAAAAAATTCTTTATCAGGAATTTTCACCCCTATTCTGACTTTCGATTCGAATCGAAATTGTCTCCGTTTGGTAAATTTGGTATTCAGAGTTTCGATTTCTCTACGTTTCTTTCGATTGTAGGTATTCTGTATTACGATCGTAGTTAAGTTTTTCTACGCTTATATTTTAGCAACGGAATTTTTTTTAATTGATCTTTTTATAAACTTAAAAAGTGTTTAATTTATAAAATGTAAGTATAAAATGTATAAAAGGTGATTTATAAATAAATAAAGCCGCACTCGTACGTACTTTATGTAGAAGTATTACAAGGACAATCAGTCTGATAAACGAAACATCGTTAAATCGACTCTGAAAGTGTTGTTGTTTTGCGATTTATATGACATGACGTTACCAGAGAGTTTTTATCAAAAATCGGAAGTTTAAGGATGAAAAAGCGTGATTGTAAAGTAAATTATAATGAAAAGCGAGATTTTTAAAATAATGGTATGAAAAAGTTGATTTAATACATAATATATTTATTACTTTGACATATTTTACATATTTGTTACTTTAAAATTTTTAAAAATGTAATTTTTTTGTAAAATCATTAAATCTAAAACTAGCAAAATCAGAATCATTGCTAATTACTAAATTACATCTATTTTACAAAAAGGATTCTAGCGAATTAATATTTTAAACTGTTAAAAATTATATATGTATGTTATTATTATTTTTTAAAACTAAATAAAATAAATAAAAAATAATAAAATAAAGTGCCAAAATGGTGATTTTTTTAAATGTTTGTACGGAACAAAAGTCAACAGTTGAGGGGTAGTAGAATTCGTTTTAGAGGTATAGTTCCTTCGGCAAAGTTTCTTATTTTGATCCCTAGAATACGATTTTCACTGAGCCATGGGCGATTTTTTTGCCTCCCCACAAATCGACCCGGCCTAATGTATGTTCATATTTATATGTATTTTTGTTTAGAACTTATAAAATTTGCCAAACATATTGAAATTTGAAGCAAACATATTGATTTGCAAGCCAGTGACAATTTAAACAAAAACGTAAATCTGAAAATTTTTCAAAATTGAATTGCTCTTGAATAAACGTTAAAATTTAAGTGGTCAGAATCTTAATTTTTTGGAAATAAGGCTGCCATTTCTAAATGGCTGGCCCGATCAGGACTATCTGGATCAAGTACATGAATATCCTCGCAATACTCAGAAAATGAGAGGAAAATTCCAATAACTGTTTTTTTACTTTTCATTCGTTGCTGTTACTAAAATAACGACAATTAAATTCAAATGTTTAAAGAAGAGGCCAACGATCACAGTTTTGAGTTTCTATATTTTCTTCCAAATTAGCAAAAAGCGGGATTTTGGTTTGAAATCGGGATATAAAATTTAAGCGGGATTAGTCTTCAAAAAATGGGGGTCATGTTACGTATCATACATTATTTTAACTTTTATACTCAAATGCCTCCTCTTTAAAACTGTTATAATAATTAATTTTCAGTTTTGAAACCTCCCCTAAATCGTAAAACGCGAAAAGTATAAAATATGTTTAATTGCTCTTAAATTCCACAAATGATTTTTATATTTTTCAATTTTGTTATACTGAGTCATTAGATTCCACATTCCCCTCTTCTTACATTAAAGGGGAATACAATTATCTTTGTTATATATTTACTTTCTTATGCATAATTTTCAACATAGATGGCGTTAAGTGTACTAGAATTTCGTTACTTTTCTTGTAAACACCATTAACAGCACTTTGTAACGCAATCGAGAGAGTAATACTTACATGAAAAACCTTTGTAATACAGAGAGGGGAGAATAATTGGGTTTTAGAATGCATCTCCATGGCTACAATAAGAAAATAAAGAAAACATCCACACACTCACACACATTGTACTTGTGTGGATATTTTCCTGTGCTGGCTGGCTCTGGCGCTATAGAGTTGTAGTGTGTATTATTTTCTCGTTGTCTTCTTCTTCGGTTTTTGGTGGCTGGTTGACTGCTTTGCCTGCCTTTGGCTCAGATGCGATTTGTTTATTTATCCAGTTGACAGTTCTTGGAAACTCGTCACGGTGTGCACATTAAAAACTCGGATGCTCGCAGAGACGACAATTGATACAAATTAGTTTACAAAAATATCGAAAATATTTTACTCGAAAGAATAATTTTATATTAAAACGAGAGAAATGAAATTTTCAAGAAAAAAATGAACAAGAACGAACGTATTTTTAATGCAGTTGCAATAAAAAACTCGTAGTAATACAACGACTACAAAGTCATCATCATCATTGTCAAAACCAATCGTTTATGAGATTATTGATGAATTTTAAAGGATTAAAAAAATTGTAAATTTTAAAAAAAAAAATACCTATTAAAAAAAGGAATTGAAAGGAAATAAATTTCAAAATCACTATAAATGGATAACAATTAAATAAAAACGGATTACAGTGAATTTTCAATAAATTTGTAAAAATTGTATTGTTGAAAAATTACGAAAAGGTGTTAAAAAATATACAATTTTTATTATGTGGAAGTAGATTTTATATAACTTCCTTATAAAGTTCGACAAAAAAATTTATTTCTAAAAAATTTGTGTTTAAAAAAGTTTTATTTGTTTTGAAAAATAAAAATCTGAAAAACATCAACCATGTTTACCACCGCCTGCTTAACAATTGGATTAATATTCTTGACTTTATGCTCACTTACCCAGAGTCACCTCAATGTGTATCTTAATTTGCATGAGGTTATGCGTCTTATAGGTAAGTCAGTCAGTCTTCTTACCACTATCTTCATTACAAGGGTTTATGAAGCAAAAATAGGATAACCAACTATTTAAAACTTTTCTTTTCTTTTGACAAAATTTGCAAACTAAAAGTCATTTGAATAGAATTAATTTTTTTTTAGACTTTTAAGGATTTCTTCCAGTTTGAGTGGAAATGTGCAAAATATTTAGCATACTTTTAGGTTGCAATTGTTTTGTTGTTAAATTTTATTGTCAAATGATAGTTTCTAAAGTTGGCAAAATGTTTTTGAATAGTTTTATGTCAATATAAAGTTAAGTAGAATGAACAATACAAACAATTCATGATTTTAAATACATTTAATTAAAATCCGGAATATTCTAAAAATATTCTAAAAAGTAGCAAGTTTTATTAATGAAAATATTATTTTTGAATTACTTTTAAATGTTACTTAAATTAGTAAATTCCGTTTTCGAATTAAAAAGATATATGTAAATTATTAAACTTACGAACTGTATAAATTATTAAAAAATTTCAAACTTCTCGAAGTTTGAAATTAAAAACTGAAATCAGAACTTATTAGAGCGATGTCGGAATTTTCTTAATTCTTAATTCAATTTTCAGAATCAAAAATTTTTCTCTTAACCATTACGTTAAACAATTCATTCTGAATTCATTCATAGGCTTAAATTACTTAAGGAAAGACAACGGTTTGAAAAATGATTTCTTATAGAATTAATTCCTTGCCGAATCATTCAAGTTTTCTTTAGATCAAAATCATAATTTTTTATTAAATTTTCAAAATTATCCAGTAAGGAATTCATTACGAATTAATTCATAGTCATAATTAATTAAGGAACTAATTGTCTTGGAGAAATCATTTCTTATTGAATTAATTTCTTATTAAATCATTCAAGTTTTCTTTGATTTAATTTTAATTCAAATCTATTACGAAAAAACTATGTTTAACGAAGGATGATTAAAAACAAATCAAATACAAATTGAATAAAAGGGTTTGAATTAAGATAAATAATTTATTTTGTTTGGAATAGTGTTACGAAATGTATTAATCTTAAATTTAATTAATTAATTCGAAGCTCTGATATATTTAAAACTTAAGCAAACTGGGGTTGATTAATAAAAAATTCTCGAGGTAAAGAATTGATTTAATGATTTTTTTAAACTCGCTCGACTTTACATTGAAACCTAAAGGGGAACTCAAATGGTGTAAAACAGGCATGTAACAATGAAACTTTGAAATCGTATGAAATTCAGATCAAAAGTATACTTTTTAAAGATAGAAAGTTCTACATCATTTTTTTAGATTCTTCACAGAAAGCTGGTTAAAAGAAATATGAATTGCGTTTTGGGTTTCAAATTATAATTGTATCTCCTGAAACATACATATATGAACAGCGTTGCCATTTTGGCGCTTTTCGGGTAGTTTTTGGTGTTTTTTTGCTTTCCAAATTTTTATTAAAAACCGTTATTAAAAAGCGGGTATTTATAGCGCTTTTTACAATTTCTCACAGTGCTTTTTAGTGCCTTTTAAGTAATTAAAATTGTTGGTACTGAAACATTTTACTAGTATTATTTAATATTTTTTTTATCAACTTTAGATGAAAAAACAAAAATATAGAAAAGCTTTGGATAATGATACAGCATTCAAAAGGTGGTTTAGACCGAGCAAAAGACCATTTGCTGCTCCTTACAATTATGTATTTATACAGGGTGGGCCAAGTTTAACTGAATGATTTGAACTCTATTGGCATATTGTAGCCGTTGTGGTGCATCCCTCGGCAATAATTCTTGGGCCAATTGAATTTTATATGGAAACATCTTCAGATCAACTTTTAGAATACGTCGTAGCGATGTTCTGGAGATGTTCAATTGAGTATTAAATTAAAAATGCAAAAGTTATAAGCATTTCAAATCAGTCAGTCCAAGTTGGCCCACCCTGTATTATATATTATATTTTATGTAATTTATTAAAATGGATTATACGTTTGTTTTTCTACTTATTTTATTTTAATAAAATTCAATCGATCTCAAACAAAAAATAAAAACCTATTTGTTATCGTTTCGTTAAAAAACTTCAATAATAAGGACTATTAATCTTGGTGCTTTTTTACCCGAAATTTTGTTAATTTTTACCCTTTTTTACTCAATTTTCATGTGCTCACAGTGCTTTTAATGATGTAAAAGTTGGCATCACTGTATACAGTGGTGATATTCGAAACAATTAACAACCGGTTCGCTTAAAAAAATTATATTTTTGCCAAATTTTGATCAAAATAGCGAAAATTTTAAAGTCGCATCCCAGTAACAGACCACAAGCCTCTTGAAGAATATAATATAAACTTTCGTTTAATAAAAAAAAGTTACGTTTTTAACAAAAAATAGTTTTGATTTTGCAAAATAAAAGTCAAAAAAAATTGTTTTATTTTTTTCTCAAAAGATTGAAGAAAACGCTATCGAAAACATCATCATCCAAGAATCCAATGTATGACCAAAATAAAATCATTTGTTTGTTCCCTTTTCACATTTTTCCTATTAGAATTCAATGTTAAAAAATAAAAGGGAACAAATTTCATGTGGAATTTTTTTCACGATAAGGGTGAATATGCAACAACCGGTACGGAAAATTTTTAAAATTTTAACAACCGGTTAGAAGGAACCGGCTGAATATCAGCACTGACTGTATATGAATGTATGGTCACTTAATGGGATGCAAGTGGGGTATCTATAAAAAAAATTTCCAACTCAAAGAAGAAAGTGTTTAAATTTTAACCATATGCATTATTTTAATTTTTTTCCTATTTATTACTTATAATACTAAATAAGAATAATAATAATAAATAATTTAATAAAATTAATATATAAATGAAAATGATACATGTGCCAAATATTAAAAAATCCTATTTTTGAGTTAAAAAATAATTTTTTTTTGACAGATATCCCACTCGTATCCCATTAAGCGATTATAAAGGCCTTAAAGTAAATTGTATAAGCTTTCTTTTGAGGTAAAAAGAGCCCAAATTGAAAAAAATTAAAAAAAAATAATTTTTGGAATGATTAAAGAAATAGCTATCTAAAGTCATTTGGACAATTTTTGCTAGGACCAATAGGCAGATCTGAACGGATAGAGCTGGCGTACTATCCAATAGTACTAACCTGGGCACAAATTTCATCCAAATCGGAAGACATCGATTTTTAAAATTGGGTCACTTGACGTAATATTGACCATATACATATCGCACCCTAAATACAAAAGTGTCACAACTCAAAATACTAAAAGTTTCAGAAGAGCCAAAAAACTTCATCATGCATAAGCAACACACTTAACAGAAAAATAGACATAACTGTATTTTTCCAGTTAAAGCAGTTAGTGATGTGAAGGAAATTTTTGCAGTAATTAGAGATGTGTACTCTGAATTAATTTATGGAAAAATGTCAGTTTTTGGAAAATTTTGAGTTGTGAACCTTTTGTATTTAGGGTGCGATAGGTATATATGCATGTATATCTATGTATGTACATATATTTATATACGAGTATATCAGCCCAATCATGAATAAAAATTCCGCGGAAGTTTTTTCGCTTTTCCCATTTTTCCTATTCAAATTCAATATTAAAAAAATAAAAAGTGAAAAAACTCCCGCGGAATTTCTATTCATGATTGGGCTGTATATCTTCTAAACTAATAATATGATATGAGAGGACCTAAGCTTTCTGTATATAAAACTTATAACCACCCAGATTTTATACAAACAGAATTACTTTCATTTAAGTTACTACTTAATTTAAAGTATTTTTCAACAAAAATCTCTGAAAAAACTAGGACTTAAATTATAAATTCTGTATAAAAACTTCAGTAAAAAAAAATTAAAAAACTAATCTAAAATCAAGTGTTTATTATGATTGTAATCATTATAAACCAGATGGTAATAATCATTGATAATGGTGACCATGTTTATAATGGTCAATAATATTGTATGTTACTGGTTAGATGATGTTATTAATGCTGTTAATGTTCTTGTTGTTGCTTTTGTTACTCGTGCATGATTTGCTTTTAATATCAACCGCAAATTACACAAACTTACATTCAAACATAAAGATACGTAATTGTTCAAATAAACCCGTGCAGGCATATAAATTGTATCTAAATAAATAATGTGATGATTGGTTTTGGTTATTATTATTTATTTTGATTATTTAACAATATAAATACCGTATGTAGTATGTACCCAACAAGCCATATGAGTCCGAAAAGAGTATTTTCTGACACCGTTTCCGGAGCGTTCATGCTGCTTATGAGCCCAAAAAACAATCATTATTGCTCCGAAAACCTTTAGAAAAGAGGGTCATTACATTCGAAAATGGTCCGCCAGAAAGAGCTCTTAGAAAAGAAAAGAGTCATTTATGAGGGTTTTTTTTGGGCTCAGAAAGAGCTCTTACATCATGTCAAAAAAGAGTCATTGCAATTTTAAATACAACAAATTTAAAGATACCATTTATTATTATTATTTTTTAATTGTTTTTACTTAAATTAGAAATGGGAAAAAATTAAATAAATTGTATTTACTGTAAAAAAAAATAAAATGGAATTCATTTAAATAAAATATTTAAAAATGAAAAAAAAAATAATTTTTTGAAGCAAATTTCTCTTTCCTCCTTTTCTTGACTCCTTTTTGGGAGCGCTCCTAGAATGCTCTTTAGTTGGACTCTTTTCTGACTCCTTTTTCGGAGCGCTCCTAGAATGGTATGTTGGGTAGTTTGAAAAATAAGACTCGTAAATCTCAAGAGATGCATACTCGTATGTAGTAAAATAAAATAAAATGTTGTTATATTTATTTAAATATAAAGCAATTTCTGAATATACCTATATTTAAATAAATAAAACGACATGCAAACTCAACTAAATTTAAATAAAAATAAAATGGAAAGCATGTGAATTGCATGTTGCAACATATTGTTGTGTATTACTGAAATATGCAGACATCTACTGGCAAATACACGTTGAGAAATAATTTTGTTGTGTTTTATGTTAAAACAAATAATATAAACATTTGTTTACAAATATTTCTCATTTAACAATAATATATTTTTCTTATTGCTTCACCTAAAACTAACTTAATTTACAAACAAACATTTTGACATGTAATTTACACACTGATACATAAAGTAAAAGTTACTTAAATAGAATATGTTGCTTTAAAATACATAGAAGAATTAACTCAAATCAAGTAGTCTGTTGGTAAAATTCGCTTTAAAAATTAAGTTTTCTATAGAAACAGTTGGTTTTTTTCAAGACACAGAAATTTCATCAATTTTTCTGCAAAAATTAAATCAAATCAAAAGTATACTAAAATTAAGAATATTTTTCTACAGAAAAGTGAACTTAATTTAAAGTAAATATTCTTTGGAAAATATATTTCATATCAAGATATCTTTTTATTTAAAATAATTATCTAAAATCAGTAAAACTTTTCATTCAAAAGAAATCTCAATTAAATGTATATTTTCTATATAACAGTAGCATTTTTTGGGCTCAATTTAATGCCACTTTTCTAAAGTTCAAATCAGTCCAACTTTGCAAATAATAGTAGACTGGAATCAGGGGAATTTTGCTAAAAAATTAAGACAATTATGGAACAATTTCATTAAATGAATAAAACATTTCCAAAGAAAATTTAAAGCAACTTTTCTATACAGAAATATTTTCAACACAAATCGAACATTCCATAAAAAAGTAATTTTAAATCAAATAATTTTTTTTAAAGAAATATTTCAAATCAAGACAACCAACAAGGTGAAACTATACAAGGTGAGTGCAGAGAAGCACAGCTGACTGACTTTGTTTACAGTTTACTTATGTCAAAAGTAATACTTTTTCAAGTGTTTTTGACAGTAGTACATTATTTTACACAAACAAAATGCCTGTTGCTTCTGTATTGTGTTGTATTTGTTGCCGATTTGCATTTGGACATTTTATTTTTTTGACATTTTAAAAATACTTAAATTGAAAAATTAAAAAACTAAAATTTTTCAATTTTCTTGTAAAGGGAAAAAAGCAAATAAATTTAATTCAATTTAATTTATGTTGCACTCAAAATCAGGTTAATATAGATAAAATTGCAATTGAAAAGCTGTACATGTTTTTATATTTTTCATATACCACCTGTTTTGAAGTTGAGGATAGATACACTTAACTAAATACTGTTTGTATGTTTGTATATGCATTTGTTGTCGAGAAGCTCTCACCTGATTAATACGTCTTGAAGACAACTTTTCTTAAACAATTATATACAATCAAACTAAGCAGCAAGAAATTGAAAAAAGAAATTGTTTATAGAAAAACAAGCTTTAAATAAAAACAACTTTTCTCCAGAAAAACCTCCCCAATTTAAGGTAGCTTTTCTATGGAAATGTATCTATTAATAATGCCTTCTTATTCGTAGAAATTTGGCCTTAAATTCAACTTATATTCTATACAATAATATCCTCAAATCAAAGATACTTTTCTAAAGAAAATGCTTTTTTATTGACACAAATTCCTCAAATTCAGCAACTCTTTTATTAAATTCTCTCGCATCAAGTCAACTATTTTAGGGAAATACAGTCACAAATAATGAATTCTTATTATATTATAAAATATCTAACCTTTAAGAATAGCCATAAATCAAAGTTATTTTTCTATATGAAAGTAGCCTTAAATAAAGGCAATTTTTCTTTAGAAAAATCAGAGCAACATAGAAAAGTCAAGGCATCCATTTTGTATAAAATTTACATCAAAACAAGGAAAAGCTTTCTATAGAAAATAAGGCCATTTTTTTATAGAAAAGAAATCTCAACTCAAGATAACTTTTCGAAAGAAAAATCACCTACTAAGTGCTGTTTCTCACGTTTCAGCTTTTGTTAAATTCTTTTTTGAATCTGGCATTTCGTTCTGACGTGTACCTTTAATTTCCGTGCTCTTTACTTTTAAGTTTCTACTTTTTCATGCAAACAACTTTGCGTAGAATAGACGGATAAAATAAAAGAAGAAAAAATAAGAACATTGACTAGTACCGTCAAAGAGTCAGAATTGAAACGTGTGAAAGCGGACTAACTTATTTAAATCTATTTATTTGAAGTAAACTTTTTGGATTTTATAATTATAACCTTTTTAAGATATATACATGCGTACATATGTATATAAAGTAATTCTTTAACATATAATTAGTAATACAAAAAGTGGCGAATAAAGCAACAAAATAATGAATTCTGGAATTCATCAAACTTGTAGTCTTAACTTAAGTTTGCTTTTTTATATGGGAATAGTGTCACATTAACACAACTTTTCAATAGTGAAATTACCTCTAATAAAAAAAAATTATTATAGAAAAATTGCCTCAAGCCAAAACATTATTCCAGAGAAAAATTGTATCACATATAAAGCTTCAGATCAAGGCAACTAGTCTGTAGAAAATTAGCCATCTTCTCTATAGAAAAGAGTCTTCAAATCAACTCAAATATTTAATAGAAATGCAGCTTAAAATTTCTTATAAAAGAGCAGTATCAAATGAAGACAACATTTTTTTTTGTATCAATTGAGGACATTTTTCTAAAGAAAAAATGCATTATATGCAGCGGTTCAAATCAAGATAATAAGGCAATTCACAATCTTGTACAAATGGTATTGCATTTTTGCATTTGCAAAAAGGTTTAACATATTTTTGCTCTACACTAACAAAATCCACAGCAAGAGCAAAAATAATTTTGCTTTTTGCAAATGCAATGATGAAATACCATTTGCACAAGATTGTGAATTGTGCTAATGTTTTTAACAGAAGACACAAATCAACTATCGAATTGAAAATAAGCCTTAAAGAGAGAATATCTTTTTCATAGAAAAAGCTGCTCGAATTAAGTCATATCATGATTATTTTTCAATAGAAATATTGCCTCTAATCAAGGTAATAAATTAAGTCAAATCAAATCGAAATAAAAGTTTTAATGGTTAATTAAAGAAATTTCTTAAGCGAACTTTTGTATAAAAACATTTCTACAAATCAAAGCAGACAACAAGCGAAATTAACACAAAATAAAATTCTTTAAAAATTTAAGACAATTGTAAATCTTCATAAAAATGCAAGGGTTATTATGAGCTCGTTTTGTTAAAATTCTTCCAACTATAATTCATTTTACTCTAGAACAACAGCGGCAACTTTATATAAAAAATATTTTTTTTTTCAGTGTATTTAGCACTACTATATTCCATAAAACAAACAATAAATATATGCTAAATAAAATCATAAATCATAAATGTTCTGCTCTGTCTTTAGAAATGTTATAAATCTATATAAAAAAAAACTAATATATTTATTTATGAAATTAGTTTGAAGAGATAAACCTACAATTGCATTAAATAAACAAAATAAGTGATTGATCGATTGATGGGGGCCTGCCAAACAGCCTGAGTTATATGATTTACTCTACCTTTTGCTGGCAGCGATAAAATATCTCTGAAATAAACTATTAAATAAATTTGCCAGTGATAGAATTTCAAAGTTAACACATTGAGTGTTTATTTAGTAACTGGTGGCGCAACCCGAACCACTTAGTACGACTAAAAAAAAATACCATTTAAATGTTATATTACACTAATGTTATTTTATCTTAGATACATATACATACATACATACATACATGTTTTTGTTTATGCTCGTGTGTCGTATAAGAAAACTACCTGCTAGTGAAGGTTGGTGCTGCTAGATACTTTAATATTTATTTTGTTATAATGTTTAATGTTATCGGCGTTAACCCAAATCGCATTCCAAACACTTAACATTTACACTTAATATTTACCTAGTAGTTGACTTTACAATTATGTATGCAGTTTATGTGATGACTTGAGGTTGCAACTAGAAAGCAACTAAACTTTATCTTATATTAATAATGATGGTTGTCAACATACGTTATTTAAAATTTATTATTTATTTACTTAGAAAAAATATTTATGCTTAAAACATTTTGATTTATTTATAGTACTGCAGTATGTTTATTTTATGTACATTATTTACACTTTCCATAGAAATTGAAAAAAACATGGTAGATAACTGGCTAAACACTAGTGTCAGATTTATCGAAGTTAACGTTTAACACACATCTAATAAATGTGGCATTAAGAAGTTAGTTAACATAGGCTATAAGATACACTTCCCAAATGAAATTAAAGAGAACATTTAACAAGTCAAGACAAATCGTCTCTAGATGTCTGCTTGACAGCAACTGTAGTAAAGATGTTTTTTTTTGCATATGTAAGTTGTCTTTTGTTTAGTAACTTTTCTCCAAAGAAGTTGTTTGCTGTACAGCTACTTTTTCTATAGAGAAGTTGTCTAGCAACTTCTTTCGTAGAAATTTTGTTTTTATGCCTTCCGTTACGAAATCGATATGAAATCATAACCAACCTACAAAATAATTATAGTGTAAAGCGTAAACAATACGTTTACACTATAACTCTACCAAGTGTTTACTCATACATATGGGCAGAGTGCAGTGGTTGTAACAAACGTTATCAGAGTGGCGTCTTGTTGGTCTACTACTTAGTGGTTTCCAAAGCAAACAAATGCAATTCAATACCTCCTAAACACTCGCCTTATTGTAACCAAAACAATGATAACTATTGTTGTAATAAGCGCCAGTGCTAATTTATCTCTTTTGACTCCTTCAGTTTTCCTATTTAGGAATAATGAAACAATCTAAACATTATCGTTAACATGTCATCAGTTAGTTACAAATGTCTAAACATTTATAACAGTGATGATGTATATTACTGGATGTGTATATGTAGGATATGATATTGTGTGTGGCTACTTTTAATTTCTTATGATTAAATGGCGATAAAAATCAAAAAATATTAGTTGTTAGAAAAATAAAGAAAAGAGAAAAAACTATACATATTTATATGTATGTTGATATCACACATACATACATATCAATATAACTAACATCATCATTATCATCGTCAACATCATTGCTGTCATGTGTTTAAATATTTATGTCACTCATTCATAATTTTCCTGTTTCGTTTTTGTTTTTTATCAACCACTCAGTCACAGTTAAACCGTCCAAACAGTGACTCTTATTTTCCTTCATACTTTCATTCAATCATAACAGTCCATCATCGATCAATCATTCAGTCATTATGTTTGTGTGATGTCAGTTTTCTTTCTTTTTTTTTCCAGTTTTTTTCTCATTTCATTTATAGGGTTTAATTTATCATTTAGTATCTATTGAACGTTCTATCAAGCCCATAATATATTATGATATTTTTATGAGTCTACCGCACAGACTGACACACATTAATTTATGATGGATTATGAAAAATGTCACTTTTCATTAGAATGCATTACAATAGTTATTTATTTATTATTAAGATTTCAACAATTATTAATAAAATCCCATTTAATTACAATAAAATAATACTTTTGTAATAATATAATACTTGGCAAATATTTGCCGAAAAAGACGTAACCACTAGAAAAAATATTTTTGAACTCGTTTAAAAATACTTTTCTTATTTAGGACAAGATACAACAAATATTTAGTCTTATTTTATTTTTTTTTGCTAAAACAAGTGGTTACGCTTTTTTAAGTAAATATTTCCCATGTATAACCATACCTTAAATTGCATATTTTGGCGTTTGCAAGTGTAAGTAAGTGTTACGAAATTATTTAAATTTAGCAGTGGGGCTCGAATAAACAAGTTTTCTATAGAACAGTTTAAGGCAAATTTTATGTGAAAAAGTTGCTTTTCATTAATAAAAGATTTCAAAAAAAAAATTAATTTCTTTAAAACAAGTTTTAACAGGAAATTTGCTTTCATTTAGAGTATTCGTTTTCTATAGAGAAGTTGTCTTCCTTTTGGAGCAAGTTTTGTTTAGAAAAAATGTTATTTAGAGCGTGTCGTGTAGAAAAAGTTTTCCTTCTTGGAAATTTATATATATATTTTCTATTTTTTATTATTGTTTATTTGACCTTTTTTTTATTAAGATTTTTATCCTGAAGAAGAAGCGAAATATTGAAATAAAATTTAAATATTTTATGAAAAAGACCTTAAGCTTTAATAATTACCAAATATCTTTAAAAAAAATATATGTTTTCTATTAAAATTTAGCCTTTATTCTATATAAATGATGTCCTGGAAAAGTTTCTTCCATTTTCTCTAGAAATGTTGTCATTTTGCAAATTTGTTTATAAAATAAAGTTTTCAAAATTCTCGGTGCTAATTTATGTGTAAAGTCCTAAATATTTCAAAAATTTATATAAATTTTAAACACATTACAAATTTAATCAATATGTAAATTAAACTTTAAATATACCCTGCCAGCAATTGGAAGTTTCTTTCATCGTCCATCGTCAAAGGCGTTACGTCTTACTCACTTCCAGACGTTAATTGGAAGATAACAATAACAATTTACATTGCATTCGTCTTTTAGTCATCCAGACGATGTTGGGAAGATTGTTGTTTACAACACCAGCCGAAAATGACATGTCCCGTTATAAATGAAATGAAAAGAATGCAAAAAAAAATTTTCGACATCATCGAAATTAGTTTTATTTTGTCATTTGCTCTGGTCGGTCAGTGGTAAAGTGTGGTTTCGATTTGTTATTGTTATTGTTGTAGTTTTTACATATTTGTTATCCCATAATCAATATGAGTGTATTATCTGTAAAGGCAAACAAAAATCAAAAGCAAAAGAGAGGCGAAGAAAATAACTTCTGGAAGTTACGCTGAAGTGACTTATTGAAGTTACGCTGAAGTGACCTCTGGAAGTTACTTCCGGGGGGTACAACTTCTCAATACGGAAGACACTTCTACGATCAGAAAATGGTATCGCAGAAGATGAGTTTCAACTTCTTAGCGTCACTTCTGAGTCACTTCCGCAATAGAAAATGTTGGCAGGGTACCCTGCCAGCAATTGGAAGTTTCTTTCATCGTCCATCGTCAAAGGCGTTACGTCTTACTCACTTCCAGACGTTAATTGGAAGATAACAATAACAATTTACATTGCATTCGTCTTTTAGTCATCCAGACGATGTTGGGAAGATTGTTGTTTACAACACCAGCCGAAAATGACATGTCCCGTTATAAATGAAATGAAAAGAATGCAAAAAAAAATTTTTCGACATCATCGAAATTAGTTTTATTTTGTCATTTGCTCTGGTCGGTCGGTGGTAAAGTGTGGTTTCGATTTGTTATTGTTATTGTTGTAGTTTTTACATATTTGTTATCCCATAATCAATATGAGTGTATTATCTGTAAAGGCAAACAAAAATCAAAAGCAAAAGAGAGGCGAAGAAAATAACTTCTGGAAGTTACGCTGAAGTGACCTCTGGAAGTTACTTCCGGGGGGTACAACTTCTCAATACGGAAGACACTTCTACGATCAGAAAATGGTATCGCAGAAGATGAGTTTCAACTTCTTAGCGTCACTTCTGAGTCACTTCCGCAATAGAAAATGTTGGCAGGGTATGGACGTATACATACGAGTACATATGTATGGATGTATGTATTTATATATAGATATCTGTATATGTATATTTACATATGCACATAGATACAAACATATTGCTTTTCATATTCATATAGACAAACTGTCACTTAATCAAAATCCTATTTCCTTTTATACACTTAAATTAGATTTACTTTTCTCGATAATAAACTTTATACGAGGTTAAACTTTTTTTGTTGAAACTCACACATTTTAACGTTTATACATATGGATGTATGTGTGTGTATGCCTGTGTAAGTATATGTAGTCATGTGTATGTGAAAATATTAAAAGGGGAAAGATGTCACTAAAAGTTTAAAACGTGATTGTTGTAATGATTTGAAAACTTTTAATTGAGATCTATAAGATGCGAATATCATCGTTTATACGCACACAGTCATATTTAGTCACAAAGACAACATATTTATATGTATGTGCATGTATTTTGTATTTACATATAAAGTTTATAAACATTTTGATTATAGTAAATCACGTACTTATTTAACTCACACACCGAGTAATAAAACATTGCAACATATGACAGCGTAATATTTAGAAGAAAACTAAATTAACTTGTAACAGATTTTATTTACTCTCATACATACTTAGTTAGTTAGTTAGAGTTGACAGATACATATTTCAATATGTTCTTTTACATGAATTTACAGAAGTGAGTAGAATAAGAGTAGAGATTACTTTAGATGGGACAACTAAAATTTATAGTAGACCCTAAACCCGATTTCTTTTAACTTGACTTTATTTTAGTAGTCTTAACTAACTATGTATGTATATATGTACATCGGAAACGTTCTGCATACAATTATGTTATAACAACAAATCTTTTCTATACTTCTAACCATGTCTGTGCTCCTTGTCACATTGATACATTTTATTAACTTCAGTCAATATATATGCATTTCTTTCACTTCTATTCGCACACATTTTTACAAACATATTTCTTTCATTTGATCTCATTGCGATAGTCATACATTGTTTTAATATTAGGCGTGCTAAAAATCCACTAATCCTACATGTCAAACAAAAATCCAGAAAAAATATGATTAAAAAAATATTAGAATTTTGCCAACAGGAAGGATATTTGCATACTTGGATGAGTAATAACAAAAGCATGTGCTAGTGTCGGCAAAAAAGAAGGAAGTTTAATAATAAAGTTAAAAAGCTTGTTTAATAACATTAAAGTTTTATGGTTTTTAAAGCAGACAATAAAAAAGAATGAAAAAGCAGCAATATATACATAAGTAAGAGATTAAATAAGGATTTATAAGCTTAAATAAATAAACGTAGATTAATTATGGTTAAACTTTGTATTAAACAATATTGTTTCAGTTTAAAATAAATTGTTAAAACACATGCTAGTATTAAAAGCAATATTAAGGAGAAGTTTTAAATTAAAGCTGTTTAAAGTGATAGTAGAAGGCCAATGTAAGCGGCATGCGGTCACGGGCGGTAATCAGCTGTTCTTTTTGCCGCTTATACTCTTTGTATGTAGGCAAATGTGCGCGGCATATTTAAAGCGGCAAATGTCAAAACAATAAATTTATTTAAATTTTTTTTTATTTTTAACTAAACTCATATGTCACATATTATGTATATACATGTGTATGGCAACA
Organism: Bellardia pandia; assembly: GCA_916048285.2. Lineage (NCBI taxonomy): Eukaryota > Metazoa > Arthropoda > Insecta > Diptera > Calliphoridae > Bellardia > Bellardia pandia. Next base: position 80,034,303 of record OU696530.1, on the reverse strand, counting down.
TCGATTTAAGCGGCAAAGTTGAAAAATTTTTACTTAGCCGCTCTGCCGTTTCTCACAGCATTGCCAGATTAAGTAAATTGCGATACTTTAAAGTTTTTGTATGAATAATTTTGTTAATTTGTTAATGCTGTTGCCACCCGCGGCCGCATGCCGCTTACATTGGCCTTCCACTATAAGTAAAATAAACAGCGATTAAAAGTTTAATTTCGACTTAACTCTTAAGTTACAGTTACGCTTAGGAATAACATCTGACTTTATATTCAAAATAAAGGCACAACGAATCAAAAGTTGTCAGGCCTATTTGTAAAATACAAAAATTCGTTATGTCGAGATTTAAGTTTTTAATAAAATGGTGACATTAGGAGACATAGTTATCATTAAAATGGTTCCACCTTTTGTAGTTTTTACTAATTGTTCTTAGCGGGGATGACTTGGAGTATGTATTATGATAATTAATAAAGTCTTCATTGAAAGGATTTCAGTTCTAAAAATGATACTACTCGATTAACTCGAATTGGATTTTACTTTGATTCAGTTCCTTTTTCATCGTTATAAAGAGTTTTTTGAAATGTATTAAAACAAAGATTTTTAAATTGACACGAAATTAACTTTATTCGAAAGTTAATCTTCTGGAATTGTAATTTAAATATGACTTCTGACATATAACCGATATGGCTGGCTCGGACGTAGTCTAATCTGGAGCTCCAATTTTCGATGACTTTTTCCAACATTTGTAACCGTATATCGGCAATAACGTGATGAATGTTGTCCTCCAAGTGGTTAATCGTTTCGGGTTAGCGACTTCACATATCCCCACAGAAAATATTCAAGCGTTAATGCCGCTTGCACGATCTTGGAGGCTAATTCACGGGTCCGAAGCCTGAAACTATGCGGTTACCTTATATTTCCTACAAATAAATCAATTGTGGCACGAGCTGAGTGACATGTTGCGCCGTCTTTAAACATCGAAATTATAAAAAAAATTGATAAAAAACTCGTTCATCTTTAAAAAATGTAGAGTATTCCCCCCAGATGGAAAAAGAATTTTGTCAGAGTAAAAACCCATTCCAGATAAGTTAAAGTTCTAAACTTTGGTTTACGATATTACGGATTTTCATTAAAGTGCGACTCGTTATACCGGGATCTGCCTGTTTTATAAATGTTTCAGATAATGATTCTGTTTATTAATTTAAGTTTATGCTAGATACCAATTTTATTACTTTAAAGATTGTTAACATTTCTCTGTGCAACTCACCTTTAGTTATCCTTTAGATTCTGTATATATGTATTACAGTTTATACTCGTACAGTTATAATGCTAAATTTTATTCACAATTTAACAATTTTCTCTAAGGTTTTTTTTGTGTTGTTTTGCTTTAATTTTATAGTGTGGTTTAGTTTGTCTGTCTGCGGTTAAAACTAAATATGCTCTTGTGTGAATGCATGAATTTCTGTGTTAATTTTTGCTGCAGGCACATTTCATATTTATTATTATTATTATTTTGAATAGCCAAATTATATGCCACACAAAAAATGTATGCTTATAAATACAAAACAAAAAAATGTATTAAAATATTGTATATTTGCTTAATTTTATGATGGTTTATGCTTAATAAATTATTAAACAGATGTCTATATTTACTTAAAATGTGATGTGTTGAAAAAGTTCTACCAACAGTTGGTGATAGAAATTAACAAATGCAGCAAAAGCAAATTACAAATTTTTTTGTATTTATCTGGAGCTTTTTTTTGTTTTTAATTTTAGAGAAAAGTAGTTTTTTTCTGAAGCAACATTTCTAGAGAAAAGTTGTCTCCTTTCCTTCTGAAACAATTTTTCGAAAGTAATGTTGTCATTTTCTGAAGCAACTTTTTTTTGTTTCGGAAGCAATTTTTCTAGAGAAACGTTGTCTTCTTGTAAATCAAATTAAATTTTTTTTCTGAAGCCACTAATATAGAACAAGTTAGAGTGCAATATTTAGCTGTGCCGAATCTTTAATACCCTCCACCTGAACGTTATAAGAAATACAAAGTCTTGTTTCACACTCATCAGTTCTGACTGTCAAGTAAAGTATTTTTCAATGAGAAAGAAAAAGATAAAAGATAATTTTCTCTTTCCTTCTCATTGAAAAATACTTGACTTGACGAGTCAGAACTGATGAGTGTGAAACAGGACAAACACTACACACCAACATAATGTATGTTAAATATTTAAAAATTTTATCTAATTTTGACCATTTATGTATTTACCGATTATTACTGTAATTTACAGAGTTTGTCTGATATTCATAATAATCTTGAGTGTAATTTAACAAACTGAGTATAAAACAGGCTATAAAAAATTATAAGATTATAAGTTGAGGCTTTTTTGTTTGAATTTGGTCTCAATAACATTATTTACAAAAAATTTGTGGGTGGCATAGTAGAAGTGGACCAATTATGGACTAATAGCTTCTAAATCCAGTATCCAGTAATGTGATTTGGTTGAAATCCATCTCAATAACGTTATTTACAAGAGCTGTATGGTTAGCTGTTATTCTCGGTAGTGGACTTAATTTGGGAGCTATTGCCAATTATGGACTGACAGCTACAAAATCCAGAAGAATAATTGCCGTATAACCGATATTAGTACGATTTCTCGATTAAAATTTCTGATCTATATAAAAGTTGGTTCGATATCTACATTTATTAGACATTTTTGTGGATTTATTTGTTTTTTTTGGAAATAGTTCTTATATGACAGCTAAGACAAATTATCGGCCAAAGTTCTGAAATTTTGAAACAGTGAGTTTTATGCATATGAGGATATCTCACGTCGAATTTCAACATAAGAACGGTATATTTATATACCCTTATATGGGGTATGTGGTCAAATATAGACCGACACTCTCAAAATCCAGCAGTTTGATTTTGGCATATATGTAATTGATCTGTGTTGATGTGTGTAATTTTGGATTGGTATCGTTATTTATAAGAGATTTATGAGTATTAAAGAAAGAGGTATTAAAGAAAGAGGTAATTTTTTTTAGGAAAAAGATGTCTCTTTCTGAATAAAATTTTACATTGAACAGTTGTCTTTTTTTAAAGTGGCATTGTGAGACAAATAGAAAAGTTGCCTTGTTGTGAGACAAGGGTTTTAATTTTCTTTGCAAAGTAATTACTTTTGTCACCAACTGTTGCCATATTTAATAAATATCAAATGCAAACACTGAAAATATTTTATGTTATTGCCATTATTTTTCGAATACAATTTGTAATAATTGTATTTAAATCTATTCTATATTGTTCATAAAATATTACACAAACAAGTAATTAAATGTGATGGCAAATTATTTGTTACTGCTGCATTTGTTTAATATTTATTTGTTTTAACAACAATACAATACAATACACGTATGTTAAATCTTTTTTACTTGAAATTACAATTTAAAGAGAGTTTATTTATTTAAATTAACATTTCAAACGTACTTTTATTTTGTCAAATTTATTTTATTACTTTTTTTGTTACATAAATACGTTTGTCTATATGCAATCTTTAATGTAAAAGAAATTTAAATAGGAAACGTATATATTTATGTAAGTTTGTATGTACTCGTATTTATATAAATATATATGAAAAAAAGTAATAATAACAATAATGTATAATGTACATTTTAGCCTCTGGTGACCCATTGTATGCGCCATTATCTTCTTGTGTATTTTCTTTCTCTCTTTGAGCTTCATTCTATTTTCTTCCCATTTCACTCTGTTCTGTCCGTGAGTAATGGCCATAAATCACATTGAGTGGACACAAGCAATTGAATTTAATTAAAATGAATTTATTTAAAGTATGCTGCCCGACCTATATTAAATTATATATTTATTTTCTTACTTATTATTGTTATTTATTAGAAATATAAAAAAGCTTTTAAAATAAATTAAAAATAAAAAGAAAAAATATATACATACAGTAATAAATGAAAATAATGATAATGTAATCATATCATTTAGTAATTTATTTAGTGCGTGGAGTAATTATAAAACGATTGTAAGTTAATCGATTGGTGTTTTGTTCCAAAATAAGTATTTATTTATGTGGGAAATAATTTTCTAAATAAAATATTAATTTGGATTTAGAAAATAAAATTATTGTTCATTTCTAGTATTGTTTTTCTTATAAAATTCTCAATCAGTCTACTGTTTAATATACTAAAGTCACCGTCTCCACTTACTACCTACATATGCATCTCTGAAATCTTTCTAATTTAATTAGTAAGTATGCATTTCTTATTCACAACACTAACCTTGCCTAAAAGCTTTACAGCTTTTAAGAAGAAAAATGACTACAAAATGCGAACAACTGTCATTTAAAAGTGACAAATAAAATGTGACAGGTTGTCACAAGATTTTAACTAGAATTTTTGTTATTGTTTATTTCATTTAAGCTCAATATTAGATTTACTCTCGATAAGCCATAAAGCAAATATGTCTAACATATGTACATGTTTGGTAGCAAGAGAAATAGTGCAGTATGAGTTGTAAGTAAATGAAAGTGTGTATTTCTTACAACAAAATCCCCCCTTTAAAGTACTCTTTATGCACTTACTAGTAAGTACATACATACAGATGTATAGGTACATACATATGAATGTTGTATACGAGTATGCACATAGATATATACATTATTTCTTTTTCTAACAATAAAGTGAGAAAAGTTGTCTACGGTCTGACAACTTTGACAACATTTTTGCCAATCTTACTCTGCTTAATCGAGCAGAATACCCAGTGTAAACACAAACAGAGAAATACAGAGAATGTCAGTCAGTCAGTCACACACATGAGTACAGTACATACAAACGTATGTTTGTGAGTATGAGTGCCAGTATACTGGCAGACTTGAAGCGAGCACTAGATTAAATGAATATTGATACAAAAGTACGTAAATAAACAGATATATGTACATACATATGTACATACATACTCGTATGTGTAGGTATGTATGTATATAGACGATGTTAGACGGAAAAGTCCCCTCTTAACTAAAGAATATGTTATAATTTAAAATCAGTTTAGGAAACAAGTTGGTCAATCAGATAATATTGAACCATAAACCATCTAATTATTTTTCTTGCATTCAAGGTTCCAACAGAACTGGATCTAGTTTCATACAATGAACCAAATCTCTCTCTGCCAAAGATTGTCAAGTTAACTGGAATTTTAGTTTCTTCTCAGTCGACAACAGTGAAAATGTGCCAAAAATATAAATTTTTTTCATTGACAATAATGTTACACAAGAATACGGAATATTTTGTTACATTTTCAAATAGTTTTTAATCAAAAGAAACCAATTTTCATTAAAATATGATAAACAATTACAAAACCTTTGCTCTAGATTTAACTGTATTAAAATAACTTTTCATTCTGCTCTCTTAACTATATAAGTATGTTTATAATAAAAACACAAAAATGTCTGCATTACACACACACACACTTTTTCAAATATGTTCACACATACAAATATTTGCACACAAATACTTATGAGAAAATGAGAGCCCAGCAAACATACAGGTTTGATTCCAAATAGACAATAATTTGAAATCAAATTCTAATTGTAATCAAATTTGTTAGTGCCTCACACAAAACATCGACTTTAATATTCTCAAGTTATCTATTGTGGTATAAATTGTTTACTTAGGGCAGCCTTTAGTCGTCCCATGTGACTAATCCTCTACTGGTACCAAAATTTACAGGGAAATTGGTATTAGTTATATATGCAAATACTGTTCCTATATTGTCTAAGTAATAGTCAAATAATAATATGTAGTTACAAATGACTAGTTACGTTATTAGTCCTAAGCGATGCTTAATTTCACAGCACAGTCAAATGTTACACTACCAAATTATTACAATTCCTAAAACATTTAAAGAGTTGGTAAGTAGTCATGTATTTTGGATCCAACTGACACGGTATTGTCACAAGCTAGCTATTGTGGTGAAAATAGTGTACTTAGGACTTATTACTTCTTCTAACTATTGCAGTTGTAATTAGTATTCCTTATTCCTACTAGTTCCACAAACTTTGGATCTCATTGGACCTTTAAAAATGACTCAGTAATGCGCCTATGGTTTATTCTACGGTTTTATCTATTAAATGACTGTCCTCAAACGCTTGCAAAGTATCCAGGAATGACCCTTTGGCTAGTCAAGTAACTAGTCCATTACAAGACCATTACTTACTGCAGAACTTTCCTAAAAGTTTGGGACAGCTTTCATAACAAACTTAGTATCTTTTTCTATAATTTCTGTTTGCTGGGATATATGTATGTGTCAAAGAGTGTGTGTTAGTGTCAACGTGTTTGTGATTGTATTTGTATAAATATACCTTTGTAGCAGTACCATTAAAAAGGAAAAATAAACATTTATTTAAAACAACAATTACAAACAGGAATGCAAACAAAATCCGGAAACAAACTCACACTGCTGCCTGTTACTACTACGTACATACTACTGGACTGCGGTTGGTGGTGGGTGACTGTGAGTTTCAGTCCCTTTATTATAACCTAACCAACACCATTCAACTTACGCACGTTTCCTTTGTGATTATTATTATTTTTTTGTTGCAGTTTTTCTTTGAAAATTGTCAGGAAGAGATGACATTGTAAACATTATCCACCATAGTAGAATTAACATTTAAAAACTGCATTTCAATGTTCATTTTATGGGGTGTTTTTTCTGCCTACATTCCCTGGTTCTATAGGAAAATGCAACAGTATCACTTTACGTGGTTGCAGGCACAGGGATTAATAAATTTTTAATTACCCCTTGGTTCATAAAATATTTTCCCAGACATTTTTGTTGTTGTGCGTTTGCTTTAAAAGTTTTTTTTTTTTAATTTTGTTGTTTTAATAAAAATGATTTATTATAATTTAAAATTAATTAATCAAATTTAATCTTCAATTTGTTTCAAAAAGTTTCCATTTCAAAATTCCTATAAACCTCTTGACTTACATTAGAGCGTAACTGATTTTTGTTGTTGGTTGTTGGCTCCTGCTGACATCGAGGCAAAATACAGCAAAAAGTTTTAAATTTAATAATTAAAATGCAATTACAAACATATTCGCATAAACTTCGTTTAAAGTACAAAACTACTGCAACAACGAAATTTTTCGTTTCCGTTATTTTCATGCACACATTTTCAGTTTTATGCCACAACACTACGGAGGGTAAATTGAGCAGTTAATAAAGGAAGTCGGTAATGGAAAAGTTTATGTTTTTGCTCTTATTTCATACTCAAATGAACTTTAATACTATCGCAGTAGAAATTCAATACCGACTTGGAAAATTTTGTTTTTCGATATAAGCATGTGGAAGATATTTTCTTATTGAAATTTTTAAAGTAAAAATCTTGTGTATAACAGTGTTTTATAAAGAAAATCTAAAGAAAAATTTTGTGGTTTAACTGTAATTCCCATAGAAAATATTGTGTCTAACAGAATTTTCTATAGAAAATCTTGTATATTTAGAAAATCTTGTGTATAACAGAATTTTTTATAAACAATGTTGTGTATAACAGAATTTTCTATGGAAAATCTTGAGTATAAACAAATTTTCTATAGAATATCTTGTGTATAAGAGAATTTTCTGTAGAAAATTCTGTGTATAACATGGTAACAAATTTTCCAGAAAAAAAATCTTTTGTACCTATAAGAAAATTTTCTGTAGAAAATCTTGTGTATAAGAGAATGTTCTAGAGAAAATCTTATGTATAACTGAATTTGCTAGAGAACAGAAACATTAAAAACGCTTCATACAGCATTTGTGTACCAAAATATAAAGGAAATTTCAAGTTGCGTTATTTTTATTAACTTTTCAATTAAACCAGTCACTTAATTTTGAACACTCATTCACATTTATTGCCATGCAAATAAAAATATACAACTATGGCAACCAGAAACAAACTAGCAACATCCTTGTCGTAATTTTTTTATTTCTATACATATAAATAATTGTGCAACATGGGATACTTTACACATAAATACATGCATCATGAACACTAACACTCAAACACATGAACGCACTCAAAGTTATGGAGTTAAATTAAAAAAAATAAATAAAACAAAAAAAAAAAAAAAAAACTGTTACAAACAGCAGCAGCAAAAACATCATGAGGCAACAGCAATAGTGTTTTTAACAGCACAATAAAGCACATTTTTATGAAATTTAACTTGTAGTAGAGCATTAAAAACAACAACTGCTACAGCAACAGCAAAAATAACTCCCCTCTTTTGAAAATTGCACTGGAAGAATGAGAAAAAAGAACTTAATTACAGCCATTAAACGTACACTAACCGAGAGACACATGCACACATTCAAATAAACTAAGAGCTTAAATGTAAACAAGTTACAAACGCACAAACAAATAAATGAGTGCGATACTTGTTGGTACATGAATCAATTTTTGGTGTGAAGATTCTCTTTGCTCCCCTTTTCACCCCACACATCCAACCTCTTAACACCACCCACACCAAAACGTTTATAAACTTTTTACATATGCTTACATGTACATACATATGTACATATAGAGATTTTTAACACTCATGAGTGCATACCCAGATGTGAGTGTTATTACCATTGTTGTTATTGCTGTTGCTGTTGCTGTTTTTGTTGCATTATAAAACACTTTAACCAACTGATGATGCATTTTGTTTGTGATTAATTTAGAAGGCGGATGGTGGGTGTAACCATTAAATAAACACAGTATAAAATGCAGCAACAATCCCTACACACTGCAATAATAAAATTTAACAACATTATATATCGTTAAGTGACGCATATGTGTTTAAATGCATTTCCTTTTTTGCAACCCAATACCCAAACACTTGAACAGGGAATACACAAACATACATGCTTCTATGTACATACATACATACGAGGAAACTCTCACACACTTGAAATAAATTAACAAAGTTTTGTGGAGATTTTGTTTAAAGAATTAATTCATATTTTTTTTATTTTCATAGCTTAACAACAATCAAATATTTTCTATTGAACCAATAACAATGATTTTGTAAAATCAGAAAAAAATTTTAAATCTCAATTATATCCAATTAATAGATACTTTGAAATATCTGTCCATTATTTCACTGAATACTCCATAAAGTGCTTTTATTTGTTATTTTTTATAGTACCTATGCATGTTTCAATTACATTAAAGTTGATGATCACTGATTCCAGATTTGTTTGTAATTGTTAAAATTATGCATGTAGTTTATATGTATGTATGTATATGAGTAAAATCTATCCCCTTATAAACGTCCAAGTATTAGTGGTATAAGCCACTCTAAGTGGTATGTGTGGCAATGTTATCAATGGTAATAATTATACGTTTATGTTGCCACTAGAAAACAATTATTTGTGCTTACGTTTAATACTGACACAACTACGCCAACACTTTCATCTAACTAATATATACACGAGTTTGTTCCACAACGTATATACGTTGTATGTTGCATGCTGCATAATAATCATTTCATATGTTCTTGATTAAACATTCATGGACAATATGTTCACACGAGTATGTATTCGCCGTCGTATGCTTTATAATAAACGACTTGCACGTGTCACATTCTATATTTTACTTTCTGAGTATTGCCCTCTATCTGTCTTTAATTGTACGTGTTGCAGAAGCCATTAGACTAAATAACCCCCAGCTCTCCCCCCGTCTCCCCCGTTTTGCCACATTGTTTTTATATTGCACATTTGCCAGACTGGACTGTATGTCTTTCATTCTTTGGTTTTTTCTCTCTCTGCCACTTTATTTGTGAGGCTTTCTGTTTGATAGAATTTTCATTTATTTGTTTGGTAATATTTCGTAACGTTGTTGCAACATTCCACTTTAATAAGTGTCAATTTGATTTAAATTGCAATATTGTCTATCTTCATTTGATACTGTAGTTGTTGTGAATTTATTTATGCAGATGTTAATTTGATTAGACATTTTAGTTGACAATACAGCTTTCGTTTTAGCAAATTGAAATTGTAATGACATGTTGTGTTTGTTGTGTGTGCTGTCTAGGAGGCAAGTATATTTAGGAATTGATTTTCGTTGTCTTTTAGCAAGTTCTTTAAAAGAAAAGTTTATTAGAATAGAAATTGAAAGAGATTTGTTGATGACTGGACGTGTCAATAGAGAAGGAATTAAACTTTCAGAATATGTCACCTGAGTTGTCAAATTCATGAAAGCCTATAATTTTTACAGAACTAAATTGCTGATAGAAGAGGACTTAAGCTTTCAGGCAATTCTCAATATTTAAATATACTTAGGCCAAAGATGATATTTAGTCAAATTTTTAATTTGTCCCTATTAAAGAGGGGTCTAACTCAAAGTATTTTTTGTTCTTCCAGAAGAGCTTTGAATCACAGACACTTTTCCTAAGTATAAGAAAGAGCTCTGATTCACAAACAATTTCTCTATAGAAAGGAGCTTTAAATCGGAGATAATTGTCTGATAATTTAGACACACTTTTAATATAGAACAAACTCTGAATCAGCTCAAAATCAGAGTCACTGTTCCCTTAGAAAGATGCTAATGATCACAGACACATTTCCTAAATAGAAGATATTTGTATTAGAGCCACTTTTTCTGTTGAAAATATAGATGTTAAAAATTCGTTTTTTTTTAAATAAATAGTTTTTGTTTTTAGTTGTTATCTTTAACTACGATTATATTACATTGACTTGAGCAATAAAAAAAAATCTTTAATAAATGTGTGGTCCATGACAAAACATTTTTTATTGCTAAAAATACATACATACACAAAGAAAAAATTAAATTGACGTTAAGAAATGATTATGAGCAGCACGTTCCAAAAAAAAAAAAACGCAATATTTTCTGTTTATTTAACAACAATAAGTAAATAAAGAAAAAAATAACTAAACACCTTAATGTCACCCGCATTATTAATAAATAAACATCATTTAACTACTAAAATGTCACAGCTTGAACTAAATTGCACTCAAGCGAACTTAGGAACACACACATACACCCATAGCTTTTCTACATACAACATCTCGAAAAGTAAATAAATATGGGTTGCATTTAAAACACACTCTTTGAGATAAATTCCAAAAACAGTTACAATTTACAGGAAATGAAATTCAGTAGAAATCAGAGGCATAAGAAAAAAAATACAAAAATAAAACGAGAGATTCCTAGAAAAATAAACAAACAAATGCAGTAAATAAAATAAAAATAAACAAGCATTTTTAGGTAGAAAAACAAATAGAAGAAAATAAATATAGTGCAGCAGCAGCAGCCATATGAAACAATTTTCAATTGCATGTGTTTATCAACATCGTTATTAATATTATTATTGTCATCAATAATAAGTTCGCAAAGAATCATTTGTATGACCCAACAAACGACCACACTTTATAAGTTCTTTATGTACATATGTACAATTGTAGCATGTAGCAAGTTATTCGTACCAAGTACAAACATACGAGCATTTTATAGTATAGTATATAGTTATGTATGTGTACATGCTTACACATTTATGCAACCCATGGTGACACATCTGGTATTATTTATCTAATTTCTTGTTATTGTATTTTGTCATTTGTTTGTTTTTAGTACCATTTTCTATTAAAGAGTCTACACCCTTTCCAAATATAATTTGTACAGAAATTACTTTACTTTGACGAATTCCAACGCATTCGGTGATTGTATTAAACACACGTATAAACGATATTCTGAAACATCAACTCCTGCTCTATTAATACTTGGAGTGTTTTTCAAAACTCTTCAAGGCATATAAAAGAGGTGTCATATGTTTTTATACCCACCAATGTCGAAATATTGGTCGAAAACCAAAAAGTCTAAATATTCTGGGTCCTTATAAGATTCTAAGACGATCAAGCCATGCCCGTCTATTAAAGGTAAAAAACCTCGAAAAGAAAGATTTAGAGCAATAAAATTTCTCCTAAACATTCCTTGTTTCACTAAAATATTTGGCATTAAAAATGGGTAAAATACAGACCAAAATTTTAGACAACCTCGATATTTTTCAGATTTTTTTTGCTCTTTTCTTTATATATAGTGCACATTTTATTATTATCTTCTATATATATAAAATTCAATGTATGTATGTATGTATGTATGTATGTATGTATGTAACGTATAGACTCCAAAACGGCTGAGCCGATTTTGATGAAATTTTCACAGCATGTTACTGTGACTCTGGAAGGAATAATAGGGTACTTTTTTTTACCACGCCCACTTTTACGCCCACTTTTTTAAAATTATGTAATTGCTCCCATATAGTTTTTAACAGATTTACTTCAAATTGTATACACATTATATACTCCAGGCGAGGTAAAAATAAAGATTTCTTAAGCCACGCCCCTTTCACGCCCCTTTTCACGCCAAATTTTTTAAAGTTTTATTCTCAATACAAATTTGTTCATTCCAACGTATTTTTTTTATTTGGTAGTATATTGCTCTTAATACTGTTAACGTCGCCATATAACTATGAACTACGCCTACTTCATCGCCCCCTTTTTTTAATTCAGATACTTACTTATACCACTAACAATGTTTGCTATACAAAATACTTTTTTTGTAATATGTATTTACCTAAAGTTTTATATACTTTTTAACTACACACATTTTTTTATTACCAAATCCCCATTTTTCGCCCCATTTCACCTTAAATTATATTGCTTTTAATCTATATATATATAAATGAATGTGTGTCTGTATGTTTGTGCTTAATAGGAGGCCAAACCCTTTTTCCAATCTGCCTGAAATTTTTACAGCATGTTACTGTGACTCTGGAAGGAATAATAGGCTATATGAAGTTTTGATTGTACAAACGGGGGTGGCACCGCCCATATAACCCACAAATTTAACCTGCCATATTTTGGGCATTTTTTGACGTACGTCGGTGCTATTTGGTACATATGGTATTGGCATAATTAGGAATACGTACCAGCAGAAAAGTGAGTGGGACCACGCCCCTTTTTAGGAAAATTAAATATCGTAATATAGTCTTAACTACTGGACCGATCGTCATTAAATTTTCACAACAGGATATTCTTACGAAATAATAAATTCTTGACTATGTAAGTGGACAAAAGGGCATGGTCTCGCCTAAAGCATTGCAATAAATACATTAAAATTAAATAAATAAATGTTTGTAAATATATAAATACGTTTTATTTTATTTTATTTTATGACGAGGGGGGGGGGGGTAGCAAAGCACACCGGGTTTAGCTAGTTATTATTATAAATAATAAAGGTTCCGTTGAAAATGGCAAGAATCGGTTCACGATTTCTCAAATCCCCTATGTTAATGTCTTCCCGGAATATGGCTCTATGGTACATTAATGTCTTAAGAAAAGCTTAAGAAATTATTTTGAATGCATGCAAATCTCTGTGGAATGTAAACTATTATTTGTTTTAAACAGCCATTGTAAAAGTGGGGATACAGTTTCCTCAAATATTTTACTAAAAACTCTTGGAAATGGTGTCGTTAAAAATAGAAACTTAATTTAACAAAAAAAAATATTAGAACTGTAACTATATCTACTCTTCAGTTTCAATAAGGACAATGTGTCCCTTTTAGACGGTATTTTAACTGCAGTCTAGTTACTTCGTTAGCTCTCATTTTATATGATCACTGATATTTTATTTGTACTACATAAGCAAGTCAGTAGTTTACTTTAGCCATCCCAGGTTAACTGGCGTAGTGTCAATTGCCACTTTAGTCTCACAAAATATTCTAGAGCGTAGTCCACTTTTTCTATATAAAGTACTAGCTTTCCCATAGAAAAGGGTTCTATCTCAGAGTCAATTTTCCCATTGAAAAGACCTAATACAACTAGTAAGATACAACTTATTAAACTCACTACATATTGACATTTTATTGTCTCTCATTATACCAAGGTGTAATGAGTTTGAAAATTTAAATTAAATTTTAAATCAGAATAGTATGAATCGGAACTAAAATTAACTATTACATATAATTAAATTCCTCTTAAGATATGTAAAGGTTAATATAAATACCTTAATAAGAATTTGAAACTTAAGAATTTAAGGGCTTAAACAAATTTTTGTAATATTACTTGAATTCAAATATTATGTTTAAAACTTAAAGAAATAATAGTAAACACAATTTTTATTTCCTTTTTACTGGAGATATAAAGTGTAATACAACTATAATCTAATTGCTTGATACAAGGCTGGTATTACCCTTGCTTTCAACTTCAATTGCATAAAAAAGGCGTATTGGAAGCTATAAAACTAGTCAAGCAGTTAGGGTTTTAATATCTAATATGAAACGTATCTATTGGATGGTTATAAATGTCAAAGCAGACACATTGTAAACAGCAAGCACATTGCCCTTCTTTGACTACTTTGTACCAGCTACCAGACAATCTAGTTGTATATCGTAGACCTTAAACCGCTGGGTACTCAGACAAAACAGCTGGGTAAATACTCTTTAATATTTATACTATACGAATAAAACAAAATAACCAGCAAAAAAACGAAAACATTAGCGCAATTCACAATCTTGTGCAAGTGGTATTGCATTATTGCATTTGCAAAAAGGTTTAGAATATTTTTGCTCTACACTAACAAAATACACAGCAAGAGCAGAAATATGCTAAACCTTCTTGCAAATGCAATGATGCAGTACCATTTGCACAAGATTGTGAATTGCCCTATTATGAATAACTGTCATTTTAATGTTGTTGTTTAGATTGCATGTTGTTGATTTTCCTTCCAGTGTCACTACAATGTTGTAGTTGTTTTTGTTGTTGATGTTGTATATTATTTGTACTTTGTTTATGTCACACAAATACCATCATAATAAATTACTTTTACTGGCACACAGAAAAAACATCCTGTCTCTCTCTCTCTCTCTGCATCCCTTTATCAAACCAAAAGAAACAATTGAATTTGCTATTTATTTATGCATTTGTTTGTTTGTTTGTTGAGTTGAAATTCATAAGTATTGCTCGCTTACTAACTTTGCATTTTATTTCAGTTTTTTTTCACTTTTGTTTAAATTTCTTTGGTAAATTTATTATACATAAATTCAATTGTTTTCTATTTAATAATCATAAATAGAATTTGTTTTGGCAATTTAATGCTTGTATGTTGTATTACAACTCATTCCAGCTCCAGGATCCTGTTATTAATATCCATGTGATGTTTTGTATTCATTGTTTGAACATTTTTGTGGTCGCTTTCAAGTGTTGTGTTTAAATTTGTGGGTTTTCCCAAACAATAAACTGCATAAAAACAATTTAAATTTTATACATACATACATATTTTTAAAATTTTATTGCTGTCAATTGTTGTGTGCTATGGCACAATTTGAAGTTGTTTTTAGAAATATAAAGAGAATTTTAAACAAAAAAGCCATAGGAAAATCAATATTGTTTGAGTATTGTTTGAGTTGTTGACCAATATGTTAAAGAAATCTTAAGATTTCTGTGTAGAATTTGTTTTAATAAGAAATATGCATTTAAATTTTATCATGTTTAGCATATATTTTTTAATAAGAAAGTTTTTATGTACATAAATCAATATTGATTTGCAATAAGTTTTTATTGGTCAATTATTTGAAAAATAATTTAAAAGAGAAAAATAATTTTAAAAAGCAAAATAATGGCTGAGTAAATATCAAACTGAAAATTTAAAAGCAATAATGAAAGCATGGTGCAACTATACAAGGTAAGTGCAGTAGCCCAGCTGACTGACTTTATTTACAATTTACTTATGTCAAAAGTAATACTTTTTCAAGTATTTTTGACAGTAGTACATTATTTTACACAAACAAAATGCCTGTTGTTTCTGTTTTGTGTTGTATTTGTTGTCGATTTGCACTCACCTTGTATAGTTGCACCATGAATGAAAGCAGTTGACAACCCCTGAATATTTCATACTTTTAGTCAAATGACAACAGAACAAAATCAAGTGGTTGTCAAAATAACTGAAATATCTATTGAATTTTAGTTCCTGATTTTGTCTTATTGTCTTATTATTGATATTTACCAAAAACTAAGAGGCGTCAGCACATTTTTAACTGTAGAAATGTGCATAAAAACAAGCGTTCACATGGCCAAAGACTGTCAACTTAACGAGAACTATATCAAGCGGAGTTTTTCCAAGTTAGAACTTTCAATAACATCAGAGGTGAAAATTAACCTAAAATTTCTTGTTGGTAATGAGCAATACATATTAGCGGTATTCACACCGAGCTTGTTAGTTTGTAAAGGTACGGTCACATTTGACAAATATTTCCTCAAAAAAGCGTAACCACTTGTTTTAGCACAAATTTGTTTGACGTTGTTTGCTCTTACAAGAGTTTTGCAAGATCAAACAGCATCAAATAAATTAAAACTAAATATTTGTTGTGCTTTGGCCTAAATAAGAAAAGTTTTTTTAAGTAAACAAATGAGTTCAAATAAATGTTATTTAGTGGTTACGTCATTTTCGGCAAATATTTGCCAAATGTGACCGAACTTTTAGTCGTTAATCGTTACTTTTTTACACGCATTTTGTTTTTGTATATTTAACGCGCTAACGGATAAACATTTAAAAAATTAACGACACGGCACCCCTGATAAAATAGTTGTTAGTTGGTAACTCACAATCAGCTGTTGCAGTTTCTAAATAAATATATTTAAAAAATCATTTGTGATACATTTCTAAAAAAATATTTGTGTACATTGAGAGTAAGTATGTTAAATAAATGATTTTTTATTTTATTTTAATAAATCATAAACTGTTCTCGTAGTGGATAACCAAAAGAAAAAATGAGTAATTAAATGGTTTACAATTGTTTTTTTTTACACTTTCTCGTGGCATGTTTTATTTTTTCCAGAATAATAAATTGTGTCAAAACAATAAATCAGCTGTTTTACTACGAAAGTTACCAGACTAACAAAGTTTTAAAAAGGGGGTCGTTCACAGTTGGTAACTTTAACAAATTAACAAACTACCGACTAACAAACTAACAAGCTCGGTGTGAATACCGCTATTGTATAGCGACACTCAAAGCGACATAATAATATGAATATCAATGAAGTTTTTAAAAAGTAACAAAAATTACAAGCAATAAATGGAAAGAAAGAGCATGATAATGTGATAAACCTGATAATATAAAAATAATTGTCATTCGCACTTGACAAATAAACAAAATTTCAATAACAATTTTGAATGACACTTGTTAAAAACATCATATTAATTAAACAACATTTAATTAGTTCGGAATTTTTACTAATAAAACCCTCTTTCAAACTTTAAATGAATGTCCCAAGTAATAAAACAAATTTGTTGATGAAATCTAAATACAATTACCATAAAATCATCCTTGAAAGTGTGAAAAATTTGACAATATTTCTTAAATAATATTTACAAACATATTCTGTTCTATATTAAATATTAGGAAAAGCATAAAATCCTCTTATTAATCACTACAGAAATGATACAAATTTTATGGTCTCTTAACATTCATTATTAAATATTGTTAATGTTTAGAATTTAAATTTTAAATGTAGCATTTGACAGTTACAAAAGTAAAAACGCTATAAGAGAGAAAGAGAGAGATATAGAGTGGTAAGGAGGTGTTTAAAAACAGGAAGTAATCAACATTTCGAAAGTGTGTACGTATGTTGTGTGTCTAAATGAATGAAGTGAAAATACCATATAATCCGATTAAAATTTAAACTAATTATTATTTTGGTACGTCCTTTTATTTACAGTGTCATTGTTGTTGTTTCCAGTAGCTGTAGCAGCAACACAAAAATTTCACACTTTTAATTTGATTATCTTCACATGTCAAATTAAGAGAAATTAAGAAGGGTTCTTTACGAAAAAAAAAACGAAACAAAATTTTCAAAACAACACACACTCACTCTCTTGCACAGTTTTATATGTAGGTACTTGAAATTGTATTGTGAAACACATACCCTGCAGTTTTAATGGTAGAAATTGAACATTTTACTTTCTCTTGCTATAGCGTTATATAGACAGATTTTCGTTTTTGAATTTAAAGTCAATTGACACTACCTAGGTTACAAAGAGACAGTCAGGTAGCTATTAGAGTTGAAATTACAATTGAATTATCTGTACACAACTAGGTAACCGTAAAATATCTAGCATCTATAAAAATAATACAATATGATTTTCAAACTTACTTCTAAGTCCCCGTTTACACAGTCAAACATTTGGAAGAAAAACATTTAGCTTGGTAGAAAATTACGGGTGGGGAAGAGAGAATAAACTTTGTGTTCGGAGAAATGTCAAAAAAGCAAATAATAATGAAATGTGTCTGAAAACATTGTTCAACAGCGTGACCGCGAATGAAAAAACAAAAGAGAATTCCAGATGGTTAGTGAAGTAGCTATCTATGTAGTCTTCAAAGTAAATATATTTACATTTTAGAACTAAATACAGCTTAGTATAGACCAATGAAAAAAAACAATTGATCTACTTATTTCCCAGATTTAAAGTGAGTGAATTACTGTCCTTAAAGTGAAATTAAAAAAAAAAAATATTTGCAATACATTACACTTTGTATTACAAAGATGCTGTAAGTCACAAATAATTCTTCCATAATCTACTGATGATGATGTATGAAGTCAATATATCCTAAAATAAAAGAAAAAATAGTTAAAACAGACTACATATGTACATTCAGCATCACTTAGGGACTCTGAGGAGACAGTTGGGTCTACTCTAGATTACCAGGGATGGTAAAATATACTTGTGGCGGTGAGTGCCGAAGCCTACACATTTTAGTACCGTACCAAAAACTGCAGGGCTCCCATATCCCTTCCAAAACATACTCAAACAATTAAGGTCAGTGTGTACAGAGTAGATTAGTTTTAAAATAGTTTTGAAATAGCTTAAGATTCTTCCTTGTTTGTGAATAGTTATTTTAAAATTCCTTTGTTATATAAATATAAAACTACTATGTATTTCCTATTTTTTTTTATAAATTTTAGGGTGTGAATATTAGGGATTTAAAATGTTGCTTTTTTAAACAGTTTTGTTTAACAGGGTGTTTAAAAACTAATTGGTGAATGTTAAATAAGATCAGGGAAAATTTTATTGGCTTAAGCCTGAAATTGCTTTAAGAGGATTGTGGTTCATTGTTTGAGTGAATATTTTTGTTAACAGATTTTAATAGAAATTAAGCAATGCTCTATTCTGGATCATCAATACTTGTATATCTTAAAAGAATCGTTCAAAATAATTCTTAGGTTTTCAGATATATATCAGATAGATATACAGACATAGAATATATAAATACATATGATGAAATTGTAAACAGCAACAATCCTGATTATGATTATAGAAACTTGATAAAACTGACTCCAATATTTTGCTGTTAAAACATTCACTTTTAACCCTGCTACTACGTTTAGGGTCTTTTGATGACCCATTCGAATATAACATTGCATAACTTGCAAAAAAACGTGTTTGTCCGTCAGACTGACACACAATCACTCTAACGACGATATATTGTATTGATCACAAGCCTTAAAAATATTTTCGAAATGTACAAATTTGAATTTTTTCAATAAAAAAATGTGGGGTCAAAATATGACCCAAACATAACATGTGTATTTTTTCTAACATATTAGCAGGGTTAAACAAAGAAATTTATGTTTATATAAAGTTATATTATCCCCCAAAAAGTCCTTGGAAAGTGTTGTAGCTGCCTTCATTTTGCCTTCACCTTTTTAAACTTTATTCATTAGCAAAACATTTTTTATAAAAAATGTTCAACTTAATTGTTCCCACAAGAAGTATTTCCAAAAAAAAAAAAATGAAAATGTTGCTACCACCCATCAAAACTCATAAAAACTAAAATGTTTTTATGAGGGTAATCATTTAAAAAACATTTTATCACATTTTCTAAAAATTTTCCGTTTATTTTATGGCCACGACGGACAATGTGTTGGGAAATCTAATTAAATCAATTTGATGATGATAATGTTGTTGTTAAAATAAATTTAATACATCTAGCAGCAAATTGAAATTGATAAAAAAAATCTACTAATCAACGAAATACAATGAAGAGAAATGAATCAAAAAAGAAAAAAACTCTAACGAATTTAACAGACATCCAGTGGATCAATGTTAGAAACAGATGAAAAAAATATGAATCATTATTACGAGTATACTCGTATTTCATAATTTTATTTCTTTCTTTTGGAAATTAGACAAAACTTAATTACAACAATAAAATAGCATTAAATAAATGAACTGAAACTAAAAAATAGTTGGGATAAAAATGGTTAATTAATAACGACTGGCAAGTGGGAAATAAATGAAAGAATTTATAAAAAGAGTGTAAATTTAATTATGAGAAAATAACATTAAAACAGTAAAACAATAGTTAACAAAATCACTTAAAAGAACATAAAATAATTGAGCCTAATTTGAAAAAGTTTGTGAGAATGTTAAATTGAGTTTTTTTGCCTTAAACTCTGCAATAGTTTTTTAAAAGGAAATCCCGAGTAAGTATGCAATTACTTTAAAGTGTAACCCCTTAAGGTATGCAGTTCTTTCTCAATTAACTTCAATAAACAGGTTGTTAAATTCCGAACCTTATTATTTTAATGAATTTATTACCTTTTTGCTAAATTAATTGTTAAACAATAAATAAGAGGCTTTATTTGCCAAACAAAACAAGGAGCATTATTTTGCTCTTGTTAAACAAATATTTGGCAATTATCTTTATGCTAGCTTTCCACAGAGAAAACTAAACTGAAATTCCTTAATACGTTAAAAGTAATTTCCATAATGAGAACATATTCGAATGGTTCACATAAAGATTATTAAGCCTGTAATGCCTCTATCTGCCTCAGAACTATAACACCAATGTAACAAACAAACTGTTTTTAGTAGCTGCTTGTTCTTTTATCTTCTTAATGCTGCTTATAAAATATTTAACATTAGAATTCAGCTTTTTCCCCCTCTGTTTGGCAAGGACAACTGCAGACTAGCTAAAGTTATTTGTAGCTCAAAATGCAGACATGCCACAGTATAAAGCATTAGTGATATAGAGTGAGAAATGTTGAAATGAACCAAAAACAAATTCATGTTTGTTGAAAATGTACGCATTGTGAATGTTGTAATGACATAAAGCACCTGCAACAAGAACTTATTAGGAGAGCAACATATATTTGTTAGTAAGGTGACCATTTTAAAAATTTATTTTGTTTGTAAAGATTAGTTTAACTTTCTTATTTAATAAAGAAGAGTTTGATTTTGAAAATGTGTTTCCCATCTTGTTACAGTTCAATTTAGTTAGATTAAACAGAGTTAGAGTAAATTATATAAAGTATTAATTGACAACCCGAGAGCCAAAAAAAGTCTTTTATCAAATAAATTGAGTGTCGTGTAGACACACAAGAGAGATATCACATCCCATTTTGAGCGACCATCACGTGTGGACAACTCTTGTCGATGTTAGGTTCTTATTCTAATAACGTTGTCCGATTATTTTCATACACAAATACTGGCATTTTAAAAAATAACTAAAAACATGAATACATAGATGAACATGAACAAATTTGTGTCCGTAATTCTGCCGAGTATATGACTGATATCTCTACTTGAAGTACACAATACAGGTTCGGCAATCCTAGTTCATTCAAACAATGAGATATAGAAAATTCATCAGAATACTTTCAATAAGCTTAAGTGTTTACTTCTCCAGAACCGTTCACCAAACAGCATTTTAGACTTTAACCATGTTGGTATTCTTGGGAATAATGCCAAAATTTGTTCTCCTCAATTGAGTCCTCTAAAGAAATGTTTTTAATCTTTATTTTGTCTAATGCAAAAACTACTAAGAGTCTCCTATATATGATATTCTATAGATTGTGTGCCATAAAAGAAATACACTTTGTCCCCAGTCATCTTACTGGATAACAAAAGCCATGAGAACACTACGCACTCTTTATAATGTGCATCTTCATAAATACACAATTAATAGATATATTTAACTGACACAATATTGAATACATTTTAGTATTTACATTACATAAGGAGCCTTTTAATAATGAAATGCGATATTCTTCTTTACTTATATTCATGTTAAAGAGGTAAGGTTGAAATATAGGATCACTTAAGATCATTCTTGTCGATACTTAGTGAATAGCTGCTAGATCTGAGATGAAAAGTAATTTATGTTATAAGGAGCATTTTAATAATGAAATACTATTTTTTCCTTTACTTATATTTATGTTAAAAAGGTAAGGTTGAGGATCACACAAGATCATTGTTCTCGATCCTTAGTGAATTCCTAGATATTGGGTAAATATTTAGTACCTTAGGTCTCCATTGGTGTAATTTTGAGTTTCCATCCTTCTAATTATCTTAGGTTGTTCAAGTCAAATATCTTAGGTTCCATTTGTGTAGTCCTGATTCCTCACTCTTGTGGATTCTTTAGAGTTTCCATCCCTCTAATTATCCTTGATTGTTTTAATTAAATATCCTAGGTTCTATTTGCACAGTTCTGATTCTCTATTCCTGTGAATTCTCATAATTAGTTAACTTTATATACTTTAAAATTTTTAACAGATTGATCTAGATTTTCTTAGAACTTGAAATGAACACATTTAAATAGATTATTTCTATTATAGCAAAACAAATTGTATGTGCCATGTATACTGTAGCAGCCTCTTCAAATATCATAAAGAGTCATCATAGCATTTCAGCTCTTATTTTTAAATATTCTATATTTTTCTTAAAGTTGTTGTCTTGGTCTGGAACCCAATGAATTATCCAACAGTATTTACGCTTCATATAAGTATACATATCGTATATCATTATATTTAAAGCTAAGTCCAGGATAAATATTGTCAAGGGATCTATAAATAATACAAATTATTATCAATAACACAAAACTGACGGTCTTGCTTTTCCATATTGAAAGAAGTTCGAGACAAGTTTCTAAAAATAGTAGACTCGATAATAACTTAATAACCGTAACTTTCTTTGTTACTGGAAAGGAGTGAAGCTTCTTTCTCGGATGCTGAGTTCAACCAATATTCGAGGTTAAGCACATGTAGAGAAAAAACATGATTGTGGTAAACATAATCTAAGAGTAACATACATATTATGATAAAATTTATGATTGTAGTCAAAACATATTATGATGAACATAATGATACATAATGAAATATCATATTATGATTATTAATCATCGTAATATTTCATAATAATATTTTCTTATTAAACATAATTTAATATTATCATATATGATAATATTGTCATATATGATATATGATAATATTGTGACCCAAACTAATAATAATATGACCCAAAGTAACTATTATAGTTGTAAGTAATAATCCCATTATGAGCCAGAGTAATCATATTATGATCGTACTTTATCATAATATGTTTAATTAATATTATTTTTTTATTTTTCATATTATGATTTTATAAGTATCATAATATGAATGCAAAATTAAGTTAAAACATTATTTCTAATCAACTTGTTTAGCAAAATGTCTATTAAATTTTTCAACAGGTTCGATGTACATATGGTACAATATAATCTGGAATAAAGAGACACAATTATTTTAGTATATTTTTTATTGCATTATTATTTATGTGTGAAATATTATACCTATTGCAATTGAATAATTCATTGCGCAAACGTGGAGTCCAAGTGAGACTCTGTGATTGTTTGCAGAAGAATGGTCTTGCGAGGCTTTCTGTGTGTCACCAAGAGCCACGTTTAACTGTCATCTATCGATGGGTCTGACGAAAATTGCTAGTGATCTGCTGAAAAATTCTTGAAATTATTGATCATTTTATGTGTCGAGTGAACCTGATGATATGTAGAT
Organism: Bellardia pandia; assembly: GCA_916048285.2. Lineage (NCBI taxonomy): Eukaryota > Metazoa > Arthropoda > Insecta > Diptera > Calliphoridae > Bellardia > Bellardia pandia. The sequence continues at coordinate 80,010,442 of OU696530.1, read as the reverse complement.
GTCGACCTTCCTTAAGAATACTATTTATCTGAAAACATAAATTTATTACTTTGTAACTGTTTAATAATGTCTGGTCACCTTTTGTGTTTTATAAGGAGTTTTTATTACATAAAATAGGTGAAAATATCTGCACTGAAAGAAAATATATGCATATTAAAAACAAAAACTTTAAATGACTTAAATATTACTCAAAGTTAACTACTTTCGTAAATGCATATCAATTTTGGTGAGTCACAAAGAACAAACGACTGATTACAGAACTAAACTAAATAATTCTACTAGGAAACACTATAAAATTTACATTTTTAGCATTTCCCTCAGTGTACTTTGTAGCTTTTTATAGTAAGCTCCAGAATAGTTTGTATTCTGTTTTCAAACTGAACACATATTTATTCATTTAAGCCGGGATTTTGTCTAACAACCATTTGCCTCTTGGCTATGGCCTTGTTGTTACTTCTATTGTTTTCTTAACTGCTACAATTTCTACATTATACAGTTTTATTTGCCACTAACAAGCAAACATGTTTTTGCTTATCGACCTACAAACATGGTCATAGGTGTTTCTATAAACTTACTACAAACTCTAAACAAATATGTTTCATCCACATTGAAGCATCATCATAATAATTATTATGCATCATGCATCAGGCATCATGATGTTGCTCATACTTGGTTACCATTTATGTTGTTGTTGCTCCGGTTGCTGTTATGCTGTTGTTACTAAGAATTTTCTTTTGTGTTGCTACTCTGCTGCAACATCTTAAATATGATGTGGCATAGAATTCAATATGTAGCCATGTTCAACATACTATTTTGCAATTTACCATGTTAAGCTTTTTGGGCTGCCTCTACAACTACGGAATATGACGTTGATGCTGTTGCTGGCACTGCAGTTGCCTTTTAGGCCTTCAGGTTAAGGCAACTACTACTTGCAAGAATCACCAGATATACAAATTTGTTTGTTTGGTTGGTTGTTAGACACTTGTGTTGCGGTGTGTTGGTAAGTTGTCGTATTTGTGCATATGAAATCAGTTGGCTTGCTGTTGTTGTTCATTTCGAAATCTGTATTATTAGTTTTTGATGTTTGTTGTTTTTTTGTTTTTGCTTTTTTGCTGTAAAAGAAGACTTCTTTTTAGGTTTTTTGTTTGATAAGCCAATAAAATGTTGCAACGTGCTGGAAAAGAACAAACCAGAGTGTAAAATAATGTAATCATTAAACGTTTTAGAAGGGAAATTTTGTAAAAATTTAAGGCATTTTACTTTAGTTATTGCACACTTAAAAAGTTATTTACTTTATTAAACATTCTTTAAAGGTTCTTTAGAAATTTGCTGTGGACTAAAGGTAGAAAAAATGCATTTTAACAATTGTTTCATTGTGTCAGCGTATGAGCAATATTGAACAATCATATATTATTCATACGTTGTCTTAATAAAGATATTCTACATACACATGCATGTTTTATAAACTTTTGTGATACTGAGACGAAATTTGCTACGAATACTCACGTTACTTACTTGTACTTAAAACTATAAGAATCTGAGAATATATGGAAGATATGTATGTAAGACCTAGATCGTTGCATGGAAACGAATCACTATGCGACACCACAGTGGCATATGGGTTAACAGCTGTGTTAAGAACAATAAAATCCAATTTCAAAATTTCATCCTTTCAGAACTCTGCCAGGAAAATGCCATTTTCATGTGTGTGTGTTTGTTTAAGTTTATGCTGGATATATCACATGCAATTTTCATACATATTGGTATTAAAACCATTATTATTGTTGTAATATTTGGTTAACTTTTAGTTCAAAACTATATACTCGTTCTATAGATGGATGGCATGAATTGATGTTCTTTTAGACAGACACAAAACCTAAAACAAAACAGGACAGAACCGAAAAAAACTTTCTTCCATCACATGAGCACATCATTGGTTTTGCCCATAAAAAGGAATATGGTTGCAAAAGTTAATGTCATTGTGTAAAGGAATTTTAGTCTTTTGGTAAAGCTTTTTTGTTGGCAGACTTCTTTTTTATACATTTAACCAAACCAATATATAAATATGTATATGAATATATTTGGCCTAAAGTTGTACACTTGACGTACTGGGTGTTTAGGTGTCTGAGTGTCTGTCTATTGGTGTGTGGTGTTGCTGGCTGCTGTTTTAAGTTTTTTGTTTCTCTTGCAGCCATAATGACCATTGAAGTGTAAATTTTCTTTGGCAGCAATGTTTGCTGTAAAAGCACAAATATAGTAGATAGAAAAGAAGCCTTATGGCATTATCATCATTTAGATTCTGCTACAGCAACAGCTTCAGCATCCAACATATCTGATGAAGCCTCATCATCATTCATGGCATTTTCATATGGCTACATATGACTGAACTTGTATGGTTGTTTTGGCCATTCAATATGGTAGAATAATTTAAGTGTTGGCTTAAAGCATCAATGTCGTCTTTCCTCATCATCTCTAGCATCTACTTTGTCTGTTTGTATTTGGTTCGTCTGTTTGTTCATTCGTTCCATCGTTTGTTTGTCTCCCAGTTTATAAGGAATTTTTATGTCATTTAAGGTGATGCGTTTTTAATTGGAAAAATAAACTTTGTCTACTATAAATCTATTAGATTCTTATGTTTGTTTTTGTTTTTAGATACTTTTTGTTAAGGCTAGAAAGTATATAACAAATGCTTAGTAGTAGCAATAAAAAACAATATATGTATTTGTTGTTTAATCTTTGAATTTATTTAAAATAAATTATACTTGTTGTCAACTTGTTTATATAATTGTGTGTATGTTTTATGTAAAAGTTTTAAGAAAATAAATATAAGCAAAACAATTTTTTTTTAAATTGTAAAATCAAATGTTAGAAATTGATTTAATTCAAGGCATTTGTCAAATAAAAGATTTATGAAGTTTAATAGCCTGTTCGCCGATCTCGAACGTTAACGTTCGCTTAGATAAGACTTAAGACATAAACTTGATTGTGGAATAAACAATCTTGATTGAGTACAAAAATAGATACGATAAAAAGTTTGTGTCTTAAGTCTTATCTAAGCGAACGTTAACGTTCGAGATCGGTGAACAGGCTATAAATGTCAAATAGATTTAATAAATTTTATATTTCTAAAGGTGCTATCAGACGGGATGTATTTTACATATGTACTGTCACTTTTCTTACCCATATGTAATTCGGTATGTATATCAAAATTTCCATTTTACATACGATTCATAATTTTTGGTATCACACCTGCTTATGTTTTTCCGTATGACATAACATATAAATGTAAACAAAAGCTGAGTTTTTAACGTATATAAATTTCAAGAATTGCTTCTCTTGGCCAATCTTGATTTTCCATGTTCATTATCCATTTTCTTTAATTTTTCTTTACAATATATTTTTTCAAAAAAAATTTTTTTTTCAAAACAAACCAGCTGTTTTGTTTATGTTTGTCACATGAGCGTGTTCTAATCGAAAAAATTACATATGTATTTCCACAAGTATTTTACACATGCAAAGTTTCATATGTATCACACGATGTGTACAACTTTTACAGATGGAAAATTTGACAGTACATATGTAAAATACGTGTGATAGCACCTTGAGGAATAGTTTATTGAAATGGTGCAACAGTGGGATCGATAGTAAAAATAAATAAAGCCATGAAGCCTGTGAGCTTTTCAAAATATACAGAACTTTAAAAATTGTTATTTCGAAGATGAAAAAAATTCTCCTAGCTCTTTTTTTTAAAGAAATTTAAAGTATTTTGACCCTCTTTCATTGATTTCTTATGCCCCTAAAAAAATAAGGCAATATTGTTATTATCTACAGTACACTACACGAGCACAGTGGAAGCTTCTAATACTAAGAAAAAATCAGGGGCAGTTTTGAACTGCAATTCAAATAAATGTGGAGCTGATACAATGGATCAAATGCTAGGAACATACACATGCAAGCGTGCTGCTAAACGATGGCCACTAGAAATGTTCTACAACATTTTGGACATACTAGCTGGATTGGCATCATTTATTATTTATGGCGAACTAGCCGCCACCAAGAAATCCGACAAACGTCGTTCTTTTCTGAAGCAGTTAAGTAAGGAGTTAGTGATGCCTAACACTGAAGAGCGGGCAAAAAATATTTGTTTATAATTGCAATTTTTATTTTAAAAATTCAACTGTATACCTCACTTTTTTGTATTTCAATAATAATTTAAGAATATTTTAACATATTTACATCAAAATGAATTAAAATATATATAAATTTTAGCAAAATTCAATGCATTTTCATACAAGGTCCCTACGGACCTTACCGCTCAACGACCGACTAAAAAGTTACCGCTCGTCGGAGGGTTAAAAGAATCGCCAAAAATAAGGAAAATACGTTTTTATAGTTATACTTAAATTTAACTTCAACTAATTTCATAATAAATTTTTAATATATTTTTGAAAAGTAGATACAATTACCTTTCTTTTGATATATAATATGTTTAATATTTTATTTCCACTTTTTAAAATAAATAGACATAAACTTAACGTTCTACAGAACTAATGCACTTGCTACAAGCCAAGCGTTGGAAAACGCAAAGCTGTACAGCTGTTTATTTGAAAAGTATAAAGAGAAGGGTGATACAATAATATATCAAAAGAAAGAAATTTTTTATTATTTAAAATTGTATTGTAAAAAAAAAACAAAAATAGTAAAGGATGTTTTTGAAACTTTCCATAAATTACACTGCAAATATTTGTGTATCAAGTGTAGATGTTGTAATGAAATGGAATACGGAAATGTTTTTATCGATACAAATATCGGTTTAATTTACATACTATCTAATTAAAACTTTAGAATTTGTTCAAACAATTTATTTAGTTAGAAAACAATCCTTAAGTAGTCTCTGTAGGTTGCCTGAACTCTAGGAATTTGTTTGCGTTTTTATCATTGATTACCTCCTAACCTACTTACAGGACTTTTAACTGTCTGTGTCATTGTGAAAGCTTCACAAAGCTTCAACACTTTATTTTCACATATTAATTGCTTAAGATACTCTTCAGTGTAGCTGCAAAAAACATCATTGGTTACCTTTTAATCTACTGGCTAGGCTTTCAACTGGCGAATAAAACAGCACAAGCATGCACTAGTAAATAGTGATTACATGTAAAAGAAACAAGTTTTAAAAACATTTTAAATCTGCACGTTTTTTTTAATATCGACTTCGAAATTGTAAAATCCAAACTAGAAAAGTTTACTTTGTGTTAATTACGTCACCTATCACGAAATGCCTAAAAGGCATTTTACCTTATCCTACGCCATGTTAAAGAGCATAAACCCTTTATATAAAGTGTTAGTATTAGGATAACTCCCTTTTCTGGAAACCAATCTCTTGACTTATTTTGTATCTGTTTACTTCCCTTTAGGTTTAATACTTCTTTACATACAACTACTAATAATAATAATAATAATAATAATAATAATAATAATAATAATAATAATAATAAAAATAATAATAATAATAATAATAATAATAATAATAATAATTTTTTTTTTTTTTTTTTTTTTTTTTTTTTTTCGGGAAGGGAGGGAAAATGCCTAGCGCATCTCAGATACTGTCGTCACAGTTCTGGTATGTGGAGCTTGCATCCACTAAAAACCCCCCTTTTTTCGAGCCGATTTCCACCCTGGGACCGCTCTCGCATTGCTTCAGGGTGGGGCTCCGCTGTTTTTTCTTATTAAGCTGTCGTCGTTGTACCTACGTCTAGGTCCCGCTTTTTGTCTCGTAGTACCTTTTCCGTGAACATCGCAATGGTTTTCCAGGTGCCTTCGTTTTCCAACATGAGATCGACAATATTTTCCGGAGATATTACTCCCACATGTTCCTCTACGGACTGCCGTTCCTCTCTCCATCTCTCACACACGAAAAAAGTGTGCTCTGCATCGTCTAAGCAATTATCTCCATAGATACAGATGGCTGTGTCTGCTTTTCCCATCCTCTGGAGGTATTTTAGGAAGTATCCATGCCCGGAAAGCATCTGTGTTACGAAGTAGTTTATCTCGCCGTGTTGTCTGTTCACCCACTTATCTAAGTCGGTTATCAGCCTAGATGTCCATCTGCCACGTGGCTCGTTATTCCATCTTTCCTGCCAGTTCAGCATTGTCTGTGCTCGTGACACCCGTGTTGCAGCTGTTTCTCTGTCTGTTCCTTGTCTTCGACTTTGTCTTCGTTTTGTCCACAATTCTTTCCGTTCTTCAGCCAGAAGATCAATTGGAATAGTTCCGCTTATAACAAGGACTGCGGGCTCCGATACGGTACGGTAAGCCGAGGCGACTCTTAGCGCAGCAGTGCGTTGTACAGCCGTCAGCATCTTTCTTCGACACTTATTCTGCAGGGCATCGGCCCAGATTTCGCACCCGTATAATAGAATCGACTGTGTCGTTGCTATCATCAACTTCCTTTTGCTGTAGGTTGGTCCTCCGATGTTTGCCATGAGTCTGCTAAGTGAAGCCGTAGTTTGCGCTGCCTTTGTTGCTGCGTATTCAAATTGGGCTCTGAATGTTAGTTTGGAATCTAGTTTTAATCCTAGATATCTTATCCACTTCTTCGTTTTAATTGTCTCAGACAAAACTCGCATATCTACCTCCAGTGGAATATGCTTCCTTGTTAATATAAGCAGTTCAGTTTTATCCGTGGCAAGCTTGAGGCTGTGGGAATCCAGCCATAGCTTGGTCCTGAGCATTACTTGGTTTATCTTTCTTTGTGCTTCTTCCATGGTGCGGGCCGCGATAACGGCTGCAATGTCATCCGCGTAGCCAACCAGGTAAGTATCTGTTGGCATGTCGATATGGAGAATATCGTCATAGCTGATGTTCCATAGTAGAGGACCTAGGATCGAACCCTGTGCGGCTCCTGCCGTGATCTGTTTTTCGTGTGTCCTCCCAGCGTTTTCGTATATAAGTACACGATTACTGAGGTAGCTTTTAACCATCCTCATGATATATGTGGGTGCTTTAAACCGTGTCTCTAGAGCATTTATCATGTCAGTCCATTTTGCGCTGTTAAATGCATTTCTAACATCCAGAGTCGCAAGTATGACGATACGACGCGAAAAATGGTTTCCCGTTTGTGCATTTTGAACTCCTTCTATAACATTCTGAATAGCATCTATTGTTGACCTGCCAGATCTGAAGCCGTGTTGTCTTGAGGATAGACTACCGGCGTTGTCTATAGCCTCCTGAATTCGGGGTTTGAGCAGCAACTCTAGTAGTTTCCCTGCAGTGTCTAACATACACAGGGGTCGATATGCTGATGGTGATTCTGGGTCCCCTTTTCCCTTACTTATCAGAACTAGTCGTTGACGTTTCCAGATCTCTGGAAAGACTCCTTCTTGGAGGCAATAATTGTACATTCTCAACAGTACATGTGGTTTGTTTTCGGCAATTATTTTGAAAATTTCCGCTGGGATTCCGTCCGGACCTGGTGCTCTTTTGTTCTTCAACGCTCTCACAGCGGTTTTTAGTTCTGTTATAGTGAACAGTGGTGGGGGTTCTCTATCTGATGGTAGACCTCTATTTGGCACTGGCTCGTCTGTGGGGAATAGGACGTTCACTATATTTTCCATTATGTCCTCCTTTAAGTCTGGCGTTGGAAAACGTACTCCGAGCTTCCTCATGACTAGTTTATAGCCCAGGCCCCATGGGTTATTGTTAAGGTCCGACCTTACTTCCTCCCATTTTTGTTTCTTACTTTTTTGTATAGCGCCTTTTAGCTCTTTTTTAGCCCTCTTATACTCTACAGCTTCCGATGCTGCAGCATGAGTCCGTCTGGCTCTAGTGTATTTTCTTCTGCATCTGAGACACTCTCTCCTTAGGTTGGAAATTTCATCATTCCACCAGTATACTGCTTCTTTCCGATGTTTTGTACCCATAGTAGGCATCGCTGCATTGCATGCCTCCTTAATGAGTGTCATGGTGTTTCGTACTATATTTCCAGGGGCTGGTGTATTTGCATATATATCTTGGCGTTGTGCAATTCTGACTAAAAACGCATCTGTGTCAAGTTTTCTCACATTCCACTTTCGAGTGGTTGTCGTGGTATTGGGCCGAACTGTGGTTGTGCTTCTTTCCACACTGTACGTAATGTACTGGTGATCGCTGCCTGTGTAATCTTCCAGAACCGTCCAGTTTATCACCTTGCCTGCTATACCTTCCGAGGCCAGTGTGATGTCTGGGATAGTACCCTCGCATCCCGGTCTCCTAAAAGTAGCGACGCTTCCTTTGTTCAGTACAACAAGCCCCATTCTAGCTATCATGTCCAATACCAGTCTACCTCGGGAGTTTGTTATACGTGAACCCCATTCGTGTGCGTGAGAGTTGAAATCCCCTCCAATTAATAGAGGGCCTCCGGTGTCAAAACCCTTATCCTCTATGCTGTGCAGCTTGTCTTGAAAGGCTTTCTGTTCCTCGTTTGGTGTCAAGTAACAACTAAAGAGCGTGAGTTCATTTGTTTTGAGCCAAACGAAACCATTCTCGAAACCTTTGTCCTCAATGCTTAAGGTAGAATGCGTTGGTACCCATATAGCTGCTGTTCTATTGGTGTCTTCAATCCAAGTTCCATATTTTTTCTTGGCGTACTGTTCGCTAATAATAACTATATCAACTTTTTTTTCTATGAGTAGCTGATCCAAGAGAGCATCAGCTGTTTTGCTTCTATGCATATTGGCCTGCAGAATTTTCATTATGGGATTTTCGTTGCCATACTGCATTTCTTCGACCCTGCTAAGTGGTTTGTCTGATTATATCCCGCGTCAGTACAGACACAACACTTTGGTTCCTTTTGGCATGCCTTCATAAAATGTCCAGGTTCGCCACAGCGGATGCATATCCCTTGGCTTTTTCTGTCGGGACCTGTGCATTTCCACTGATCGTGTCCTGTACCAAAGCATCTGAAACATTTCTTCACATTTTCGTATTTTCTCAGCTTTACACGGCACCAGCCTATCTTGATGTACCCTATTTTTAGGAGTTCTTCGGCTATACCCTGAGATATCGTTACGAAAGCACGGACGAGTTCCCTGCTATTTGGTTTCGTGATATTTATAACCATGGGTTCACTGTTCGTCTGCGTCGTACTTCGAATGGATTCCTCGACTTCCTCAGCTGTAGTAAGGATATCGAGGTCTCGAATTTCCACTGTGATTTTCGAAGCTATATTTTTTATGTTGGCTGATTCTTTGAGTATATCTTTGACTCTATGTAGTAGTGTAATAATAATAATAATAATAATAATAATAATAATAATAATAATTTTTTTTTTTTTTTTTTTTTTTTTTTTTTTTTTGCGGTGGGGAGGGGAAATGCATTTTACGCATCCCTGCCAGGTCGTCACTCTTCACAACAGGGTATGTTGGGCTCCTCGAAAGACTACCAACTAAAACCCCCCTTCCCTTCAACCATGGGAATCCACCACACCGGGACTACTTTCGTATTACTTCGATGTGGCTCCCATCTATTAGGCCATATGTGCCACTCCTTGGTTGCGATTTCCCCGTCGGGTCCGCTTGTTGCATCCGTTCTTAGCCGCCCTCATTATGGAGGGTATCTAAGTCCACCTTCTTTCTGCGCAGAATAACCTCAGCAAACTTTGCGATCTGGTTCCAGCTTTCCTCGTTCTTGAGCATTATTTGAACAACGCTCTGTGCAGTTAGAGAGCCGTGTATCGACTCAATTGCCGCTCTTTCTTCGCTCCACTTGTAACAGCCGAAAAAAGTATGTTCGGCGTCATCTACATCGGCATCGTCGTATATGCACCCTGGGCTGGCGCATTTCCCCATCTGGTGTAGGTATTTCCTAAAATATCCATGTCCGGACAATAGTTGTGTAAGGTAATAGTTTACCTCACCGAAACTTCTATTTACCCAGACATTCAACTCCGGTATGAGTTTTGCCGTCCATCGACCAACCGTTTGGTTCCGCCATGTCTCCTGCCACTGCTCGATGCTATGTGCTCTTAATTCTTCCGCCGTTAGCCGGCCTTCACTCCAGTGTCTTTGCTCCCATCGTTTCCTGCGTTCCGTCGCCAGCAGGCCAATTGGAATCGTACTGCTAATCACAAGTACGGCTGCCTCTGAAACCGTTCTATAAGCCGACGCCGCCCGTAATGCCGCCGTTCTTTGCACAGAGCCTAGCACCTTCCGCCGGCATTCTGCTCCCAAAGAGTCAGCCCACATTTCGCTTCCGTATAGGAGGATTGATTGCACCGCTGTCAGGAGCAGCTTTCGCCTGCTCGCAGTCGGGCCCCCAATGTTCGCCATTAGCCTTGATAGTGCCGCAGTAGCCTGTCCAGCCTTCGTAACTGCATTCCGTATCTGCGCCCAATAACATAACTTGGAGTCCAAGTGGACGCCCAAGTATTTTATAGCTTTCCTTGTCCGAAGTGTACCGCCTACAGTGTGCATCGGTATCTCGACAGGTATCCGTCTCCTCGTTAAAATAAGGAGCTCGGTTTTTTCCGTCGCGAGACTGAGACCATGGTCAGACATCCACGTCTGCGTTCTAATCATAACACGATTCAGCTTTCGCTGGGCTTCTTCCGTGTTCCTTGCCGTAATCACCGCGGCTATATCATCCGCATACCCAACGAGATATGAGTCCTCTGGCATGTCAATGCAGAGTATCTCGTCATACATAGCGTTCCATAAATCCGGCCCCAATATAGAGCCTTGCGCTGCACCCGCTGTTATTTGTCTCCTCGTTGGGCCATTTTCCGTCTCGTATACGAGGATTCTATTGCCCAGATAACTGCGTATAATTCTCATCAGGTACTGTGGGACCCGAAAGCGAACTTCCAATGCTTCGATTATATCGGCCCATCTCGCACTGTTAAACGCATTTTTAACGTCTAGGGTAGCTAAAAGGACGATTTTTCTGGAGTAATGATTCCCGCTCTGCGCCATCTCTGTACTCCTTACTACATCACTGATAGCGTCTATAGTTGATCTACCCCGTCGAAAGCCGTACTGCCTCTCAGAGAGTCCACCAGCTTCGGTTATTGCCTGTAACAAGCGTGGCTGGATAAGCTTCTCCAGAAGCTTACCCGCTGTATCTAACATACAGAGAGGACGATAAGAGGAAGGAGAGTTTGGATCACCTTTGCCCTTGCCAATCAGTACCAGACGCTGTATTTTCCAGGCCTCTGGGAAGAAGCCTGCCATTAAGCATTCATTGTACATTTCCATGAGGACCTGTGGTCGCTCGTGTGCTATTATCTTGAGCACTTCCGCCGGGATTCCATCTGGCCCAGGAGCCTTTTGGTCCTTGAGGCCCCCTGCGGCCGTCTTCAGTTCTCCTTCCGTAAACAGTGGAACCAACTGGCTCCTCTGTTCGGAAGTCTCAATTTCCGTCCGCACTCTATGGGTGGGAAAGAGTGTATCTACAACATTCTCCAAAGTTTGAGCCGGGAGGTTAGCCGATGCCGCGGCCTTGCCAAGTTTCCTCATGACCAACTTGTAGCCCAAACCCCATGGATCGCGGTTCAGGTCGTCACGTAGTTCTTCCCATTTGCGTTTCTTGCTAGATGCAATAGCCATCTTCAGGTTCTTTCTAGCTACCTTATATTCTTGTGCGAGTTCAGTGGCCAAGCCGTGTCGCCTCTGTCTAGTGTACCGCCTCCGTTGGCGTAGACATATTCGCCGAAGTTCGCTTATCTCTTCGGTCCACCAGTAGGCTTCCTTTCTGCGAGCGATGCCTCCGCTCCTTGGCATTGACGCATTACATGCTTGTTCGATAGCCGCCATTGTGCGGCCTACTTTACTCTGTGCGTTCCTTGATTGTAGCTGGAGTGGACAGATAGAATCCAGCTTCGCCAGCAGTACCGTTGGTCTCAGCTTCGATACATTCCACCTTCGCATTCTACTTCTGCTGTCAGTGCCTCTTGCAGGCATATCACCCGCTATGTGATATGATATATACTGATGGTCACTACCAGTGTAGTCCTCCAGTACTTTCCATTCCAATAAACTGTTAAGCAGAGTTTCCGAGGCCAAGGTAATGTCCGGAATCGTGCCCTCGCAGCCCGGCCTTCTGAATGTGGTTGTGGTGCCCTGATTCACGATTGCCAAGCCCAGCCTTGCTGCCATATCCAAGATTTGTCTACCTCTTGAGTTCGTAGTGGTCGTGCCCCACTCTGTTGCCCTCGCATTAAAGTCACCTGCAATAATGAGCCTGCCTCCTATTTCGCGAGCTGCGTCTTCAATGCAGTTCAGCTTAGTCTGAAAAGTTTCCATGGGGTCGCTTGGGGTCAGGTAACAGCTGACTATAGTGTAGTCGCTGCCCGTTGCCCATACGAATCCCTCACCTGAGCCGTGTTGCCTTATCTGAAACCTTGTGCCCCTTGTTAGCCATATAGCCGCTGTTTTTGTCGTGTCTTCTAACCAGGTGCCATTTTCCACCTTTCTATGCTGTTCGCTGATGATTGCTCCCTCAGCCTTATGCTCAAGCATAATCTGAGGTAGCAACGCACTAGCGGTAACGCTTCTGTGAAGGTTTGCCTGCAAGATCTTTATCATGATTGGCTTGTCCTAGGATGGGCTGGGCATCTAGACGTGCCAGGTAAATGGTCGACCGTACCCTTGCCCTCAGCAGTGCATATGCAGCACCTCGCTTGTGATTTGCACTCTCTCATTTTGTGTCCTGCGACTCCACACCGAATGCATAAACCTTCTCCTTTTCTGTCTGGACCCTTGCAGCTACGCCGCGTATGTCCAGCCCCGAAGCATCTGAAGCATCGTTGTACCTCTACCTTTCTTCTGATTCTGCAGTAGATCCAGCCAATCTTTATTCGTTGGGCCTTTAAAATTGTGTTCGCTGCCTCCGTTGCCAGCGTTATAAATGCCCTACGTTGCTCTCTGCTATTGGACTTCGTTAGACGTACGTTTATTTCCTCTTCTTTTTTATCGAGCAGTCCTCTTATTGCAAAGGAAACCTCCTCAGCCTCCGTCAAGATATCCAGGTCTCTGACCTCAATTGTTGTTGTCGTTCCCTGTTTGAGGTTTGAGACTTCTGCCGTGTCCTTTAGGGCTGTCTTGATGGCCCTACAAAGTTCCTCCTCGCCACCTCTCTTTGCCACATGCAAGAGTATGGAGCCGCTGTGCGTTTTCCTGACTGACTTTATAGAAACCTCAGTCCCATCTGTCGGACGCATGTTTCCTACAGTATTCTTCACGTCCATGAGCACATCGGCGTAGCTTTTACCCGTAGTCGGCCTAATTAACACTGCTCCTGGTCGTTTTCCATTTGTTTTGCTTCTTTTCTTTTTGCGCATGCTTCTTTCGGCATTATCCTTTTCCGTAACAGGCGCTTCGACCGCTTCCTTTGTAGACTTCTTCTTCCGTTTGTTTTTAACAACCTGCCACTTTTCCTGGTCATGTTCCCTCGCCTTTTTACTCGTGCTCGGAGCAACTGGGCTAGAGGCCGCTCTTTTGCCACGGGTAGTGACTGGGGTTTCTTTTTCTCTTGTCTCCTGTATTTGCTTATTACCGCCTTTGCGCTTTTCCGCTTCCTTTTCGATTGCCTCGATGCTTCTTATCCAGGTCTTTCTATAACTGTTGATAACGTCTAGCTGCTCATCTAGCTGAGAGACGCCATCTTTAACATCCTTGCTGATATTCTTCTGTCTTTCAAAAGCCTGTCTCATTCCCTGGAGGATACCTTTGCACCTCAACAAGCAATCCTCCTCTAGAGCTCTCATTTTCTCAATTTGCGCCATGCGGGGGGAATAGCCCGCAGGATTCTCACGCGTCATCCGTTCCGAATCGGCAGCGTTTACCGGCAGCGGTGCTGCATTATCTGCGCCAATGCGACCTTCCAGGGCCACAGGAGTCGCGATAGCCGGTGAGGCGTCTGGTCCCAGCAATACGGGTGAGCGCAGAATCCTGCGGCTACCCAGAAAAGCGCTGGCCCCGCCTGCTGTTCTGTCCTCTTCTACTCTTTCTCCATCAATTATATTTTGGGGTGGTGTTCTCATCATTTTTTTTTGGGTCCCCGCTCCGAGCCGCTATCCTCCCACGTATTGTGCAGTCGCCTCTGTCGATCCCCGTGGGTCCCTTTGCAAGCAGTGAGGTCCACGCGAGGGTTGACACAGGGCCTCATGAGCACCTGTGTTCAGTGCCAGGATCTCGGCGCAAAAAACGGGAGTTGCCCTCAACCGCACCTGCACCACCAACTTAACGGCGTCATGTTCGGAACGTACTCGGAGACTCGCCACAGTTTTAACGGGACGGAGGCAGTTGCAGCATTAGCCCACCAGCCGTTTCAGCAGGATGTCACTCCTGCCTACTAAGGTGATAGAATACTCCAACCGTCAGCCTCTAGCATCCAGTCCAAGATCATCGATCAAGATCACTTGCCATATGTGTTCCATGTTCCGTCGTCATCAGCTCCACCAGTCATGGTGATCAGCCGTCCACATTTTGGTCCGCGGGTGGTGTTTTATTTCCCACCTTCCCTGCAAGTCCCAAGGGACCTGTCGAGAGCTCCCCTATCCGCCACCTGGGGACGCGTCCGATGGGAGATTGGATGAACTCCACACGGAATAATAATAATAATAATAATAATAATAATAATAATAATAATAATAATAATAATAATAATAATAATAATAATAATAATAATAATAATAATAATAATAATAATAATAATAATAATAATAATAATAATAATAATAATAATAATAATAATAATAATAATAATAATAATAATAATAATAATAATAATAATAATAATAATAATAATAATAATAATAATAATAATAATAATAATAATAATAATAATAATAATAATAATAATAATAATAATAATAATAATAATAATAATAATAATAATAATAATAATAATAATAATAATAATAATAATAATAATAATAATAATAATAATAATAATAATAATAATAATAATAATAATAATAATAATAATAATAATAATAATAATAATAATAATAATAATAATAATAATAATAATAATAATAATAATAATAATAATAATAATAATAATAATAATAATAATAATAATAATAATAATAATAATAATAATAATAATAATAATAATAATAATAATAATAATAATAATAATAATAATAATAATAATAATAATAATAATAATAATAATAATAATAATAATAATAATAATAATAATAATAATAATAATAATAATAATAATAATAATAATAATAATAATAATAATAATAATAATAATAATAATAATAATAATAATAATAATAATAATAATAATAATAATAATAATAATAATAATAATAATAATAATAATAATAATAATAATAATAATAATAATAATAATAATAATAATAATAATAATAATAATAATAATAATAATACTATAATTCGATTTTATTTATTTTACTAAAAAATCTTTAGCACATTTTCGATTAATTTATAACAGTTTAATATTATTTACATTTTTATTGTTATTGCTTCCAAGAAAACACCTTCATTGTTATTAATGACCACAGAGTTGTATTTATTACACTGAAACAAACAATCATTTTAATAATTTATTTACCGTTAAACTAAGACCAAAAAACTCGTTTTAAAAGTTTTTCAATTTATAAAAGCAAACGTTTCCGGTAAAAGAGAACAAAAAACTAATCTGTAAAAATTGTGTGGCATTGTGCTGCCATAATAAACACACAATAAAATGTTAGAAAAATAAAGTAATAAATCCTTAAAATGCAAACATTTGTCCATCATTCAAGCGTGCCTGATAGGAGTAAAAAAAACACAACCAGCCAAAATCCCTCACTATAAGGATTTCGCCACTAAACCAACAAAAGAAACCAGCAACGTTTTTATAACAAAATTCCAAAATATATTTTCATACAAACACACGTAGTGGAAGTGTAATCAAATTTATCAAGAGCCGGCTTGTCAAAAAATTGAGACCTTCCTCACCACTCCTCCTTAGCCCAAATGTAAAGGAGTCTTTCCAATGGTTAAACACTCACAATAAGACTAACAAAACCAAAAAATAACAACAAACACCTAAATTTTAACAACCAAACATTTCTATACTTTATGTATTTTTGGAGTTGTGGGTAAATTTGCCTTTAGGGAAGAGATTTAGTGGGAAAATATGTTTTACTCTGCTACTATTTTATTATCCATTTTAGAGATACATTGTGTCCTTTTTCTTCCCTTTTACAGCCAAAAAAATGATGGATGCTTAAACGTTTTTTATTTTAAAAAAAATCAACTTTTTTACAGTTTCTGTTTCTGTTTTGTTTCCTTTCGTTTGTTTTTATTTTTCACAATTTGTTTGTTGTTGTTTACTGATAATAATATCAACAATAAAAATAGCTCCAACACCAGTTTTTATACCCTCCACCACCATAAGTAGTGAATGAGGGCATATATAAGTTTGTCATTCCGTGTGTAACACTGAGAAATACTCATCTGAGACCCAATAAAGTATATACGAGTATATTCTAGGTTCTTACGAAATTCTAAGTCGATTGAGCAATGACCGTCTGTCTGTCCGTCTGTCTGTCTGTCTCTCTGTGTGAAACACTCTCACGTCCAAAGGACACAACCGAATTCAACAAGGTTTACAAAAAACCGTTTACAGTTCTTCTTAGCAGTTTAGTATTGAAAATCAGCAAAATCGGTATAGTAGAACCAGAGTTATGGACCAAAATATGAGACAACCTCCATAAAAATTTGATATTTATAAACATTTTTCTTCCAATTTTTTTTAATATATTGTAGATATTTCCATGAAATTTTGTATACGTTGTTGTTATAATAAAAGAAGAAAGTGTGAGGAAAATAGTAAGAATAGGTCCATGATTTCTCATAGGCCCCACAAAACAATCTTCCCGAAATTATACCTAAATGCGTATAAAATTAGAATATCAAGACAAAATTCAGCAGGAATAAGTTTCATGCAAAACTAAATAGTAAAATGAAATTTTTTTTAGTTCGGTCCATATTTGACCATAGACCCCATATAAAGTCCACTTCCAAAATTCACTTAAATACGTATAAAACAGATATAAATAAAGTTAAACGGCTAAAATTTGACATGCATAATCTTTATAGGCAAATAAATTGTTGTGCTAAATTTTATAGTGATCGGCTCATAATTGGTCATAGCTCCCATATAAGGACCACATCCGAAAAAGCAATTTATATTTATATATATATCTTATAAACATCGGTACCGACTTAAAACTTTGTACACATTATTTACGTAGACACAAAAATCATTCTGCAGAATTTTGTAAATCTCGGTCTATATTTGACTGTATCCCCCATATAAAGCGCTCTTCCGAAAAGCACTTTAATACTCATAAATATATACTCATAAATAATATAAATATGGATACCAATACAAAATTCTACGCGGATGATTTGCATACATGCCAAAATCAAACTGCTGGATTTTGAGAATATCGGTTCATATTTGACTATTTCTCACATATAAAGTCCACTTCCGAAATTCACGTTAATAATAATATGTATTTTAAATATACCGTTATTATGTCGCAATTCGACGTATGATATCATCATATGCATAAAATTCACTGTGTAAAAATTTAAGAAGATCGGCCCATAATTTATCATAGCTGCCATATAAAAACTATTTCTGGAAAACCATATTTAGCCCACAAAAATGTCTAATAAATATTGATATCGAACCAACTTTTATACAGATCAGAAATTTTAATCTAGAAATCATACTAATATCGGTTATACGGCAATTATGCTTCTGGATTTTACAGCTGTCAGTCAATAATTGGCAATAGCTTCCGAATTAACTCTTGTAAGTAACGTTATTGGGATGAAATTCAGCCAAAATAAGCCTCAAATACGTAGAAACCACATTAGTGGATACTGGATTTAGAAGCTATCAGTCTATAACTGGTCCACTTACACTATTATGCCACCTATAAATCTTTTGTAAATAATGTTATTGAGATCAAATTCAAACAAAAAAGCCTCACCCTTTTTAATACTCTGTTTCTTAACTTGTTGTGAATATGAAAAAATATTCTTTTAATTTTATAAATTATTAAATTACACTCAAGATTATTATGAAAATCAGACAGACTGTGCAATTACAGTAAGAATCGGTAATTACATAAATGGTCAAAATTACATCAAATTTCAAAATATTTAACATAAATTGTGTTGGTCTTAAAATTGTCTTTCAAACATTATATAAAATAATAATACAATTTTCACAAACACTGAATAGGAACACAGAATAAGGATATTCTAGTCCTATAACCAGTGTAGTTTCTGTATTTCTTATTACGTTTAGGTGGAGGGTATTAAAGATTCGGCACAACCGAATATAGCACTCTAACTTGTTTAAGTTTTTTTTGCCATTTTTATTTTGTTTACAATTTCGATTTAATTGAATTTGGAAGGGGAGATTTCTACCAAAAGAATGGAAATAAAACTTTAAAGTCAATGATTAATGAATGACAATGATTACAGAATATTTACAGACTTTTATTATTAAAACATAAATAAAAGACCAGCTAGCTGTGCCAGGTACTTTTGAAGTATTAACAAACTTTTAAAATTATTACAAAAGCTTGCAAATGTCCAAAGTTTTATGTTGTTGCTGGTAGTTAGTTAATCTGAAAAGCCCATTAAAAGTAAAAGCAATTTATACTTTAATTTATGCAAGTAAATATTTAAAATAAAGAGGATATTTTCGGGAAATCCTGAATTTATGAATTAATACTTCTCTTTAATGTTAAGACTACGGGCTTTAAAATATTTAATTCTTGTTACAACCGTTTGAACATGGGTTCATTCGCAGCCCGTTTCTAGAGAACGACGCAATGATCCGATAGTCTAACAGACATTTTGAAGTCCATACAATAATTTGGACAAAGGACTCCTCCACCGTCTTAGGACCTCTTGGCTGCATGTTAAGATTACACTACAGATTCGAAAGAATAACCTTAAGAAATTTAGAAGGACTAAGTTTAATCGCGTATTTACCCCTTTATTCGTTACATACATAATATAACTTATAAATTCAATATTCAAAAGCTCTTTAAATTTTTTAATTTCAAATTTCCTTAATAAATACGTTATCTGATTTTCTTTTTAATCAGAGGGGGAGGGGGCAGGTGTTCAATTTCCATTAACAATGTTTTTACAGCATTTCTTACAACTTCCGTTTTAAATTCAATTTCACTTTCAACAAAATCAAATTGAATTTTGTGCCTTTACATTTAACAAATTCTAGTTTTTCTTTGTTTTTCTAATTTATTTATGTCTTGCCATGCAAATTAAAAAGTAACCCATGTAAATCCTTGTCGGAAAATCCCTATTTTTTTTTGCCCGTTTGTGAAATAAAAGTTTTAGTTTAACTAATACTACAATATCTTTGTTGCTGTTGGTATTTGGGGGAGAAAACAAACAACAGCATAGGATTTATCCACTGTCTACTAAATGCAGTAGACAGTTATTTGCTTCCCTTTCATCTTGTGTTTTATTTGGGAATTTTATAACCCAGCTGACTGACATTTTATTAATACTCCACATTTTTTATGCGTCTCCTCATGTTTACTAGTATTATTTTGTTTAACGTGTTTGTTTTGTTTTGCAGGTGTTTCGGCTGAATTATACTACGTACGCGAAGGACAAGTCAATGATTATGCTTTAAATTTTGCGGTACCAGTGCCGGCAAACATTAACGAAATATCATTTACCTGGCAAAGCCTGGCACATAATCCTCTGCCATACAGTCTCAACATAATCACTTCGGATCCGTCTGTGCTGCCGCGTCCAACGGTGAACATTTCACGTATTGGTGAGATACCAATGGAACCGCAGACATTTGCTATTGGCATGAAGTGTTCGGGGGTGCGTGATGCTGAAGTTGAGGTGACCATTGCCGTTGAAATCATACTCGACCAGCAGACCAACAACATTACAGATTTGGTATTTAAACGTAAGAAAATTTGTTTAGCCGACTTACACGAGGACAACACAAACAGCCATCATCAGGTTAACAATGAGCCTTATAGTACGGGAGAACGTGAACAGAAATTCGCTGGGATGGTCGGTGGTGGTGTTGGCAATAATGGCTTTATGCATGACACATCATCTGTGGTTGACACAGCACGCGAACAAAATCGCATTGAAGAGCACTCGGCTGAAGAAAATAATCATAATCATCCACGTAACCGGAATAGCATCATAAACCAAAATAACAACAATAACAACAACAGACATAATAAAGAGGAAATGCCAGTTGGTATTATGAATGAATTCGATCCCATGTTAAAGGAGACAATAGCTCCACCTACTGGTGGCCTGATAACTTTAATAATTGGTGTCATTTTGGCTTTAATCTTAGTAACTACACTCATACTGATTGCCTACTGTGCCAAGGGACCCACCAAGCGGCCCAATCACGGTGTCCATCTTATAAAAACTGCCAGTTTCCAGCGTTTGCCCACCATTTCTTCGACCGCACACAATTCCATTTACGCCTGTCCATCCACCATTACGCCCACCTATGCCACCCTAACGAGACCCTTTCGTGAATATGAACACGAACCAGAGGAGTTTAGTCGCCGTCTCAATGAATTGAACGTGCAAAAGTGTCGTGTCCGCTTATCGTGTTTGGTACAGGAGGGCACTTACGGTCGCATCTATCGTGGCACTTACAATGACTGTCAAGAAGTTTTGGTTAAAACGGTTGCCCAACATGCCAATCAAATACAAGTGACCCTACTACTGCAGGAGGGTATGATGCTGTACGAGGCCTCCCATCCCAATGTTCTCTCCATATTGGGTGTTTCGATTGAGGATTACAACACACCATTCGTTCTCTATACAGCGGGCAATAACACACGCAATTTGAAATTGTTTTTGCAAGAGCCAACGTATGCGCGCAGTGTGACCACAATACAGACGGTTTTAATGTCCTCCCAATTGGCCATGGCCATGGAGCATTTGCACAATCATGGTGTGATACATAAAGATATTGCTGCTAGGAATTGTGTGTAAGTATTTATTGGAATTTTTAATATTTGTGTTATTATACCCTTCAGTAGGATGATAAGCTTGTCATTCCATTTGTAAGTTCTACATTTGCCATTCTATAAAGCAATGAGAATCAAACATTGCCCCGAGGAACAGACAGTAATCAGCTTTATACCCAAACACAACATGAAAGCTCACAAAAGTCTCAACAATGAGTTCCAAGTAAACATACATTTCATTTAGTACCACCTTAACCTTCAAAAAAGCAGTTCAAATGACATAGCTCTTTTTGAAAGGCTATAGAATGTTTGAAATTCCACAAATCTCATTTGAGAGGATACTTATGTATTTTAGATATTTGTGACCGATAAAGTCATGTGTGAGTAGGACATTTGAATTAAGGATAAGTCAAATAACAGATCAATTTCTACAAGATCTGATACGGTTCGTTTTTGGTGCCAATAAAATGTTTCTTGCAAGACATTGACATCACATTCTTAACGTTTAACTAACTGTACAACTAATTTCAAGTTTAGAATTCTTTTTTGGAATACTGTGAAACTAAACTTTTTTGAACTCAGCTAAGTATTTATAAGTTTGAGTTAATTGGGCTGTAATTTACAATATAAGAGACTAAGAATCAGGGTTTGAAAATTACACATAAACCTCTAGTTTTAAAACGTTAACAATGGTTTAACTGATTGATGAGTTTATAGTTTTTTTGAAATTTGTGTTAATTTGTGTTGGTCATCGTTTTACAAAATAAGAGACTAGATCACAAAATAAGAGACCAGAATTCAAATAAACCTTAAAAATAGATTTAAACCTGCAATTTTAAAAAGTTAACAATAGTTTAACTGCTTGCTGTGTCAATCACAATTAAAAATAATCGTTCAATGCATGAAATAAACTAAACTTTTTTAATTACTTCTAAATTCCCAATGTTTACTTCCTTCGTTTGGACAACTTTCCTAATCAATATTTGTTTCCTTATTCTCCGTTTACAGCATTGATGATCAACTACGCGTTAAACTGTGTGACAGTTCCTTGAGCCGTGATTTATTCCCCGGTGACTATCATTGTCTGGGCGATGGCGAAAATCGTCCGATTAAATGGATGTCTCTGGAGGCGATACAAAAGAAACATTTCAACGAGGGCAGCGATGTGTGGTCGTTCGGTGTTCTCATGTGGGAGATGTGTACGTTAGCAAAAATGCCTTATGCTGAAATTGATCCATATGAAATGGAACATTATCTTAAGGATGGTTATCGATTGGCACAACCCTTCAATTGTCCCGATGAATTGTAAGTAAAAGCATTTTTTTTTTTTAAATTTAATAATGACATTTGATGAAGTATAAATTTTATACTTGAGGCATAAGAGAAATTTCAAAATAAAATATGCGATAATGTCATAAAAAATTAAATAATATAAAGTGATGAAAGAAGTTGTTTACTGTTGTTATAGTTAGTTTAGTTTAAAATCGTACAGCTTGTCCATTAAGTTATTTCCTTCGTGTTGCCTGAAATGATAAGAAATGACAGAGAGGTAGAGATGAAATTGTAGAGAAATTAATGGTAGAAATGAACAGAATAGAGGAAAGTTTTAACATAGAAGAAGTCAAGTTGAAAGTTTCAGAATATGTCAGATCACAAAAAAAAAAAAGATTCATACATCAAGTCACGATAACAAGTTGCTGTTTCTGATAAAGGGACACTCTAATTTCGCGTCCGCTAGTTCATACAGACTGTCGGATGAACGGTGTGTCAGAATCCTACAGACCCAACAAAGGATATATTTTTTTGATCCTTACGAAATTCTAAGTCGATTGAGCCATGTCCGTCTGTCTGTCTGTCTGCCTGTGTAAGTCTCACGTACAAACTACACAACCTAACTACACGAAATTTCCAAGAAAATATTTCTTATTTTGCAGGTAACTTTGGTATTGAAAATCAGCAAAATCGGTTTAGGCCAACCAGAGTTATGGAGCAAAATGTGAGATAACCTACATAAAAATTAGATATTTTTTTTATTAATTTTATTGCAATATTTTAAAATATATTGCAGATAATACCATGAATTTTTATATACGAAGAAAGTGTGAGGAAAATAGTAAGAATGGCTCCATGATATCTCATAGCCCCCATACAAAAATCTTCCCGAAATATTGCTTAGTTATACATAAATGCCTATAAAATTGGAATGCCAATGGGAATTAAATACGTATAAAACTGGTATAAATAATGTTAAAAGGTTAAAAATTGAAATGAATAATCCTTAAATGTCAATAAATTATTGTACTAAATTTTATTGTGGTCAATCCATAATTGGTTATAACTGTCATATAAGGATCACATCCGAAAAAGCCATTTACCGATATATATATCTTATAAGTATCGGTACCACCTCAAAACTTTGTATATATCATTTAAATATACACAACAATCAGTCTGCAGAATCTAGTGAATTTCGGTCCATATTTGACCGTATCCCCCATATAAAGCCCTCTTTCGAAAATCACTTTAATACTTATAAATCTTTTATAAATAACGGTACCGATCCAAAATTTTACACGGATGATTTGCATACATGCAAAAATCAAACAGCTAGATTTTGAGAATATCGGTCCATATTTGGTTATTTTCCCCATATAAGGTCCACTTCCGAAATTCACGTTAATACTAATATGTGTCTTAAATATACCGTTATTATGTCGAAAGATCGGTCCATAATTTATCATAATTCATCATAAATATTGATATCAAACCAACTTTTATACAGATCAGAAATTTTAATATATAAATCATACTAATCGGTTATACGGCAATTATGCTTCTGGATTTTACAGCTGTCAGTCATTAATTGGCAATAGCTTCTGATTTAAGTACACTTCCGATCATAACAACCAACCATACAACTCTTGTAAATAACGTTATTGAGATAAAATTAAATTCAAATAATCCTAAAATACGTAGAAATCACATTAGTGGATGCTGGATTTAGAAGATATCAGTCCATAATTGGTCCACTTCTACTATTATGCCACCCATAAATCTTTTGTAAATAAAGTTATTGAGATCAAATTTAAACAAAAAAGCCTCACTATTTTTTAAATACTCTGTTTCTTAACTTGTTGTGAATATGGAAAAATGTTCTATTAATTACACTCAAGCATATTATGAAAATCAGACAAATCAAAATTAGATAACATTTCAAAACATTTAAAATAAATTAGGTTGGTCGTAAAATTGTCTTTCAAACAATATATCAAATTCTAATAAAATTTGCACGAAGGCTGAATAGAATACTTAAAATAAGGATGTACTAGTCCTATAACCAGTGTAGTTTTTTTTATTTCTTATTACGTTTAGGTGGAGGGTATTAAAGATTCGGCACAGCCGAATATTGCACTCTAATTTGTTTTTGTCTTCATTAGGGCAGCGCCTGCAAAATTCAATCCAAGTTTTATTAAAACTGAACTCACAACTGGTACTGAATTATAAGACCTCTGAAATGTAAACTTGAGAGAGTTGCACACTATTTGGAGGCATAATCTTTCATGGTGTCTATAAATTTAGGATATTTTCAAATATAAGAAATATGTATTGATGAATTCTCAATTATAAAAAATACTTAAGTTTTAACCAATTTTTTAAGATAATCTCTCTCATTTCGATTTTGATTTGGTTAGTCTATTGATATTGACTTAGTCCCAATTTACACGACGCAATTTTTATTGAAAAGATTGAACAATTTTTTCCTTAAATTTTTTTCGGTTTTCACACAGCACAATTCT
This sequence comes from Bellardia pandia, assembly GCA_916048285.2. NCBI lineage: Eukaryota > Metazoa > Arthropoda > Insecta > Diptera > Calliphoridae > Bellardia > Bellardia pandia. Next base: position 79,985,629 of record OU696530.1, on the reverse strand, counting down.
TAATACTCAAATCGCTCGTATTTTATTTATGAGTAAGCACACATTTGTATACACATACATATGTAGTACGTATAAAAGAGTAACACGAATTGCTAGTACAATCCAGTGTGTACTTGTCTTATCTTTCCCTCACCCCGATGTCTAAAAGGTAATCTTAGCCTAACTTAAATAATTGCTTGGTGTAATTTGGGACTTAGCTTAATTCCAGGTTGTTATTTTGAGTTTATAAAACTTAGTTTAAACGTTAATTAAAGTTAATTTCTTTTTAACTTAATCTGTGCTTTTTTTGTTTTTTCTTCTTCAATTTCTTCACAGATTCACTATCATGGCTTATTGTTGGGCTTCATTACCCACAGAACGGCCCTCGTTCAGTCAGCTGCAAGTTTGTCTCTCGGAGTTTCACACACAAATTACACGCTATGTGTAAACACACCAGTTTTGCCCTTTACTGTTAAACTATTTTATTTTTAGTTTAATTTCTTATTTTTTTTAGTGTATACAAAGTTTATATTTATATATATATAAATACTAATTAATGTTTAAGTTGATTTCTTTAATTAAGATTATTTCATTTCTTTTCAGTTAATTAATCTTAAACTCATAAATATTAATAATAATAATAATGACTTGTGTAAATAATTATTAAAAAGTTTAAATTTAAATAATTAAAGACAAAAGAAACAAAAATGAAAAATTCTGTGGAAAAAGCATAATTGAAACAAGTAAATAAATTATTTATTTTTGTAGTTTGTAGATAGTATTCAAACAAACCCCTTGATACTGACAACCCCCCAAAAGTATATTTAAACTGCCATACGTACATACATACGATACTAAACATTTAAATTTAAATTTCTACAAATGAATTTTAACATTAAATTTATGTATGTTGTATTCAATTGCGTTTTTAAAATATTTGTTTTATTTAAATAAGTTGTACATACAAAAATCCAAACATATTTTATCTATTCTATTGAAAATGTCCACTTTCCACTTTAGTACTTTAAGTTCATAAAGCCTCGTAAATCATTAACTCAAGTTTATCTAGCAGAAACAAGTATGTTTAATGTTAGAGGTAGAGCTGGGCCTTCGTTTTATGTTTTCCCGCTCCCCCATCCTTACTCAGGTGTAGCCGACTGTAGTCCACTGTAGTAAATATTTGTAATAATGTATGTTGTCTTCTTTTTAATTCTTTACTTACTTTCTAAATCATTTTTATTTTATTTTCCTTATTTATGACTAATGTATAATTTGTATTCTCTAAATTTTATTTAACTTCCCACTGAATGTGTATTTTTCTTGTAAAAATAGAATTTAATGATGAAAGAATGACTTCTTCGAATACACACTCACATAAATACATATGAAAAGTATAAGAATAATTAAAATGAACAAAATAAATTTAAAAAAATAAAACATTTTAACGTCCGACAAATAAATTGCATGAGTTTTCTTTTTAAATGGAGAAGTTGAAAACAAAATTAAAAGGTAAGTACAATTGGACTACGCCACTGCATTTATAGGATAATGAAGTATACTTTAAATTACTATATCTTATTTTTGGTTCTTCAGTTTTCATAAAAAATATGTAGTAACTTTACAAAACTAATTTATAACAACCATTCACAATAGAGAGAAGGCATGAACTTATCCAAAAATGAGAATCGAGGGTAAGAGTACTTTTCTCATGCCAATGTTGCAACAAAAAGTTAAACCGTTTAATCTAATGGTGCCTTTTGAATTTCTATTGACGTAGATGTATTGAATTAACAATAGAAATTAGGGATTCTGTACTATTTACATTTCAAAAAACACAACATTCTGCAGATTTTTACCGAAAATCATTTAGAGTCCTTAATAGCGTGTTCAGATATGAAACTTAATTGAGTCAATATTCGGTTAATTGACAATATTATTTGAAGTGTTCAGGCATATGTAATTTTCAGCTTGCTCAATAATCATTTGACAGTTGGAAAACAATACAAAAAATACTCTAAATGGTTGTTGTGTTTCTATGTAAACAAACTTACCTTCACATTAACTTTTCAATGATTTCTTTTGTTTTCTTTTGTTGACATTTGCCATTTTATACAATTTTGTTCACTAAACACAGTAGTGAACAGTGTTGCATTCGAATTCTTACTCAATATTATAATAATTTCGTACTTATTGCGCAATAATTAATTGAGATTTTATATGGAATATTGAGCTCAATAATGGCGTTAATTGTCCCTCGAAATAGGGGCTTATAGGTCATAAATGTTTGATTTACGCATTTCGCTACAATGAATTTGTACATGATGCCTAATCACATCTACAAATTTTGTGCAGATCGGTCCATAATTGATCATAGCTCTCATGTAAGGCCCACTTCTGAAAATCACGTTAAAGACCATAACTCTCTTAAAACTTTTGGCTTAGAAATAATAATAACAAATATGTTTCATATATACACAATTCATTCGGCCCAATTTTATGATGATCGTTTTATAATTAGTCATTGTTCTCATATTAGTTCCATTTCCGAAAATTAATTTAACGTCATAATAATATGTTGGTATCCGATTTAAATTCAACACAAATTAGTTTCATGTATAAAGAAATCATGGCACCTAATTTTAAAACGTGTATAATTGATCAAAGTTCCGGTATAAAACTGTTAACGAAAATTTCTGAACCATGTACAAAGGATAGTCCAGAATCATGGTAAGCCTCAATCTTAACTTTTTCTTCCAAAGATAAAACTGACCCTCTTCCCATTTTATTTAATCAAAAAATTGGTAACCGTGATTGCCAAAACAAGCTCTAAGACCTGTTTCACACTCATCAGTTCAGTCAAGTATTTTTCAATGAGAAGGAAAAAGATAAAATATAATTTTCTCAAGTATTTTTCAATGAGAAGGAAAGAGAAAATTATATTTTATTGAAAAATACTTGAGAAAATTATATTTTATCTTTTTCCTCCTCATTGAAAAATACTTGACTTGACAGTCTAGAACTGATGAGTGTAAAACAGGACTAACTTGATGATGCAAAATATATAGGAAATAACAGAAAGCAAAATAGCAAATAATATGTAACGATTCTTCTTTCACGCTTAAATTTGCTGTGAGAGTAATCATACATAATATTTGCAAAACCAAAATAAAAAATAGAAAAAAAAATCAAAAACAAACGAGCGAATGGGGGCGCTAACTTGATGACGCGCAGTGTATATACATATCTTTTGAAAGTGTCCCAGCATACCATTCTAGGAGCGCTCCGAAAAAAGAGTCAGAAAAGAGTCCAACTAAAGAGCATTTTCAGAGCGAAAGAAAAATTTGCTTGTTACTGTCCGAAGTCGGCACGCAGTATGACTAGAAATTCCACTTAATTATGTGTGTAACAAAGCGTTGTTGGCTTGTTATTTGTGCTTTGATCAAAAAAAAAACATAGCTGTACCACACAAGAATAATAAAAACAAGATTACACAGAGCCCAAATAAAACCTCATAAAAGACTCTTTTCTGACATTATCTAAGAGCTCTTTCAGAGTCCAAAAAAACCCTCATAAAAGACTCTTTTCTGACATTATCTAAGAGCTCCTTCTGACGGACCATTTTCGAATGTAATGACCCTCTTTTCTGAAGGTTTTCGGAGTAATTATGATTGTTTTTTGAGCTCCAAAAAAGGTGTCAGAAAATACTCTTTTCGGACTCATATGGCTTGCAGGGGTTTATATCTTGATAAATTATAACACACAATAAATATATATATGTATGTATATAGTCGTATGCACAGAAGTAATGCCACTAAATTTTAAGGTGATAGCGCCCATTTCTGAAAAGCTGTTTTTGCACATACATATACTGGGTGTAGGGTATTATATGGTCGGGCTTAGCCGACTATATTTATATTATAGACTTGAAATTTGGACTGTTGGTTCGTCTTCAACCAAATAGATACCAAACCAATAAAAAAAACATTTAAAATACATACATCTTCATCCACATCAATAAAGAGAAGAATTGGTAGTTTTTTGAAATTCGAACTTTTTAGTGGGGTAACCAATAAAAAAAATAGAAATATATTTAAAATCATAACGATTCAAAATGGTTAAAAGGTAACGGTTAAGATAATTTGGATTATTTTGGCATGGTTTACAAAAATCAGAAAAAGGTTATATTACGATTATATCGGTAATTGCAGTTATTTCGTTAACGGCAGCTTAGCCAAATATTAAATAGAAATTTGTTTATATTCGGAATTTAAACTGCCTAAGGCGTAACAAAATTATTAATTTTTGGAACTTTTTCTCATATTCAGATCCAGTAGGATACAAACATTTTTTAATAACGTTTTTATTACCTCAATATGAAATTTGAAACATTTTAGCCATGTCACAGAATTTAATTCCGTTCGGAAGTGGAATTAATTCCGTTTTTTTGCTTCTATAGAAAAAGTAAAACGGAAAATGTTTTCGGAATGAAACACAATCGATAATGTGCTTAAAAATTGGACCGCTCGCCAAGGCAGCCATTTGAATGGAATTATTTTCCATTATAAACCGGAAGGATTGCACTTTCAAATAAAAAAAGAAATTTGTAGTTTTTTTTATAGCATTTTCAAAAAAAAAAAAAAGTTATTTGGCGGACCCTTTTAATTCTGCTGCTCAAGCAAAACGATGACTCTACAAGAAGCGGATAAACATACTGATCTTTAAAAACCCTCCTTAGTAAAAAAAGTCTGCGGTCTCAAACGATGTTCGCGTTTTTCGTGATCAAAAAACTAGCCTCTATTTTGAATAAGGATTGTGAAGTATTTTCCCTAAACTTTTCCAAATAATTAGCTTTTATAAATTTGGATTAAACTCAAAATCCAACTAATTACTTTTTGGTTTATATAAAGATTTCACAAAACAACCACTTAATTAACAAATAAATACTGAATTATATGAGTATACCTACATATGTACATATATGTATGTATATTGAATTATACCTAAAATATTTCAAAAACTAAATAAACTCGACAATAAATATTCGTAAAATATACCAGATTCCATTGCGTGGGAGGTGGTGTAATAATATCAATCCTCTTTTTATTATTATCCATCCTGTGGCATTTGAACAAGTGAATTATTTATTGAAATAAATTTTACATAAATAAACATATTTAAATCGTATTTACAAACACATTCAAACAAACCGACAGGGAGACAGGCAGCCAGACAGACAGAAGTACAAATATATTTTCAAATATGTACCACAATATACAATAAAAATGTAGATAAAAATATGTGTGTGCATAGTCTCTACTTACAATATGCCAAGAGAGTCTTTGGACAAATAACAGGGGGGTTACTCACTATTGCGATGCGAAAGCAAATGCGATGCGATAAGCGTACAGGTTTCACAACATAGATTTGTTCGAGTTGCGCCCCTTCCCCTGTATCTGACAAGTCGAGAATTGTAATTTTTGAACAAGTAAAAATTTTAATTTTTATTTGGTTGGTTGCCTAAAGACTCTTTTGTTCCACTGTAAGTATATAATAAACTAATATTGAAGTGTATGTGGTTTCTCCTTCAACTTAAACTGCTGTCATAAACAATATTCTTATGGCTGATGTCATGTTATGTGTAAATGTTTATATGCCAACACAAACAAACATATGTGTGAGTGTAAATATATCATTAGACAAATACTTACATGCCTATACATACATACATACATATGTATTTGAATATTTGTTTGTATGAATGAATATGATTGTATTTGAATATGTAAACAACTTGTATTTACATTTAATTTTCATGTTTAGATTTAGTTTTTCAAAACAACTTTAATACACCCGGATTTGTTGTTAATCCAATCAAAAGAAAATTTAAGTCAACTTATTACACATCCCACGTAAACTTTGTACAATTTACTTTTTTTTTTCTTTCTTTTTTTTATTGCATGGCCTTGTATTTGAAGGAGTGTGTCCAGTCTCACATACTCCAACAAAAACATAAACATTAAGAACAATAGAGTCAGTTTGTAAACAAAAGTATGGCGGCACACCAATGGCACGTGAGGTCAGCATATAACGTACGTGATTTATTTCACTAATTCTGGAGATTAATATTTTAATGCACGCGGAAATTTCAAAAAGTATGGGAAACGGAAAATGGAATAAGAACTAAATTAAATATTTAACTGTCAAGAAAATAAATTTTGTTTGAATTTAGTGTGGAATGAAAACATTAATATTTTCTATGATTGTTTTCAATTGGGACAAATTGGACTCATGTTTAAACTAAATGGAATTTTGAAAGTCATTTCAAATTGGCTTTCACTATAAATAGGCGCTAAAATCTTCTAATTATAGAACTTGCTAACAATTTTTTCGATATGCCTTTAATTATTCGTATTATTATTCGTACTCTACGACATTATATAACAACAGTACGCCCAAATGCTATTATTAGCTGAAAGTTTAGCTTTTGTTTTTCACAGAATTTTCAGATATGTATCTGTTTCGGAGGAGACATGTATCCTAGCCATCTTTAGGCAAGAATGATGTAGAATTCAAATTGTCAGAAAGAACTATATGCAATTCGGAGTCCATATGCAAATGAGACTGTATACCGGCCATGAAGTTTGATTCCATGCACTCAGTTGTTTTTGGTTTGTTGACGTCGACATTTGACTTGCATATTCCTAGAGAAACTAATATAATGATAAATGTAAAGACGTTTCGGAGACTGAATGTCAGTTCGAGGTAATAGACGATCCAAAAGAGATTGGGTCTGAAAGAGCTGGGCGTCCCCGACTATCATTTACAGAAAAGTCAGACCGCAGTAAAAGAAGGGAAGCGGAATCACGGCATAAAATATATAAAAGCGATAGGTTATGTCACGCTCGCAGAACAAATCGTAGTGATAACCTTTTCGACGTATTTAATAGATCAATGGATACATCAGATCCATTAATATCATCCCTTCGAATAAACACACGAGTTCACCAAAGAAAACGTGCGGCCCTTTTACCAGAAGTTATCAAAATGTTAAAGTGTGAGGATCCCCCCGAATTATCTTTACAGGATCAGCAAGTGGACCTAGATGAAAGTACTGATGATGAGTATGATGAAGAATGTGGGAAAGAAAATTTAGTTTTGGAAAGTGAATTATAATATAAAGTTATTTTAAAATTATTATGCATTGAAAATATAAAGTTCATAAAATATAAGGAAACTAGGATTTCTATTAAAATTAAACTGTTTTTTCTTGATCATTTGATGAAACATCTGAATTAGATTTAAAAAAGATTGCTTTTCGGATTTTTTCGGACTATATTGTGCCCTTATAAGAAAAAAAAGCAAAAAAAATTTTTTTTGTATGTTTACGAAATTTTACGAAAACAAATTTGTTATATATATATCGAGCCATAACCGCCGAAAAAATGTATCCCACAAACTCAAAATTTTACAGGGGAAGGTTTTTTTTAAATAAAATCAGTTTGAATAAAGCCATTATTTTAAAATTTATAATGTAAATATTGTTTTGTGTAATACATTTAATTTTAATAATTTTAAATACAACATATCGAGCCATTACCGCCAAAATAATGTATCCCACACCATAATCGATTGTTGTTTTTTTATCGATATCGATAGTTCAACATCATTTAAAATTATTAAAATTAAATGTATTACACAAAACAATATTTACATTATAAATTTTAAAATAATGGCTTTATTCAAACTGATTTTATTTAAAAAAAACCTTCCCCTGTAAAATTTTGAGTTTGTGGGATACATTTTTTCGGCGGTTATGGCTCGATATGCATGAAAGGGTTTAACGGTTTTTAAACCTTAGAAATTGATCCAAACTTAAGAAGATAAGCGTTAGCTTGGTTGTAAATGATGTTTCATTAAAAAAAAAAGTATTAATATGGCTTTAAAATAATTTTGGCCAAATATTTGTTCTAGCGAACCCTATGTGCATTGGTTATGCTCCAAACGTACATTTTTATAATTAAATCGGTGCCGCAAACTAATTGGACAGCTTGATAACATCATAACAGATAATTTGAAGAGTACACTAACTACTTTAAGAATTTAATGCACATATGGCTGTTTGCTACTACATACGAGTATATTTGAATTTGATAATAGTTTCAATGAATGCTTGTTGCAAGACACAGTTGATAACTACACTACACAGTAACACTGGTGATAAATGGTAACATGGGCTCAGAGAAGAATCATGATATTATGTTCAGCTGTGACTTTGAGTTTCTATGGACTCTTATAAGCAATGAGGATGTAAGATTCTTCTGGGAGAAATTTAAAAATTCTCTCAGATAATGGACTGTTTGATCCAAATCAGTTCAGGAATATTTAGAAATCATCTAAATTATTCTTTTCGCAATTATGTGCTTAAGGTCTTTGTGGATTATATATGTATTTGGTCGCAGTGAATTTGTGGGAAACAAAATACCTATACATATGTTATATGAAGGAGGCGTGTTTGTAATATGTTATTTTCTGTTTCCGATTATATTCACCTTTCTCTATTGTAACTTCGTTAACCCTTTCACGCTCAAAGTTGCTTATAAGCAACTTTGACTTTCAAAGCTAATATTTCTTTGCCTTTGCAATTTAAGGAATAACGGTAAATTGTATTTTTTTTGGTTTATGCGTTTAAAGTAATAAAATGCAAAAACATCAAAAAATATGTTAACAAGCATTTAGTTGTGGACAAGAATCCAAAGTAAGTGCATGTAAAAAATTTTTCTCCAAAAACAGAGTCACGTAAAACTTAAATATATTAGAATTTCGAAATTATAAAATTGTTTTATCGGAACTATGGCTGAAAAAAAATGTGATTTTAGTTATAAAAGCAAAAACAAACAAATAAACAATTTGTTCCTTTTAAAATTTTTATACCACTAATGCCCATTGTTGCTTAAAAGCAACTTCCTCTGGACTCCTTCCTGGAAGGACCTGGTGTCCGAAACTTGGTATATACCTTATCTGAGCCCAAAATAAACAGAAAAACAAGGTTTTATATTTTTAACACCACCTAGAAAAAAGTGGGCATGAAAGGGTTAAGGAGCCTTGTCCACAATATTTCTGATCTTTTGTTTTGTATAGCTGTTTATTACAATTGAATTAAAGGATAGAAGTTTCAACAAATACTTATTCATCATTTCCAGACAGTGTACTTGTTAAAACAATATTTATTCTTTGAAGCACATTTCTATAGAAGTAAACCGAACATTACTACCATTGGTCATTCATTGAGATGGCAAAGTAATTAATTATTATGCTCTGACTTCCATGTAGATTTGTGTGGTACATTTGTGTGGAATTGTAAAATTGTTTATAAAACAATGGGAATGATTCTGAAAATCGAAAACTGTTTCTCTGTATGTGTTGTATTCAGAAGTAGGAATACGAAAGTTTGAAGCACATCGTCTATCACTTTCAAATCTCGTGCCTTTGCCTGACCTCTTGACATTGATTTGGAGAACAACGTGGACTTATGGCACGGGATATATTATCAAACGATTAATAAATAGTTGGAATTCTCTGAGAAATCTTATTAAATATTTAAAAAGGAAACCAGTAACTGCGTTGAAAACTTTACATAAGTTAAGTCAAAATAATGTTCTAACATATTTTCCAACTATTTACGTATAGTATATATAAAGATGTATGTATGTAAATGTATTTATTGAAAAACATACTACAAGTTTTAATGGCTGTCGTGTCCTTGTGTCAATAAAAATTTAAACACAGACAATTTTGTAGTTACGAGAATATATGAATAATTTTATCATAACTTGTATTATGAATTGATTTAATAATAATGTCATTAAACATTTAGATTTTAAATAAAGGAAAGTTTTGACATTGAGCTATAGAGTAACTAAATATGTAAATGTTCGAAAATACAATGAAAGTATATTAATATGTAATATTAGTAAAAGTTTATATATGTATGTAAGTATAAAAAGATAATGAGATATGCCATTGTAAGAGCAAGCCAGAGTCTAAGTCTCAATTTACACAAAGCAATTCTTATTGAAACAATTTATACAATTTTTTCCTTGAAATTTCTTCGGTGTTTATGCCGCTCAATATAATTACTTAAATCACTCGTATTTTTATTTGAGAGTACATATATACACATTTGTATACACCCGATAAAAAAGATAAAAATTCTAATTTCAAATCTTAAAAATCGTAAAAAAATGGAAAAATAAAAAAACCACTATTTCTAACAGTATTTTGAAATTTTTATTTAAACGAAAACATAAAAATTCAAGTTTATACTCGTATAGTCTCATGTGCAATACATATAAAAATATATACATTTTAACTTTTTAAATAAGAAATCACAAACAACATAATGTTAAACACAACTAGTGTAATATTTTTATAATATCTTAGTCCGCTTTCACACTTTTCAATTGTGACTCGCCAAGGCAAGTATTTTTTGGGATGTGAAGAGAATAGAGAACAAAAGGGGTACAAACTTGACGTTACTAGTCAATTTTCTTATTTCCTTTTGTTCTTTTTTATTTCATGCATGTTGATTTGCATTAAAAAGTACGATCATTGAATTGACGTGTGTAAATGAAATGGCAAGTTCAAAAGAGAATTGAACAAAAACTGGTCAGCTAAAACTGAAGAGTGTGAAACAAGACTTAAATTTTATTAATTCAGGTTAAATTACAATGTCAAAATAATCTAGTTTATTAAGTTTGACTTTAGAATTCAATTCATCCATTATACGAGTATACAGGTACTTATTTTCAAAGAATTCCGTATTTTGTTATTTAAATTTGTTGGCTGAAATTTGTTAAAATAAAAGTTTTTGTAGAATTTTCCTGTTGAAATTCAGAAATTGTGTTCTTTAAAAATTTTAGTTCATGAAATTTAGCATTTAAAATTGCTTTTATATTTACAGATTAATAAGTAATTTCTACTATCCTGACTCAATATTATTTGGAATTATATTACTTAAACTTAAAAATTGTCAATAATTAAGAAAGAGTTACTATCATTTAGTTTTGTTTTTGAAATATGTCATGCTCTTTTTAATATTTATGGTATTAAATGAGAAAAATAGTTGTTGTCTCCAAAAAAGAGAGACTAATAAATAAACTTTCAATGAAAAACTCGTCAAATCGTTACTTTGCTATTTTTGAAACAAAAAATCGTGAAATCTGGCAGCTATGCACATATGTAATACGAATAAGAGAGTAATACTATGTTTCCACGGTACATGCTTCGCTCTCTATTCATGCTTCACACCCCAATCATGTGCGAAACAACTTGCTTCACCATACAAAATTTTAAGAGCGAATCAAGTAGATTCATATTGAATCTACTTGCGAAGCACGTAGATTCTAATTTCTATCGCAAGTTTATCTGCACTAGCTGTAAAAATTTAATATTATTGTAAACAAAGCAAATTATTTTCTTGTTGCTGGAAGTAAAGAAAGTAAATACGTACGAATGTATGTTTTTTTCAAATAAGCTAACTAATTTCCACTCACTTTTGTTTGTCCATTAAAAAAAATCATTTTCCACAAAGTGTAAATTCTGTTTTTTTTTTTATTCTGTTTGTTTATTAAAGACAACTGTCAAATCGAATCAAGTTTATTAGTCATGTAAACAGCTTGATTCATAAACATGATTCAGAAGGCGAAGCATGTGATTCAAGTCGTCGTGGAAACATAGTATAACAAGAATTGCTAGTACAATCTAGCGTGTGTGCACTCGTCTTATCTTCCCCTCACCCATGAATGAAATAATAAAGATTACGCATTGCATAGGTCCATTATATTTTACAAAAACTATTCTTCTTGTGACGTCACAAGTCAAAAATATTTTTATGTTTGCTTATCTTCTATATAAATTAGAGAGTAACAAGAATTGCTAGTACAATCTAGGGTGTGTGTACTCGTCTTATCTTCCCCTCATCCATGAATCAATTAATAAAGATTACGCATTTAATGCAAATAAAAGTTTTAAAATGAAGTCTGCTGTTTTAAATTGTTTAAATATTGAAAAAACACATTTAAATTTTTTTTCGATTTCCAAAAGAAAATAAATCAAAAAAAATAAAGGCACGATTTTGCCACCTTGATGAAAAAAATTTAAAAGTGTCCCATAGAGTTTGTATTGAACAGTTGAAAGCAGATTATATACATAAAAGGAGTTATGAAATTAAAGATAGGTAACTGAAACGTTTTGCGTTTAAGATACCTTACCTTAGGTATGCCTACTTACGAATTTGTGTGCAAATTAAAAATCTGGAAGCTGTATTCAAATCTTTGAATGGTGAAAATATTTTGATTTGCAACGAGTATTTAAAAAAGTATATAAACGAGTCAAGTACGATTAATGCGGATATTAAAGTTAAACACTTTTTTTCGATTGAGAATGTTTTTTAAAATAAGAAAACGAAATCAACTCCTAGCGGATGAGACAAAAAACACAAACGGAAACACACAAAAATAATAAACTGATAATACAAAAATACATTTACATTTTAATATGTATAAAATAATAAATAATTAGATGTTTTATTTTGAATCCATAAATTTAAGAAAAATTATTTTCTTTCAAAACATTGTTAACAAAAGTTATTTTTTACATGTTGATTATACATAAAAGATAACCTGTGACGTCATGCGCAGAGAGAAAGGTAATTTTGTTTACATTCTTTGCGATGTTTAAAAGGTAATTAACCCTTAAGCAAACATTAAAATGTGTTCACATAAGTGAACCGCAGGGCCTAGCTGGGACTTTTTTATTTTGTATGGATTTAAATTGAAAATCTTCAATTTCATTATCAACTTCTAACTCGTGCACAATATCAGAAACATCGTCTTCATTTCTTCATTGGAAATTGCCTCTGCCAATCTATCATAATAGTTAGTGTCAGATTTTGAAATTTTTTTGGACAAAACACTTTAATTGAGGAATTCATAAAAATATAATCTAAATCTGAAGCAAAAATCTATAAAAATTTTCAAAAATGCCTGGCCAGGCTCTGGTGTTCGCTTAAGGGTTAACTAAGCTTACAGAATTGCTTCGTTTAAATTGGGACTAACATGGTTATATACCTTATGTACTCGTATGTTAGTTACAATATATAAATTTCATATTATGTGCACAACTTAATATGCCTCGGGCAATTTCATTAGTCAAGTCAGTGTCCTCATATTATTCTCATTTCAATTGTGGTTTGTTGATTTTGTCCGGATTGTTCTAGTTATTTACTTTTTGTCTTTCTTCTACTTTGGTTTCGTTTTGGTTTCCTTCTGTTTTCGTTTTTCCTTTTCCTTGTGATTTTTTTTTATTCTGCTTTGCTGTTTGCAAAACGTGACTTTCAATGACAGTACTATATTTTTTATTGTTTTGTTTCATGTTCACAAACTAATTAAAATTTTTATATTGTTTTTGTATTAGAAAACACAATTCAACTCAATTCTCCATCATATTTTAACAATACCAGCCAGTAATATACTCGAGTGACTACGTACATATGTACGTATATTTTTGCAATACCTAGTCGTATGTAGATATTCATGTTTGTCTGTAAGTAAATAGTCATGTACATACGTACGTATGTTTGTATTTACATACGTTGCTTTCAGTTGTACGAGTAAAAAACTAATACGATTTTACAATTAATTGTTTTGAAGTGAAACAAAATTTAAAGTAAGTAGTATGGGCACGTACTTGGAGTCTGTACTGTATTTTACATATTGAATGTATTTTCGTTTTTCTACTTTTTTCTTTCTCATACTATATGAATTTGCTATCTATCCCATCGTACGTTTGCTTGCTTGATTGTGTGTAAAAAAGGATCATATTTCCTGTCGCAGAAACAACACGTTCACTTCGCTGGAATTGCTACTAAAAACATGCAGTTAAATACAATACTTTTAGTTTTTTCCCAACTTCTATGAGTAAAAATTTGCCATAATATGTAATTTTAGTAACTAAATGGTCATCTCTATTAAAAACAAATTGAATAAAACAAATAAAGTTTAATTAGCAGCAAGTGAGCAAAACTTAAGGTAAATATTTTACGAAATGACGTAACCACTTAATAAAATTGAACTTAATTCTTGTGTCTATTTGAAAAACTTAATTTACTAGGGACAAATCACAATAGAACTTTAGTTTTATTTTATTTGATGCTGTTTGTTCTTACAAAACACTTATAAGGTATGATCACACATGGCAAATATTTACTTAAAAGAGTGTAACCACTTGTTTTAGCACAAATATGTTTGATGAAACTATTAAACTCTTACAAGAGTTTTGCAAGATCAAACAGCATCAAATAAAATAAGACTCAATATTTGTTGTGTCTTGTCCTAAATAAACAAAGTTTTTTTTTCAATAATTAAACGAGTTCAAAAACATTTTATTAAGTGTTTTTTTTTGGCTAATATTTGCCAAGTGTGACCATACCTTAAGATTAAGACCCGTCAAACAGATTTGTGCTTAATATTGGTTAGTCTTTGCTGAGTTAAAATTTTAATTTTGTTATTTTAAATAAATGTGGTATTAATTTGAATTAATTAATTTCAAAGAATGTCAAATGATTTTGTTGTTATTTAAAAAACTGCGATTATAAAATTGATTAATCTGGTTAATCTGGTCTTGTATTAGTCTAAAAAAACACTGGACCTTGCGACTGCTTGCCATATTTGCAGCTTAGGTTGGTTGGTTACCCGCTACGTGGAAGCTTTCAAGTAAAAGCTTTTGTTTTCATTTGGAAATTACCTCTCAATGCGATTTGAAATAGGACTAGAATCATATCCAGATGCTAGTAATTAGAGAGTACGAAGTCTAGCCTGTCGCGTTCACCATTAGATACTTGATGTCTTTGCCAGATTGTTTAGTATGTGAGTGTTGAAGAGATGGGCATTCACTGAGAAGATTAAAAGAAATTCTGAGTCTGCTTGCATGCTTAGCAATCGTCCTGTAGCCAGTTAGCATCGCTATTTTTCTCGATATGTTCTTCGTTTCATATTCACGAGCTGCGTATTGCGTCATAGTAAACTAGCCACATTTCTTAGTAGTCTTTTACATGTCTCTAGATTTCGCCAACTATAGCGATTTGCAAGTAGTGCCTGAATATTTCACTTTTAATGGTCCCAAGCGGTATTGCAACTGATACATCTGTTGAAACATTTAAAGCCCATCCTTCTCTGGCTGTGTGTTCATAGTAGTCCCTATGCTCAGGGATCCAAACTAGAGTAAAGTCAGTTAGAGAACATAGCCTAGACAGTTCTTCCTTACATTTGTGCGGCTAGAATAGGATTTAAGTTGGAACATAGCTTAACTTTAATAATCATGTCTTGGAAATTTATCATTTACCAAAAAATTTGTTTTGAAGTTCATTTGTTTTTAAAGTTGTTGTTTTGTTCGATCTTCGACGACTATGAACAAGACTAAGCTTTACCTCTTTGTTCTTGATGCTCTTGATTTCGCTGGTAAAAATTCAGGATGACTTCGTTGAAATAACTATGTGTTTAGCAAACTGCAAACTATTACAATATTATTACCGAATGAATTTTCTAACGAGTTTAGACCTGATAATGATATAAAATTATCATCTATAAATTAAATTATCTTAATAGATTAATATGTTAATAGATCATAATAGAAGAACCCAAACTACCCTCGATGTTTAGTTAGATGATGTAATTGCGTATAACATTTCTCTTCAGTTTAAACGACATTCTACTAGGCTGTCTAACTATTTTGTTCAAACGATTTATGGAAAATAGATTTGCTATATATCCCAGAAAAAAACTTAACTCAATCTCTTAACGAGGAATTCTAAGATATCTGACTTTCGACTAAATGTTTTACTATCTGTTCTGACTACAATAAAAATTGAAGACGTATCCGTTGGAGATTCAGTTTTACGAAATTTACATTAAAACTAAACGATTAGTGTTCTAGTGAAATTAACCCTTGAAGTCCTACTATCGTAGGTCAAGGAATATGTCATGATATATATTCCAGGAATCCCAATCCCAATCATATAAAGAGGGTTCCGGGTTAACGTGGTGTATGGTATGGTAATTAAGGTTTATGTGAACTAAATGGGTTAGAAAGTTGTCTCTACCATGAATAATTATTCTGACAATTTAGCTGTTGCATACATCTCAACATAATTGTAGATTGTGTTTCAGGCAGGGTAATGATCGGGAATTCCCGGGGAAAAAAATTTAACTTTCCTGGAAAATGGGAAATTTAAAATTAACGTAGTTTTAAAATTTTTTTTGCAAGAAATTTGCATTTTTTTAGTAGGTTTAAAGTAATTAAATTTTAATAATAAGTTATTATTGCTATAAATATACTACAACGAAAAATCAGCAAGAATTAAGTTTTTGCATAAAAAATTTACTTAAAATTTTGTTTACAAAAGATTAGCGATTTTTGTTAAATTTTTTTTAATTTGCTACCGTTTTTTTTTAAAATTTCGTTTACCTAAATTTAAGGCTTTTGGATTTTATTTTGAAATATTTGTACAATATAAATTTATTTAAAGTATTGGGAGTTGTTGGTCATGATCTTTTTCCATATTTCTGCCAACATATAGATTTCAGGCAAAAGGAACTGCTTATTATTTGAGAATCAAGCCAATTTCGATCACCACGTTCTGAATTGAAGCGTATCCCAGATAGAGCGTTCTGCATACATCAAATTAGTCGGACGGGGAAAAGTCTTTACTATAAGTTGGATGAGGTGAAACTTCCCAATCATTTCTTTCCAAATAGTTTTCACCTGTTGAACTTGCAACTTGTGGTTGAGCGTTGTCACGATGGAATGTTCATTTAAGTCTAGCGCATATTCTGGACATTTTTAATGAATCCTGCTGCTTGCCAACGTTTTAAAATTATTTTGCAAGCTCTTGTTGAGTTTGACAACTATTTTTATATAGTAATGCCGATGAATCTCATTTACCAAAAGTTTCAGTGAGCTATCGGTGTCTTTCAGCGCCATTTTTTTAATACCCACCACCAAAAATGGGGGGTATATTAAGTTTGTCATTCTGTTTGCAACACATCGAAATATTGGTCGTAGAACAAAAAAGTCTACATATTCTGGGCCCTTTTAAGATTCTAAGACGATCTAGCCATGTCCGTCCGTCTGTTCATTCTTTGATCCACCAAAATCGGTCTAGTAGGACAAATCCGTCTAGTAGAATCCGAGTTGTAGACCAAAGTTTCAGACAATCTCTATATTTTTTGCAATTTTCTTCATAATTTTGTTTTTATTGTAGAAGGACAAGTCCTGTTGAAAATGGTAGGAATCGGTCCATGACTTTGGCATAGCCCCATACAAATGTCTACCCGAAATATGGTTCTATGGTACATAAATGTCTATAAAAAGCAGTATCTATACAAAATTCAGCAAACTTAAGTAAGTTTCATGCAACGAGAAATTTTAAAACGGTATTTTGTTTGAATTCGGAATTATATGTATGGTTGTTGTCACTGTGCGAAATACTCCATTTTGCAAGGATGAAAATCCTTCTACATCCTAAGTCCCAAATACCGGACAATGGCAAAAAAAGTCATCTTTCTAGAAGTGGTTATAAAGAAGTGCATCTAGGATCTGTATATCGATATTAGAAAATTTATGTGGAATTAATTGTTTATCTCTGAAAACAGTGATGCAATTATCACGTCTGAAATCGTTCAAATTAAGGTTGGATTCGCAAGTGAAATAGTTCAGCGCTTTCAATAAATATCATATTCAGGAACCCATACAAGGATAGCCTTGTAAGCGATAGTCTAAAATTCAATTGTAGCGAATAGTTACGGTAGTGAATATTTGGATGACATTCTTCAGAAGGTCAGGGCTGAAAATGGGATCAGTTATCAGCTATGTGTAGACAACAGGAAGATCTTTATTATGACATTTATCATCGTATTTTGGTATTATATACAGGCTCTAATTAATGAATGGATATCTCGATTTGGCATACCAAATAGAATTTCCACCGATCAAGGCTCACAATTTAAATCAACGCTATTTAGTGAACTTTCAAGACTTCTTGGCATTGATCACTTAAAAACAACTGCTTACCATCCTCAGGCAAATGGTATTATAGAACGATGGCATAGAACTCTAAAAAGTTCTCTTATGTGTTATAATAGAGAAAATTGGACTTCAGCACTACCATTAGTTCTACTGGGTTTACGAACAACATTTAAACCTGATATAAGTTCTTTACCTGCGGAAATAGTGTACGGCACTACTTTAAAATTACCAGGAGAATTTTTCAACTATTCCGACTTCATCCCACAAAATCATTTCGTCAAAATTCCTTCCAGTAACATGAATTCTATTCGTCCGGTAGATACTTCACATCATACAGTTAGAAAACCTTTTATTCATCCTAAACTAAATGAATCTACTCATGTTTTTGTCAGAAATGATGTAATTAAACCATCTCTTACTCCACCATACAACGGCCCTTATTTGGTTTTGAAACGTGGTGATAAAAATTTTCAAATACACGTCAGTGGAAAAACTCGGAACATAACAATAGACCGTTTAAAACTAGCTTTTTTACCGAAATGAGATGGCCACTGGATCAATTTCCATTTGTTTCATATCGTCAATAATCGATTGTGGTTTCATATTCTTGAAGGCTTATTTGTAAGAATCTGTACGAAAGCGAGATACCTAAAAGTACACAAAACTTTTGGCACAAGTTTTTGTTGTACAAATGATTGTGAAATCAAATATTTTTAATATTTTTCATCATATTTATAAAACTTTTTAAATACGACATGTATCCGGTACTTATGAATTGGTTACATTGTATGTGTAAATGTATAACACTAAACTGATGTTAAACATACTCGTATCCATGACATGTGAGTTCCTTAAACATTTCCTGCAGAGATTTTTATTTCTACATTTTCCTGTACAACAAATTCTGTTTAAATTTTATGGTTGCGTAGATCGATTTAAATGTTTTTAAACATTTTTAATTGCATCAAAATTTTAGGAATTATCAATATTTTTTTGTTTATTTTGCTTAAAGTTAATTATAAACTTGATGAAAAATTAGTTCTTGTATCCAATAGATAAATTTAAAAGAAACAACAAACATATTTACACATTTTCATACCAGCTCCAATAAACAGCAACACATCATGTGAGCAGTAAAGGGGTACAATTATAATATTTTTAAAGTTTTGATTTTCTCAAAATGTAATAAAAACTATCTACTTAAAATCAAATTCTTAAAATAAAATCACCTCAACGGCAGCAGGCTCATCATCTTCCATCATTTATGGCCACAATGTGTTCTTCGAATGTTTATTTAATGAGTGGAAGCTCTGTGGTGCTGATGTTGTTGGTTGTGTTTGTTTGGGAAGCAGAAGTTGCAAGTTGCAACTAATTTAATTTAAAGAGTGTCGAAATATTTATTCATCTTTTAATGTTTCATCGTGTACATAATTACAAATTTTATTTATTTATTTATTTTTTCAATTTTGTGTGTTGTTCCAAACTCGTATTTATTCAGCAGCACTTCATAGAAATCACTACATAAACTCTTCAAAATGAATTGAATTTACATTTCAATGGAAAATAAAATAAATTTGAAATTTAATTCATATATTTTCTGATTTACTGAAATGTGAACATACATGTATGTATTTTAATTTGTTTGTATGAGAACAACTTTAACTGCCAATTTCAATGATTTGTATGAAATTCTAAAGAAACTGGGACAAATCAATATTATTTTAAAGTACTTATTTATTTATACTCGTACATATAAATTCATGTACATATTTCTATAATGACTTTATGTTTAGGTATAATGCCAGGAAAATAAAATATTATTGAGAAAATTGAAATATGTAAATTGTTAATCTTTGTAATAGCCAATGTTTGTTTTGTTATTATGCTAGGATTTTTCTTAAATACATACAAACATTTGTATATATATATTTGTACATATATCAGAGTTTAAAATGATAATTGTAAGATTGTATTCCATTCACCAAAATGAAAGAAAATATGAAAACAAAATAATAAAAACCTTTAACAGAAACGACTTGATTAGACATATTGTCCATACATTCAAACGTAGGAATTTTTAAAAAGAGAAAAATAGCGTAGACAGACGACACAAGTAATTTGTCTTAATTCGAATTAACTCGTGAATTATCCCCAGCCTAATAGCGTAGGCAGACGATACAGTTAATTTGAATTAACAGTCTTAATTCAAATTAACTCGTGAATTATCCCATCTTAATGCGCATTAGGTTAGACGTAAATGCACAAAACCAAAGTGAATTTATAGTGAATTTAGTTATTTCAATATGGCAACATCGTCGACAATCAATCATATGTTATCAAATTGTTTACTTTTGTAAAAGAAGAAGAAGAAAATTGTAAAATTAAAATAATAAAAATAAATTTCCAAAATTGCCTTTCTCTTATTTCAGAGTGTCCTACTGCGGTCCCCACTTGTATCAACACGTTCAGGTTGATGGTTGCTAGAGCATGAACAATTTTTCCATTATGGAGCAGTAATTTTAGCTTTTTTTTCAAATAGATACTGATTTTTCACCAACAGCATAGCTGCTAATCTTATTTTCTGCTTTTTTTCCATTTGATCACGATGTACATAAATGCCAAATAAATTTTTTCATAATTAAAAAGTTGCTTACAAACAGCTGTTTACTAAATGCAAATACTGTCGTCTGTCAGGGTAAAATCTTAATTCAGATTAGTGAGTTTTTTTTTCAACATTTAAAACCACAAACTCACTAAAATTATTCAAAGGAAATCCAGAGATTTCCTTTTGAAGATCAAACCGCGATTCACTTTCAATGGTTTCATGTCTAGGAGTATTTAAACTGTGTCCAATTATTTGCGGAGCTTTCATCAAGTTTTGATATTTGTGTATTTTTCATTGGAACAGATTATTTATTTAACTTTTATTAATTTTCACCTTAACACACTGAAAGTGTTTTTTTTTTATTTAAAATCGTTTTGGATTAAATTAAGAATATTATGCTTGTTTTAAGTATTTTTAGATTAAAAAAAAAAATTAATCTTGATGTAATCTTAAATCAAAAATTTTATTCTTAACCCCGGACTTTTATTCTTATTTTAAGACTTCAATTTTGGTTTAAGACCGTAATTCTTAATTTTATCTTTATTTTAGTGCTTTGCAGACTTGATTTGTTAAACATTTCAGAATTCTAAAAACAAGACCGACGCAGTCTTTAGTTAAGACGTAGTGTTTAGTTATATATGGGGGCTATGGTCAAATGTGGAGCGATCATCATAAATCTGAGATCAACATTTTGTTGAAATATTCAATTAAATACTTGTATTCAAATACTTTGTAAATTATAAATCTTGTAGTCTTTGAAATGATTTGTAT
The DNA here is from genome assembly GCA_916048285.2 of Bellardia pandia. NCBI lineage: Eukaryota > Metazoa > Arthropoda > Insecta > Diptera > Calliphoridae > Bellardia > Bellardia pandia. The sequence continues at coordinate 79,964,193 of OU696530.1, read as the reverse complement.
TTTAATTCAAATGAAAAAAATAATTTTTCCTTACTTGTTTTAAAACCGTTGAACAATAAATTTGTTTTCTCCATATTTTACCTTAACAAATATCTGTATTTTATCTGGTTATGGGCCCAGACATGGCTGAAGAAATGTTTTCTATAAATTTGTTTGAGGGTCGGAATTTTGATAATTGGAGATTCAGATTGGAAGCAGTTCTAGATGAGCATGGACTATTAAATTTAATAAAACAAGACGTAGAAGAATTGGTAGCTCAAGAAGCCAATGCTACTAAGGTGGAAGAGTTTAAGAGAGGCGACAGGAAGGCTAAATCCATAATCATCAGAAGAATAGCTGATTCTCATTTAGAATATGTTAAGGACTGTAATAGTTCTTATGAAGTTTTGCAGGCGCTTATAAATGTGTTTGCAAAGAAAAGCATTTCAAATCAATTGTTCTTAAGAAAGAAGCTAATAACAATGAAATGTGAAGAATCTGAAAGCTTAAACGAATTTTTCTTAAAATTTGACGGATTGGTAAGGCAATTAATATCGTCTGGTGCAAAAATGGAAAAACTTGACATAATTTGTCATTTGCTGATCACACTGCCGGAAAAATATAATAACGTTGTTACTGCTATTGAAACCTTAAACCCAAATAATCTGGAATTGGATTTCGTCAAAAATCGATTGCTGGAAGAAGAACGTAAGCGAGAAGTTGTAAATAAAATTGATTCAAGTGAAAATGTTGCAATGAAAGCAACCTTCAAATTCAAGTGCCATTATTGTGGAAAAGTTGGCCACAAAAAGAAAAACTGTTTCAAGTGGAAAAAGGATCAATCCGGTAAGAATGTGAATTTTACAGATTCTGAAGTAACTTTTATTGCGGATGAAGATTGTTTTGGTGTTGAATCTACTACACGAATGAAATGGATTATAGATTCTGGGGCCAGCGATCACATGTCAAATAATGAACATTGCTTTGATGATTTACAAGTACTTAAGAATCCAGTGATTATTGGTGTTGCCAAGGATGGTGTTTCTATTCAAGCTAATAAAGTCGGAACAGTTCGTGGTATCATAAACATAAAAGGAAAGACTTTAAGAATTGCAATTAAAAACGTATTATTCTGCAAAGATTTAAAATGTAATTTATTTTCTGTTCGCCGAATTGAAGATGAAGGTATGAAGGTCGTGTTTCAGAACAAAAATGCAAAAATATATAAAGGCGAATCTCTGTTGCTTGAAGCTGAAAGAAAAAGCAAACTCTATGAATTCAATATGGAATATGAAAGTGCGTCTGTGAACATTACTGACAAACAAGGTATTGTTGGCTTGTGGCATCATCGTCTAGGTCACCTGAATTTTTCTGACATGAAGAAGCTAAATAAAATTGTGGATGGTATGGATGACTTTGTAGGTGAAAAGTCATTTTGTGAATCATGTGTTTTCGGAAAACAAACGCGAAAACCTTTTAAAGTAAATGCCAAAATAAAGACTTCGAGAATTTTGCAACTAATACATAGTGATGTGTGTGGTCCGATGGACACTATTTCTTGGGATGGTAAAAGATACATAGTAACTTTTATAGATGATTTCTCTCATTTTACTTCAGTTTACATGATGTCGAAGAAATCGGAGGTTTTCAATTGTTTTAAAACTTTCAAGTCTATGGTTGAAAATTTACATAATAGTAAAATTGCTGCTTTAAGATGTGACAATGGTGGCGAGTACTCATCTGTTGAATTTAAAGATTTTTGTAAAACGTCTGGAATTTCTATTCAATATACGAATGCATATACCCCTGAACAAAATGGAACATCTGAAAGAATGAATCGTACTTTGATTGAGAAGGCAAGATCGTTAATTTTTAATTGTGGTTTAGAAAAGAATTTATGGACGGAAGCTGTTTACTGTTCAAATTACTTGACAAATAGAAGTCCTACAACTGCTATTTCCTGCAATAAAACTCCCGCAGAAATTTGGTTTGATATTAAACCCAACTTATCTAATTTACGAATTTTTGGCTGTGTAGCATATTCTCATATTCCAAAAATAAAACGGAAGAAATTGGATATGAAATCTGAGAAATTAATAATGGTTGGATATAACGGCAATGGATATAGATTATGGAGTCCTATTAAACGCAAAATTGTTTTGTCAAGAGATGTTGTTTTTAATGAAAATGTTTTTGCAAATTTTGGCTCAATAAACAAAAATATTTTAAAATGTATCGAAATTGAAACTTCCCCAAATAATATTCAAAATACAGTTAGAGTCACACAATATGATAGTTCTGAAGACAGCGAAGGTGAATTCGAAGAAGCAGTAAGCCAACAAGAAAATCAGAGTGAAACTAACATTGAAAGAAGTGAAGAAGTTGTTGATGAAATAATTGTAGAAGATTCAGATACTGTTGATGAAATAATAATAGAAGACTCCGAGGTAGATCAACAGGAACCACAGTTACGTAGAAGTGCAAGAATTAGAAAAACAAAAATAAATAATTATATTGCTTTAGCTTTAAATGCTGAACAATTTGTTTCTGACACTCCGTTAACATATGAGGATATACGAAGTTGTCATAATTCAAGTGAATGGTACGAAGCTGTTAAAAACGAATTGGAATCATTAAAAAAAAATAAGACATGGAATTTAGTTGAACGTCCGGAAGGAAAAAGTATTGTCGACAGTAAATGGGTATTCAAGCGAAAATTAGACAGTAATGATAATCCTGGCGAATACAAGGCACGGGTTGTAGCAAAAGGGTTTACACAACGTCAAGGTTTTGATTTTCAAGAAACATATTCTCCTGTTGCACGAATTGGAACTTTTCGTATATTACTTGCTGTTGCCAATAAGTTGAAATATCATATTCACCAAATGGATGTTAAGACAGCGTTTCTTAATGGATATCTGCGTGAAGAAATATATATGAAACCCCCTAAAGGACTTAAATGTGATTCAAATTTGGTATGTAAATTAAATCGTTCTTTATACGGATTAAAGCAGGCTCCTCGCATGTGGAACGAGAGATTTAATAATTATATTATGAAATTAAAATTTGAGCGGTCCAAAAATGATTATTGCCTGTACATGCGTAATATTAACAATAACACAGTATATTTATTACTATATGTAGATGACCTCTTACTAGTTGGAAACAACTTGAAAGAAATTGAAATTGTTAAATCATTACTAAAGAAAGAATTTGAAATGAAAGATTTGGGAAATATTGATGTATATTTGGGAGTAAAAGTAATACGAAATTTTGAAAAGTCTGAAATTAAAATCAATCAAAAATCATTTATACTAAATTTACTTAAGCGTTTTGGAATGGAAAACTGTAATGGTACTGATACTCCAATGGAACCAAAATTGTGTTTATCTAAACATTCTAAAGATAATCTTACGAAAGAACCATACAAGGAATTAATTGGATGTTTAATGTATTTAATGCTAACTTCAAGACCTGACCTCAGCGTTAGTGTAAATTACTTAAGTCGTTTTCAAAATTGTGCTACAGATTGTCATTGGAATCATTTAAAAAGAGTTCTTAGATATCTGAAAAATACATCTAACATGGAACTTTTATATGATGGAAAAACAGATGAAGTATTATTTGGTTATTCAGATGCAGATTGGGGAAATGATGTGGACGATAGAAAATCTATAAGTGGTTACTTAATTAAAGTATATGGCTGTTCTGTTTCTTGGCTTACTAAGAAACAACCGACTGTTTCTCTATCATCCACTGAAGCGGAATTTATAGCTCTCTGTGTTACAGCATGTGAAATTATTTCAATCAAGAAATTACTGCAAGATTTCAATATAATAATAAAATCGCCTGTTAGTATTTTTGAGGATAATATGTCTTGTATAAAAATTGCTGAAGAACCTAAAGAACATCAAAGAATGAAGCATATCGATATAAAATATAATTTCGTACGAGATTTAATACAAGAAAATATTTTGAAAATCCTATATAAGCCAAGTAAAGAACAGATTGCCGATTTCTTTACAAAATCTCTATCTAAACTGCCATTTACAAATTTTAGAAATAATATTGGATTTATTTAATTGGGCAAGGGTGTTGAAATATTCAATTAAATACTTGTATTCAAATACTTTGTAAATTATAAATCTTGTAGTCTTTGAAATGATTTGTATTTTAATTCAAATGAAAAAAATAATTTTTCCTTACTTGTTTTAAAACCGTTGAACAATAAATTTGTTTTCTCCATATTTTACCTTAACAAATATCTGTATTTTATCTCATTTTTTATATATTTATGGACTATTTGTGTTGAATTCCAACTTGGTAGTGGTTTTTAAGTGATTTGCGGAACTCGACTTTATATGGAGGCTACGGTCAAATATAGACCGATCATCATGAAATTTTGTGCAGCAATTTAAATGTATATTCTGATTATGCTTGTCAATTGTCAAATTTCAACTTGATAGTCATTTTGATAAGAGATTTATGCAAATTTTAGAGATTTTCGGAAGTGGACTTTATATGGGGGCTACGGTCAAATATGGATCGATTATCATCATATTGAGATGGACGATTTTTATAAGTGTATGGAATATTTGTGTTGAATTTCAACTTCTTAGTGGGTTTTATAATATATTTATGCGCATTAAAGAGACTTTCGGAAGTGGACTTTATATGGGGACTATGGTTAAATATGGACTGATCATCACGAAGTTTGGTAACACGATTTAAATGTATATTTTGATTATGCTTGTCGAATTTCAACTGGATTGTCATTTTTACAAAAGATTTATATTCATTTAAGTGATTTTCGGAAGTGGACTTTGCATAGAGATATGGTCCACATTATGGACCGATGCAAACAAATTATTGTTTTGAGATTTCACTTTGCATGAAACTTATTATTGCAGAATTTTGTTTAGATACGGCTTTTCTACAGTCATTTATGTCCCATAAAGCCATATTCCGGAAAGACATTTATATTGGGGCTATGAGAAATCGTGGAGCGATTCCTAGCATTTTCAAGAAGACTTGTCCTTCTATATTAAAAATAAAGTGTGCCTATTTCATGATATTATCTGCATTATTTTTGAAGAAAACAGCAAAAAATATGAAACCCATTTGCAATATCAAACATTTCGCTGGATCAAAGAATGTTTGGTAAAAATTTCATTGTTCTATGTTTTGTTTTTGAAACTATATCGTGCCAACAACAGACGGACAGACGGTCGGACATGGCTAAATCGTCTTAGAATCTTATAAGGACCCAGAATATATAGACTACGACCATTATTTCGATGACAAACGTAATACACCCCTCCATCTTTTTGGTGGTGGGTATAAAAATTAAATAATGAATATTAAGAAATAATGCACATGTATATTGCATTAACTTTTTAATCACTGCATTTGCGCTGGCGTTTGGATCATAATTGTTTCAATCGGCTCAGAAAGTGATTAAAAACGTAAGGACATCACGTTCGCCCGCTGGTTAGTTGTCCATCTGAAACTTTTTGATCAATTTTGAAGATCAAAGATTAATTTTAATAGAAATTACTTTCTCATTATTTCTAAATAAATAATGACACTTTTGGTCAACTGTCCACAACAGTTCACTTCGTGTTCGTTAATATTGAGAGCAGTGTTTTCGACCACATTTTAAAGAAGAATGATTTTTATCAACATTGCATTAACTTTACATTGATAAAGAAACTACTAGTGTGTTAAAAATAGTTGACTGAAACTATAAAAATATTTATGTGTTTAGACAACAATTATTTTGAGAACCGAATTTGTCAGTCCAGTGAAAGTTATGCTAAATGAAAAAAGATCAGTGAGAATGATATTTAAATACTCATTTATCTTTATTGTTATACATTTTATGAGTCTTAATTAAACAGATATAGTTTTGTGCTAATGAACTCCTTAATAAAATTTGAAAGTTTTCTTCCCCACAGTAAATATTTAGGACTACCTCCCAATAACAAAATTTAAGGAAATTTACCATAAAAACTACTTCAAGAACTCATTGTTAATAATGAACATATGTTAAATATTTAAATACAATTTATGTAAATACTTTCTAAAAATTACATTTCCTTCATAAAGTAAGAAAAATAAGAAAAATATTGCCAGCTAATTTTCCCAGGAAAATTCAAACTTTCCATAGCTGTTGAATGTTAAAAAGGGTGCATATTTTATTTTATTGTATGTATTTACGAGTACTTGCATAAGTATATTTGTTTTATTTTAAATTTGTAGCTGTGCTAATAAAGAGATAATGTAGATGATGAAGGTAATTATGATTGTACAAGCATTGTTGTATGCATAAAACATGCTAATTGGCTGTAATCAATTAACACACTTTTAATAAAACACTAAAATTCTCATTAAAATTAATATACTTGTGGCAATTTCCAAACTAATACGTTTGAAAAGCAGTGAGAAATGGAAGAGAGATCGTGATAGAGGTCGTTCAAGTATTGCACTACAATAAAGTTAAATTATTTTTTTTTTGAAGCAGATGACACTTGATTTCAAATAAGTTTTGTTTGATTTTCACGGTACCCGATTGAACATGAAATTAAAGGAGAATATACATTTTGCTGAAGAAGTCTTTTGAAACAGATACACGTGAGAATAATCCTTTTTGACATATGTTAATTACGATCTTGTATAGAATCATATGTATATATACAGAAACTTTTTTTAGAACGTGCTGAACTCTTTTGTTTGTTTTCAGTGATTTGTATTATCAGTTGGAGTGTATTTGTACAATTATATAATACACCAATACCTCGCTTTGCATCGTTTCGTTTTCCGTTCTTCCGAAGTTGCGTTGTTGCTTATTTAGTACTAATTTTCACCCGTACAAGAAGTGGAGTCCTTGTAGTGGAAGGCCAATGTAAGCGGTATGCAGCCGCGGGCGGCAATCAGCTGTTCTCTTTGCCACTTGTACTTTTTGTATAAAAGTATAAAGGCGAAGAAGTTTCCAAACAGCCCTCGTACCATTAAGTAAATGGTAATTGTTGCAGCGCCTCTGGTGGTGAGTAGGCGCATTGATCAGAGCTTTATTTATAGCCGTTATTTTAATTATTTGACTTCGGTGGCGTTTTTTAAATGCTATACCACGAAGGAGAGCGCTGTGATAAACTGAAACTGATGTTGTTTTTGCTTAATGATCAAACGCGCCAATCAATTAAGCTACAGCACTCTCAACATTGATGTGACCGTATTTAGTGTACACCATGCTTTAGAGTAAGTTGTTTATAACCTACTGTAGCGTAAAATCTGTGGATATAGCGAGTTGTGAAAACGAAAAACAATTTAAAAAGTGAACTACATTTTCAACTGGTGTTGTCTTCGAAATTAATTTGAATACAAAATACCCAGAAGAGCCATAGAGAATCTTTACTTAAGCATTCAAAATGCAGCATGAAAACAATAAATATTTATTTTAAAGATACAACAGCACAACATAAGCACATTATAGCATTTATATTTATGCACAAATAACGAAGTATACCTATACATCTGCACACACAAATACAAATACATACGAGTACAGATAATTATGTACTCGTACGTGAAATGGGAGTTTGGACACCTTTCCAATCTTGTACATTCAAAATTAATGTTCAGATGGTTGACTGACTGACTGAGTGAGTGAACGAATGAATGACTGAGTAGAATGGACGGTTAAATATTTGTCTAACAAACTTACCGTTAACAATTAACACATCCGTAATTGGAGGCGCTCTTAAATACTTGTACACAAACACCTACTTACACCCTCGCTCACATTCACGCACGCACAATTCATTTATTTTTATACTCGTATAAATAGGTATTTGTTGTGTGTTCCACTGTATTTGGTAGGACACATTTGCATTTTAAACGATTTTATTTCTCTTTTCGAAATTTGTTTGTTCTTTTCCGAAAGAAGTTTGGCGTTTAAGTGTGTGTATAATTGAAAGTAAAATAAAAATTAATTGAAATAGAAGTGTATAGTGCCGCATGGAAAATTGTTGGCTACTGGTAAGAAAGTAAATTAATATATATTAGTGTGAGTAATTTTTACAGTGAAGAACCAATTAAGCAAATTGTTTTGAACGATTCATTTTATTAGATTAGCTAGGAACGTCATCGAACATCATACGAAGATTTATTCTAGATTGGCCAACTCTTTAGTCTTTTGCCAAAGTCTCAGTTTGTTAGATGACTGGTCAAGATCGCGTGGATCTGCCTCACAGTAACGTTTCAATTATATTTTATTATATGCACTGAGATGTTTATATGCTCTACCTTTTCCTAGTGAGATAAGCGGCTGCCAAGTTCTAAATATTGTTTTTTTTTTGATCATCAAAATATTCAATTTCACACAATTTGTGACTTAATTTTCAACTATCCATATAAAAACTCTGTCTGTCTTGTCTTCATTGCCGTATTACCTAACGATGTAATCATCGTCAAGAGATGTTTCTGCATGAAAACAGGGGAATTGTGTTTAAATTTCAAACAAGTTTAAAATTTTATAATGATAACATGTGCCCTCAACCCATTGTGAATTATTAAACAGAGTTTATCGTCATCTTCTTTCACAATCACGATGCAAATAAATTCAAAAATAATTTGGACGACTGTTCATTTCCATCGACTGTTCATGGCTGTTTTGCCATGATCCCCAAATATTAAAAATATAAAACTACCCAGAATTCTTCATTTATCTTGTAATATCATGATATTTGAATTAACTATAAATCGTAAATTATAATATATAATCTGAAACACTACCCAAGTCTATTGTTCATTATATAGGTGGTGAGAAGATTTATTTTCTATAAGTCTCAGTTTGTTTTTTTCTGTTTTGCCTAGATCTAGGTCCAGACTACCGTATTAATGGGTTATGTCCTTATTCATAAAACTTACAACAGGTTCATAAAAGGTTTATAAAGCAAATTTTGTATGGACATTTACTCTATAAAGCTGCAAATAACGCGACTAGTCCATACATGCATGTAAAGACTACTCCAAAGAGGAATAGGAGTACTCCAAAACTACTCCAAATATATGAAAAAAAGATGGTCCATTTAACATTGCGATGTCCTAGGACTAGACCATATAACCCATCGGAGTAGTCCCAAAACTACTCCATGGAGTACTCACGAGGGTTAGTTTTAAACAACAACAACAACTCAATATGCAATCGTGTTAACACGAAACCATGTCGTTTAACTACAAACTCTTGTTTAACTATGACATGGTCCATGACTGCATTACATTGGACCATGTTGTGAGTAGTCCATATCATCTAAAATGGATCACGTAGTCCAATATTATTTGCAGGGTATGAATAAGGGGGTTAGTATGTAAATCCATTTGATAAAGTAAAGAACAATTGGCTGGGCAGTCTCATATGTAACATTGGTCATAACATTGGGGGTGCATGGTCTGTGTAGTACCAATATACATTAAGTCTGTTATTGGATTACATACTATAGTTTCCCGCGATAGAGCATTCCTCATGTTTGCTTTGGACGACCTACCCTTGCTACTGAATTATTGATGACGTCTCTATGAATGGCGTTTAATTTTAGAAATTAACTTTGCACAAATGCTATCATTGTATATTCAAAGTTCTTTTCTTGGGAGACTCCAGCTTAGGATGACTTTTTCTATGCAATACCTGGAGGAACTGTTTTATAAGGATTACGAACGAAGGTTCCCGTTTTCTTATAAAGATGACATTCCAAAGTCATTTACGTGCGATTTTGTACTTTGGATATCATACAACGACGATGGCCACACTGGTGTAGGGTAATTGCCCACTAAACGCATAATCATATTATTAGAAACTTGTGTAAACTTTATTTTGCAATTCGTGGCATAAGCTAAGCAAAGACTGTCACAAGGTGGCAGCCAAAATTGATGCGTAATTAACAGTGCAATTTTGTAATTCGACGACGTCAAGTTTAAGTTTTACTTCCTTCTTCCAAGTGGTGATGAGTTTTGCCTAAGACTTGGTTACTGATAGCTGCAGATTACGCGCAATGGAGAAATGTTTATTCATTTGTGACTGTTACTGAAATCACTTCCTTAGGAGCTCCTTACTTATCTCTACGGACGACTCAGATAATTTGCGATCATATACGAGTATTCTGTTATTGAATATTTGTGGACTAAAAAATATGATGTAAGAGTGTAGCGTACATTTACAATGTCCTATAAGGTTGTGATGGTGCTGTGCATTTAACGGTATTCGTGCTGGTGAGCAACAATAGTATTTTCCTCTGTTGAGAACATATTCTGAAAGTCTAATGAATGTCTCCTATATTCTCTTAGACTCGCTTCCAAATGGTAGCCAATATTGAGGAGAAATTGCATATCCTTATAGAATCCTTTGATTTCAATTTATTCAACCTTTCCAGGAGTCTAAAAAGCAGAACTTGTTGTAGAAAGACGTTTTTATTTCCTTATAAGTCATATGTTTGAATTAAGCTTTTAGAGCTCAGATTGTCTGTTGTGGAGTATGAGCTGTGCTTGAAAGTTCCATTTCTTTATTTCTCCAAATATTTTTAACAAATTAATATAAATTATAAATACAGTGCACTCGCGATAATATAAACTAATGAAAACAAGGGCAGTTACAATTTTTGGTATTGTTCATATTTACAAATGGCTCAAAATTGTAATAAAACCAATAGTTTTTCTTTTTCCAGGTCCCATGAATGTATTGTTGACACATTTTGAAATTGCTTTTTTATTCTTTATTATCCCAGATACTGTGAACTAAAAAGTGCACTTGTTTTTTTGGCCATTGACATTTGCCATTCAAATGTTAATAGTTCAGCGTTTCCCCTAATTTTTATGCATATTATGTAACTGAAATCCGTTTCAAAATAAAAAAATAAATGTTTATAGAATAATTATTATTTTTAAATTTAAATAGCTAAGGCACAAGCCATAATGTTTACATGTGTACGAAAGTGGACAACAAACATAATAAACAAATGTATTCAGGTTTTCGAGACGAGGTCTTGACATGAATACTGAAGAAAAGGAAAAACAACTATAATAGAAATTAATAAAAATGATAATTACAGAAAACTTCGAACCACCAGTCACTGGTTAAAAGATTGATGTTTGTTTGTTGGCTAGCAGGCACCGTACTGGTGCAAAGGGGTCAGATCGCAAAAAGAATTCTGATGAGAGAAAGTGGTGTTTCTCGAAACATATGTAAATTCAACCAACAACCCAGGTTCGAATCCCAGTCAAGAAAAATTATCAAAAATAAAATTTTTTCAAGTTGTAAAACAATTCCTACTTCAGTAAAAATATTTTAATGAACATTAAATTTAATGAACTCAAAGCCTAACTAAAGAAATATAAAAAAAAATGTTTATATTCATATAAAAAGTGTTCATATTTTCGCGAGTTTTATGTTGCCATGTTACTAGAGAGAACAGAATTTATACCAGAGTATTTATGAATACTAGAAAGATGAAATTAGACAATTGGTCTTTAGGTGAGGTTAGATTAAATTGGCAGCGGTCTAAAGCAGAGCTTACTTAAATCATATCATTGGTCCCTTGTGATTCAATCTGTGTTTCCTGGACGCTGTTATTTTCCAGCCTTCTTGCTTTACCTAAATCACTTTTTGATCGCTTGACTGTCGATTATTGCTCAGGTCTCAGGATAGTTACAGAGAATAAGTTCAGAAGTCTCCTCTTCTTGCTTGTCATTCGCTTCTATTGAAGTCGTTGTAAGGATGTGAGTATAGTCGTGTTCTGAACTTGAATGACACTCCTGGATCTAAAACGGGTTCGTATAATCAACGTTACCTAAAATATTGCCTAATCTTTGTTTCCATACGTTCGTGGTAATTATTCTCATTACGGTATTCGCAACTGTTTGTTTTGACATATTATCTGGTGGTAAACAGTTATGTATAGTGAATAATGCCTTAGATGGAGTACATACCACCATTCTCATAATACGTTCCTCTTTGGCGACTTTTCATTTTTAATACTGTACACCAAACCGCTGTCCTATATTATAGAATTGGGCCAAGACCTTTTTACCTGAATAGTGTGCTCATCATACAAGTCAGTTTATTATCTAGAGCCAGTCCAAGATATTTGGCAGTATCGGATAATGCCAGTAACAAATTAAGGGATGTTAATCATAAAATTAAAAATAATGTATGTTCGCACATAAACAGTATCCGATGTCGAAACTCTTCTGCCCATCACTGTATGCCTATTTAACATATAACACAAAACCATCATGTACAATTCGAAATAAATTGCTACGTCTTCCAATTTCTTAAAATTGTTTAGTTTTGCATAAATTAAAGAAAACTCAGTTGAGGCACCCATAATACATAAATATGTAAATAAATAAATTTCCAAAGAAAACAAGACACAAATAAATATGTACAACTAAAACTGAAGGTAACAAAACAAATGCAGCAAATATTGACATTTGCTGTCTGACTTGATGTTTCGTTTTGGTGAATGTTGTCAGATGTACAAACATACATACAAGTACGTATTTATTTGTATTTAGAATTTGTATTGAATGGAAATTTAAATAATTTATAGTGTTTTTCTTTTTTGTAAATTTTTGAACATGGTGATTATTTTCGTATCACATTTCATTTCCGTCAGTGTACGGGTACAACGTCAGTCCGTTTACATGTGTAGTATGATGTGCACGCTGTACGAGTATTTTAAAAATTTCTTCATGTCCGTCCTGCTGTCAATGTAATCGTACTGGTTGCTCGTACACTGCAATCGCCCTCGTAATAAAGAAAATGTTAATTTCATGTCAAGTCAATTGCTGCTCTCTCTCTCCTCTTTTTTGTGTTTTTAAACCCACCACAAAAAAGATGGTAGGTATATTAAATTGGTCAATCCGTTTGTAACACATCTAAATATTGGAGGTAGAATCAAAAAATCTATATCCTGTCTCATAAGATTATAATACGATCTAGAGTTTCGAAAAAAAAACACTGAAACAATCAAAATGACTTTTCCTGTATGCCTCTGCCAACGTCAACGGATTCTGCATTTGATCCCATGTCATTGCCCTATATTGAAGGATTCTCCTTCAGTAATGTTACTGATCATGAAATATATACCGCTTTGACCAAATTAAAATCTCAGGCAATTGGGACCGATGGAATATCTCTTAAATTTTTGAAGTTAATATTTCCAGCAATATCAAGTCAATTTACACATCTCATAAATTTTATTCTAACAACCTCTACAGTACCTGACATCTGGAAGGTTGGAAAAGTTATACCGATTCCCAAGATTAAATATCCAAGCAACACTTTAGATTATAGACCAATAAGTATTCTTCCAGTCTTCTCGAAAATCTTGGCAGTTATTTTGAGGCAGCAAATGTTGACTTATTTAGATACGTTAAGAATGATAAATGATTTTCAATCCGGATTTAGGAAAGGGTACAACACCACTGCAGTGTTACTTGATATAACTGAAACCGTAAGAAAAAATTTGGATAAAGGAAATGTGAGTGCTTTGATATTTCTTGATTTTCGGAGGGCATTTGACTCTGTTAATCATAATATTTTGGTGGGAAAACTACTTAATCAATACGGGTTTGGCTCGTATGGTTGCAGACTTATTTATTCTTATTAATGTGGTCGTAAGCAATTTGTGCAAGTAGGGACGTTAATTTCTCGATATAAGTACCTTAATAGAGGAATTCCACAAGGATCAATATTGGGACTCTTGTTGTTCTTGCTATATATTAACGACTTGTTTCAGAGATTATCTTTTTTAAATTGTTATACTTACGCTGATGATATACAACTCTTGGCCACTTCACAAATTTCTGATTTGGTAAGGTTTCAAAACTATATTAATGAGGATCTTGATTATGTAGTGGAATGGTCTAGGGCAAATTCTTTGGAATTAAACCCGTCTAAATGTAAAGTCATGATTTTTTCGAATAATTTGGATGTTAACTTAAGAGTTTTAATCGATAGTGTTCCTTTGGAGATTGTTTCAAAATATAAAACATTGGGTGTTATTTTGGAAAATGATCTCTCATTTAATAAACATGTAAATTCTGTTATTACAAGAGTTTGTTTGACATTATGCGGCCTTTATAACGTGGCTTGTTACTTGCCATTGGCTGTGAGATATCGTGTTGCTGTTTCGACTTGTCTTCCACTTTTCCTGTATTGTTTGGAGATTTACTCGGGCACATCTTCCACAAATATTTTGAAACTACGACGATGTTTTAATAGGGTAATTCGATATATTTACGGTCTAAGTGTTCGGGAACATGTTTCCGAATACCAGAAACTAATTTTAGGGTGTAAATTTGCCCAATATATAAATATGAGGAAAATCTTATTTTTTTATAAGACAGTTAAATATGGAAATCCATCTTATCTCTCACAAAAATTTATTTTTGGTAGTTCTAGTAGAACGCATGCGCTTATTATACCTAGACACTTCTCAATTGTTATGAGTCGATCGTATTGCGTGACTATATCAAGATTATCACACAGTTTGTCAAATTTCAAACTCATTTTCTTGTCAAATTTATAAATGAATATTGAATTAATACTTTTTTTCTCTATTTCGAGCTGTCCATGGTACATTCAAACAGGCAAAATTATTAGGAGTGCCATTATTTGTAATAAAAAAAAGGAAAAAAAACTTTATTTTTAAATTGTGCTTTGTTTGTATGTTTTATCATGGGTTAACAATCATTTTCCTGCAATTATACATTATTTATAGGTTTTGTGCAAATATTAGGGACTCTTCGTTATCATTATTTTAATCTTAACTTCTTTCTAATTTTTCTTCTAACTTAAAATTATTGTTATATATCTAAATAATTGTATTTATATTATTGAATTGTTAGTAGTACTGCTAATTTTGGCCCCATGGGCTTGCGGCATATTTTTGAATTAAATAAATAAATAAAAAATCTTATATCAAACATTCTTTGTTCCACCGAAATGTTTAGTATTGATTCCAGTTATAGACCAAAGTTTCAGACAGCTTCGATCTTTTTGCAATTTACTTCAAATACAATGAAGATAATATCATAAAATTTTTCACACTTTATTTTTATTATAGAGAGACAAGTTTTGTTAAAAATTCTAAGAATCGGTCCATGATTTTTCATATGTGATTTCAAACATCTTCCCGGAATATGGCTTTATGGTAGATTACGAGGGCGGTTCGGAGACTTCTTAGCCTAACACAGAAAGAGAATGGTTAGTTTTTGAAAAACATTTTTATTTTTCATATATAATCTCCTGAAATTTCAATACACTTAGTCCAACGCTTATCCAGCAATTCTATCCCTTGATTAAAATAGTTTTCCTCAAGCCCTACAAAATAGTGGTATACAACTGTAATTGTATCTTCATTTGAGGTATAACGCTTGCCAGGAATTTTTTTAGATTTTGGAACATGTAAAAGTCACTGGGAGCTAAATCAGGAGAATAAGCAACTCGTAATTTAATTCGTTGATTTGAGCCATTCTTAAAACACTCTTAAGCGCTGGTGCGTTGTCTTGATGAAAAATTATTTTTTAGTGTTGTAAGCCAGGACGTTTTTCTCGAATTTTTACATTTAATTGATACAATATGTTGCAATAGTACACTGAATAAAGTACCTTTGAAGTCCCAAAAAAAAGTTGCAATAACCTTACCAGCCGATTGAATTGTTTTTGCCTTCTTTGGGGCATTTCCTTCAGCTTCAGTCCATTGCTTGGATTGTTCTTTTGTCTCTGAAAAAAGGTGGTGGATCCATGTCTCATCAGCAGTTATGAAACGACGTTTAAAATCCATTTTATTTTTCTTAAAACGATCCAAACAAGCTTGAGAAATTTTCATTCATATGCGTTTTTGGTCGACTGTTAACAAATGCGGCACCCATCTTGCAGAAAGCTTTTTCATCTGTAGTTCTTCACGCAAAATTAACTGGAATTAAGTTTGCCCATGATATTGGCTATTTCACGCACTTTTTTTCGTCGATCATTTAATACCATAACATGCACTTTGGCTACAATTTCTGTTGTTGTTGCTCTTTTTGGGCATCCACTACGTGGTTCGTTCTCAATGCTTGTACGACCACGTTTAAATTCAGCAACCCAATTTTTTACTATTGTATATGAAGGAGCACTTTCACCTAACACATTCACCATAATCGTTGTGAATTTCTTGCCCCGATAAACCTTTTTAATTCAAATATTTAATGATATCATGAATTTCTAATTTTTCCATTGTAAAAAAATCGCGAATGGGTCTTTTTGAACACCTGTTTCTATATGAAGGAGTTGCCAGATCGAAAAGAAATTTAACATGTGTGCATAGCACAGATAGAGGTTTCAAAAACACTTATTTTGTTTCTGTTTATACCGCGATTTCTGTTCTAGGCTTCCGAACAAGTTTCGTAAAATCTATAAAAAGCGGCACCCATACAAAATTCAGCAAAAAATAAGTTTTATGCAACGAGAAATCTCAAAATGATATTTTGTTTGCATCGGTGAATATTTGGACATAGACTCATACAAAGTCCACTTTCGAAAATCCCTTAAATACGCATAAATATCGTATAAAAATGACTATCAAGTTGGAATTAAACACAAATAATCCATAGAGACATATAAATCGTCGTACCAAATTCATGATAATCGGTCCATATTTGACGTAAACTCCACTTCCGAAAATCATTTAAATGCACATAAATCTGTTATAAAAATCAGTAACAAGTCGAAATTCAACACAAATAAATCGTTTTACTAAACTTCATTATAATCGGTTCATATTTGCCATTAGCACCTAAATAAACTCCACTTCTGAAAATCATTTAAATGCACATAAATCTCTTATAACCATCAGTATCAAGTTGAAATTCAACACAAATCATTCACATACTTATGCATAAAAATATATTTAATTTGAACAATTCATAATAGGTCGTAACTCTCTTATGAGGACTAGTTCTGAAAAACTTACTAACTTATAAAAACATCCATATCAAACTGAAATTTTACACAGATCAGTTAAAAGTATGTAAAAATTATAATATTGGCTTTTGTAAAAATTAGGCTATAATTGCTCGTGGACTACCATATAACGTCCACTTCCGAGAAGGGCAGTCCTGAAAGAGATAAATAAACCTCCTATACTTTGAGGAATAACTGTTATTATTAAGATGAAATTTAAGCAAAATAAACTTTATGATGATCGCCCCATAACAGTTTATATCACTCATGTAAGGGATCCGTAAAAAAATGTAAAAAAAAATTAGTTTCAAGTATTCATAGATCAGTCTTCATGGTGGGTGTATAAGATTCGGAACGGCCGAATATAAACTCTTCCATGTTTTCTTTGCTTTCTTTCTGGGATTTTGACATGTTTATGTCGCCTACTGTCGGAAACTGTTTGTGTTTCAGTACATACTACATACGACTGAGTACTTGTATGTTTATTTGTTTGTTTGTTTTCGAAATTGTCTTAAGTTAATCATTATCTAATTTGTACACAGTTTTAGTAACTGCTCGCATACGAATACGTACAACCTCAACTCAATTTAAACTGGAAATGACAAAACAATTTGAACACATTTTTCAAAAACGAAAAAAAAAACAGACAAACCATATTGGGCATACAAATTTTATATATGTAGATATATTGTAAGACAGGCATTCAGCTAAACAGAAAAAAGGTTGTCTGCCGCTTTAGTTCAAAGACAGATAAAGATTGACAATTAATCAAACGGTTAAACATTTTCCTACTGATTTCATGTACTTGACATAACGATAGTGAAACAAATAGTTCCTAACACCCAATTCTGATTGACATCATAGGAAGTAATAAATTATAGAGTATTTGCATCTGCTATTGGCCTTGTAGTGAAAGCAGTAGGTAATAATTCAAAGTCGTGTTTTAACGAATGTTTGATTTCTTTGGTATGATATCAAATTCATGAAGGTAGCTCTATTTCTCTTTAATTTCACTTTGCATGGTAAAAACAAATGGGCCTTAATAGGTCTTCGGACCATAAAGCAATAACATAATATATCTATTTATTCCTTTCCCTTTCCTTTCCTTTTTGGAACAGGATTGGCAGATAGTTTAAATTGAAAGATTACATTCTTGATTTCAGCGAACTTTGGTCTTCGAAGCAATAGTTTTAAGTCAAATGAGCAAAATACACATCTTCAAATGTGAAATTATTTGCAGATCCAATTTATAAATATCATTGTAAATAAACCAATTTATTATTATATGAAATAGTATCTTTAAATCTAAATCTTAAACATAGTAGAATATTTTATATGCAAATCAATTCCTATCCGTATCTAAATAAATTGTTTATAAAAATTCTGCACGTAGTGTAGACCCTCAGGCTCTTTTCGTATTAAGATGAAAATAATAGAAATTTCGAAATGCATGAGTGAATTTTCATATATGAAAAATATTGAAACAGCAACAACAACAATAATGAAATGTTGCTGACCTTAATGCGAATATCTTTATAGCAAAACAACAAAATGAAATGAAACAAAAAACAAAACACAATGAGTTTTATTACAACTACAATTTATTTATTTTTTTTTTTTTTATTTCACACAGATGAAAATCAAAATATGAAGAATTGACAGGATAAAAGGGCACAAAATACATTATTGAGGAAGTAAAGTAATATTAGATAGTTTTGTAAGCATTATTAGGCTGATTAGCTTTTTGAATCGCAGAAAAGTTATTAAGGCCCTAATTTTGTAAATCACTTGCGTTCAACGCATCACCTACGCTTTTGCGAACGCATCACCAAAAATTTTAAATTTTGTAAATCCCTGCGTCAGTGTGGCACGGTTGCCACATTGGACCAATTGGACCAAAAATGGTTTTTTTTTTACGTTTGGTCCACTGGTCCATTTTTTTTTTTTTGAATTGGTCCTTTTTAAGAAAATGTTTACGATTGTGATACAAATAATTTATGATTTAATTTAAAATTTTTTGTAAATGTAAAAAGAATGTAATTACAAAAAACAGACAATTAACTAAAAAACAAGAAAAATGCTATTTTCAGCGCACAAAGTTCTATCGATGGCGAAATTTTGGATAAAATCGGTGAGGTGCACGTAAAGTTAATTTAAGCCAAAAAGCTTAGTGCTATCAAATTTTTTTTACAGCTTAACACCTTTTAAATTATTTAAATCTAGCGTGAGAAAAGCTTAATTGACAACACTGGTTAATTGTTTCTTTTGTTTACAAATCACAAATTGACAAATTAACTTCAATGTAAACAATATTTTATTACAGTTGTCTGCGAATAAGTAAAACTCGAAAACAAATTAGGGGCCTCGCAAACTTTATAGCATTTTCTGATAGGAGGATTACTTTTGCGTCACCTTGTAGTTATTAATTAGTGCTAAATTTTATCTTCAATATCAACTTTAGCAGGGCTGACATTATATAAAAACACAAACATTTTTAAATTTTGGTCGAAAAGTCAATATTAACGACAACGACTATGATAAAATGCATGTTTGGTTGAGAAAATGAATGAATTTGTTCTTTGTACACAACCGTTGATGAATGTCGTATTGAATCAGTGAATGAATGAATGAATGAATGAATGAATGAGTGAGTGATTGTTTATAGTTTTATAAGATTGTTGTTGGTTTTGTTTATTTGGTAGACGATTATGTTTGGTTATTGTCGATGGTGATGTTGTTATTGTTATTGTTACTGTTGTTGTTGGTTTATGTTGTTGGCAATCAATGATTATTACTTTCCCAAAAATGGTACTTGAAAGAAAAACCCACTGCGAAAACGTGTTCGTACATCAGACTTTTGTATGTATGGATATCTAAACATAAATACTCGTACTCATACGTTGCTTATTCATGTTGAATCAATGTCCAAAGAATTTTATATATGTACATATGTATGTATATGTGTACATATTTTCCAATATAAACATTGTTATAGTTTCTTTTTTGCTACATCTTTAAGATGATGGACATTGTGAGGGGGATAAAGAAAGAAAGCAAGGAAGGAAGGGTGGGTATTGTTCAGGATGGATAGACGGTAATATTACTTCCTGATAATTCATGTTTCCTGTGCGTTATGACAAGAAAATCATTTACAAATAGTATCGCATACAAAAGCAAAACATATTTAGAAGAAGAAATAGATGAAAATCAAAACAATACTCGTACTCGCATCAATATTTGTGTTCTCAATAAAACAACTTTCACTTCATTAGTTTTCATTGTTTGTGCAGCTACAAGTAAGAAATAAAATAAATCCTTTTTCTAGATTCATCTACCCTGCTCTCGTCAACTGTCCCCTTGATTGTCCTTTAAAAGTAATATTTTCTATGTGATTAAATTGAAATCAAATTGAAAAGTTGTGGGGTTAAGGATACATTTCCTTCAACTGCTATGTCTGTCTATTTATTGTCGTTATAGTGTACAAATTTATTTTAAATTGAAGTAGAGTTCATGAATTGAATTTGCTGTAAACACACAGGCTTCATTTCAAATTAATGAAGGAGATGTACCATATTTAAATAAATTCTTTGCTCAATCATTCGTTTAATTACCAATTGAAAATAGTAGTAGTAAGTTGTAAATATATTTGTTAGTTTTAAAGTGGGTTTGTAAGTTTCTGCTTTGTCAATGTTTTCTATGAAAAAAATATGACAGATAATTAGAGACAGATAATAATATTTGAGCCATACTTGACCTATTTAAGTATTGGGTGTATAACTTAAAGACGCAGGACAAATGGCGTATCTAATGCAGTGGAGGGCGTGTTTCGCTGTCTGATCTCGCTGCCCATTTTTTTTGAGTACACTCAAACCAAAATGTTCAATGAAGAATGGGAAAATGATTTTTTTTTTATAGAAAACATGGATGGCGATGCACAATGCTTATTATTATTTGATTATTTGAGTGTACAATTATTGTCGGTCGTTCGTTTTTTGCTGCTTCCAATACTAGCACACATGAGTGAGTATGTGTGTGCCCGACACTGATCTAGTGAATTCGTTTTTTGTTTTAGTAACTTATACATGTAATTTCATATCTGACATTTATGGCCGAATTCTCGGTCATTAGTTAATCATTGGTAAACTAAAATATTAACTATTGTTTAACTATTACTTGTTATTCTTATGGCAAACTAATCATTGCGAATAAAGAATCATTAGTTAAGCCTTTGTCATTAGCTAACTAAAGACTGTGAATTTAGCCATTAGTCCCACTTAGTTATTGAACACTATAGTGTAAACGACAAAGTCCTTTTGTAATAGAACCATATAAAATTCTTAGGTGCTTGTCACTGCCAAAGAATTTCTCTTTACAGAATCTTTTTTCCGCTTGGGAGTTTGAATTCCCTACCACTGTTTTAATGTGAGTTTAACCTTAAGCTCGAATGTGTGTGTGTGTTTAATATTCATATTCATATTCAAATTCATTGTTTTAGCCAATATTCTTAAAGACCAGATGTGGAAAAACTCTTATCATTTGGGAAAAATAAAAATAAAAGCGAAAAAAGCATTATGTCATAAAAAACATGTTTAGTGAATGTAAATCCCCTTAAAAACTAAAGTCAAATATGATGGGTTTTTATTCGTATTTATTTTTGTAGTTTTTTTTTTACATGTATCTTTAGCACATGCTAAATAACTGAAATCCTGTAAGCTCGAATATAAAGTAGTATATAGTTTATTTGCTACCCCACAAAAAAATATTTGTTTAAGTGCGCCATCAGCAACAATGAAACAATAACAAAACACAATGCCACAGCAACACTGCTGCTGCTGTTGCAACAGCAACAGCAACGGGAACAGGAATTTTTGCTGTTTGTGTGTATTTTTTCTCTCCTCCTTTGGCTAAAATTGTTCTTGGCAAGTGTCAAAGTTTACTGTATATTATCGCATTCATTACATTGGCTGCAGGCCAGACATGAATGTCAGTCAGTCTGGTCTGAACTAAAACATGAAGTGAACTGAACCGAACCAAACCAAACCAAACAGACACCTAAACAACAATAACACAACTGAAACAGCATTTCAACTCTGCTGCAAATGCAGCAAACAAAAATAAAACAAACGAAAAAAAAATTATTTCTAGACTAAATTTCCATTCAAACCTTTCTTGTTGTCTGAATTTTTGTTTTCTTTTGGTAGCTACTTTTTGCATACAAGTACTAGGGAACTAACAAAAACCAACCAGCCAGCCATTCAGTCCGCCAGCCAACGATAGCAAAAATTAGCAGTTGGCAATGATTGCACACTGCGTCATTTTTTGTTGGTCTCTTTTTGAGTTCGAGTACAATGTTTATGAGGTGTTCAAGGGCAGTTTGTGACTTGATGTTTTCTCATAATGCACCTTTAAACAGAGATTCTTCCTGTTTTGAGTCTGTTTGTGATTTTTTTGCTCCCTTAGCTTTTTTTTTTTTTTTTGTTCAACATCATGTCCGGTGTAACTAAAAAAAGGAAACTGGCAATTTGCAACAACCTGTGTGTTACTTCTGCTGCTGTTGCTGCACCTGCTCCTCCTTTAATTTGGTCACTGCTGCTTTTGTTTTTCTTTTATTGAGAACATTTTTAATAAAATTACTATAAAAAAAGTTCAAAAAAAAAAAAAACAAATTTATGCACTTAAAAAAAATACAAAAAAATATTTGTTTGCGTGAAAAATATTTGTAGATTTGCTTGTTTTTAAACTCGGTCAAATTGCAAAAAAAGTTGAATGACTTCTTTTTCTTTCATTTACTCTACGAGTAGCAAAGTTTTTAGGTAAAATTGAAAAAGTTTAAAAAACTGCAGCTGGTATTAGAACAATTCCATTGTCTGTACACAAATTATGTGATATTATCAATTTATTTTTCTAGTTTTTTTTTTTAGGTAGAACTTTTTAAACTTAAGTAGTTGAATAGAGTTTTATATGGAGTAGAAAATGTTATCAGCTGCAACAGTTTAAATGAAGTTTTACTAAACTCTCTGCAGGCCAAAGACACAAGTTGTATATGTAAGTAAAAGTTTTGATTCCATTTTATTTATATAAATGTATATATTGGATTTGTTTCAGAAAAGAAACAAAAAAAGTCGGCAAAGTCTTAAACACGCTGACCGAAAAATATACCCTGCAACGGCGGCAGTAACCAGTGATTGCAAGTAAGTACTTAAATAGTATACGAAAAGCATTAGTACTTACTTTTGATACCACTGGTAATGCCAAAGTTCCACTTTTATATGAAAAAAGAACATACATAATTGCGAGAATCCAAAAAAACTATTAATTTGCTGTGTTTCTTCTTTGCTTTGAGGTGTTTGTTGCGTACAACAACATGTTGTTACTAAAGTCTCTCTTAAGAGAGAGAGTGCAAAAATGTGCCGTTATCCCACATAAATTCTAGTTGCGGCTATGCCACAAACGAAATTACTGCTGCGAGGTAATGACTTCGGTAACAGGTGTCTACCTCTTATGACATCTCCATGTTAAACTCGTCACTCATTAACATTGCCAGTGGTATGGCCGGTAAGTACTGGTGATTATTGGTAAGTAGTCAAATCACAAATCATTCACAACTTACCCCGACTGCTGGGTACATTTGTTTGTTCGTATGTATGTGTGCAAGAAGTTTGCCATTGACTAACTTTTATTTTAGATAAAGATATTAATAATGCAGTTCAACTGCCATGGCATCGGCTGAAAAATCACCAAGATTTCATTATTCATAAGACAACGAAAGTTCTGAGATCTGGAAAACAAAACTTAACAAAAATTCCAGTCCGTTTTTGTGTGAAAGTAATTCACACTGAACTGTTTCTTCTGATGACTTACCAGGCAGTTTTTGAAAAATTTAGCCTCTTAGTCTTTGTTAATCCTCTAATATAATTAAAGATACGAGAAACTACAGTGAAACCATCTCCAGCAGTGGCTGGCTTCAAGTTACTGACAGCAGAAAACACGATTCATTAGCAAGTTGATACAGTAGTATAAGTTGGAGAGTTCCCAGCAAGCCATATGAGTCCGAAAAGAGTCTTTTCTGACACCTTTTTCGGAGCGTTATCGCTCTTTATGAGCCCAAAAAACAATCATAATTGCTCCGAAAACCTTCAGAAAAGAGGATCATTAGATTCCAAAATGGTCCGTTAGAAAGAGCTCTTAGATAATGTCAGAAGAGTCTTTTATGAGGCTTTTTTTGGGCTCTGAAAGAGCTCTTAGATAATGTCAGAAAAGAGTCTTTTATGAGGGGGTTTTTGGGCTCAGAAAGAGCTCTTACATCATGTCAAAAAAGAGTCATTGCAATTTTAAATACAACAAATTTAAAGGTCGCATTTATTTTTTATTTTTTTTTAATTGTTTTTACTTAAACAAAAAGGGAATTCATTTAAGGTGCTATCAGACGGGATGTATTTTACATATGTACCGTCAAATTTTCCATCTGTAAAAGTTGTACACATCGTCTGATACATATGAAACTTTGCATGTGTAAAATACATTTGGAAATAGTTATGTAACTTTTTCGATTAGAACACGCTCTATTTTCCTGTGACAAACATAAACAAAACAGCTGGTTTGTTTTGAAACAAAATTGTTTGAATTGGAAAGAAAAATTAAAGAAAATGGATTTTTCGATTTTTAATAAATTAATTTATGTTTATTATATTTATTGCAGTTAGATTGGCCAAAAGAAGCAATTCTTGAAATTTATAAACGTTAAAAAGGAAGCTTTTGTTTACATTTATATGTTATGTCATACGGAAAAACATAAGCAGGTGTGATAGCAAAAATTATGAATCGTATGTAAAATGGAAATTTTGCAAGACATACGGAATTACATATGGGTAAGAAAAGTGACAGTACATATGTAAAATACATCCCGTCTGATAGCACCTTTACAAATAAACTAAATTAGAAATGGAAAAAATTAAATAAATTGTATTTACAGTAAAAAAATAAAATGGAATTTATTCAAATAAAATATATAGAAATAAAAAAAAAAAACAAAATTTTTTGCGCAAATTTTTCTTTCGCTCCGAAAATGCTTTTTAGTTGGACTCTTTTCTGACTCCATTTTCGAAGCGGTCATTGAATGGTATGCTGGGTTGTTGCAGCTTAAAAAAGTTATTTGGTGGTTATTTTATTTGGATTTAGGGCCTTTGAATAGTTAGCTCCTACTTATTGTAAATTAGAACCCAATTTAAAGGGAATAAATCAGGACAAAAATTAGCGCTATTAAAATTCTTAATAAAGCTAACCAGAGTTAATAACAATAAGCGAACATTGAAGTACTTGTTTTAGAAAAGAAACAACAATCTTCATGAAGTAATGCCTCCAATGCTAATATGGGTCCCTAAACATACAGAGCAACTATTGCCCCTATTGCCGTTCTCAACTCAACTAAGTTTGGTCGTCTGTCAGTCAACCCGACTTTAACTCTACATTAACTCTACTACATTTAAGTTGTGAATGGCAATACCGATTTATGAAAGACGACCAAATTATTAAAAAAGTTGTGAACCGCAATAGGGGCATATATTGCTGATGAATTAGCCAGAAGAGGTACAATGAGGACCGAGGAGGCGATTGACCACTTTACTGTTATTACTATTACCAGTCTTAAAATATATATTCAGAAAGAACTGTTTAGACTTGCTCAGGCAAAGAGATCAATTTGGCCCGTATTTGGTAAAGGCAGGAAGAATTCTTTGTTTAGCTTTCGTTGTGACCAAATAAGGCTTATTATTTCTGTATCTATAAGATACTGTACTTTTGAAATACTAGACTAGGCCTACGGTACAATGGTTACTGACGATGCTGTCATAATGAGGAGGAGGTGGAGGAAGAAACAATTACTCATCTTCTCTGACAATGTCCGGCCCTAACAATAATGATAATGTACTTGGGGCACCTTACCTAACATGCTTGAAGGATCTATCTAGGATGAATTGAAGGCACAGCTATACCTTCGCCTAGAAATCTGGATGGTTTGAAATGGAAACAACCAGTGTTGAGTGATCGACCAGTTGTGTACCAAAAGGGTTACATAGTAGGATCAACTTAAAGCACCCAAATGAGCTGTTTCTGTGTACGGCTGCCCATGTAACCAAACATAAGCTAATGGCTGGCCTGGGCGATCTTTGTCTTTCGTGGCAAAATCATCACTTCTAAACTGCAAAAACCATCTCTCGCATGTTGAAACAGATGGAAAACATTCACCATAAGTCTCGGTGAGCAATCGATGCGCTTTAGCGTCATTTCGGGTTTATAGATGGTTTCTTGCATGCAACTCGGCCATTAAAATCATGTAGGTATAAGACACGACAAAAATTTCAATTTCAACATTGTTTGCCTAGGTCAATTTCAACTTCGGAGGCCAGTTGTAAAGCTGATAGCCTTGGATGGCCCTTATTTTTCTTAAAATCTGTCGCCCATCATGCTTATTGTTTTTCATTGATGAAGCGCTCAAAGATTTTTTGAATTGGGAAAGCTTAAATGTTAACCATTTCTACTATTTTTTGCTGTGAGTGGCCATTTTGGAAATGGTTTAAAACCAATGTTCGTTGTAGGCAGACTCATTAGAACTATTTTAAATTGACACTTGACTTTATAAAATCGGACTCACAATTCAACAGACAATAATAATAGAAGAAAAAAAAAGAAAATCGAAAAATCAACAACGCTGCATTGACAACAGTTTCTGTTTTTAAATTGCTGTTAGTTTTCCTTTATGGAGCTTTGAAAACAAAAAATGCACTGCACAAAATAAGCTGTGAGTCACTGTATGTGGTTTGCTCTGTCGTTTCTTGAAAAAAAAACTGCAAAGAAATCACTCAATTTGAAAACATTTATAAACATTTATAGCAACTTCCGACAGGTAGTGGCACATTTTTTTTTGTGAACCATCCTTGTATTTTAATGACACTACATAGAGATCTATGTTTGTTCACTAGCTACAACAATTATTCGCATATTCATTGCTTGCACAAACGTAGGGCTTAAAAAAATTTCTTCTTCTAACATTTTGCTTTTCTTGCACGCATCGCCTCAGGACAATTTTAGCTTTTTACTGGTGTAATTAGTTAGTGTGTTGTTGTAGTTGTTCGGGGGAAGCAAATGCATACTCACATATACGTAGTACGTATTACATACAGATAGACAACGCACACAATACTTTTATTTGAATACATGGAAAATCTTTACCCAAATTACCCAAAACAAAACCACCAATAATAACTAATTCAGGAAATTCCTGGAAATCTTACATCAAAGCATGTAAAAGATTTTTATAAAATGAGTAACTAAATCTCTTAAAACGAATTAATTTCTTGAAATTTGAGTCTTTATTAATTGTCTGCTCGAAATCTTTAGACTTTTTACTAATTTATTTAATTGGGAATGTAAAGAAAGCGAAGGAGGCAGCAGATACAATCAAAGTGTCTGTTCAAACACATTTAATGTTCTTGGGAATTTGTTAAAATTGTCAACATTAATTTAATTTTTCCAACAAAGAAGAAAAAAAAAAACATAAATGTTATGGCACCGAAATTCAAGTGAAAATCAAAGGGGGTTTGATATTTGTTTGCTTCAGTTTTTTTTCTCTCCTTTTTTAAAGAAACAAAATAAAATCACATTTATAAAAAAACAAACACTAAAATCCGTAATAAGATACAATCATAAATTTCCAACCAATAAACCTTAAATATACACACATGAAATCCAAAATACGACTTGTATCTTCATGAATTAAATTGCTTACAATATATGGACTGCCAGAGTTTGGAATGAGATGGGATGGTGGTGATGTTTTAAAACTCCTAAAGCTAATAAACAGGAACCACTACAATATACGTACGTACTTTACTCTCGTACAAACTATATTATCTGGCAGAGAAGTAATGTTTATAATAAAAATCGTGTAGGACAAAAGTTAAAACGAAATAAAGACAACGAAACACAACAATCACACAAAGGTACAAACATTCACCATTCACTAAACAAATACAACAATAATTATCATGATCGTTATGATGATACCAGGAGGAAGGGTTCATCATCTAAGAGAAACCAAAAAAAAAACAGCAACAACAGATACAGTATCACAGCATGCAACCTCACAACACTACGAGTAAATTATCGTCATCGAATGGATGGAAAAAACGTACGATTTAAAAAATAAAGGTAAAAATGATTTTTATCTCTTGTTCAGATATTGTTTGCTGTTATTGTTTGTTGGTGTGTTCTTTGTTGTGCTGCTAAAGACATAAACTGTTTAAGAATTATTGCTGGCTATTGAGCACACCAGAAACGGCGAACTAAAAAATACAAGACTGTTCATACACTCTTGCTTATTGTTGGAGTCACTCACTCCTGAGTTCGTTTTTGTTGCTGTTTTATTAGATATGTCCCGATAATCACGTACACAATCAATTAAAAACAAAATACGCACAACAACTACAAAAAAAAAATAAACTAAAGAAAAGGTAAATTATTGTTTTGATTCAATCCTTTGTTTTGTTATACCTTAAAATTATTGTCAGTGTTTTAGAGAATGAATTCGATAAAAATTGTCTACACAAATATCTAATATAATCTTATATATAGAGGATATACACAGCGGTTATAACACATCCTCTGGCATATGATGTACAAGTTACAGAGTCTAGTACATCTCGGTATATGTCCATGAATTCCATTCCACAGGTTACATCCCTGACAATGTTGTACACATCTCACCGTAACATCTTCATCAAACGGCTGTAAGGTCGGCCTTAAGACTCAAAACCAAAGACAGGCAGGGAACATATTTTGTTATTCCTCCATGAGTCCTATTCCTCAGACGAGGCTTCAGACGATGGTCATACCTCTTCTTTATATCTACATCAAAAATCTGCTCTAATATACTAAACTGAAGCTGAAGGTCTCTACATCATCTTGATAAAATCTGTTGACAAATCCAAATATTATCTACACCTTAATTATATAGAAACTTCAAGATAAAAATACCAACACGAGATGTCTGGGTTGTAAACTCTGACCTCTTTGTTGAGGACATCACAGTCTACATTAGTGGCACAAATTGGCTCGAGAATTTTCTCTGATGTACTTGAACTATGGGCTTCTCTACGAGAAGAATACGAGAAGATGAATCCAAAATTAAAAACTCGAGACGTCGACCGTTGATATCTACGTCGACGGCCTGGTGTCGATCAAGGTCGAAATATCCTCTCATTTGCATGTATTTCTTGGACTTGTTTGGAGAACAGTTTGACTAGATCCCATGAGGGAAAGGACCGGGCTTCTTTATAGATACTCGTTTCTTACAACTGTATGATTGGACAAATGCTCGAATGTAGGATAAATCACGTAACAACTATAGCGGAAGTTCTTCAGATAAAGAAGAGGTGAAATTGATGTCTTTCTATGTAACTGACCTGCTCTATAGGAGAACGCTTTTATAATCTTATCTGTTTTAGGAATGTTACACAGACTGATCTTGTAATATTTTTCAGAAGTACCTGTTGATTCTTACTGACCACATGTTTCTCAAAGTCTGTAGGATTTGGGATATGGCAAAGCGAGACTTTGCTGAGAGAAACTTATAAATATATTTCCGTCAAGACAGATTTCTGCTCATACAAACCTGGCAAATAACCATTAGTCTTTGAGTAGACTTATTACACCTCTCCGTAATATTATACGTTCTCTAAATGTCGTAATGTTTCACGAACAATTGCGAAACCCTCAACTATCTATAACGAACAGGCTTATAGCTCAACTATTTGCTCCGCCGTTTTAATTGGTGACTCTATCTATTAGCAATTCGTATCCAATGATTATGAAAGAAGTTTGTTAGATCATCTGTCACAAGATTTGGGCGTTCTCGAAATGATAATACTGGTTATGTCAACCAAATATAGGAAAGGAAACAGCGAAGGTACTAATCAAGTAAAACAAAAACTGTTTCTTAGTAAGAGAGTTTTAACTAATGTAGAGAGGAAACATGTTCAAATTAGGACCTCTTTAGATCTTGGTCTGGGGCTTAAAAAAGCTTCTGATATTGCCACCACCTTCCGCTTCCATAGTAATCACTTCCTAACATCGTTTCCAAAGAGATTTAAATATTTTATTGATTAAATTCTGCCTAACAACTGCTTTCTAATCTTAAATACAAGATTATTTCAATTTTTTTTTCACTCCACACAAAATAAACAGAGTTGATGGTGTAATGAAGCGATTTCAAATACTGATTAGATTCATAAATCTTGTTATAGACCTTTTTTGTGACTTTAAATCTTTTACGTTTTTTTTTTTCTTTTCCTATTTATTTTTATTTTGTGTTACATGCTATTCTTAAGAAGGTTGCAAGAGGCTGTGTTTATCTGAAATGTGAGGTAGAAAAAATACTAACTCAAAAAGAGGTGAAACATTAAGAAAAGTGTTTATGACTTCTGATTAAACTGAAATTAATGAGCTTAAGTTGTTGTTCGTACTAAAAACTGGATAAGAAAAAAGGGTTTAATCGGTAAAATGTAAAATGTGCTTTAAACATCCAATAAAATTAATTAATAAATAAAAAACAGAAACGTTTTATATAATTAATCAACACATTTGAACGGTTTAACTAACGATGGTGATTTCCTAATCAAATGTGCGTGTCTTAAATTGTTATTTATGAGATTCTACGATAGAAATTAAGAAAGATTTCCACATAGGAATGATATGATGATGATTTACTACATATGTGTTTATTTTTGCCAACATGATTTCTTTGAGCATAATTTAATTTTTTATTTCATATAGTTTTTCTTTGCTGCTTCTACTCAATATAATTTTTCAAGTTGTTGAAGCACGTGTATCTCGTAAATACTCGTATGTATCAGCGGATAAACATTCAACTAAACAACGTTATTGCACCGATTATTATTTCTTCCCTTAAGCTCTTAAATACACAAACCATATTTTATAAGCATACAATTCATACCACTAAATCGTTGCAGATAATAAGGTGACCAGGTTCTCAAATGTGGGTTTAGCGGAAAAGAAAGACTTTTGACAACACATTTACGTAGTTCTTTTTTCACGTAATACACGTTCTTTAGTCAGGGCTCATCCATTCATTGTCGACTGGACAGTGGATCGTACAACACACTACAGGGAAAATTCGTTCTTTAGCCGTACTGTCAGTATGCGTAATAAACTACCAGCAGAAGTATTCCCTGACACTTTCAATATAGGAAAATTCAAATCATATGTTCACAAACACTACTCCCTCTATCCTCCCTCCCATAACATATTTTCCTAGTTCCAACACAATGCATTGTATGAATAGGGGCGTCCCCTGAGTGTTTGTCCAAGCAAAAAAAAAAAAAAAGTTTATTAATAATATAAGTAAATATATATCCCAGTAAAAAAAAATTAAGAGAAAAAGCGCATAATCGAGCCCTTTTGAAGCATTAAATGCTTACGAATAAAATATATAAAAAATATGCCTTTTTAGTGCTGACAACGAATAAGGTTTTAAAGCGAAAAAATAAAAATGAAATTTTAGCCAACAGATTTACGTATGACAAAGAAAGTCAATTACAAAACGAACCGGGAACACCTCATACAAAAATCATGCATCCCATCAGCAGGTTTGAAGCGATTTGAGGTATGAATTCATACATAAAACCTGCTCTTTTTGAAGCACATTTTTTACAGGGATGTATGTATAAACATATTCATTTAGTTTAAAATACTACTAAAATTGTTCTTAGGGCGAAAAAAGAAGCCACAATGGCAGCTCCATTTGAATTCCTGATAGCTGAAATGGAAAAGCATCCAGATGTGGCTGGTGGAATTCCTAATTTCGGCAGCTCAAAGGAAACTGTTTGACTCCTGAATGCAATTGGCCAACCAATTAGAACACCCGCGAAGTTGCATTCAAAAATATTATAAATCTCCACAGCGTTATTTTACTTACCCATTATTCGTTAAATTTTTTTTTTCAATATATATGTATGTCTAGGACGCTGAATACTCTTCATCATCCGAAAAAGAAGATATATCCATAAGTGCGACCATTTTTTATACCCCTTATTATCTTTGTATTTATAGTTATTTGTTTTAAAAGCTTCTTTCACAATTTGAAATATTTTCTTGATAAATAACCAAACAAAATTATTGAACAGCTGTTAAGTTTGTAGCATTGCCAATGCAAAATAAGTAATTTTTTATTTTAAATTTCAGCAGCAACATTTACAATGGCAACATTAACCACGCAATGATTTGATAATATTTTAACAAAATGATTTACAAAATTTCATATTTTTGGAGATGCGTTAGCAAAAGCGTAGGTGATGCGTTAATTTACAAAAGTGTTTTACAAAATCAAGTGTGGGTGATTATTTTTTGAATCTTCAGAGATAAGATATAGCAAGAGGTTTGACAAGCTAGGTATATGTATCTATATTGCGCTATTAACTAATTAAAATTGAACAATATCATCTTCACATTTTATCGTTGATGACATCTTGAGCATTTGTTAGTTTATGCTGTATTTGAAATCATTGTGAGGTAGTTGAATTTTAAGCTAGTCTGAAGCCTTAATATATATACTTTGAAAAGCTGTGGAGTTTGGGTTTCTTTATGCTGTTTGAATGCAAGTTTAGACATTTCTATTTTCAAGTTTATTACCTCCATTGTGATCACATCAATTCTGAAGAGTTGATCCTTATTAACTTGATAAGGCTTCGCTCTACGGATAGATATGAAGATAGGGAATACAAAAAACATTGTCCAATTCCCTTCATAAACTGGCTATTTGACTCAATTACTAGAACAATATTACTCTATGGGATAACTATCTTGTGAATCATTAGACAAGCCCTCATATTGCACCCATTCGGAGAGTGTGTTCATGAGAATAACATTGCCGATAACAGAAGTCGGGCCATAAAATCCTACGACGTTGCACTCTATGATGCTTAACTGCATCCCGGTTGAACTATAAAAGGAGCAGCTAACTAGATTTTATATAACACAATACCCGGTAGTGATATCGATATATAAATTGCTGACAGTCACAACTGCCCGGATGCAACAAGCAACTATCTTGCTGATGACTTAAAATATATTCCTATGTTTGAGCATTTCGATGTCTACATGTAACCACATATTACTGAGACTTACTATGATCCTAGATAATGTGGGTGAGTGAAGTTACCTGTATAATCATAAGGATGGTATGATTTAGTAAGAGTTGAATGTATAACTTTTTAGATATCTTAAGGTACGGTCACACTTGACAAATATTTGTCGAAAAACATGTAACCACTGAATAAAATATATTTGAACTCGTTTATTTATTAAAAAATTCTTCGTTTATTTAGGACAGGACACAACAAATATTTAGTTTTATTGTATTTGATGGTGTTTGATTTTGAAAAACTCTTGTAAAATCGTGGTCTCAATCCGGTCGAAAGACTAGAACTGTTAAGTTTTAACCTTTATTTTATTTACTTTTACTATTTCCCCATGGAAATTTCGAGCAGTAAGAACTTGCGAGATTTCGCAATACCCGACATTATTCATAACATCTTATCAATTGCACACTAAGACTTCGGAGCTATACTAAAGAGCTGATCAATCTGAAGATAATAACCAGACAACTGGTGTCTAGTGTCTATTACAGAACACTGAATATCGTTGAATATTTCGATTACTGCCGGAGCTGCTGAGATAAAAGTAGTCATTTGAGATTTATATAATCAGCTTTTTGAAACATTAGCAATACATATGTACGTATTTGTAATAAAATATCTGTCTTCTCCATCCTTGAAAAAGAAATATTGGAAAATGTAAAAATAGAAGAACCAAAAACAAATAGTAAAGGATATAATTAACACCAATTAAAAGTTTGCAACAACTTAACCAAGTGCTAAATTGATCTGAATGAACTTGGTTCGGAAGATTGTGGATACCGTTGCATATCGTTAAGTCTGCCTTAATATAAATAAGGTCACCCTATCACTTGCGTAAATATAATACTAGAAATAAAAATCAACAATACTTTGTCTCGCGTAATGTTTTGCGGTTGTTGCAGTCGACACCCGCCCTTGCAATTAAGTTTTTGCTACATTGATTATAACAAGACTCTGCAACACAAGTGTCTACTCGTTAACTTTACTTAGACACTGAACGGATGTGTTTGTGCCTCTGTGACTGTATGTATGTATGAGTGTTAATAAGTGTAGATGGATAAATGGTGTGAGTTAAATAAATTCGCACGGTACTTTTGCTGTGTGTGAAAACATTCTGCGAAGAAAACTCATTGTATTTTATGCTGTTGCTGATAAAGAGCGTTCACACACATGTATTTTTATATACACATATCGAAATACAAATAATATGAACAATATGCAGGAGGCCAGGCAGAAAAGTGCTTTAAAATTATAAAATACAAAATCTCAATAAACTTTTTTTTTTCTTTTTAGCATTTTTCGAAAATTTTGACTCTGTCCAAACAAAAGAATTTTAGAAAACTGCACTTACGAAGATGATGTTATATTTTCAGCGAACCAAAATTTGTATAAGTGGATAGATCTAAACAGCAAATGAGCATAAATACGGGTTAGTTTTGGTTTAATGTGGTTTAATTAGAAAACATTTTTTCGGATGATTCGAAAAATGTAATTTTTTAAAAAACCCGGTTTCAAATGCGGTTACAATTGAAAGAAAAATATTCGAAACCGGTCGGTTTTTCAAATAGAAAAAACACATTTAACCGGTATCTGGTTTCGGTTTTTTAATACTCTAGTGACTGCTCACTTATGTATATTCCTATGTTATGCCTTGAAGCACGACAAATTTTTTTTAGTAAAATAATGCCCTTTGACCTCCATGCTGATATTGCATTAATATTCAAACATTCATTGTTTGTGCTGATTTTCAAGACTGAATTCAACTAAGTACTATATCGACTGTTAGGTGGTCAGTTGCGATTGTGGAAATAATGAAAAGCTTTTTTAGATCCAACGATTAAATCTCTTAGCATTTTGAAAGTACTTTTCAAATAGCACTTATGCATACCTATGTATGTCTGTATGTATGCACACGTATGTATGTATAGGTATAGATGGATGCATATAAACTTTTGGTTTTCAATAAGAAATCCGTTAAGTTGTTTACATTTCCTCCTTCTTATTCAATGAATGTCATTGCCATTATTATCATTGTTGCTGTTGTTGTTAGTATCGTTAATATTGTTGTCGATTGTAGCTACAACTCTCTGTTGACGTTATTTCATGTTCACTTTCATTAGTCACTGGATGTCACTAGACTGCATGTGTGCAGGGGAAGTGTGATTGTGTGCGTACGTATCTGTGTACTGGCGTGTATTTAATGATTGTAATTAAACTTTTTTCCCACCATCACTGAGTGGGAGTCTGCCTTGCAATCAAAATATTTTCATAGGTCTATTTTTATTATGTCTGCAGCGAAATGAAATGAAATGAAATGAAACGATGTGATGTGAAGTGAAATGAGTGAAATAATGTTTGTATAAATCGCTGTGATGTTTTGATGATTGCTCATCTGTCTTTTTGTTTACAGATGATGTTTTCTTTTGAGAAAACGATTTTTGTAATTTCATTTTTTATTTATGTTTTTTGAACTTCAGAAATAATTGAATAAATATTTCTTAATAAAGACACAAATCCATTTAAAGTCAAACAAATAAATTGATTGCGTCTTATAACAATATTAAAAAAAGAGACTTGAAAAGATTATCTAAAATGAGTAAATATATTTTTGTTAAGTATGTAAACTAAATACACTTAATTCTGTTTTTACGCGGTAATTGGTTCCAGGAAACTTCCAGACATTGATCGTATGCAAAATAGGTGATTGGTTCCATAACTCTAAAACCTATTGAAATTAGTGAAAAACCAGGATTTTAAGAACAGCTATTTAGGTTTATAATATTAAATCACATGTACATACATATATATGTGTTTTAGTTAGTCGATTTTTTACTATTTGAAAAAATGGATCAAAGAAACTGTATTAAGACTTGCGTAAAAAATGAAATTAAATGCGCAAGGATATTTGAAATGTTGACTGTGGCGTCAGCAGAATACAAGTTCAATTGTGATATAACCGGTTTAAGGAAGGCCGAGAAGATGTCAATGACGATGCTCGTCCTGGTATCCCAGGACGCAGTGAAGAAAATGATTTTTGATAATCGTCGAATCATTATCAGAGAGGTTGCTGATGATGTTGGCATATCGTTCGGCTCATGCCAAGCAATTTTTACGGATGTTTTAGGCATGAAACGTGCGGCAGCGAAGATTGTTCCAAAATTGCTAAATTTTGAGCAAAAACAACGTCGCATGGACATCGCTCAGGAGCTGTTGTTGAAATGATCCAGATTTCCTCAAAAAGGTCATAACTGGTGACGAATCATGGGTGTATGGCTCTATGACATTGAAACCAAAGCCCAGTCATCCCAATGGAAACGTCCAGAAGAGCACAAGACCGAAAAAAGGAGGTCCAGTTCGGTCAAATGTTAAGGTTTTGCTGACTGTTTTCTTTGACTGCAATAACGATATTACCTTGAAGTTATGCGCCGTTTTCGCGAAGCAATTCGTCAGAAACGCTCAGAATTGTGGAAAAACCAATCATGGATTTTGCACCATGAGAACGCACCAGCTCACACATTGATGCTTGTGCGTGAGGTTTTGGCTAAACACAAAACAGTTATCATGCTTCTTTCACCGTATTCACCGGTCTTGGTCCCCGCCGACTTTTTCCTCTTCACAAAAGTGAAGACACCGATGAATGGAAAGCGTTTTGCTACGATTGGGAGATAAAAGAAAATTCGAAACAGGAGCTGTTGGCGATACCAGAAGTATTTCGAGGATTGGAAAAAATGCTGCCAGAAATGTATTATATGTATCTGAGAGGGATTACTTTAAAGGGGACAAGGTAGTTATTGATGAATAAATAAACACTTTTTGAAAAAATTTTAAATAATGGTTATTTTTTGATCAGACCTCGTATATAGGTACAATATTTCGCAAACATTAAATTTAACAAAAATCGTGGTAAATGGAATAAAAAGGTGTAAAAAATTTTAAAATTTGTTAATTTTCAAACCGTGTAAAAAAAAAGACCGTATAAAAACAGAATTAGGTGTATTTGTAAAGCAGACACAATACAAATTACACATTTTCATACCCTCCGCCACCAAGAAGGTGGATGAGGGTATATTACGTTTGTCATTCCGTGTGAAACTTAATATTCATCTGAGACCCAACAAAGTATATATATTCTTGGTTCTTATGAAATTCTAAATCAATTTAGCCATGTCAGTCTGTCTGTCTGTGTAAAACACTCTCACGTCCAAACTCTACAACCTAACTAAACGAAATTTCCAGGAAAATATTTCTTATTTTGCAGGTAACTTTGATATTGAAAATCAGCAAAATCGGTTTAGGCCAACCAGAGTTATGGACCAATATGTAAGACAACCTCCATAAAAATTTTATATTTTTTGTCCATTTTATTGCAATATTTTGAAATACATATATTGCAAATAATACCATGAAATTTTGTATACGCTGTTTTTGTGATAAAAAAAAGAAAGTGTGCGAAAAATAGTAAGAATCGGTTCATGATTTCTCATAGCCCCCATACAAAAATCTTCCTGAAATATTGATTCTCTGATTGATATGTGTAAGATATTAACCAGTTACTGTTGTTTTAAATTTTAGTATTTCGAATTTACAGGAACATTAACTTTGGATTTCCAGATTTAATATTCTTTTGAATATTCGCTAGCCTGGTTGATGTTATGTTACTGCTAACAATGGAATGATTGTATTATATTATCTGGATGATGTTTCCATATAGGAATCTTAGCTATATTTTATATGCTTTGTGTAAGGATCTTGGAAACATTTACAGTCGTCTTCATAGGCTGGAATAAATGCAGCAGTTTGGAGGATTTTCACAACTGCAACACTTGCAAGAGGGAAACAATAAAGGGTTAACATTAAAATTAATAATCATTGAAAGAATTTATAAAGAACCACTGATGTTGTTCTTATTGTACTGCAAATGACTATAGAAATCCCTGCTAACTGTTCAAAGCACCCGTTGTCAATCAGGCACTCAATATAAAATATAATGTTATGGCGACTCTCCCGAATACAGATAGTTAATGCTCATAAAAAGTAATATATTTATATATACCCAAAAATATACGCTTTTAGTTAGTTTTTTCACTCTCAATAAGTCAAGTATTATGATCAGCATGTGTTTATTAAAGATCAATTTATATCCACGAGTTGTCAAATTAAGAAAGCTGCTGTAAAAATAGCTTTAGGTGCCTATTATGAGTAAAATTCGATTTTCGTCTGTAGTCGAAAATGCTTATCGAACGCATTTTCATTTGGTATTATGGTGCACATTCGATGAAAAAACGTTATTGTGAAAATAATTCTTTTTGGGTTATTCACAATAGTATATTTCTATCAGCTGGCGCTATATTTGTTTACAAATTCTTAAAAAAAAATAAATTAAATTTGAAATGACCACCTCGGAATTATGGTTTGATGATTCGTCTTATGAAGATGAATCCTTACGAGAACTGGCCAGAAGCAGAAAAAGGCTGTAGGATGCTTCCAAAATTTTGGAAATGGATGTCACCACTTGAGTATATTACTTAATGAGGTTTTGACAAGATTTTATAAATTTATTACAAATTTTCGACTCTTTAAAGAGGCGTTTGTGGACTTGCTGTCCATTACTGATGAACTGCTGCAACAATGCTCAAAGGGCAGAACAATCCCAAGTATTTTAAAATTGGCAATAGTTTTTCTGATCTTCCTCCATGAGAGAAACGAGCTTCTCCAATTGCTGTTTTCTACTTACGAGCTTAGACCTGCAGGATATTAACAAAAGTAATTTGCAAGTAGTATTTGGTTTACCAAAACAAAACAAAACAAAAAAAAAAAATAAATAAATAATAAATAAATAAATAAAAAAATTCGTTGAACAACGAAATTTTCGACAGTGACGCCAACTCATGATACAAATTTTACATTCGATAGTCGATTTTCGAATGCAGCTCATAATAGGGGCCTTAGATTTCTTTTGTGGTGGTTATCTGAAGTTTCGTAATCTTTTGGATGGCCAAATAGACAATCAGTTTTTAGTTAGGTAGTAGAGTATGCTAAAGAGTATTAAATTACCAACATTTCGACATATGACGATGTCTTTTGGACTATCATTCAATATTTATTATAAAAATATCAATTAATTTTTCTGAAAAGCATCAGAAAATGCCCTACCTGGCATTAGACAATGAACACATTAAATAAAAAAAAGATCGTTCATATCTTTCCACTCACATCCTGTGCTGCAACTTACATAACTAAATCCTGATACCAGGTATTCAATTGATTAATAAAGACCACCGGATATGGCACAACATGACTGAAGTGTGTTAGAACAATTGAACATTATTAAAATAATAAATGAAAAACCCCTCTACTATGCATTAATCAATAATCGTACATAAGTTGTATTCATGATTAGCAGATTATAAGGGTTGATATTCAATAACTATTAACAATTCAGTAAAAAAAATATCATAAAATATGCGTGTATAATTTATAAATAAAAAACAAAATAAATATTACACACATTGCAATTTCCCCTTGAATTCCGCAGACCGTATACATTTATAATATTGTCTCAATGTCAATGTTTTGAGTAAATATGCATAGAAGCTCTAACCTTCGCCTCTTTTTCTACCCTATGGTCAGCACAGTGTTCCAATTAAACAATAAATCATAAATATGTAATACAAAAGTAAATACAATTGTTTACAAACTTTTTCCAGGCATGGAAAATGGGAAGAATCAAAAGAGTGGGAAAATCCATCTCTAGGACTGTCTGCCTATCACTCACTCCCTTAGAAAAGCGCGTGTTTTCTTATGATTATTATGATTATAATGATGATTACTTACAGTAGAACGTATGGAAAGGAGCATGATGTTAAACAGGCCGACAACCAAATTCTATATTCAAATAAAATTAATTAATGGATTCATTATGTTAATAACCAGAGGAAAAAAGCCATGCATAATTTTATTACACAGAGAAACTAATGGACAGACGGACGCAAAGACAGACACAATAATGCTCACACCAAAGCAGAAAGATAAATGAAAAAATAAAATACTTTTAATCTAGACTGCT
The DNA here is from genome assembly GCA_916048285.2 of Bellardia pandia. Taxonomy (NCBI): domain Eukaryota; kingdom Metazoa; phylum Arthropoda; class Insecta; order Diptera; family Calliphoridae; genus Bellardia; species Bellardia pandia. The sequence continues at coordinate 79,923,939 of OU696530.1, read as the reverse complement.
GATAAGATGAAACAACAAACATCGTTTATCTTTCATATTTTTTATGATTCAAATAATACAAACAAACAATCAAGCGGCATAAGGGTCAACCATTGGCCTTAAAGGCATCATCGACATCGTCATCACCATCAACATCAAAATCATGCTCATTATCATCAGCATCATCGTAGACTTTGTCATCGTTATCATTATTCTGTAATTCTATGGGAAGAATATTTAAAACTTTTTCTGACTGTTTGTTTGGTTTTGTTTTTGTTGGCTTGATTGTTCTTAAAGGAAGACTAATTCAAGTGTTTAATAGCGCGTGGCTTTTGGAAATCATGAAGTTTTGCTTTAGTTTTATAGTTGACACTATTTTTCAACCACTTTTTGCTAATATGCACTTACATATTTACAATTTACTTATGGGCAAAATGGTACTAAAATGTAAACGGATGTAAAGTACTTAATTAAATGATAATGGTACTTAATGTTTCATTGGTGTACAATAGTGAGAAGCTTGTTTATTTAGGAATATACCGTGCCGTCCCATGTGTTGGAAGGGAAAAGCTACAAACTCTGAAAATTATCGCCCAATTGTAATCTGTTTTGCACCTTCGAAAGTCATGGAAAGTATGGTAAATTACCATCTTGTGAAATATCTAGAGTCCAACAATTTACTTAACGACCGCCAGTACGGCTTCCGTAGAGGACGCTCTACGGAAAAATTGTTGAATTGGTTTTGTTGCGAATATTTAATTAAAATTCATTTATACTTTTTTACTTTAGTACTTGAAAACAAAATATGATGACAAAAAGTACTTGTAGATTTTAAACTTTTATACTACACCTCTGATAAAAAATGCCAACCATTCATTATATTCAACATATCATCCCCTTAAACTGCTTTGACACAATACTACTCGCTGCAAAGTATCAATGTAATTATCATTTTTATTATACATGTACGAGTAGAAGGACGTTCAGAATAAATATTAAAACATAAAATATTGAATATTTTATTAAGCCACAATATGCACGTTGCTTGAATAACTTTTGACAATAAATTACGATGGCAATAATGATCACTTGTAATTATGTTGCTTTGAAAAAAATGATATAAAAATAAAATTCCCAGCGTAGCAAACTGCCATGTTAAAAGAGAAGGGAGGTGAAAAAGTCCTTATAAATCGTTAAGTGAAAAGACAATACAAATATTATAAATCTATAAATAAATAGAAAAAAGGATCTAAAAAGTATACAGACACACTCTAACACACAGCCAGACACAAAGGAAGGACAATGGAATACAAATAAATGGCAACAGTATCTATTAAAAACAATTACAACAATCCGCTAGGTTTAAATGAAGAGTACACAAATGCGTTGCACGTTGGTGTTGCTGCACGTGACCCAAGGATACACCAACGTATGAATATATGAGTACACAGACAACAAACAGTAAGGCCAGTCCTTTAGATGCTCAGTAAGTCTCACAGCGGTATGCAAGTGAGAAAAGTCATACGAATAATTCACATTGCCTTTGTGCTTAATCGAGCGGAATTCCAGATGTAAATAACCGCGTACAAGCGGGATAAAACTCCGAAAAATAACGGCAACAGCAACCAACAACAGAATGAAGAACGGGGGTTGAATGAGAATGTGCAACAGCGTAACAATATGTATGTATGCACGAGTGTTTGGCTAAAAATGTGGCACAAAGTAAAATAGTATATTGAAAAGAAATTTATGCCACACACGAGCCGTTTCATTTAAATTCAATCGTATGTAAAAACCCGAGTGTGTGTGTAATGCGGAAAACTTTGATTGCATTCAGTGTAAACAAAACCCGGAAGCAACACATCCTACATCCTTTCAGCTTAGTTTACGAACACGTTCATACATATTTAGGAGTTCACGTATTTCACTTTACTTACTTCCATACATGTACTCGTATCTATACATATGAACGAATGAATGATTGTATGTATGTATTTACTCGTATGTATGCGTGAATATTTCCCACTCATTTCTTGCATAAATACATACACAAATACATTGACTGCAGCTTTAAATGAAGCACAGTGGAACGCGTTTTGCAAGCTTTTATGATCATTGCTTCTAGTCAAGTCAATGTTTAATAATTTTTTCTCCTAAATATGATTTATGATATGATATAAACTCTATATTTTGGTATTTTCATGAAATATAATGGAGATAACATTTTGAAATTTAGCAGAATTTTTTTTATTACAAAAGGACAAGTGCTGTTGAATATAGAAAGGTCCACGACTTCTTGTAGATTACATACAAATGTCTTCTCGGAATACAGTTTTATGTTAGATAAATATAGAAAAGTAATATCCATACAAAATTTAGCAAAAGTAAGTTTCAGTCAACGAGAAATCTCAAAAAGATATTATGTTTGCATCGGTCCATATTTTGACATAGCCTCCATAGGTCTACTTAAGAAAATCACTTGAATGCGCATTAATCTCTTATCAACATCACTATTACATTGAAATTTAACACAAATAATCCATATATACTTATGTATGTATAAATCGTATATTTGACCATATATCCCAACTAGAGTCTACTCACGAAAATAACTTAAATGCTAATAAATCTTTTATAAAAATAACAATTAAGTTGAAATTGCACACAAATAATGCACGTGTATGTATAAAACTGCGTACCGAATTTTATGGCGATCGGTACATATTGGAGCACAGGCCATTAATAAAGTAATCTTCAAAAAATCATATTTGGGGTTGAAAGTCGACATAAATAATACATATATGGTGAATTTCACGTCAAGTGACCCAATTTTAAAAATCGATGTCTTCCGATTTGGATGAAATTTGCACTAAGGATAGTAGATAATGGGCCAGACACAAATTTTCAGCTCTATCAGTCAAGAAGTGCCGGAGTTAGAGGGGGTCAAAGTTTGACATTTTGGTAAATTTTGGTCATACAGGGTTTTTTTAATGCATGTAACTTTTTACCTATTGGTCCTAGCAAAAATTGTCCAAAGGACTGTAGATAGTTATTTCTTTAATCATTTCAAAAATATTTTTTTTAATTTTTAGAAACTTTTTTTTTAATTTTTTTTTTAAATATTTTTTTCAATTTGGACCCTTTTTTTCTCAAAATAAACCTTATACAATTTACTTTAAGGCCTTTATAAACGCTTAATCGGATGCGAGTAGGATTTTTCAATATTTGGCACATGTATCATATTCATTTTACCCCACTTTTTTATTTTTTTTTCAGAATGGAGTTTTTTTTTATTTTTCCTCAAAAGAAACTTTAGGCCATTTCGTTTAAGAGCTTTGTGGTCATTTAATGGGATGCAAGTGGGGTATCTAAAAAAATTGTTTTCAAAGAAGAAATTGTTTCAATTTGTACCATATGCACTATTTTAATTTGTTTTTCTATTTATTACTTATAATACTAAATAATTTAATAAAATTAATATATAAATGAAAATGATACAGGTACCAAAATCCTATTCTTGAGTTAAAACATAATTTTTTTGATAGATATCCGACTCGCATCCCATTAACTCTTTGAGCCACAGTATTACATATATAACCTTATTAACAAAACAACTTAATTTTTAGTTTGATTAAGGTTTATTTATTATATAAAAAGAGAAAAAAAATAAATTTGCGCTGCCGGATTTTGTGGAACAGGGTGGTTAGTTAAGTAACCACCCTGACGGTTGGCATAAAAAGTATTTAAGTAAAGTGTAGTGTCCGCAGCCAAATTGTATAACAAAAAATTAATTCTGATGAAAATCGGAGAAACATGTCTTATTTGTACGTATGCAAAGAGGAACTTTGCAGGTTCTGCATTGCCATATAGTACGCACCGGATTATTTTCGTGCTGCATTTTGCACATCCTTGTGATGTCGATCGCTCTGGTTGATGCATACTGTTTTCTAAACGCAATTCTCTTGCTACTGATGGTTTGTGTTTCTTTATTTGTACTGGTAGTGGAGAAGAGGGTTCAGAAATTGGACGCCTGAACTTGTGCTAGTATCGCGAAGTAAACACTTCTTCGAAATTCTTTGGCACTGAGCTGATCAAGTTCTGGGTGGTGTGTTTTCTGGAGCTCTTTATATATAATATAAGAGATGGCGCAGTCCATAAAATAAAAAAAAATTAAAAAAAAAATTGTTTAAAAATTAAAAAAAAAATATTTTTGAAATGATTGAAGAAATTTCTATCTAAAGTCCTTTGGACAATTTTTGCTAGGACCAATAGGTGAAAAGTTACACTCATTTTAAAAAAACCCTGTATGACCAAAATTGACCAAAATGTACAACTTTGACCCCCTCTGTCTGGCCTACTATCCAATAGTACTAACCTTGGTGCAAATTTCATCCAAATTGGAAGACATCGATTTTTAAAATTGGGTCACTTGACGTGAAATTCACAATATACATATATATAACGAACTTTATAGAGATCGGTCCACGAATGGTCATAGCTCCGACATATCGAACACTTTCAAAAAACACAATAACCTAGGTTTACCTAGGTAATTTTACACAGATCAGTTATATGTATGCAAAAACTATACTCTTGAATTTTGTGAAGGTTAATCCATATTTGGCCATAGCTTATATGTAAAATCCACTTGCGAGATTAACTGGATTAGCCATAAAATTCTTGTAAATATCGTTATTAAGAAGAAATTTAACCAAAATAAGCCTCTAATATGTACATGAAATTATGGCACAATATTTTATGACGATCGTCATATAAGGTATCTGAAAAATAAAATAATTCGTATAAATATCGTTATCGATACAAAATGTAACACAAATTAGTGTTAAGTATGAATAAATCACACTACTGTTATGTTGGTGGTGGGTATATATATAAACTTTTAGTTGTTTTGTAGTTGTATTCATCATTTACCATTAGGATAAGAACGCCGTCAAAGGGTCACAGGGTCGCAATCTTTGTCCGATCTCAATAAACTAAATCTGAATATTTAAACTCGAAAACTGCAACAGGCTCGGAAATTTTCTTTTATAACCTGGGCCGCTTGGATAAAATCTCCAAGCTTCTGAAAACTATTATGAACCTGTGTAAATAAATGACGAAATGTCTTCTTTATTATATTTATTAACTGGCTAAATTGGATTATAGCGTGTTCAGATATGAAACTTAATGAAGTCAATATTCGGTTAATTGACAATATTATTTCAAGTGTTCAGGCATACGTAATTTTCAGCTTGCTCAATAAGCATTTGAGAGTTAAAAAACAATACAAAACATACTCTAAATGGTTGTTGTGTTTCTATGTAAACAAACTTACCTTCACATTGATTTTTTTTAATGATTTTTTTTTGTTTTCTTTTGTTGACATTTGCCATTTTATACAATTTTGTTCACTAAACACAGTTGTGAACAGTGTTGCATTCGAAATCTTACTCAATATTCTAACAATTTCGTACTTATTGCGCAATATTAATTGAGACTATATGGAATATTGGGCTCAATAATATCTGAACACGCTATAAAGTGCATATGTGAACACGCTATTACAGGACATGCGATTTTTATACAATAAGTTATTAATTATTGCCGAAGAGTAAACCTTAAATTAATATATTATCTTATAACTTGGAAACATTATAAGCTAGAGAGAATTTTATTGAAAACGAATGGATATCTTAAATATTTTAATAAAAAATTTTCTCCACAAGAATACAAATCGATCTTATTATAAATTAGTTATTTTAAAGAGAGAAGTTGCACAAAATCGTTACTACTGTGCAGTAATAACTAAGCAGCAATTATATTTGTTGTTTTGTCTAAAATACAAAATACGATACATACCACTGTTTCTTCCAATACCAGCAATGTTTTATACAACAAGTTAGAGTGCTATATTCGGCTGTGCCGAATCTTTAATACCCTTCACCTAAACGTAATAAGAAATACAAAAACTACACTGGTTAGAGGACTAGTATATCCTAATTCTCTGTTTTCTATTCAGTCTTAGTGCAAATTTTATTAGCATTTTATATGTTTTTTGAAAGACAATAATTACCTGTTGGTCGTAATTCATTAATGTGATTTTATTTTAAATGTTTTGATATTTTATCTAATTTTGACCATTTATAATGGATGTAATTAAAGATTCTTACTGTAATTCACAGAGTTTGTCTGATTTTCATAATAATCTTGTGTGTAATTAAACAATTTATAAAAGAACATTTTTCCATATTCACAACAAGTTAAGAAACAGAGTATAAACAAGTAAGAGTGCTAAATTCGGCTGTGCCGAATCTTAAATACCCTTCACCTAAGCGTAATAAGAAATACAGAAACTACACTAGACTAGAATATCCTAATTCTGTGTTTTCTATTCAGTCTTAGTGCAAATTTTATTAGTATTTGATATATTGTTTGAAAGACAATTTTACGACCAACATAATTTATGGTAATTCAATTCAGTTTATTGTGTTTAAATATTTACAAAAATTACTTACAATAGTATATACATATTTACAAAGAGTTTAAGGATTTTTCCTTTTTCTACTTAATAATACAATTTTGTTTTATGTTATCCTTATTTTTTTTTAATATAGCATTTAAGTTAAGGTGAAAACTTTCCAAAAACCTTGTGGATTTTTTGTTATGATAAAACTTAAAACTACTTAACTGACTAATCAAAAGCGGGGGCTAGCTCAACTATATGATTATGTACAGAATATAAACACCTATTATTGAAATTTTCATATAATTTGTATATTTTAATAGCGACCAAATCAACGTTTGCGATTTGGTGTAGTCTTGATGTGGAATAATGTCTGGGAAGATTATGAATTAACTTTAGGAGTTTATTTTGAAGGATTTGTAGCCTTTTTATATGGCATTTTGCACTTTTTGCCCAAACTGGGACTGCATAAAACATAATTGCCTGAAATATAACTTTGAATATTAACATTTTATTTTCAATACTTAATGTTGAGTTTCTATTTATTAGGGGGTAAAGAGTTCTAGTAAGTATGTTACATTTATGAACGATGTATGATATATGGTCTCTATAAGTTAATTTTGGATCTAGAACTACACCTAGATACTTTACGTTATTTTCCCATTCGATTTCGGTATTGTTTAAAATTATACCATTTTGGGGAATAAAACATGATTTCCTTTTTCTGGTAAAATAAATTGCTTGACTTTTGCTATAATTTAATGCTATTTTCCATTTTGTAAAATATTTCAATAATGTTATGATAGCCGATTGCAGGTTTGCTAATATTTCGGAGGATAAATTTCCTGAGCATAAGACTGCGGTGTCGTCTGCAAACATAGATATAATACAGTGGTTTATAGTAGGTATATCAGCTGTGTATATATTATACAAAATTGGAGATAAACAGGACCCCTGAGGACATCCTGCGTTTATTTGAAAAACGTTTGAACATTTCGAGCCTATGAACACTCTAAATGACCTTGAAGATAAATAACTTTGAATTATTTTAATAATATTTGGTGGAAAATTAAACTGAATTAATTTAAATATTAGGCCATCGTGCCATACGTTGTCGAATGCAGCCTTTATATCCAACAATAACATACCAGTAGAATTTTGTTGGTTAAAGTTAGACTTGACGATGTTCCTTATGCGTACTAACGGGTGTACGGTATTTAGTGCTTTACGAAATCCAAATTGTTGTGGAGGTAAAATATCTCTACAGTCTAAGAAGTTAATAATTATATCTTTTATAACTCTTTCTAAAATTTTACTTATAGAAGATAATAAGCTAATTGGACGATAAGAAAATGGGGAATCAGCAGGCTTGTTAGGTTTTTTGATTGCAATAACCTTTGCTTCTTTAAATTCATCTGGGAAATAACTTAATTTAAGGCAGCTGTTTATGAAAAGTGTCAAAAACTTTATACCTTTTCTTGGGAGAGCTTTAAGAACTGTGTTATTGATGCCATCAGCACCTGGTGACTTTTTATTTTTCAAAACCTTTAATATATCAGAAACTTTTTTATACGTAACAACACAATTTTCTGTGGATAAAAAGTTAGAATTGAATTCACTAATTCTATTCCTAACCATATTTTCGGTTTCGGTATCACTTATATTAGTTGAATATAAGTGATTCTCCGAAAAAGTACTAGCTAATAATTCACATTTTTCTTCAGTCGAAGAAAATCGTGAATTATTAAGCTTTAGTATTGGAATATTTTTGGATCTCTTCCTTAAAATTTTGGTTAAATTCCAAAAAGGAGAAGAGTTTTTGTCTAATGTAGACAATGCATGATTCCATGAATTATTTCTGAATTTAGTAATTTCCGATTTAATTACAGAATTTAAGGTTTTGAACTTATAGTAGTCACGAACATCTCTATAACGAAGCCAATTCCTACGAAAGTGGTTACGGTTTCTAATTAACAATTTGATGTTGTTTGGTAAAGGTTTTCTTATGCTTCTCTTTTGTTTTTGTGGAACACTATGCATAACTGCATCATTTAGGGTATTAATAAATTGGCGAAGGGCAGAGTCAACCATCTCTTTGCTTGAATATGCATTAATGTTAGGCAAGGAAATATTTCTTTTTATAAATAAAGAGAACCGTTTCCAATTTGCATTTTTAAAATCAAAATAGTTAAGATTGCTGTTCGTATAATCAGTTTTCCAAGCAAGTTTAACGGGAAGGTGATCGGAACTTAGATCGTTGATAACTTTGGGAGAAGATAAATTATTTGTAAAATTTGTTAAGAAAATATCCAGTGTTGAACTTTGATGGTTTAATTGGTAAGGTATGTATGTACTTTCATCAGGAAACAATATATTTAAATTGTAAGAGTCTTGTTTTTCATATAAAATATTGCACCAACAGTTGGCTCGTACACATCCCCATGCTTGATGTCGACAGTTTAGATCGCCACCAATTATATACTTTTCACTCCTACTGAGCTTATGGATGTCAGAAGCAAAAATTTGCTTTTTGGAATTGTCGGGACCGGCGCGGCCGCCTGGAAAATAGCAAGCATATATATTTATATTACCAGTAATGGTTGGAACTTTAATACCGATATTTTCTATAAGAGTAGTGTTCACAATAGGAATTGTCGAATGGCTGATATTTTTCTTTATTATTATTGCTACGCCCCCTCCTCTTCCTAATTCTCTATCATTTCTATGTATAATATATTCTTGGTGACTAAGGGGAACATTTGGTTTAAGCCAACTTTCAGATAGTAAGCATATGTGAATGTTATTAGTTAATAAGAACTGAAACAGTTCAATACTTTTATTTTGAACGCCTCTTGCGTTCCAAGTTACTATATTTAGTTCATAGCTAGCCATTATGAAAGGAATTTTGTGGCGAGGTTTGTTATCACCTCAAATTGATCTAGCTTATTTCTGCAATTCCTGAGATTGGTGATTAATTCAATTGTAATTGCTTGTAATTCCTGAATGGAGAACAATTGTCCGGAATTGTTAAGAGCATTTGCAGTCTGAGTGTTGTTGCTATTACCACTGCTATGAAAGTTTCTCGATGCTTGCCAAACGCCTGATAATTCTGGAACATTTTGCTGGAGAGTGTTAGGGAAGTTCTGGTTGTTCACAATATACGGATTGTTCACAGTTGGCCGTTTGTTCACTGGCTTGTTGCGCTGCTTGACCAGTAAGTAGTTTGCTTTGCTGGGACAATTACTATCAGTTGATTGATGGGGCCCATTACAATTTGCGCATTTTACAACCTCCTCGTTGCAATTAGCGGTTGGATGACTTCCAGCACATTTTGCACAAAATGTTTTTACCTTACAGTAGCTTGAGCCATGACCATACATTTGACAGTTACGACACTGTGTAACTCTGGACTTATTAGTCTTTTGGAAGTCCCATTTAACTTTAACATAGTCAATTACGGAGTAGTTTTGTCTTAACTCTCTGATAGTGATAGTCTTGCGTTGAAAGTAGACTACGAAAATGACATATACACCATATTGTGTTCTCTTGTTTACGATTTTTACTTCTAGGCATTTTAGACCCTTTGCTATTAATTTGTTTTTCAGCACGGATGGATCTTGAGTATCCAACCCAAATAATAATGCTTTATATGGGTTTTCTTCTTTTGAAGCATACGAGAAAAATTCATATTTTCCATTAATTTGATTGCAAATTAAATCAAAGTCTTCTTTTGTATTACAAAAAACTTTATGTCCAATAGAAATTTTTCGTATGGCATAATCATTTACTTTAGTAATTTTACAAATCTCGTGAATTTCTTCTAACTTGCATTTTAGAATAGTTATTGGTGGAATATGTTTTTTACCTTCCTTTGGTATTTCATCGTCTTCAATATCATTATCATCGTCAATGGTTTGTAACGGTGAAAAATAATTGTTTTTGTCTGCCTTTGATGCAGAGTTATTGTTTTTATGTTTTTTATTTGGCTTCATTGAAGTAAGATGTGCATGCACATCATCACTTTTATATGTTCGCTTTATTTTGTTTTTACAATAGTATAATTGTTTTTGTTAATCTATATTTATCAAAATGTTTTTAAAAATGTTTATTATTTTGAACACGGTCACAGAATAAGTAAGAAGTAAAGAAAAATCACATGCGAAAAAAACGCACTGAAAAAAAATATTTTATATGATGAAATGTTGTTGTTCACGTGACGACAGATAGATCAATACTGTTGACTATGGTAAATATTTTGAAATGTTGTCTAATTTTTACCATTTTTAATTGATTTAATTACCAATTCTTACCATAATTTATAGAGTCTGTCTGATGTTCATAATAATCATCAGTGTAATTTAACAAACAGAGTATAAAAAAGGGGTACAATTCGGTTTTAGTGATTTTGTTAAAAAAAAAAAAAAAAATAGGGATTTTAGAAGAGATACCAGCAAAAAAAATTTTTTTGGCGGCCACGCCTATTTTCGAGGGGGCGGGCCCTTAAAGTTGAAAATATATAGGCCTATATCTCGGGAACTACTGGGTGTCTGATAATTTGTAATACATTAAATAAAAGGTATTAAAAATACCTTTCCAACGATATATATCATGATTATAAAATGTGGACCGAATATGGGTTAAATCCGAAAAGAATATTTTTTGACCCGAATTTATTTGTTTTTTGGAAATGGTTCTATATGGCAGGTATGACAAATTATGGGCCGATCTTCTTAAATTTTGCAACAGTTATTTTCATGCATATGAGGATATTTCACGTCGAATTTCAACATAATAACGGTATATATACGATATATATTAGTATTAACGTGGATTTCGAGAGTGGACCTTATGTGGGGGATATAGTCAAATATGGACCGATATTCTCAAAATCCAGCAGTTAGATTTAGGCATGTATATAAATGATCCGTGTAAAATTTTGGATTGGTACCCTTATTTATAAGCGATTTATGAGTATTAAAGTGATTTTCGGAAGAGGGCTTTATATGGGGCATACGGTTAAAAATAGACCGAAATTCACAAAATTTTGTGGGATGATTTTTGTATATATTAAAATGATCTGTGCAAAGTTTTGAGTCGGTACCGATATTTATACAATATATATAGGGAAAAATCTCTTTTTTAAATGTTGTCCTTGTATGGGAGCTATGACCAGTTCTGGGCCGACCACCATAAAATTTAGTACAGCAATTTATTTGCCTATAAAGAATATTTATGTCAAATTTTAGCCGTTTAACATTATTTATATCTGTTTTATACGTATTTAAGTGAATTTTGGAAGTGGACTTTATATGGGGTCTATGGTCAAACATAGACCGAATTAAAAAAAATTTCGTTTTGCGATTTCTTTTTGTATAAAACTTATTTTTGCTGAATTTTGTCTTGATATTCCAATTTTATAGGCATTTATTTATCATTAAGCCATATTTCGGGAAGATTTTTGTATGGGGGCTATGACCAATTCTGGGCCGACTACCATAAAATTTAGTACAACAATTTATTTGCCTATAAAGAGTATTTATGTCAAATTTTAGCCGTTTAACATTATTTATATCTCTTTTATACGTATTTAAGTGAATTTTGGAAGTGGACTTTATATGGGGTCTATGGTCAAACATGAACCGAATTAAAAAAAAATTCGTTTTGCGATTTCTTTTTGTATAAAACTTATTTTTGCTGAATTTTGTCTTGATATTCCAATTTTATAGGCATTTATTTATCATTAAGCCATATTTCGGGAATATATATATTTGTATGGGGGCTATAAGAAATCATGGACCGATTCTTACTATTTTCCGCACACTTTCTTCTTTTATAGTACAAACAACGTATACAAAATTTCATGGTATTATCTGCAATAGTTTTCAAAATATTGCAATAAAATGGATGAAAAATATCAAATTTTTATGGAGGTGGTCTCACATATAGGTTCATAACTCTGGTTAACCTAAACCGATTTTGCTGATTTTAAATAGCAAACTTCTCGAAAGCACTTCTGACAGAATTATTGAAGGTTTGGATCCCGAGTATATCTGGGGACTTCAAAAAACTGATTTCAACAGACAGACAGACAGACAGACAGACAGACAGACAGACAGACGGACATGGCTTAATCGACTTCGCTATCTATAAGGATCCAGAATATATATACTTTATAGGGTCGGAAAATTTTTTTGTGGAAATTACACACGGAATGACAAACTTATATATACCCTTCTCACGATGGTGAAGGGTATAAAAAGGCTGAGATTTTTTGTTTGAAAAAAAAAAAGATTTCTGGGTGGCATAATAGTGTAACTGGATCAGTTATGGACTGATAGCTTCGAAATCCAGTATCCACTAATGTGGTTTCTACGTATTTGAGGCTTATTTTGATTCAATTTCATATCAATAACATTAGTTACAAGAGTTATTTCTCGGAAGTGGACTTAATTCGGGAGCTAATGCCAATTATTGGCTGACTGCTACAAAGTAGCATAATTGCCGTATAACCGATATTAGTATGATTTCTGGAATAAAATTACTGATCTGATAAAAGTTGGTTCGATATCGATATTTATTAGAAATTTTTTGGGTTTAGTTGTTTTTTGAAAATGGTTCTTATATGGCAGCTATGACAAATTATGGGCCGATCTTCTTAAATTTTTGAACAGTTATTTTCATGCATATGAGGATATTTCACGTCGAATTTCAACATAATAACGGTATATTTAAGATATATATTAGTATTAACGTGGATTTCGGTAGTGGATCTTATGTGGGGGATATAGTCAAATATGGACCGCTATTCTCAAAATCCAGCAGTTTGATTTAGGCATGTATGTAAATGATCCATGTAAAATTTTGGATTGGTACCCTAGTAGATCAATTTATGTCAAATTTTAGCCGTTTAACATTATTTATATCTGTTTTATATGTATTTAAGTGAATTTTGGAAGTTGACTTTATATGGGGTCTACGTTCAAACATGGACCGAAGTAAAAAAAATTTCGTTTTGCGATTTCTTTTTGCATACAACTTATATTTGCTAAATTTTGTATTGATATTCCAATTTTAAAGGCATTTATGTATAATTGAGAAATATCTCGGGAAGATTTTTGTATGGGGGCTATGCTAAATCATAGATCTATTCTTACTATTTTCCTCACACTTTCTTCTATTATCATAAAAACAACGTGTACAAAATTTCATGGGAATATCTGCAATATATTTAAAAAAATTTAAAAAAATATTTAAAAATATAAAAAAATAAAATTTTAAAAAATATTTAAAAATATGGAGTTTATCTTAGATTTTGATCCATAACTCTTGTTCTGCTATACCGATTTTGCTGGTTTTAAATATCAAACTGCTTAGGAGAACTATAAACAATTTTTTGTAAACTTTGTTGATTTCGGTTGTGTTCTTTGGACGTGAGAGTGTTTGACATAGACCGACAGACAGACGGACAAGGCTCAATCGACTAAGGATTCCATAAGGACCAAGAATATATATACTTTGTTGGGTCTCAGATGAATATATCTCAGTGTTACACACGGAATGACAAACTCATTCACCACTTATGGTGGTAGAGGGTATAAAAATTTCCTTTATTTTTTTTAAGTGTGTGCAACTTTATTCATGTTTTCAGATTCGATGGGAAGTGGAAAAAGCACTTGAGTGCACTACCACTCTTCAAACACACAAACAAACAAACAAAGACACTGGTACTTTTTACAGTATCCTTTTTAAATTAAAAGGGTTTTTTATATTTTTCTTCCTATAAAACGCTTTTCAATAGTTTAATGTTGTTGCAGTTGCCGAAGTATCAGCAGAAGTAGTAAACGTAGTTGCAACAAATTTATTACCCCCCAAAATTTTGCCTGTATGTATTCAGTTATTTTTTGTACACTCGTATGTTGGGCTCACATTTAGTTATTTTCCTGCGAGCGTGTGTGTGAACATGGTTGTGTGTGTAACAGTGTCCTTGTGTATGAATGGTTTTGTAAAGATCATAAATTATTTTGGTATTAACCCATTGATTGCTTTGGCGTAGTTTCTCATCGAAACTATGCGGAGGAAGAAAAAAAAAAAAAACACATACAAACATACTAATTCGTGATATCGTACGTATTCTTACCTACACAAACAAAATACAAGGATGAAGCTACATATATTCCGCAAAGTGTATTTTTCTCATAAATTGTATGCAATTCGTTTGTACGCTTGTTCGTTCATTTACGAAAACTAAAACATCTTTATCCATGTGAGATTTGGTTCTTTGTTTTTCTTTTACTACTGTTTTTATTTGATTTTTTTTTCGATTTGTACGACGTAGTCGTCGCCTTCGTCCTCAATGCAGATCTGCATTTATAAAAATTTATTGTTGCACTTCCTTTTTGTGTATGAATATGGATAATGTCACTTTGATTAAAATGTTATGGGTTATTTGTTGCTGTTATTTTTGGTGGTAAAAAATACATATGAATATGCAGACAATGCATACACTTTTAGACAAATACCCAGACAGAACACTCACACGTTTACACATATGTATGCATATTTATTGTTGCAGACATCTATCTATAAGTTTATTTTTATGCATTTGAAAGATTCACTACTTTGTAACACATTTACACATATGCTAATACAGTGGGTGTCAAAAGTACTGTAATCAAAAGACATAATGGAATTACATTTCGATTTAGCATTTTTACATTCCTACATGCAATCAAATCACTACCTTATAATAGTTCTGATATCAGATATCAATTTAGTCAGAATCAAGAACAGTAGAGTAGAGGTTATGTTAAGCAGTTATGATTTAAGTAAATTCCACTTGAAGTGCAGAACTAGACATTTAAATTTCTCTTACTTTAACTTTATTAAATTAAAAAATTATTCTATGGAGTTGCACAATTCCATGGTTTCATTATTCTAAGATAAAAATCACAACATTGTGATCATGAACTGAATTAAGCTTGATAGCTTTTTCTCTTTTACCAAATGTATAGCTTTTCATGCTATATAGTAAACAAATTGTTAACGCTTTCGTTGGTTTTTGTGTCATTGAAGTGTGCGACTGTCACGTATGTATGTGACTATGGAATTACCCATATGCTTATTTTTTGCTGCTTATTGTTTATTTCCCGAAAATTGTTATTTTCTATTTCGTATTCGAAATTACTTTAATTACCATTCAACCTAAAGTAAAAAAACTCATTTATGCTTCCCACTTCAGTTTGTGGTTAAAAAGTAACATTGGCTTTTTTGTTGCATAAATATATAAAAACATGTATGTAGTCGGATTTTATGTGAACAATACTTTACCGAACTCTTTAATTGGGCATTTAATAACATCTAAATTGAAAGAAAGCTGAATTAAATTTGTTAATTCAGTTTCCTTTTTACGCAATTTTAGTTTTCGAAATGTGATAAAACAATTTTTGCCCTTTACTGTTATTACATCGTTATACAAAAGTATGCATACACCAAAACACACATGTATGTACATATGTATGCATGTATGTATTATCTATTACAATGTATATGATAAATTTATAAGAAGGATCAAAATTGCTTTTGTTTTAACAAATGGTTTTTAATAATTTATTTGATCTATCAAGAATAAGTAGAAGTAGTAAATATTTATTACGAAAATATATATTTTCAAAGGCACATTATTTTCCACAGTAAAAACCTATAAACGACTGCTATTGAAAGGATACATTTAGATAGAGACTAGTAGTTGTAGGTAGTTACTATCTTGGTTGTTTGTTAGTAATAGAAAAACATATACAATATTTAAAGTGCAATAAATAAATGGCAAAAGAAATTTATTTTTAGGACCTTAATGTGAAAATTACAATAGTAACAAAGTAAGTACAATTTTACTGCAAAGTTCTTTAATTATTGAAAATTGCGATTAAACAAGCAAAAGTTTATATTCGGCTGTGCCGAATCTTATATACCCACCAACAAATCACCTATTATGGGGTGAACTTCATATAATATTGTACCGTAATTTCTACTTATTTTAGATTTAGTTATTTTAGTAGAATTTCAACTCAATGACGATATTTATAAGAATTTTATGCATAATCCAGTTATAATCAAGAATTAACACTTTGTTTATCTTTTTTTTGCAGCGTGTACTTTAACACGCGATTTACTTTACACAGCTCAAGGAAACTGATTTTGGCTTTTTTTAAACGCGAAAATTGTCACTCTATGGACTGATCATCATGTAATTCAGTACGACAATTTAGATGTGTCTACGGATTACTTTTGTTATATTTCGACATGGTAGTGATTTTTATAAAAGATTTAAGTGATTTTCAGAAGTGGTCTTTGTATGGGGCTATGGTCAAAATGTGAACCGATGCAAACAAAATATCGTTTTAAGAGTTTACTTTGCATGAAACTTATTAATGCAGAATTTTGTATGGACACGGCTTTTCTATAGATATTCAAGTACCATAAAGCCATATTCCGGGAAGACATTTGTAATGGAGCTATCAGAAATCGTGGACCGATTTCTACAATTTTCAACAGGACTTGTCGCGCTGCAATAAAAATAGTGTGTGTCTGTTATCTGCATTATATTTTAAGAAAATAGCACAAAATATCTGAAAAATATCGAGGTAGTCTGAAACTTTGATCTATAACTCGGTCGTACTGGACCGATTTTGCCATTTTCAAAAACAAATGTTTAGTAAAAATTTCAGGCTTTTATGATTTCATGATTTCAACAGACAGACAGACGGACATAGCTAGATCGTCTTAGAAACTTATAATATTTCGATGTGTTACAAACGGAATGGAAAATGTAATATACCCCCATCTTTTTGGTGGTGGTGTATTACTTGTTGTAAAAATATTAAACTATAAACAATTCAAATTAATTGGCCAAAACCTTTAAACGGATGCTTAAAATCCAATTCATCATTGTAAAACTAATAAGATGTTGTTGATTGACAAAAACCATACAAATTGTCAATATCCTCTTTCAATACATTCTTAAGTAGCCATTTGACATTGATTGTTGTGGTAAACAATTCAAATCAAATCAATCATTTTCTAAAATTTCATATTTTTTCCCATAGAGTCTTTTTCTTCCTCAACTTATTTACATAAATATTTATTATTTCATATTTAAGAGCAAAATTATTATTTTCTAAACACATCAAACATACATACATATGTAAGTGTGTATTTCTAGTATATAAACTAATAGTATAAATATATTTTATATATCTGCAGTGTGTAATTGTGTATGAACAAGTGTGTTGTGTCAAACTCAACACTCGTGTGGCCAATAAATGTCAATTTAATGTCAAAATCATGCCAAATCGATTTATCATTGAACTAAAATCATAATCAATACCCAGGCCCAACCAATTGTTGTTTGTGCGTGTAACTATTCGTACATACTTACATACTCGTATTTATTATTATGTGGACATTTTATTAAATTCCTGTTATTGTTATTATTATCATTATTAATATTATTATTATTACTATTGTATTTAACCACTTAAATAAATTCAATAATTTTACTATGAATTTTTAATATGCATGTATGAATGATTACTTAAAACATTTTAAGTGCTATTGTTTGACATGTTGCATACGAGTATTTAATGTAAATAAATTTCATTTATAAACAATTTTAACAGTTATTAAATATGTATTTATATCAGATCAATTTAATTTTATTAAAGTTTACATTTTAGATTAACGTGACTGTGACAAATTACTAATTTCAATAATCATTTCATTAGCACTTTGTTGTATTAATTTATCTATTTAAAACTGTATAACAATGTATTCATGAAAACTCCACTTATATGATAAATATGTATGTAGTATAAAATAGACATATACTGTGTGATTTTTTAAAAGCTTTCAAATTTGATTAAAAAAACCAACACACACAATTTACAGAAATGTATATAATCTATATTAGAGTCGATAGATCTACTTACATATGCATACATAGAATTCAATGCTTAAAGGTGATTGCAAATGTTATTCGTTTGTAAATCGATTTATGGTTAAATTATAAATCAAACTGTACATGTTTCACAGTAAAATGTTGCGCGAAAACATCTGAGCTGCCAGAAACACTATTGGCAAAAAGAAAGTTACTAAAAACTCACCCTTTATTTTGCTTAAAGGCAAATTTACATAGTTTGTAATCTTTTAGTTCTATAGATATTTGAGTTCGAATTTTCTCAGCCTCCAAACTTTAAAATAAAAAAGTTCCTTAAACACTGTGCATCCTTAGATTGGGCAGACAGATGTACAGATGTCAACTGGGTATACACTTCCCAAATACTGTCAATCAAATTAAAAAGTTCAAGTTAAATAATAAAAATGTTCTACATACACTTGACACACATAATTCCACTTTAAACCTATTTTAAAGCTGTAACTTTTTATGATTATTTATTTATTATTCATGTCCTCAATGACTCCATTTCAATCCACTATGATGTGCCATTAAAATTGATGAATGGAATAAGCCATGATGGGCTTATTAGAAATGACTGAGCCATCAAATTGTTCTCTACGTAGAATATCATTTCGCTTTTACACCATAATGATATACGATGTGTTTGTTTCTGTTCTTTCTATACGATTTTGTTAAATACTTGTGTTGTACAATTTTTAGTTTGTTCTGACACTTGTCAAAAAGTTAAATTACAATTTTTTTTTTTTTACAATTCCAAACAAATGTTGGATTTCGTACAGATATTTGTAGCTGTAAAATACAGTGGATTGTTTTATTCATTGTGGGCATCCTAGTTAATACTAGTCGTAACATTTGTAAAACTCTGTGCATTAAATGTGTCCATCTGTATCCCTTGTAATTAATTTCCAAACAAGAGAAAAAAAAAGAATACAATTTGGAAATAATTATTTCCCAGTGGTGAATGTCAAATTCTAATTGTGTGAAAGTGTTTTGAATGGCAACGCTGTTTATTATTATCTGTACATACATCCCAACAAGCCATATGAGTCCGAAAAGAGTCTTTTCTGACACCTATTTCGGAGCCCAAAAAGAGGGCCATTACATTCGCAAATGGTCCGTCAGAAAGAGCTCTTAGATAATGTCAGAAAAGAGTCTTTTATGAGGCTTTTTTTGGGCTCTGTGTAATCTTGTTTTTATCATTCTTGTGTGTTACAGGACAACAACGCTTTGGTACACACATAATTAAGTGGAATTTCTGAGTCATACTGCGTGCCGACTGAGGACAGTAACAAGTAAATTTTTCTTTCGCTTCGAAAATGCTATTTTGTTGGACTCTTTTCCGCCTCCTTTTTTCGAAGCGCTCCGCAAATGCTCTTTTGTTGGACTCTTTTCTGACTCCTTTTTTCGGAGCGCTCCTAGAATGGTATGCTGGAATATGTATGTGTGTATGTTTGAGTGTGTTGCTTTCTACACATTCACATTTGCAGACAAAAATCCCATTTAAGTTTCTGCTTGTGATTGAGTATCAAAGAGTGTGGGTCGCCGTCTTCGTGTAATTTGTCATAGTGGCGACAATTTTTTGTTTGTAGTTTTGTGAAAAAAAGGGGGGAAAACCTAATTACTGTGGGTGTCGGCATAATTATGAGCCACTTAATGGAGATTTTATTGTTCTAAATGCCAAAGAATATTTGTTGTAGCAATGTGTTTTATGAAATGTGTGTATGTATGTATGTATGTATACATGCGTGTAAGCACGAGAAGTCAAAGAGAAGTCGTATATGTATCTTGAAGATTGAGGAATTTCTTTATTTTTTATTCACATCATAGGTACGGGTTATCAAATAATTTAAATATGGATTTCGCTATAAATTATTCTAAGGCTGATGAAGAACGATGACTAGCATTCTGTTCTTTTGTCTGTGATTGAAATAGGTTATTTGATTTTAATATAAAGGGTGTCCCAACTAGAACGCAATTTTTAAATTTGGCGCCATTCGAAGTGTCATTGTTTGACATTTGAACAATTGTTATTGTTTGCTAGTAGAATTCAAGAAATGAATGTGGAGGGCATATGGTTTCAACAAGACGGCGCCACATGTCATACAGCCAGAGAAACAATTCAATTGCTGCATCAGTCATTTCCCGATCGTGTTATTTTGCGTTTTGGAGACCAGAATTGGCCGCCTAGATCGTGCGATTTAACACCTTTAGATTTTTTTCTTTGGGGGTTTTTGAAGTCGATGGTTTACGCGAATAAGCCTTAAAAGAGGAAATTGGACGCTGCATTAATGAAATACCGCAAATTTTTATGCAAAAAGGTCATTGAAAATGTCATTAAAAGATCGCGTGTGTGCCAGCAAAGCCGCGGGGGCCATCTGCACGATATCTTGTTCCATACATAACCCCATTCTCTCTACTTTACGATATAATAAAATTTCAGGATTTTTTTAAATATCTCTATTTTATTTAAAATTTAAAAATTGCGTTCTAGCTGGGACACCGTTTAATAGCGCAATTCACAATCCTGTGCAAATGGTATTGAATAATTACAATTGCGAAAAGGTTTAGCATATTTTTGCTCTTGCTGTGTATTTTGCTAGTGTAGAGCAAAAATATGCTAAACCTTTTTGCAAATACAATTATGCAATACCACTTGCACAGGATTGTGAATTGCGCTAGTGTAACATTATTTGTGTATTAGTTAAGGTTAGTAGACTGCAGTTATTGTCACTTTAGAATGTTTTTCTATAACACGTCGATGCCGTATTATCGTAGTTCATAATGGGAATAAATATTATTCTACTATTTAGAACAAAAAATCGTTGGTTTCTTTGGAAGAGATTAGGAGAGCCATGAACATAAACAAGCTGTGAAATGCCTTCTATTAATACTTTTAAATATATTGGATTTACATGTTTATATATGATCCAATTAGGTTTAATGCTAAACCTGTTAGGGATCTTACTTAACTTGGTGGAAATTTACTCTTTTGGGAGCCATTTGAGAATATTAAATATGCCTTTCAAAGAATATAAATCATTACAATAAGGCAGAAAGGACTTGAATACTCTGCCCTAACCTATCAGAATGCAGAGTAGAGACGTTGGATAATTAGTTTCTTGACGAATTTATCGTAATGTCTTGTTAAAATAACAAATTCGTTAATGAATGAACGAAGCATTTGTAACCAAAAACGATGCTAGAGAGGAGGCTAACTAACATTATCATCTCCATCTCCGGTAATTGTTATGACAAAAGTTCACTATGACATTGATGTCATCCTGGCCTGACTTTAAGAGTATGTTTTCGTAAACATTTTTGTGTGTTGAGTTCGTACGAGAGTCTTATTGTTTAACAGGACCTGAAATATTATCTCATTTACAAAGAGGAACCCTGAATTCATAGTTTAAGATTACCACGTGCCTGGCGATAGGACTTGATTAAGTTTAAATATCTTCGCTGGTTCAGATTGTTCATTATATGTATGTTAAAATGACTGAAGCTAACTAACAATCATGACGTGATCATTATCTCCAAACAATAACTGCGTGATGGAAAGAAAATTCATCTGGAATTACATTGGTTCCAATATTATTTACTATTTTGAATCTCTGATTTTGAATGTCTCACAAGATTCCACGAGACAATGAGTAATCTAAATCACATATTTTGATTGCAGTCCGCAAGATGATATTGGATTTGTTCAGAAATATACATGTATTGGTTGATTTTAAACTAAATTGGTAATTAAACTTGATTTGATAATGAGTAAAAAAGCACCTTGAGAACCCAAAGTTCTATTCTAAACTTACTTAAATGTGTCCATTTGTAGTCAAATTATCAGTATTGGGTTAGTGTATTGTTAGTATGTATACGCGCAATTCATTAAATATAAGAAGAAATTAATTTTAATACATAATACATTTAAATTAATCTATATATATAAAAGTGATTGTGTGTCTGTATGTATGTTTATTATTATTAGACGGCTAAACGGCTGAACCAATTTGTTTGAAATTTTCACAGTATATTTCTGTATGTCTGGAAGGAGCTATAGGCTACTTTTTTTCCTGTAATTTTAAGTGGGCGTGGTACCTCCCATACAAAGTTAATTTTAAAAATCAAATACTTGGGAAACTATAATAGCTATAGTACTCAAATTTTGCATGAGCAATTCCATTGTTTGTTTAAATATTTGGGGAAAAAATGGGAGTAGTAGCGACATGGGGCGTGGTACCTCCCATATGATGATAATTAAAAAAATATCAAATACAATAAGATATATGGTACGGTTATTCTACCATCAATATTAATATTTAGGACAAGAATGGGCGGACTATCAATAGTGGGCGTGGCACCTCCCATAGATATGATGACAAATTATATATAAGGAAAGCTATATCAGCTATCAATATTAATATTTAGGACACCAATGCGCTGACTAGCAACAATATTAAGTAAATGTTAAAACTTGTATACATTTGAAACCCTTATCTATATATAAAAGTGAATGTGTGTTTGTTTGTTTGTATATTGTAAATCATAATAAGATAATATAATAAGAATTAATTTAAAAGGAAAACTGTAGATTTTAATAATTTAATAATTATATTTATTTAACTCTAAACTTTTTATTTCATTAAGATATGGCTAGCGAAGCACACCGGGTTTTAGCTAGTATTAATATATTTATGAACATTTATGCGACCGCATTTTATGTGATCAATGCTTTAAGCGATTGTTATGGAATTGAGGAGTATCTGTGTAATTTAATTAGTATTACATTTAAACTAAAGTGAGCTTAGAGTAAAAAACAATATAAAATAATTACTTGGGCTTTTCCAAAGTGGGAAGATGCACCATCAAACTTCTAGTACTGCTAATCAATATTACAAAATGTTGCAAATGATTATTGCATTTAATGTAAGTGGCTTAATTTACTTGCACACATTTACGTATAAACTGAACTAAATCCGAACACATCGAATATGTGGTTGAGTTTAATAATTATCTATCTATTACTTTATTTAAGTACATATGTATGTATATTGTAACTAATCGACAGTTAAAATATATTTAATTATATATGTGCTTGCTTCCTTTTAAATTAGTATTTAAATACAGTCTGTGAATAAATAAATAAACATGTTTAAACATTGCTTCCCAGCCAGCATTTGGATGATTGAATTTTCAGCAGTCATCTAACTGGCTCATTTTTGACTACTTTCGGTGATTGAAAACTAAGTTTTCATGTATTTAAACAAAAGAAACAGTCAAATATGACTATTCTTTATGATTGAAAACTGAAGATATTTTTTTAATCATTTTCTGAGTCATTATAGATTACACTAGATGACCAAAAAAATGATAATAACAAAAATGTATTCTTGGTTAAAAAAAATAAATAAATATAAATCATTTTTTACTCATTATATGTTTAAAATATGATCTATGTGCAGGTGCTATCATTTTTTGGTAATTATATGATTGAAAACTGATGTTTGTGTTTTATTAAAACAGTTATACCGGGACTTTTATATCAAGTTGAAAATTTGAGAAGTTGAAATAAAATTTATATTCATTTAGTTTAGTTTAGCATCACAATTCAATAGCCTTTAAGAACAACCCGAAATTTGACAAACTGCCTTTTATGTTGAAGGATGATTTGAACGCTTTCAATAGTGAATTGGAGAAAGACAAAGAATTCTTGGATGATTTTGTAAGTATATTGAAACGATGTATTCCTTCCAATATTTTTATGTTACTTTTTCTTTTGATTGTTTTTTGTCATAAAAAAATTTTATTGGAAATATTGGTGGCGATGGACAGACGCAGTTCCTTAGAAGTTCCATAAGGAAAGTATTTTCTGATGAATTGGCTTCTCAATGCAGTTGGAAGGGAACCAACGAAAAACCAAGCGCTGAGAAGTTGCTTATTACAACCATAGTCATAAGTAAGATTTATGTATATGAATTTAAATAACAATATGATTTTGTATTTAATATGTTTTGTTACAGATATTTGCCACCAGAAGTATAAAGCTGAAGCGAAAGAAATTAATGGAATTCTCCAACAACACTTTGTGCATGCTAAAGAGCGCCTGCAAAAACGTAAACGCCAATGTAAAAATTAGTTATAGTTTGTATACATTAAGTTTTTATTTTCTGTTTTGCTTTTTTAACTTAAATTCTATTTAACTTTTTTTTTTACTTAAATTTAATTAACTTTAATAAATGTAATTAAAATGGAATAGAAATAAATTAATATTACAAAAAAAAATTGATTTTAAAATTATTTCACATTCAATCATAAAATGAATTATAATTATAGTAATATCTGACTATAAAATTGGGGCGAAAATGATTTTAAATATAATCAAAAAATGATTGTATATGATTTCAAATATGATCATAAAATGATTTCAAATATTACCACAAAACGATTGCCAAATTAAGTAAAAAGTTATATCAAATACTCGTAAAAACTGATTTAAAGCATAAATCATAAACTATTCTGTAGGAATAGTCATTGCAGGGTACCGTTTCCTCACGACTGGAGAGTAACTTACGACTAAATAATGAGCGCATATTCGATTGTTTTAATCATCTAGAAGAGTCATATGTTACTCATTTTTGTTTAAAATTTTCACAAAATGCTGGCTGGGTTAATAAAAGTAATACATATGTATGTATTCGTATATATACATACATACATATATGTAGATATCGTCACCTAAAATGTCCAAAGACGTAACCCTCATTATCATAACTTTACAGGAGAAGCAAAAAACCTTATAAAATAAAAACTGTTTAATTCAAAATCGCGATTTCTTCATATCTGGTGACAAACTTCAGGTGACAATATGTACATATCGCGATTTATAAAGTTGTTTGCTTCTCCTGCAAAATTATGATAATGAGGGTTACGTCTTTGGGCATTTTAGGTGACGATATATAATTTTACAATTTAAATACACTTTATGAAAATATTCCCATCATTAAACAAATATTTGAATTGAGATTTTCACTGTTATAATTTAATTAAAATTATTCTTTCTCATTCATATTCAAAAGTCTGTGTCTAGCTGAAGAATACGAGAACAAATAATGCACGTACACACATACGAGTATATATGTATGTATGTGCATATGTATGTATGTATACAGAAATACTATAACATTTTCAGAACAATAAGAAATTTGAAAATTTTCATTTACTCGTAAGAAATAATTAAAATATCTTCTGTGCATTATTAATTAAAATGTGTAAATATGTGAGAGAGCTTGTTAAGACTCATAAATGTATTCGAATGTGTGGCTGGCTGGTTGGATTGAATTGGTTCGTACGTTGTACTAAAACATGTCAAGTGATACCAATATGACAAATACTCCTTCTTGGTTCGTACAAAAATATTTCTGTTCAAATACTTGTACATGCAGATGATTATTTTTCGGATTTTTTTTTTGAACATTCTCATTTATAATTCACATGAAAATTGTCACACAAAAAATACTTTCTTATCCATGGACTCAAATATAATTTAATACAGAACAAAAGCAGCAAAGAGAAACAAAATAAGCCAACATCGACAACACTTAAATAAAACATAAATTTTCAAAATGTCTTTTGACACATTAAATATTTGGAGTGGATTGGATGGAATGGAGTGGAGTGATGCAAGGAACGAGGAAACATTAAAAGTGCCAGACGAAATTCTTTTAGTTTTATTTCATTATTGTCAAACTAAATGGGTGGCCTTTAAAGCAAATGCTGCTACAGCTCAAAAAAGAAAAATACAAACCAAATACAATTATTGGGGAAGGAAGAAGTTGAGTTAAATAAATATGTACGATACTTACTCACATGAGTGAAAGGCCTTAATGATGATGAGACAATGATGGGATCATCATCCATCTAAACAACCAACCAACCAACCAACCTACAAATGTGGAGGATGACAATAAAATTAAATAAAATGTTTTGTCTTCTTAAGACCCATAAATTGACAATGAGTTGACAATGTATATAAATGTGTTTATTAGTTAGTGTGGTGTGTTTATAATCATGTACTTCAAAAGGGTCATTTGATAGGAGATGTTTTAAGATTTGTGTAATTTGTTTGCTTTGTTTAATTCCGTTTGAATTTTATTAAGTAAGTCAAAAAAGGTTCCATTAAGTATTTTTTGTTTTCTAAATTCTCCTCACACATTCAGGAGCATCTGTTTCTAATATGTATAATATTTCCAGATTCATTAGTACATATAAAAATACAAAAAGTTGGCTCTCGTATACACTGGAGTGGGAAAATGATCAGATATGTACCTGTTAACAACACTAATGTCAAAGAAGTTTATATGTACAATTTGGTTATAATTTGTATAAATGCGAGATTCATAACAGATGGCGTTTTTGTGTTTAGCAATTTATATGTCATTTGGAAAGGTTAGTTGTCATTTATTGAACATTTTAGTGTAAACAACAAATATTTTTGCTTCGAAAATGTCGATTTGAAGCTGCCAGAAATGGTTTGTGCGGTGATTTTGACACGGAAGACAATGATAGCCTAGGCCAGCCAAAAAATTTTAAAGACCAAGAAGATGAAGATTGTTGTCAAACTCAAAAACAGATTTGAAACTACTCAAGCAGTAATTTCAAAACGTTTACGAACAGCAGGATTCATCCAAAGCAGGAAAATTGGGTACCATAAGAATTAAAGTCCAGAGATCGTAATAGACGATTTTGCATGTCCGAAGTGCTGCTTAAATGCTATAAAAGTTAATAATTTTTGCACCAATGAAAAATGGATTCATTACGATAACCCGAAGCGTAAGTTATGCCCGGTCAACCAGCCGAATAAACATTAAAGCCAAATATCCTTGAAGGTAACAGGACCAAAAGAGTCCTGTTTATTATAAGCTGATACTAAACCGATTTTGCTGATTTTCAATAACAAACTGCTTAGGAAAACTACGAGGGGTTTTTTGTAAACTTTGTTGATTTCGGTTGTGTCCTTTGGACGTGAGAGTGTTACAGAGACAGACAGACAGACGGACATGGCTCAATCGACTTAGAATTTCGTAAGGACAAAGAACAAACTCGTATATACTTTGTTGTGTGTTACACACGGAATGACAAACTTATATATACGCTCATTATGATGGTAGAGGGAACCGGTTATATTCGAACCGGTTCTAATGGATCCTATTTTAGAATTGATAAAGATAACTGTTTAAAAATTATCCTATGAATTATTAAAATGTTTTTTTTATCTGCTTGAGCCTTTTTTAATAAAATCAGATTCAACAAAAAAAAAATCCTGCATTTTCATTTTGACCTTAAATTTTTCATCAACTACTGAACCGATTTCAATGAAATTACGATTCTGAGCCACTGTGCTTTGTTAAGTTACACCGGTAGTTCGTGAACAAACATTTCGTTTTGTTTAAAACACCCTATAAATTATTAGCTTTGTCTGTGTTTACACTAATAAAATTCGCATCATACAAGGTTATCCATATTATCGCCCATATTTTTGTTACAAAACATCAAATATTTCTTGGCTCTTTATTCATTTTTTATTATACATATTAGACTTTATGATGATCTTTAGTAAAATGCGCCGAATATTTATAGTGAAATTTATGTCATTTCTTTGTAATCTACTTAAGTGAACTCGTATATATGGTGAAAAAGAATGCATTTTAATATTTACATATTTAAGATATTTTGGCTTTGCAGCCAAAATCAGTCTTTTATTATTTATGGTCCACATAATCAGCCAAATGCCTAAGTTATTTGCCGTGAAGTTTAAAAAAATGTTAAGGCACTTTTACACTATTATGCATCAGCATATCAACTAGCAGCTGCTGAGAACAATATTCCTCAGTATATTATTAAAGAAATTGCTTTATTACATGTTGATACTTAAATTATTCATAAATTTATTAAAAATGTTGAAAGAAATGCATCTGTTGTAAACTTATTAGCTAAAAGATGTTTTATGTTCGGAGATATTAAGATGTGAAAAATAGTATTTCTTAAAATATTTCAGGTTCTTCTTTAGAGATTGAATAATATAAATATCAGTGTAGGAAGAAATACTAAAATTTATTCTCTTGGAAATATAATTTTAATTACATTGCATATGTTGTAGCTGAAATTAACAAACATCTACTGTTGCTGAGATTTGAATAGTAGAGTTGTGCCCGTTCGTTCATTTCAGTGACCGGTCATTTTCGTTCATTTATCCAAGACTGATTCGTTCATTCAATCGTTCACTTTGAACGAATGAATACATCCCTTATTGAATGTGATTTTCTTCTTGTCTTTTGATAAACCCAGCTGAACGAAATTGATCGTACACTATTGAACGAAAACCGTTTAGTTAAATGACCGGCTCATTCCGTTCAATGAAGTGATCCGTTCATTTTAACCCGTTCGTTCATGAACGACAAAGCTCTATTGAATTGTGCAAAATATTTATTATTTTCACTTTAATTGTTAGACCAGAGTTCTGAGTAAATTACAACACATATTTAAATCTCCTAAATATAATATTTCTGATGTCAGTCCAAAATTATGATTTTGTCAAATAGTGTTTTACCAATTTTTTCACATTCATAATTCATATAGCATGTTTATTTGAAGTAATCATTATTTATAATAAAAACAAGTAAAAAAGTATAGTCGGTCAAGCCCATCCATATAATACCCTGCACCCAGTATATGTAGAAAACAGTTTTTCAGAACTGAGCGCTACATGGGAGATATGATGTATTATGGACCGATCATCCAAAAATTTAGTGCCATGACTTCCGTGAATATAAATATTTTGTATTATTTATACTTTGTCTCGATATAAATACTTTGACAAGATTAATGGAGGTTAAAGTGAATTATGAAGAAAGCCTTATATGGGAGATTTGACTAATTATGGACCGCCCATTATAAAATGAGGTATACTCGTATATTAAACTTATTTTTGTTAAATTTTATTTGGATACCAACATTTTTAAGTGATTTATGGTCGTTAAAGTGATTTTCGAAAGTGGGCCTTACAAAGAAGCTACAACTAATTATGAAGGGATCATCATAAAATTCTACCATATTATTTATATGTATGTATACGAAACTTGACATTTTTAAGAGAGTTATGAACTTTAAAGTGATTTTCGGAAGTGGGGCTTATATGGGAGCTATGATCCATAATGGACCGATCTTCACAAAATTTATAGATGTAATTTGGCTTCATTTACTAGTCATTTGTTTGGATACTTGCATAATTCAAACATTTATGATTGTTAAACTCCTATTTCGGTTGGACATTTGTATTGGGGCTAGGTGAAATAATGGACCGAATTCTGTTCTTGGGCAGAAAAAATACCATGTACCAAATTTTATTGAAATATTTTCACAATTGCGACCTGCACTGAGCGCACAAGCTTTATATAGACAGCCAGACGGACGGACGGACATCGTTAGATCGGCTCAGGCAGTGATTCTGAGTATTTAAGTATATCCCATATACAATATATATGGGCATTACAAACATCACCACAAATCCAATATACAATATACGGTAAAAATATTCCTGTATGTATGAAAATACAAATATTAGTAGCACCTCATCATCCTTAAGAAACAACCAAAGCAACCAAACTTCATAATTGCAACTGCCTAGTGGTCAATATCAAGATAATTTTAAAAGCCTTAATTAATTTTGTTCTTTAAAATAAAACTTTGAATCTGTTTCAAATTTCTGATATTTGTAACGCCCATAAATATAAGTCCAACACCAACCTTAAAGTTGTGTAACCGATTGGTTAGAGTCCTGAGTACGGTTACTGAGTTGATTAAACAATGTCCGTCCGTCCTTTCGGTCTTCTTTCCATGTAAACCTTGTGCGCAGAGTACAGGTCGCAATTTTGAAGATATTTACATAAAGTTTGGTACAAATTCGGCCCAAGGACGGTTTGGTTGAAATGGAAACGAATATCTTACCGAAATAATGGTTTATCGGTCAATAATGTTTGATTTACGCACATATTCAAAAAATTTTCTCTAAAAATAAGTTATACATGAAGTCTAATCACATCTACATATTTTGTGCATATCGGAACAATACTTGTCATTTACTTTTTTACAATGATTCTATTCAAATGTTGTCCGCGTATACAGTGTTGGTTGTTCATTCGGAAGGAGTAATTTTCGATCAATCTTTTCAGCATTATTACCAGTATCTTGCGAATTGCTACTGGTATCTCAAGAATTACGACTTTGACTGCACATAACCCGTTAGAAAAAACGTAGAGCTATTACAACAATTACAACAATACACAATTTTGTTGTTTTTGGTTTGACTGACATGAAACTTTGAAGCAAGGTAACTTTTCAAATTCGACATCCTTACAAAGTAATCTTTATGGCCCAAATATACAAAAAATATGACTAAAACAGTTATTATTTACAGCTACAACTGCAGTAACTTAATTCGGTTAAAAACATGGCACATTGTTTGCCCTTTAATCTAAATTTATTTTTAATAAGGCATATAATCACTTTTTTACTGTTTTTTTTATACACTGGGCAAAATCATTGAATGAATGCCAGCCATAACTAATGGATTTTATCTCAACTCTTTCGCTGCTTAATGTACATATTTAATATTTACAACATTTTTATTAAGACTCACAGTTAACATTCGAGTGTTGAGAAATTATCTTGTCATTAAAAAATCATAAAAAGTATTTTGTTAAAGATTTTATTACTTTAAAATGTCAGCATGTCAATGTTTGTAAAAGTATTTAAAATGTTAACTACTAACGTTCCTCTTAAATCCCATAATAAAATCTATGTAATTGATACTGAGCCGTGTAAAATTGAACCTTCCTTTTCAACAAAATAATTTTTCGCTTGAATTATTTCTTCGAAAGACACAACACAACACAATCACTCTTCACAATTCCCACCAACTCCAAAAGACAATAATCGTCCGATGTAGTTATACGGATGTTACCGCCAACAGCCACAAATAAAATTAGAAGAAATACCACATTTTAAGTATTAAATTACTACTACGAGTTTCTACATGATCTTAACTGGAGAATGAAAAGGAAACTATGTACTACGCAAAATGTTCCACGTCAATAAATAAATATATAAATTCGAATTAAAAAAAAAAGGAGGGCAGGTTCATTATTTTATTTCATTGTCTATGACTATTTAGAACGAGTTCGTGAACATTGTTTGGTTTTTCTACAGCCATTCGGTCTTTTAAGATTTAATACAATTAATCACTAAATCCCATTGCCAGACAAAACATATTTATTGAGTTGTCAAGGCATGAAGGCGAACATGATTGTTTTACCATTGTACATACTCGTATGTACATTGTACATGCTCCTTTTTCTACCAACTTACAATAGTTTTTAGTTTCTATGTAATTGCTTGTTATTTTCCTTTTGCTTTTGTTTTTGTTTTCTTTATTTTTTTTTTTAGTTTTTCAATAGATTATTTACTCAAAATACTTTATCTACGTTGTTAGACAGAGCTCAGACAATAAAGTTTCACATTTCAAAAGTCCAACTGAACAGTGAACAAACAACACATTCACTACAACCATCAAATCAAACAGTCAAACATCCAACCAACCAACCAACCAACCAACCTACAAACCTGTCCGTCAACTAGTCATTTTAACCAACTTTAAAAGCAACGACAATAACTAAATAAATACAATGACTGGCTGGCGAAGACATTTAAATTGTTGTTTACGGTTTCGATTTCAAGCTAACGATTATCAATAGAATATACAATTCAAATTTAGTTTTTTTTTTATTGCTAAAATGATTTCTTTGTAGAAACTTATTGTTAATGCTTGTGGAAGGAGAGTTAGTTGACAGATTTAGCTTTTTGTCTAGAAGCTTAGAATTGTGATTGTTTGTCTAATTAATATCATATTAAAATACATATTTAGTAATATATAAATAAAAAATAATACTCTATACAATTTTTAAATGCAAACAAACACCGGGAATAAACCAACATTTGTAAACTGAATTGATATGTAGGCAATATATGAACATAATTTATACTTAAGAAGGACTTTATATTAAAAATACTTTACACTTTAAAATAATTATTAATTATAATACTTTCGATTTTGAAATCAAAAAATTAAATAAAAGAAACAAGTTACAGCAAATTTCGAACCACCGGCAACACTGGTTAAAGGATTGATGTTTGACTGTTGGCTAGCGGGCATCACAGTGGCGCAGAGCGAGCCGAAATAAAAGAAATATCAAAGAGAAAAATTATTATTGATAAGAATACAAAACTTAAAAGTTGCCTCTTAATTAAAATCAAGAAATAATTTACATCTGTTTCAATTGGTTAATTTAATTTTCATCTACACAAGATGCCAGCAACACGTTCTACAACTGAAAAGATTTGATCGATATTTCATCAATGCTAACGGGACAGTGGCTATCAAATGATCTTGCAAGCTGACACCAAATGATAATAAATATCCCACCTGAGGGAGGATATAGACCTTTTTTCACTTCTTTTTTTTCACAGATTACGCCTGACTGGTGTTATAATGTGAACATATTTTTATTCAGTTAATTCAGTATTGTTTGACAACTTACCATGGAAATGTTCACACCGCAACAACGTCTCCAAACTCTGTATAGACAAAGTTGTTATGCTGGAAAGAGTCGTAATTGACATGATACTGGTAATAATGCTGAAAAGATTGATCGAAAATTGCACCATTCGAATGAACAACCAGATTAAAAGAAAAACAAATGTTAAATATTGTTCTTTCGGGCTATAATAAAAATTCCGGCATCCAGTTATATTTCAAGTGTTTTATATAAAATGATGAAAGGTCTCAATGAATCAGCCTATAGTACAACTGGAAGATGTGGCAGAATTCGAACAGAATATGTCAAAACAATCTGCGTCACCGTGTGATACCAGATGGAGAAGAATGGGATTAAGTAATGAGAGTAAGGAAGAACCAAGAAATCGATATATGTATGTACTCGTGCAGATATGAAATTTTCATTCAACTACCAGATCATATTAATGTTTTCCAGGCTGAAATACCAGTTGATCTGAGATACTTGTGATGGAATACGCAATCACCCCTATCGTGAATAAAAATTCCACATAATATTTGTTTCCTTAGTTTTTTAACATTGAATTTTTATAGGAAAAATGTGAAAAGGGAACAAATTTCATGTGGAATTTCTATTGTATTGTTAAGTGATCACAGGTAATTACTTCTTCAGGATTTATATGAATGAAGAAGGGAATTAAACGTCGGTGAACCAGCTGTACCACTGACCGAAATATTGTAAATTCTGGGTGAAGTTTTCTTATATGATCTGAGGGATCTCTCAGAGACGGACGAGATGGTTTGATTGAGAACTCAAATTCGTTAGATATGGGTAATTGCTTCCTGAATACTTTTTGATTTTCATGTGTGATCAAGCATAATTTGAAAGCTTGTAGGGTAAAGAATTTTTGAGATTTTTTTCGAGCAAGCCCTTCATGACGTGCAAGAAGATGACAAAGCAAACAATTTTAAATTTAAACATTCAATATTCACCGGGTACAAAAAAATTCTGAAGACAACAATTCCATGTAAAGTGCCCTTCTTAACATGGTGCAATTAATTGTGATTATTTTAAGGTTATTGGAAATGGATTTGGAAATAAATACTTCAATGCCAATAATACACATTACAACATTAATCTGCTGAATGTTTTAACTAACTAATTTGCAAATAACTAAACTTTCTCACTATATTGTTAATTGTGTAAAAATGTGCTACAACATTTTGCTGGCTGAGTTGTAAACAATTATTTAAATTCAGCAACCACACACATGCCAGCACTTAAGTAGGCAGTATTTAGCCAGTATTGTATACTTTCATTACTTACTTATAGACATTGTAATATCTACAAGTATTGTAAATGTACGAGTACATACATACATATGCATTGTTAAGCCCAGACAGTTATTTGTAATACAATATTTTGTATTTAAATCTATTGAAATGCACACATTAATTGAACATAGAAAACAATACGTATTATCCTTTAGATACAAAAAACAATAGAATTCGATGTTAAGAGAATAAGATTATGTCTGAGCCAGTCTTTCTTAGTTATGTGGGTGGGTGTCTGTCTTTGTGTGTGGGCTTAGATCAGCACCTTTTAAACAATTGTTATTTTGAAATTCTAATAGAACATTGTTTTAATTGTTTAAAAACAAATTACTATCAGAATTTGTTGTGTGAGCTCTCAATTATAAATGCGGTTGCACTGCATTGACCTTCTCTCAATTGTTCTGTGTGTTGATAATTTCAAAAGGTTTTAGTTACTTTCTTTTCTTATGATTTAATGAGTTTGAATTTTGTATGCTCGACTGTAATGAACTGCTAATGAAATTCTAAGAGAAAAACAATTGAAAATATCTTTTGTTGAATAGCCAGAAAATAATTGTCTGAGTAGACATTTATTGGACAATTATGATGTTAGAATTGTTGCATCAAATCATGCGTGAGTATAATTTTAGTGTATAAAGCGAATGTTTCACACTACACTGCGTTGCATAACTATAAATACATAAAGCTTTTCTCGATTTGTTAGTTGCATAAAAAGTAAAACAGTTGAATCTACATGTATAAAAAAAGAAAAATTCATATCAGGTAAGATTGCCCCTGGGGAGTTTTTTCATTTTCAAACTGAAATTATGGCTCGATGGTTCATGAAAAGTATACCCGACCCCCACATGTAGTTCAAGTCCATCAGATCGATTGAGAAAGTCGAAAAAGATGGACACAGCAGTAAGCAAGTGGTTTGATCAGATGCCAACGTCTGGAGCGATTGTTTCAGCGAATATAATAATGAAGAAGGCTAAACAATTTGCCATTTCGTTAAATGAGGATTTCGATTCAAGTCCTGGCTGGCTATATAGATGGCAACGAAGAGAAGGAATTAACCTAAAGAAAATTCACGCTAAATCAGCTTCAGCAGATACTGAAGTAAGTACAAATTTTCAAGCAATTCTTCAGGAATTGGTATAAACATACAACCCTAAAGATATTTTTAACGCGGACGAGACTGGCTTAATGTATAAAGCGCTACCTTCTTCGACTCTCAATAATAAGAAAATCAAAATTGATGGCTTTAAGATTTCAAAGGAGCGCCTTACGATTCTTCTTTTATGTAACGCAACCGGAGATTATAAACAAATGCTTGCAATAGGCAAGCCGAAACAACCAAGATGTTTTACAAATAGAAGCCTTACGTTTAAATACTTTTCGCAATACAAAGCTTGGATGACTCAGGAAATATGGACCAAACTGTTAAGAGACTTCGACCAGGAAATGATTGATCAGAATCGGAAAGTGATACTTTTCGTAGACAATGCTTCAGCTCATAAGAAATTACATTTGAAGAACGTCAACGTTCATTACTTTCCAGCCAATACGACATCCATTTTGCAACCATTAGATCAGGGAATAATTCATTCATTTAAAGCATACTACCGTCGAAGTATTATACGGAAACAAATTTGTTTTGTGGAATCTGGAAGAAAACTTGAAGATTTTAAAAAATCTATTGACATATTAACAGCAATGCACAAACTAGCATTTTGGTTGGTTAGTGTTTCACACAGACAGACAGATATGGCTCAATCGACTTAGAATTACGTAAGGACTAAGAATATACTCGTATATACCTTGTTGGGTATCAGATGAGTATTTCTCAGTGTTACCTACGAAATGACAAACTTATATATACCGTAAATGAGGGTCCCTCATTCACCACTTATGCTAATGTAATAACTAGCCGTTACGATAATGAATTCTAAGCCTCCAGTCTCTATCAAAATGCACATTACTGCTGGGAAAGTGTAGAAAGTGAAAAGACTTTCACATTTTGACAAAGCAAGTTCTCTTCAGATAAGTCTCCATCCTTCGAACGATGTTTTAATTCCCAATAGATGAGAATAAACAAGCCTCGTTTTCTTGCATGAATTTTATGTTGTTCACAATCTTGACTGTTTGCTGCATGATCTAAAATTACTGAAGGTATAAGCAGGACTATTTGTTGTTGAAGATGCAGTGTTTGCTGGGGTATTTGTACAGAACAGTGATGTTAATTACTTAGTTAATGGGATCCTCACTGTTTCTAAAGCGGTCAGTGAACGTAAATTATTGTATTGCTTCAAGCGCCACCAAAGTTAATAATTTTACTGTACAGTTATTTCATTACTTCGTAATACACCCTGACATACCGATCACGTCCATTGCACTGGTTGAGTTCCATAGTGTCAACGAGATGGAAAGCGAACACAATTTGTTTATGTTTATGATACCACAGAGTACTTCATTGGTAATCTCTAGCCCAGCTATAATTGTATCATTGCTGAGCAAAGTTCTAATTGTAAGGGGAACGCCTCTTCATTTAGATTTTATACCACAGAGTACTTAATTTGCAATCTCTGGCACAGCGATAATCGTATCATTGCTAAGCGATTTAGATTTCTAAAGATTGTAACAAAAATTACTAGTATTTACTACTTTAAAGCATATTTAAGTTCATCTTTATAAGGACATTTCTAATGCTCTCAACAATTAAACAATTGTTATTAGTTCTACCCAATTGCCCAGCATAGTAAACAATTTCATTCACAAACCCAGTACTAAAAACTACCATTTTAAATTAAAGTTTTTCTTCCAGTATCCACTTTTGCTATATTCCATAAAATACTCTTTAATTTGCTTTTACTCAGGCTGTGATTAGAACAATAATTCTTATCGCCCCTTAAAACTCCCACATCAATTGTGTGTCTTGTGTTTTCTTTTGCTGTCGACTTAAGAATCATGTCCCAAGATTCATGTTTTCTTTTACTTTGTTTCATACCGACAGCAAAATTACAACCAAAGAAAAATGAAATAAGTTTTGTATTCACAAACTAGAAATTCAATTTTACATGTTTCTACGAGGGTTGTGTGTTTGAGTATAGACATTTTAAAATGTTGTATACTAGTTAAGACGTAAAGGCGCTAGAAAAATGTTTCCTATCAAATCGGTTTTTAGATCAAAACTTCTGACTTTCTATCAGGAGAAGGAACTGCTGCATTAGAAGGTTCTGTATTCCATTTCCTTGAGCACTTTAATTTCAGAGAACAACCGTTCGACATCATAAATCATACCAACCCCGCTTTTTACATGTCTAATACAAATTGGTACAAACATTAGTCGATGTTTGTATGTTGATTTCATATACTTATAGTTTGCTATTTACACTTGAGTGCCAAATGAAATTGCAATTCTACCAAACCAAAAATAAAAACATAACAAAAACTAGAAAATAAAAATAAATAAATACAAAAAGGAGAAAAACCATCCATGTATCCAACCTTCTAACCGTCATCCGTGTATCCATCCATCCAACCATTCATCCCATTATGTGCTTAATTGTCGGTCTAAGGAAATTGCTTTGTCAATATTTTTACAGCAATATTTATACATCTACATACATCACACATCTACATATTAAGTGTACATACTGTGCTGGAGTGTATGTTCTCGAGTATGTATGTAGATGTAAACGAAAAGTTTTGAAGTAAGAGCAGTAGTAGTAGTAGTTGTTATTGTTGTAGTATTTCTTTATTACATTATCTTCATTTGCACCAACGTCAATCAATTAAGTTTTTAACATTGACCCAAGAAATTAAGTGTTTTCTTTTCCATCGCATCGTCATCTTGGGTTTCTTTTTATTTTGCTTTTACAGCCGTAAAGTATAATAACATAATATGTTGGTATTATATACATATGTATTGATGTACATAAGTATGTGTGTATTTATATTTACCCACAAATATTACTTAGTACATAAAACTAGTTTTACATTTAAATAACCCAACAGGAAATACCACTGTGCATGTAGAACGGATCTTTTAAATAAGTGCTTAATTACACTGCTAGTAGGTGGTATTTCCAGATGATAGTAGGTTTTGTGAAAAGCAATAAGTTTTAGGGGAAGATGACATTAATTTGAGCAAATGTGTGTCAATTTGTCACTTTATAATATTTTAAAGATCATGATTCATCATGAATATACAGAAATTTCCAAATACTAAATACAAATATGTAGTAAGTTTATAAAATTCTTTCTAAAGAATTATAAAGTTTAAAATCATTCAGTCTAATTAAAAAGGCTGAAAGGTTGAAATTAAATGTCAAATATTTTAAATTTCTTATCATAAAACAAAATTTAAGCTGTATCTAGAATTTTGTTTAAGATTTTAAAATGAGCTTTTTGTTTTGTTGGAAACACTTTGCAAGTCTTTTTATACCCTATACTACCATAGTGGAAAGGGTATATTAGATTTGTGTCGGTGTTTGTAACGCCCATAAATATTGGCCCAGTATATTTATTCTGGGTCCTTATATAATTCTAAGACAATCTAACAATGCCCGTCCGTCTGTTATATACTCGATAGAGTTTTTTCCCCAAATATTCTTTGATAATCAGGCTGTTCCAGAGTTCTGGATCCAATTTTGAGACAAACTTGATATTTTTCAGAAATGTTTTGCTATTCTCTTTAAATATAATGCAGATATTCATTAAATTTTCAAACTTTATTTTTATTATTAAAGAACACGTTCAGTTAAAATTAAAAGAATCAGTCTATGACTTCTTCTAGCCCTTACACAAATATCTTTCCGGAATATGGCTATATGATATATAATTGCTTATATAAAAGCAGTATCTATACAAAATTCAGCGAAAATAAGTTCAAGTAAAGATAAGTCCAAAAACGATATTTTGTTTGGAGTTTGATTTAAATATGCATAAATATCTTACAAACGTCACTATCACATAAAACATTTGAAATAAATAATCTTAAAATAAATATTAATCACTAGCTGAACCAGGTGTGCTTCGCTACCCGCCTTTAATATACGTTGTAAAAAAGATGGTGCAGAAGTTTGCAAGGTCGAAAAATATTATCATGTAATAAATATATATATATTGATTCCTATGGTTCCAAGTTGGAACAAAGAGCCGTAATAATAAATAAGATCGGTTAACAGGTCCAGCCTCCAATATATCGCAATCAACTGGGCGTGTTCCTCGCACTTTTTACTTGGTACGTATTTCTATTCATGTCAATACCATATATATGGTAAATACTGCCGCTGTTGGTCAAAAAATGCCCAAGATATGACAATTTTACATTTTGGGTTATATGCGCAAGGTTACGCCCCTTTGTGCACTCACAACTATGTACCACATATTATCGACGTAGGTCAAAAAATGTCCAAAATATGGCGAATTAATTTTTTGGTTTATTATTATTGTGAAAATTTAATGACGATGTACCCCGTAGTTAAGACTATATTACGAATTTTAATTTTCCTAAACACTTTTCTTCTGGTATTCCTAATTATGCCAATACCATATGTACCAAATACCATCGACGTATGTAGGTCAAAATATGGCGATTTCAATTTTTGGGTTATATGGGCGGTGCCACGCCCCTTTGTCCACTCACAACTTTATCTAGTCCGGAATTTATTATTTCGTAAGAATATCCTATTGTGAAAATTTAACGACGAAGACTATATTAGTAATATAGTTTTCCTAAAAAGGGGCGTAGTCCCACACACTTTTCTCCTGATCCGTATTCCTAATTATGCCAATACCATATGTACCAAATATCATCGACAAAGATAAAAAAATGCCAAATACGGGTAGTGCGACTCTCGTTTGTCCAATCAAAACTTCATATAACCTATTATTCTCTATTAAGCACAAACATACAGACAGACATTCATTTTTATACATATATATAGATAGTACCGAATTCAATTGGCCTTTAATTAGTCATGGCTCCCATATAAGGACCACTTCCGAAAAACACAGTAAGCAAAATAAATATATTATAAATATCGACATCGAACTAAAATTATACACATATCATTGGTCCATATTTGACTATCGCCTCCATATAAAGTCCAATTGCTAAAATGATATAAAATTCCGATTGTAGCACTCTTACTTATTTGTTTTATTTGCTTCTAAGAAAAGCATGTCTATATGTGACCCGGCCTATGAAAAGGTGGCTTATGAAAAAATTTCCACTTTTTTTTTTTGGTTTCGATAGTTTTCGAGACGCTTTCTCACGTGGTGAAAACTAGAAAGTCCTAACTTGCTTAGAAGTGTACTTAAAATGTAGAGAAAGAACATCACAAATGAAAGAAAAACAGAATTTTATTGAAAATCCAGAATCAAGATAATAAAGGGAATTGAAAAATTTAAAAACAGGATTGAACGCTGCAAAAACGATTTTACCAAAACAAAGTTATTTTGCACAAAAAATATTTATTTAGCAGTATTAAGTAGTTTTGTTTTCATAATGCAAAGAAAAACTACTAAGAAACTGACGAAATGCATTGTTTATCTTATAACAGCTGTGTCTCGCAATTTCTTTTTTGAGTCATAAGCCACCTTTTCATAGGCCGGGTCACATATCATACTGCAAATGCATAATTTTCAAAATAATGATAAAATTTAAAAGAAAAGAGAGTCAAAATTCTGTGTAAAAATATAAACAATATAAAACTGTAAAAATATTGCTGATTTGTTTGAATGTAATTAAAGAAATTTAATACGAAATTTATTAGAGATAATATTTAAATAACAGTAAAATAAAGGCCTTAGCCCGATTTTCACAATATCCGATTATCGTTTGATATTATTATGCCGGCTAATATTATTTTTGAATGGAAATTGTCGGAATATTTTTAGGAAACAAGATATACTCTATAGGGTTAAACTTTTACATTATTATAGATCTCACAAATGATTTCTGTTAAAAATGACTCAGCCAATATCCAAATGTGTATTTTCAAAATCAAAAAACGCACGTTCCTTTCCAAACCTTTCCTGCCCTCACATTAAAGGTACAAGCTGCTTTAAAAGTATTTCCAATCAGGTATTTTTTCATATAGAATTTGCTTTAAGGACTTCACTGCAATAATCGAAAAAAAAAAACGAAAAACGTAAAAAAGAAATATAATAAGAAAAGCAATAGTCATTCAAATGTGATGAT
Source organism: Bellardia pandia (assembly GCA_916048285.2). NCBI lineage: Eukaryota > Metazoa > Arthropoda > Insecta > Diptera > Calliphoridae > Bellardia > Bellardia pandia. The sequence goes on along the minus strand of OU696530.1, from coordinate 79,882,376 downwards.
GGTGATAAGGGTCGTATTTGTTTGTGACTGACTGTGTATGCATACAGTCAATACCAGGACATACAAAACAATACACACATACTTACAGGATCTTATCGTTATTCATATGTGGGTATACTGGCGCATCCCACGTGACCAAACATTTGGCTACTTGCAAATGTTACGAAATAAAAACAAGTTAATAATTCTCAAGCAAATAACGACTATCAAGAACGATGTTTGTTTTGTTGAGAAACATTAGCGAATAGTTTGTTATAATTATCAAGCTTCATGGTCAGGTGTGTTATCTGTGATGTATCTGAGAATATGTGAGTGTTAAGTGAATATTTACAAGTAGTTACACCACCAATATCTACATCTGTTTTAGAATATCATCTGTATATTGTACATGTTGTATCTAAGTCCATGTCCATGTACAACATAAACATAAATGAGTAATATATTTGTGTAACTGTGTGCCTGCCTGTATGTGCATATATATTACATGGACATCGTACAATTTGTTAAGTTTGTGGATGTTGACTAACCACACATTTCCACACATTTGTAGTGATTATTTTCTTAAGTACATCAAGTGTACCAGAAATAAAATCAGATGGAAATTCATACTCCTACTCGCACTCAATCACACTCTCCCTCACCAGCAGACACAATATTAGACACATACTAAAATCATTCGACTTAATTCTATCCAAGATTTCATTTAATATTTAAGTATCAAATCATAAAATTCCAGCAAATACTCTTGTCTCTTTGTATTTATGTGTGTGTTTTTATTATAGAATATGTTGCGTGAATAAATCAGGAATTCTTCATGTTTATGATTTTCAAGTATTTTTTTCTATTTTTTTTTTTTTAATTCTTTCACGTTTTGTTTAAAAAGAGGTTTTGGGAGTTATTTAAGTTAAGGTCGGCGACCAAAGGCGTAAATGTTAAGAATTCAATAAAGTTTATGTGGAAAAAGGCATAAATCAAAATTCTATCAGAATACTTTTATAAATATTTTTTTTTTTTAAATATAAATTTAGAAAACAAGAACTTGATAAAAAAAATATCCGCTATTTGTCATAATGCCAGCGTATTTTGGACAGAAACCTTCCTATAAATATCCAGAAATCAAAAAAACTTATTAGAAACTATGTTACACACTTTAAAAATACTTTTTCGCTGTGTCCTATTCCCCTGCATGAAACCAGCTATTCGAATTCGTAATACTACATATCTCTATCGTAGATGAAGTCTCGAAAAACAATTTGAATTGAAGAAAGCTTTCTGCAAATTTAAAATTTTTAATATCTATAAAAACACTTACTGCTTCGAATAATGACGTGCCTAAACGGCGATGTTCTAAGGAGTAGGATGTATTGATGTAGAGCCTACTAGCTGTGATTAGGACCCAAAAATTGTTTGTAACGAAAACACACTTCATGCATGCTGCGAATCCAAAAATTCCAAATCCACAACACAGTTATTTTTTTGACAGATTAATAGGCATATCTATCCTCCAGATAATATTGTACAACAATTCTTCACAATATTATCATAACATTATCAAGCGTAGTGCTGGCAATAGTGGGCCAGCGATGAATTTTGTCCAATTTTCGTTATAATAATTTGTTTAAAAAACAGTATATGTACATACATACATATTAAATAGAAGAATACAAAATTAGGATTAACATTTTTAAGAATATTTTAAAATTGTAGGTTACCAATGTATAAAATACAAGCAAAAAAAAAAAAAAACAAAGAAAAAAATAAAAGTTAAGTGGCAGATTAAATATTTAAGAATAGTATTTCTTTAGCTCATTTTTAAACTTGTTTGCGTTTTTTATGATTTGAATTTGATTAGAAAGATGGTTCCAAATAAAAGGCTTTTAATATTATATTTTTCGCACAATTTGATCTTGAAAATTTTAATTTGCTATATAGGTAGACAGGTTGAATTGATGTGATAATTTTATATAAAAAAATAAGGATTTTAAATTTGAGAAGATTTTCAAAGCTCATTTTATAGATCTGATATGAATAAATAGATATAGATTCCCGGCGTTCTTTATTGAAGACATATCCCGCAATATTGTTGTAAGCAACTTTTAGTTTTCCAAAGTCAGTACTGTCACAGTTTGCATAAATTTCGCAGCCATATAACAGAACGGGAATAAGATACGTTTTGGCTAATAGCATACGTATATTGAAAGGGGTGGAATATTTGATAACCCACAGATATCAAAGCATTCCAAATATCCTACCTACGACGGAGTTGATGTGATTAGACCAAGTTAATTTATTATTGAATATTACTCCCAGATTTTTCGAAGAATCTACGAATCGATATTATCGTTATTTATTGAAAGTTCGATATCACTAGTTAAAGTTCGATTACTTTTTGAAAGAAATATACATTTGGATTTTGAAGGATTTATACTTAATCCGTTGGTAATTGCCAAAATCACTTTCTGAGTCCGTCCGTCCGTCTGGCTGGCTGGCTGGCTGGCTGTCCATGTAAAGCTTGTGCGCAGAGTACAGGTCGCAATTTTGAAGATATTTCGCTAAAATTTGGTACGTGATAATTTTTCGGCCCAGGATGGATGGGATTAAAACTAGTGGAAATCGGTCCATTATTTCACCTGGCCTTATACAAATGTCCTACCGAAATAAGAGTTTAACGATTATAAATATTTGAATTATGCAAGTATCGAAACAAATTTCACCACAAATGAGTAGCAAATGAAGCCAAATCGCATCTACAAATTTTGTGAAGATCGGTCCATTATTGATCATAGCTCCCATATAAGGCCCACTTTAGAAAACCACTTTAACGACCATAAATCTTTAAAAAATTGTATCCAAATATATAAAAGTATTTATATCGAGATAAATTATAACATACATAGTATTTATGTTTACGGAAGTCATGGCATGATCGGTCCATAATAGTCAATATCTGCCATATAGGGTCCATTTCTGAAAAACTGTTTTATACATATGTATGTATACTGGGTGTACAAGTACTTTCTTACTTGATATTTCTTGTAAATTAAGCAAAATTGAATAATAAAACAAAAATTCGCACACAAATTACACAAAGACTCTTAAAAATTAATTTTTGCAAAAAAAATCTAATGTTTACATATTTTTTTTGTCAGAGAAAAATTACAATTTTCTATGAAAAATTCAAATACAAGTGAACAAAACTTTTAAAATTCTTGAGAGTTCAAATTATATAAAAATCAACATCTTCTACGTTAAAAAAATTTTTTTTAAACAAACTTAATAATAATAATCAGCGTTGTCAACTTGGTGCGTTTCGCACCGTTTCTGGTGCTTTTTTAAATTGTTGGTGCGAAAAATTCTTTAGTTGGTGCGCGGTGCGCTTTTTTTTAAATTTTGGTGCGCTTTTTAATTTTTAGTGGCACCAAAGCAAATTCAATACAACTTTTTGTGTTTTTTAATTTTTTCGAAAATGTGATGAAATCTTTATTTTTACTAATTTTTAATTGCAGTTTTTTAATAAATCATAACTCATGAAATCTATACGATGAAAAAATGTATTTTAAATACGAATGTATGATAAGTGAAATTAAATTCTTCAAAAATCCTTGTTTGAAAATCAAATTAACATTTCAAACATGTAAATAAAAATTCTTGTATAACCTGATGGTTTGGTTTACTGAACTGTAGACGAACAACCACGGTTAGAGTACCAGTGGAATCCTAACAAATTTTATTGGAAAAAATCAACTAGAAAACAAAAATATATAAAAAAAAGTACCAAATATGTACTGAAATTAGCTTTTTTACCAATTAGTACTTTAGTTCCGAATATCATATTGTGAGTTAAATTTTGAGTGATTAAATGCTTATTTTATCTTTATTAGCTCATTTATTAAAAAAATGCTTTTACTATTATTAGTTTTACTAATAATCGTTGATAAAAAGTTTTTTATAGAGAATTTATGATATTAAAAAATTTCAAATTAATTCAATAAATATTTGAAACAAAAACAAAATTCTTAACTTTGTGCGCTTTTTTCTTCATTTTGGTGCGTTTTTAAATTTCAAAGTTGACAACGCTGATAATAATCAACCTCACAGTCCCACGACAGCCGGTTCTACGCACCGGAATGACCCGAGATCGCTCGGCCAAGGGCTGTCAACTCAGCAATTACTGCTGTTACAACACAACAATAACAACAACCTCACAGTCCGTGATCGCGTAATGTAAAAGCCACCGCCTAATCCTTCCTTCGTTTTTGAACTATCAGTGAAGACTTTAAATGGAATGGAATCTCCTGATGAATGGAAATACTCATTTCTAGTTGTGATCTGTGGTATTTATGGCTTTCATCTCAGTCAGAATTAATATTATTTGTAGTGGAATATATTTCTTGATATTCAGATTTCAACACACTTGAACATTTAATTATTTGCGTATATGTACTTTTCTTTATAAAATAAGAAGATGGAGTTGTAAAGAAAGTACAAAAGTCGAGATCAGTTAAAATTTATGAAACTCGCACATAGTGTGTAAATGCAAAAGTTTAGCATTTAGATTCGTTTAGCAAGGATTCAACACCAATAAAACGCATTAGCTACAAGATTATTTATGAATTGCACAAATAATTTTATGATTTCTTAAAAATCGAAACATGGGAGGTGTTGAACCTTTCTAATAATAATAAAAATTAATACATTTTAATGATACGGAAAAGTTGTCTGGATTCAACGAGATTGATATTCACTTGCAACGTTTATCACAAAATAACACAAATTGTTCTTATGCTTTACAATAAATTTAAATAACTTCCTTTAACCTCCTTCTCAACACAGTATGTACACTGTTCAAGTGGGACCATCCACTAAAACATTTTACTGGGTCAACATAAAAGCACATTTTATTAAATTATAAGCACTGCTTTTAAAGACTTCATACCATTTTCCATAATGTTTTTTATATGCCTACAATTAGTTTAAATCTAATTTGTGTGATGGTAACAATTTTACGATTTTGCATATAAAAAAACTGCGATGAAAAGCTTCAAGTATAAAATAGCGAAGGAAGCAATTTCCGTTACATGCCAGCGTATCTTATGTTGAACGGAAGTAGTAGCGACAAAATCTCATAATCACACTACAACCCCAGGAACAACTTGAGAAAGGCAGGCAGACATACGACTACTTCGTCATCCTCTTGTTATTAAATATTGGCACTTAAGTGAGTTCGAGAGTTTAGGGAGTGTTTAAAATGTTTCTTCTGTTATTTCGCCTTCCTTATCGTCATCGGCATCATCATCATCTTCCTTTGGCCCAAGTACATCACGACATCCTCATCATCAATGACAGACAGTGTTTTTTATGTTTTTCTTTAAGCTTGCTTCAACTTCTTTTTGTGCCTTAGCTCTCTTCAACGTAGTCGAGGCTAAAGCGACAATGATTACAAAAGTGAAGGCAATGTAGGTGATGATGGTTACTGCTGCTGACGGTAATGGAGATGATGACACCCCGGGTAAACGCCTCCATTTTTATGTTTTAAGATTTTTTTTTTTTGTTGAACGTATAAAATTGTTTTCTGTTTTATGAGTTTTGTGTAGCGTTTTCTTATCCATACCTTCCACTTAAGTTTGTCACCTTTTTTTAGTGTTTCTTTTTTATTGTTGCAGCACACTTTATTTTACTTTGGCACTTACTAAAAATCTAAAGGTTCTTTTTTTACTTCGTCTGTATGACATTTACGATTACCCGTGTTTATCATGGAACAGTTTTTCAAGGAATTTATTCGTTTATCTTTGCTAATTGATTAAACTTTCGATGTTGCGCTTGGATATGGTTTACAATTGCGTATATGTATCTTGTTTTGTGCAAAAGGCACCATATCCACGCAAGCTTAATAACAAAATACCATTTCTGTTATTCAAAAAGTAAAGAGGGATTGATTGACGTTGAAGATTTCGGAAAATAATTTCTCTAGTTATCCCTACAAGAAATGAATAACCGAAACTAACACAGCCAACCTTTTTTTACTAACACACTTGCAACAATTTATATATAGAATTTTTCTACGACGCTGCCATATTTTCGTCTTTTTAGCAAAATTTGAAGGATTGTTTTATAATATTTATTGCACATTTTTGTGAAGTTATTTATGTAAAAATTTATTTAATTTTCATTTTAAAAGAAGTTCTATTAAAACATATTAGTTATGTTTTTATAAATTTTAATTATTTTTTCATTTATTGCCAAAAAAATATAATTCGTATACACATGAGTTATGGGAAATTTTGGGGGGTTTTTCAGGGAAAAACGTATTGAGAAAAAGTTTTTTCTAGTGGCAGTGTGGGGAAATATTGTATTAGTTGTTCAACTCTAACATATATGTTAGAGAGAGATGACTGATCTGCATTTGAGAAAATTATTCTTGGTAAGGAATTATTGGCAAAAAACTTGAAAATATTGAAGAAAATGTAAGTATTTCAATTCTTTTATTGATTTTCAAACAATAATGAAATTTTTTGTAGCTAGCTTCAAAACCGGAGATGATGACCAAAGCCCTAATGGAGTGTAAGGTGTCCATTAAAAGGGTGGAGGGCTCAGTATGCCGCATTACGGGAGAGGTTTACGATCAAAAAATGGATGAAGTGGCATCCATGCTGCCCTTGCAAAATATTGCTTCAGTAAAGGAGATGGAAGAGAAGCTGGAGGCTGAAGATTTTGCCCAAGCAACGGTAATAAAATGTAATTTATAAAAGAATTATTTTTAAATTTTAATATATATATTTTTTACAGCTTATGCACATGCATAAAATTAAAGGGGCATCTGAAGATGTCAGCAGTGCCATCCGTGCCATATTTACGGATGACCTGCTACAGATGTACAATTGGGATGGGAGGTGGGCAAAGCATTCCTTAGCACAGCTTTCTATCTGCTCCAAGTTTTTGAGAGGTATGTACGTACATACAGACATATATTAATGTTAATGTTATTATGTGTGTACATTTTGAAAATTCATTGAAATAATATTATACTATTAATATTTGTATCTATTCTTTAAATTTCAGACGTTTTCCAAAAGCAGAGCATTATGGAATTCCAAAAAAATATAAAGAAGGCTGTAGAACGCAGCCATAATCGGCAGAAGCAAAAAAAATATTGTAAAAAAGAAAAAGAACCATTAAAAGTTTAACTAAATAAATAATATTTTGTGTTTTATTATTATTAGTTATAATTGACGGATATATTCGTTAGCTGTGACCAGTTATTGCTAACCTATATTTGTGTAAGCATTGACTAGTTAGAGATAACCAATATTTACGTTATCATTAACTGGTTAAGCTTACCCAATATTTAGGTAATCATTGACCGATTGAAAGTAGCAGAGTAAGCAGTACAGATGTATGTTGCGTAGTCGAGTGGAATTAGGTAGTTAGAGCAAGATGCAAAATCACACGTACACAAGAGTTTCGGTTATATTTTTCATTTTGCTCTTAATAAACTAATATAAACTTTAACCGATATATCTGGCAGCACTACCGGTTAAATGACTGGTTATTTAACTGGTAGTCTTCTTGTAGGGATATTAATAAGAAAGTAGGTATAATTTATCCAAGCCTAAATACAATAAATATGAGAACTTTAGAAGTGAAATAAACTGAAATGAAATTCAAATGAAAATATAATTCAAGAAATTTAAAATGCAATACAGTACAAAATACAAAAACGCTGAAGTTTAAATTTAATGTAATTTATTATTATAGCGTTTGAAACTATAAACTGGATATTGCGAAACAGAAACTATGTGACACTTTTCATAAAATCTACCATTAATGAAGTCTTCATAAATAATAAATAAATAGGAAACTATGTCAATTTTCGGAGATAAAGTAAATGGTTTTTGGACAGATTCAATTGTCTTGCAACCAAAGCAGACTTCTACTTCTTCTAGTTTATATTCATTAATCATATACATATTTACAGATTACTGAACTGTAGAAAAGTTCGATTCATTAAATTCATGTTGCACCATCGTTTAGAACCAGATATACTATCTAGATCTAATGATTATTGATCGGCTAGGCCTAACGTCACCGTTAATGAATATAAAGAATAATGCTGTTCCCAAATGTTTACCTTACAGAACTCCCAATATAACAGGAATAGTTTTATATTTATAAACCTTAAACAATACATCTTGAGAAAATACTAATTTGTATAATTTATATTGTAACCTATAATAATATAAAATTATCTCTGTAAATTCCACATTATTTTCTAATTTAATGCGGAAATATCAATAGAAACGATGCAACTATTTCACTAATTTCAAATTTTGGATATTCAATAATGTACCTATATCATTTTCTTTAAAAACTCTGGGGAGTTACTGTCTATTGCGATGCGAAAGCAAATTCGATGCTTAAGAGTATCAATTTGTAAGCTTATCGCATCGAATTTGCTTTCGCATCGCAATAGAGAGGAACCCCCAGAGTAACCCCCTTTTTACTAGCCATTAAAACGTTAATGGTTGGAAAAAAGTAAAAGAGATATTAAACAATTCAGAAGTACAGAACATGGATCACTATTACGGTAACATTCTTTTTCCAAATCTTTATACCCTACACACTACCATAGTAGATTTGTGTTGGTATTTGTAATGCCCAGAAATATTGGCCTAACACCCACCTTAAACTATACCGATCGACTCAGAATCACTTCCTGAGTCGATTGTGCGCAGAGTACAGGCCGAATTTTTAGATAAATATTTTTAGATTAGATATTTCAATAAAATTTGGTGTATAGCCCAAGGATGAATGGGATTAAAACTGGTGGAATTCGGTTCCTTATTTCACCTGACCTAAATAACATAAATGTTTGAATTATGCAAGTACCCAAACAAATTTCATCACAAAAGAGTGGTAAATGAAGCCAAATTACACCTACAAATTTTGTACAGATCAGTCCATAATTGATCTAAAGGCTTCATTAGTCTTTACTTTCTGTTGCTGTTCTGTTCCGTGTCGTTCTGTTGTTAAATTTTTGTAGTTAGTTTTTCCGTATAAACGTATCAGCTGTTTTAGGTAAACAGACAACACACCGCGAAAATAAATCAAAAAATAGAAATCCAAGTTTTTTTTACTGTACAATATGTCATTACTTTCGACTATGGATGGACACTGTAAAAAAACATCAATGTTTTTTTTCGATGCGATGCATTACAAACATACATCGATGTTGCATCGATATTTCATAAATTACATCGATGGTTTTTATACATCGATTGTTTTTTTTAAATTATTTATTATTATTATATTTTGGAAAAATTTTAAATTTATTTTACATCTCCCAATACTTTTTTTTCAATACTGTTTAGAAATTAAAGTTTACCAAGTCTTTCACCACTCAACCTGGTTCTTTGTTGAGTCCGATGTTCCCACCGGAACCGATGTTCCCACCATTGTAAGGTATTTAAAAGCGATCTTGTAAAGCTTGGGAAACTGTTATTTATAATCTTTCCAAATATCCAACGGATTTTCGTTCAGTCTTCCAACAGGAGTCCTTAACTAAACTGAAAGTTCATCAGACAATATATCTTCAGTCTTGTTGCTTTTTAAATTTCTATGAACCAGTTTATAATGGCTAGTCCATAATGAGAAAGTATACTCATTTTTATCGGATTTTTCTGAGTCCGATTCAATATCTTCATTTGCAACATCGATGTTTTTTGTCCATCCCTACTTTCGACTAAAGTAATGCATTTTTCGTCATCCATCGTTTATTTTTTATATTTTTATAACTTTTATACAAAAACTTAATTAAATTCAAAGAAATTGAAAATTTTTGTAATAAACCAATTTTTTTTGTTGTGCAGATGTCAGCTGTTTTGTGCTGTCACTTACAATTACTTAGCAAATTTTTGTTTTCAACAGGTTCGTCCGCAACGGCACGGAAAGTAACAAAACAACTAACGACTTCTACACATTTTCTATTTAACAGAATCAAGTCAGCTAATTTGGAACGAAACAGAAAGTAGAGACTAATTCTGCCTTAAGAATTGTCTACATTAAGCAACATGAGAATGATGAACCCAACAAAATTATTTTTCCAGAGCAATTGAGGCAGTTTTTTCGCTGTACTACACAAGTTTTTTAATGACCTTATGATAATGACTCTATATTTGTTTGTTGCTTTACTAATTGTTTTGAAAATTGTTTTGAAGTTCTTTAATAATTACATGACTTTATTATTTTATCTGACTTCAACATTTAATTTAGTTTTACATTTTCAATACTTTGTTATTTTTGCTTCAATTACAATGATTCAATTTCTTAATTTAATATTATCTTTATATTATATAATTTCTGATTTTATTAGCATTACACACATTATTATGCACTTTTATGACTTTTATCAGTGATGATCGTGGAAGGTCCAAAGACTTAACAATGAATATGGTTAGAATTTTGGCTAACTATAAAAGAGGTTTTAAAATTGTACACATAAATGCACAAAGTTTAAATAATAAATTGGATGAATTTAAAATTGTTTTTGAGAACTCTGGTATTGATGTTATTTGTGTTTCGGAAACATGGCTGTTAACATCAACCCCAGATAATAATATATGTCCCAATGGGTACAAGGTATTTAGAGATGATAGAGGAAGTCATGGTGGCGGTGTGGCCATTTTTACTAAGAATAGCATTTCTTGCAAAATATGCAACAAGTCATCTTTGACATACAGTACAATTGAGCAAGCGGTTGAGTTTATATTTATCGAAATTTCTTCATTTGGCAAAAAGATGCTGGTAGGTTGTGTTTATAGGCCAAATAAGAGAATACCATTAACTGTTTTGTATTCAACACTAGAAACTCTCGCCACAGTGTATAATGATATAGTCATTACTGGTGATTTTAATTCAAACGTATTAGTGGAGACGACGCTCCATGATAATATGTTATCGCTTGGTCTTTTTCCAGTCAACATGATTAATCCAACGCACCATACATCCACAGCAAGCACGCTGATTGATCTTTTCTTTGTGCCCAATACTACGAATATAGTTCTGTATGATCAAATATCTGCTCCGTGTTTTTCTAAACATGACCTAATATTCCTAACTTATAACTTTCAAATCCAACAAATTGAACAGTGTTTCAGTTATCGTGACTTTAAGAATCTAGATTTTAATATTTTATATGAATATTGTTCCCATATTGCCTGGAATGATATCTATTTTATGTACACCGTTGATGATCAATCTTCATTTCTGGAACACAATATTCAATATCTTTTCGATCAAACAGTACCACTAAAATATAAAAAAACAGTACATACTCAAAAACCATGGTTTTCAAATTCTGTTAAGAATGCAATACAATTGGGGGACTTAGCATATGCCAGGTGGAAAAGATTTAAAACTCCTGAACTAAAATTACAATATTCCAATGCCAGGAAAAATGTAAATAAACATATTAAACAGGCAAAAACTGAATATTATTCCAACCGCTTTGACTCAGCAATCAATTCTCAACAAACTTGGAATATCATTCGCGAAATAGGAATTGGCAATACTAATAATCGTACAGATTCTAATGTGGATGCAAACATGCTTAACAGAACTTTACTGACATACCTGTAGTACAGGCAAATCCCACTTTTTTTAATTTTTCCTCAAGCTCGCCAAATACAAATACTGGAATAATTAGTGAACATTTCCAATTTTCGTGCGTTACTCAATATGACGTTATTTCAACAAGCTCTTTGATTAAATCAAATGCAGTAGGAATTGACGACATACACCCGAAGTTTATAAGATTACTTTTACCTATGATTCTACCGTATGTTACTTATCTATTTAATACTATTATAATGTCAAGTACGTATCCGTTAAACTGGAAACACGTAAAAATTATACCATTACCTAAATCGAATGGAGAATATAGACCGATAGCTATCTTGTGTTTTCTATCGAAGGTTTTAGAGAAGCTCTTGTATAAACAAATGATGGAATATATTGATACCCATAGTTTACTTTCCAGCACGCAATCGGGGTTTCGTCAGAATCACAGCTGCGTTACGGCTCTTGTGGAGGTTAGCGAAAATATACGTCAAGGATTAGATGAAGGTAGTATGAATTTTCTATTACTTCTAGACCATGACATACTCATTAAAAAACTGTACCACTTTTTTCGGTTTAGCGACACTTCTACTAAACTTATATATTCGTATCTTACGAACCGCACACAATCGGTGTTTGTGAACAATACATGGTCAGATAGCGTATCCCTTAATAGAGGAGTACCTCAAGGCTCTATTTTAGGACCACTCTTATTTTCATTATATATAAATGATTTGCCAAACCAACTCTCTAAATGCAACATCCATTTATACGCAGATGACGTGCAACTTACTCTAAGTAGCTCTGTTCAAAATATAGCTTCAGGAATATCATCTCTAAATGAGGATTTAAACAAAATTTACCTCTGGGCTTGTGCAAATGGACTCTGTTTGAATCCACACAAATCTAAATGCATTGTGATATGTAAAAGGAGCTTAAATCGTTACATTTCTGAAGATATTGTTTTAAATGGCGAAAAAATTGAAATTGTTAATTCAGCGAAAAATCTCGGTGTAATCTTCAATAGCAATCTGACATGGACTGATCATATAAACTCACTGGTTGGTCAAACATACATAAAATTACGAGCACTCTGGTCTACACAATATTTTACACCAATAAGAATAAGAACCTTACTAGCCAAGACGTATCTGATTCCTTCTCTAATTTATGGGTGCGAGTTATTTGGAAGCTGTGATTCAAGTAGTAAAAGTAAGCTTAATATATTGTTTAACAACATAATAAGATATGTGTATGGATTGAGAAGGTTTGATCATGTTTCTGCTGTTTCCAATAAACTTTACGGAGTTTCACTTGATAGCCTATTAAAAATTCGTATTCTTGTATTCTTGCACAAAATAATAAATACTCAAACCCCCAAATATATATTTGAAAAAATACGTTTCTTCCAATCGTCTCGAAATCGAAATATTATAATACCTCGACATCAATACCTAGTGTCTGAATTGCACTTTTATGTACATGCCGCTCGTCTTTGGAACAATCTTCCACGAAATCAACAAATAAATAGTAATGCTAATAGTTTCAGAAATTTTTTATATAACTTTTTCACGTAAGATGTTATCAATATAGGTTTTTCTGTAACTAATTTGTTTATGCTCATAATAAAATTGTTTATAACGTAATGCGTTCCTGTACTATAAATATAAGACTTAGTCTTGTTGTACGCGAAAATCGCGTTAAAGACTATAACTCTCTCGGTATCTAAATAAGTTTGAACACATATATGTTTTATATATTGACGTATAATAATCTGGTACAATTTTATGATGATGCATTCATAATTAGTCGTAGCTGCCTTATAAGGCCCACTCCCGAAAATCACTTTAACGACCATAAACCACTTAAAAATGTTGATATCCAAGTAAAATTCAACAGAAATAAGTTTTATATACATATACAGAAATGATGACACCTAATTTCATAATGGTAGGTATATAATTCGGCGAAACTGCCTATATGACTCTCTTCGTAATTCACTTTAACCTCAATAAATTATCCATAGAAATCAGGGCACTAAATTTTTTAATGATCGATCCTTAATAGGTCATATCTCCCATGTTTGCTTGACCGACTATACTTTTTTATTTGTTTTTAGTTTCTGTATATCAGTTTTAATCGTAGATGTTTGCAATTGATAGGAAAATTTATTTGAGTCGCCACCAAACATGGGGGGAGGCATATTTATTTGTTACCTTGTGAGTGGAGACGTATTGGTTATTAATACCAGAAGTTTAATTCAATCTTTGAATAAAGAGATTTGCGGCATATATAGTTATGTATCTAGTGAATGTGATTTTTATTGATCCATATATTTTAAATTGTCCATATGGGATTTTGGGTGACTATACACTACCTGAACACCTTTGATTCATGTTTTTGACGAATATGCTTTATAGCTCTGACTATTACGATGGCCTCCTTACCTTACGGAGAACATAATTCAAATATATACAGACAAATATTCGGTTATAATATCTATTGATCTTAAGGCTAGCAGAAATTAATAGGAAATTGATAGAAAATTCAAGAAGAAATTATTGCTATAAAAGTAGATGCAGAATAATTTTAATATCAATGCATAACGAGGAGTGATATTCAAATATTTATTAACAACACTGGGAATTAGATCCGTAGATAATGTTTGATGTAATAAATGTGTATAACGAAAATAGTCCAATACTGGCGGGTATCTCTAAAGGAGATAGCGAGAAATTCATCGGTAACTCTTGCATGTGTTCCTGGATACAAGGATACTGAAAGCTTGCGAAAACTGTTACCAATCTTTAAATTTGAGTTATTCGTGATATTGGCATTCTTCTTTCTCTCTTAAGGCATAAGCATTTCATTTCACATAAACTTCATCACCAATGACAGATGGGAGAGAGAACCCAATTATAAGGAGACCAAAAAAATCAGGCCTAATATCAATGAGCTAATGACTATAAAATCTTATAACGGAAACCCCACAGCTCACTGTCATCTAGGTGCACACAAATAAAAGCTACAAATCCCTTAATATTACTTCTGTAGAAGCTATAATGACAAGGACGAATAGTCGAAAAATACTTCTCTCTTTGGGTGGTTTAAGATTCACAACTTCAATAAAACAATAAGATGACTTGGGACTTGTGGAGCCATATACATTAGATAATACAACGTAACCTACACTTGGACCCAAGTAAATTATCTGCAGCATCAAACTGCAAATTAAACCTAACCTAAAGCCTCTAATCATTTAGATGAAGCACTCTATACACCTTACATTATAATTTCATAATTTCTTGGTTAATTTTAGATTAATTTAATTAAGCAAGTTTTTAATGTTCAGAATAAATAAGCAGCTTGCAAATGGTATATAATCTTTAAATATTTTCAGAGAATTAATTCTCTAACAGCCCTGCATACACGCATACATTTAATAGAAAAAATTGTCAAACTTGAAAGAAAATTGAAGATGGGGTGAAAAAATCAAGGGATTTGTCACTTGTTCTCCCATTTTTTTTTATTTGATTTTTTGTTTTATTTGTTTCAGAATTATCTTCTCTGCGCTGGCGTTTCTTCAAATTGGAACGATGACATTTTGATGACTGCGTGCAGTTCGTCAACTGCCAAAGGGATGGGTTTTGCATGTCAAAGCATTTAAAAGTGTCGGTAGCTTTTTGTCATTTTCTACAAGGAACACGGTTTTTTAATTTACATTCGCTGAGCAGTTGTTGTTGTTGCTGTTGCTGTTGCTGTTAGTGTTTTTTTATGTTTCTGAGTCTGAAGAGCCCAAAAAGATGTGCAATGCAATGAGTATCATCATCTAAATATAAAGTACACAGAACACACACATTGGCACTCATACAAATGAAAAAGCAACCATGTGTGTGTACGTGTGAGTTGGTTTTTGTCAAGTGCAACAGAAAAAGGGTGAGAGAACTGCATACTCATACATTGAAAAAAAGGATACTTGAGTTGCAGTTGGTTTTTCGTTTGTACATTTTGCATCAAAAATTAAAGTAAAATGAATGAAACAAACAAACAAGAAAAAAGTAGATTCATCATCAGCAGCAAGCAGCACCATCACCATTGTCAACATTATTATATATTGTCAAAGGATCTGACTAAAACAAGACTAAAACATACATTCACAAGCACAAAAATGAAACATAAAGTCCTTAATATCATCGTCCATACATACATCGTGTATATAACGACACACATGTAGAAAAGAGAACGAAATGTAACAAAGGCTAAATATTTTAGCTTAAACACAAAGAAACTTAAAACACATAATTGCAGTTGTACAAGAAACATCTCAACACAATGCAGCGCATTCAAACTAAACTGCTGAAAATGCAGATGCAGGATATTTTTATTCATTCTTTATTTGTACGCGTTTGCATTCATATCAAACAATTGTAAAAAGCATCATGCTTTTACGAGTATTTTTTCAGCTTAAGGTTAATTTTAAAACAGTTTTGTTAATAGAAATGTAAAAATAGTAATGAATGAATAAATAAATGAGAATATGTGGGTGAGTCTGTTTATATTACATATATATGTAATTTGTTTTTCTAAATTATGCTGAGAAACTTGTCAACTGTACTGAAATCTAAACAATTAACTACAAGTCCTTTGTCTGTGCGATATTGTAGACCATAATTATGAATTCTTAAGCCAGCGTACACACACTAGTGTGCTCATTCATACTCAAAAGCCTTTGATGAATTGTTTAAACAAGCAGCAGCCTGTGACCTTTTAATGGCACTTTAATTTTAAATATAAAGCATTATTTACAAACAATTAAGTATAGGTGTTTTCTTTGACTCTTATCACATATTAGTAAGGGAATATGAAAGTAAGGTAATTAATTCATAATTGTAAGCTTAACCCTACACTTCATATTGTGTCACTTGTGATACACAATTTTATTATTGCAATATTATTATTTATTATTATGTTTTACATTTCCCTACTGCATAGTGTATCACTGGTGATACATATGAAAATTGCATAATATCTACTAAATTATTGTTTTTTTTTTAATATTTTTCCTGTAATTAGACGCTAAATTCCTCTTCAAAAAACATTTTTTTCGATCAACTATAAAAAGTCATGCAGTGTTTAACATTTTCTTCTTAAAGAATAATTAATTTTTTTTTATAAAATGCTTTTTTGACTGCCTTCTACACAAATGGATAAAACTTTGCGGCATTCATTTTATACAAGATTTGATTTCCCGAAATTAAGCTAAATAAAAGCATTTAAAAGCAACTGGGGGGTTACTGTCTATTGCGGTGTGAAAGCAAATGCGATGCGATAACCGTACAATTTGTATGCTTATCGCATCGCATTTGCTTTCGCATCGCAATAGAGAGTAACCCCCTGATTTATTTTTATATAAAATGTTTTGCCAACGAAAAATAACCCCAAAAAAATTAAACTGATTAAGGTCTTATGACACTACATTTTTAATGCATTGTTCAATTTTGGTGAACAGTACAAATATAATGTAGTAGAAAAATTTACCAAGTGCAAAGAGTTCAGCAGTATTAAGATAAATGGCAAACGGTCACACATTTTACTAAAGTTATCGATAAAAAATGAAGTTATGTCAAAAAAAAAAATGTAAAATTGTTCAACTTAAAATTGATATTTCAAGCTTGAAATATTAGAATTGTTGCCGAATCAGCGGTTTATGGGCAAATTTAGCGATTAACCGTTTTTTGTTTGTTTTGTTTTTATGTTTCTCAAAAACAAAAAGTTGACAACATTTAATAAAATATACAAAACCATAACAAAAGAAAACTACACTGGTTATAGGTATAATACATATATCCTAATTCTGTGTTTTCTATTCAGTCTTAGTGCAAATTTTATTAGTATTTGATATATTGTTTGAAAGACAATTTTACGACCAACATAATTTATGTTAAATATTTTGAAATTTTGTCTAATTTTCACTATTTTTAATCGATTTAATTACCAATTCTTACCATAATTTACAGAGTCTGTCTGATGTTCATAATAATCTTGAGTGTAATTTAACAAACAGAGTATAAACAAGTAAGAGTGCTATATTCGGCTATGCCGAATCTTAAATACCCTTCACCTAAGCGTAATAAGAAATACAGAAACTACACTAGACTAGAATATCCTAATTCTGTGTTTTCTATTCAGTCTTAGTGCAAATTTTATTAGTATTTGATATATTGTTTGAAAGACAATTTTACGACCAACATGTTAAATATTTTGAAATGTTGTCTAATTTTTACCATTTTTAATTGATTTAATTACCAATTCTTACCATAATTTACAGAGTCTGTCTGATGTTCATAATAATCTTCAGTGTAATTTAACAAACAGAGTATAAAAAACAAACAGAGTATAAAAAAGGGGTACAATTCGATTTTAGTGATTTTGCTCAAAAAAAAAAAAAAAAAACAAAATGAAATAGGGCTTTTAGAGGAGATACCAGCAAAAAAAATTTATTGGCGGTCACGCCTATTTTCGAAGGGGCGGGCCCGTAAAGTTGAAAATATATAGGCCTATATCTCGGGAACTACTGGGTGCTTGATAATTTGTAATACACTAAATGAAAGGTATTAAAAATACCTTTCCAACGATATATATCATGATTATAAAATATAGACCGAATATGGGTTAAATCCGAAAAACATATTTTTTGACCCGAATTTATTTGTTTTTTGGAAATGGTTCTTATATGGCAGCTATGACAAATTATGGGCCGATCTTCTTAAATTTTGGAACAGTTATTTTCATGCATATTAGGATATTTCACGTCGAATTTCAACATAATAACGCTATATTTAAGATATATATTAGTATTAAAGTGGATTTCGAGAGTGGGCCTTATGTGGGGGTTATAGTCAAATATGGACCGATATTCTCAAAATCCAGCAGTTTGATTTAGGCATGTATGTAAATGATCCGTGTAAAAGTTTGGATTGGTGCCCTTATTTATAAGCGATTTATGAGTATTAAAGTGATTTTCCGAAGAGGGCTTTATATGGGGCATACAGTTAAAAATAGACCGAAATTAACAAAATTTTGTGAAATGATTTTTGTATATATTAAACTGATCTGTGCAAAGTTTTGAGTCGGTACCGATATTTATACAATATATATAGGGAAAAATGTCTTTTTCAGATGTGGTCCTTGTATGGGAGCTATGACCAATTTTGGGCCGACCACCATAAAATTTAGTACAACAATTTATTTGTCTATAAAGAGTCTTTATGTCAAATTTTAGCCGTTTAGCATTATTCATATCTGTTTTATACGTATTTAAATGAATTTTGGAAGAGGACTTTATATGGGGTCTATGGTCAAACATGGACCGAACTAAAAAAAAATTTCGTTTTGCGATTTCTGTTTGTGTAAAACTTATTTTAGCTGAATTTTGTCTTGATATCCCTATTTTATAGGCATTTATTTATCATTAAGCCATATTTCGGGAATATATATATTTGTATGGGGGCTATGAGAAATCATGGACCGATTCTTACTTTCACTTACTTCACACTTTCTTCTTTTGTCATACAAACAACGTATACAAAATTTCATAGTATTATCTCCAATATATTTCAAAATATTGCAATAAAATGGACGAAAAATATCAAATTTTTATAGAGGTGGTCTCACATATTGGTTCATAACTCTGGTTGACCTAAACCGATTTTGCTGATTTTAAATAGCAAACTTCTCAAAAGCACTTCTGACAGAATTATTGAAGGTTTGGATCCCGAGAATATCTGGGGACTTCAAAAAACTGATTTCAACAGACAGACAGACAGACAGACAGACAGACAGACAGACGGACATCGCTTAATCGACTTCGCTATCTATAAGGATCCAGAATATATATACTTTATAGGGTCGGAAAATTTTTTTGTGGAAATTACACACGGAATGACAAACTTATATATACCCTTCTCACGATGGTGAAGGGTATAAAAACAAAAACTCTTATCATAGAGCAAGAAATGTCAATTGTTGACATTATGTAAACTGTGTATTTTATGTGTAAATAATAGATAGAATATCGTTTTATTCCAAAGAAAATAATGAAATTTTGTTTAATATTAATAACTTTCCTTTAGTTTACATTATGTAAATAATGTAGTTTTTTTTTTGTAAATATTATGTTCATGGTCTTTAACTCTATTATATAGGTAAATTAAGTTGTTGTGTTATTTACTAAGCTAATGTAAAACATTAACTTGCAATATAAAAAGTTTTTTTTTTAACAAAAATCAAAACTTTCTGCAAACGATTTAAAGTTAGTAAATATAACAAACAATGTCCTTGTTAAGGATAAAACTAAATAAAATAGAAATAATTCTGTAAATACATAAACAAAGTAAATACAAATGTTAAAGTGAGTGCAGAGAAATGTAAATTTTCAAACTCATGCGACTACAATACCAATGTAAAAGGTTTCAGAAAGGAACCCCTTTTGTCTGTTTTGAAATAATAAAATTCCGTTGACATAAATTTGCAAAAATACAATCACTAGAAAAACATGTAAGTATGTATGTACTCTTAAATGCAAATGTACATGTGTGAATGCGTGTAAGTCGAAATAAAAATTCTTGAATAACTATAATAGAATAATAACGAACAAGTCTTTAAAAAAATAAAACTCGTTATATATGACATTGTCATACAGATACACAGACACAAAGACTTACTGGCTGGCTGTCAGACAGACAGCTCCTGTTAGCTTGTTTGTATTTAAAATATGCGGGTTTAAAGGGGTGCTGTTACTCGCTCACTCACATACATTTATTACTTATCCTTTCAACAGTGTTTCAACCATTCTTGTGAAAATATTTTCCCTTTCTCTACAAACAAATTTAAACAATTTATCATTGAGCTGCAAAAAAAAATACAAAAATTATTTTATTAAACACATAAATACATACGCGTACATACATACATACATTTGTATGTGTTCATATGTGTGTGCTTTTGAAATAGATGACTTTTAAAAAGAGGCGTCTAAAATGATTTTTGATAAGTTTTGGTTTTGTGTTTGGCGTATGTTAATGAAGTCAAATGAGGGGTGCGCAACTTAATTAAATATTTATTGTTTTGTCGCGAAACTTTCAGGAAGCACAACCTTCTAATAAGAGGGTAAAGTTAAGGCATACAATAGAACTGTTTTAAAAAGATTATTGGTTGCACAGTCTAGGGGGAAAGAAGGAAATTCGCTGATCTTATATCTTCTAAACTACATGCATATGTCTGAAGGTAGATTCAATTATTACATTTAAAATAAATGTTCAACTGTTGTTGAAATTCAAATATTTTGGAGTTGAAATCTGAAAAAATTGTATTTTGTGAAGATTTTCATGTCATTTTTTAACGAAAAAAAAACACAGAAAATATTTACTATAAAACGTTACTTAGCAAAAAATGGGCATATATATATGATACTTTTTGAGATAGAGGCCTTTGAAGGCTTAAATATTTTATTTGTTTTAGATATTTGTTTATGCTATGAATACAGGTAAATGGTTTGCTACCCCCTTTTAAATACACTGCGTTGGATAACTGTAAATATATAAAACTTTATCTCGATTTTGTAAGTTAAACAGAGAAAAATAAGTGTTTCGTAACTATAAATACACTGAAGAATAACAATATTCACAAAATATTTTGACTTACATAATGTGCAATTAACGACCAATCTAAATTAAGCCTTGATAGTAAAGTCATCCTGTATAAGGGTAAGTTTAGACGATATGTTGAATCAGCATGTATGTATATGCTGACAGCCATATGATTAAAATTAGCAGCAAATTCCTATGTCATATGTTAGACGATGTGTTGAAAGTAGCAAATTTTTTGATGTCAGCATATGTCAGCAAATGAAATGTCAACATAAGAGTTAGCATACGATGTTTGTGTTTATACGATATGTTGAATTTTACGTGGTGCTACATATGCTGAGTCGTATAAACATTTGTTTGTGAAATTAGTAAGTTTTTAATTATTATTCAACTTCTGTATTTTATGTGTAAGTTTTTAAATAAAATTAAATAATAAAAATATCAATAAAAAAAAAACATAAATGATAACGTAGGAGCTTGTACAGTGCTGATTTTGGATGACGATGAAGTGGAATTAAAAGCAAAAAGACGCAGAGTTTGGCAAAAGAAATGGGTAGAACGACGAGAGGAAGAAGGTTATTTACATGTGTAAATAGAGCATATTTTATTGTAAAAACAGCAATAATATGCAAATAATGCACGAAAACATGTAAAACATTTATAATAATTTATTGTTTATTTCCAGAGACCTGTGTCGATTAATTTTAACAATGCCGCCGGTCACGACATTGCGTTTTGTATTTACATAAAAAAAACTATCGGCGGCTGGGCTTAAAGGTCGTGATATACTATCCTACACAAGCGTACAATTCATTCACTGGAAAATCTGACCGATTTCTAGCACCAAAAACAAAAATCGCAACAAAGTATGTCATAGGTGCCACACTATTACACAAAAAAGATGCAAAAATATATGTTTTTGCTAATGTAAAACGCAGTTTTCCGCCATTTAAATTAATATTTGTGTTTAATTATTTTGTTGTTATATGTGAATATAATAAATATAATTAGATTGTATAGACATTGTTGTTTTCTTATCAGCTTTATTAGAAAATACAATTCTGATCACATATGAATTTGCCATATGCTGAAAAGCTTGCATACGCTTTTCAACAAATAACATAGCTATCAACATACGCAGGAAATTTGTCAAACACTTATAATATGCTATTTACACGATATGCTAAAATTACCAACATACGTTTGTTGGCATTGTTAACAAAGTGTTAGCAAATGTTGTTAAACATACATATGCTGAAAAAGTTTTGCGTTTACACGATATGTAAGCACTTGTAACAAATTTTTCAGCATAAATATGCTGATTCAACATATCGTCTTTACTTAGCTTAAGACTGTTTTGAAACCAATTTGGACATATGGAATTCAATTATGGGGAACTGAAAGTACTGGATCTTATACAGATGACCCAATCGAAAATTCTTTGAACCATGACGGGAGCACCATGGTACATAAGGAATAAAAACATTCATAAAGATTTTGCGGTACCATTGGTAAAAGATGAATTCGGAAAAACACGAGTAAATGAGTTAAAAAGCAAACATGTTACGTTCACATTGAGGAGGGGATGCTGTCCACCTGTCACACTTAACAATATAAATATACCTCAGTCCGATTATGTTACATACCTTGCTATTCACTTAGATAGAACACTTAGTTGGCGTCGTCATATAGAAACCAAGAGACTTCCCATGAATTTAAAAGCATCTAGCCTTCACTGGTTAATCAGTGACCAATCAAATTAAGCCTGGACTCTAAAGTCACACTGTATAAAACCATTTTAAAACCAATTTGGGGGAACTGCTAGTAATACCAGTATTGAACTTATACAGAGGGCCTAATCAAAAATTCTTAGGACTATGACGGGCGCACCATGGTACATAAGGAATGAAAACATCCGCAGAGAGCTAGAAGTACCATTGGTAAAGGATGAATTCAGAAGGGTCCGCGAGAAGTACATCAAAAAGCTATAAACCCACCCAAATTCGCTTGCTAGAATTCTAGCTCAGAGCCAGACGGAGTCGACAATAACAGCCAATAAGAAATTAATGCCCTGTTATAGAGTAATTAGATTTGATTTTAGTTTTCAGATTTGAATACTTATTGTTAGGCGTAAAGAAATAAGGCAGATTCAATAAATAATAAAAAGCTATAACAAAAAAATCGTGAGAGATATATCTTGAAATTGCAATACCATCCGAATCCGCTTGTCAGAGTGCTTACTAGAACTCAAACTTCGTAGAGCTGATCAACAACCCTACTAATTTCGGGCCCATGTGTCCATTATGGCTCTCTCAAGTGAGAGCAAATAATAAATATTAAGGTTTAGGTATAAGATTTAAATACATATTGTAAGAACCAAAGTTTAAAAAAAAAATAATGTGTAAATTATACTTTTTTTGAATCAACTCAAAAATTTAACTATTCAATAGATTTATTCTTATATCTTCCGATATAGATTTCCAAGCGTTTATAAAAGCTTCTTTTAGGTCATCTATGCAAACATAGATGACGCCATATGACAACCCGTTTTCATACAATTGCCAACAATTTGGACAATTTGACAACAAAAATGACATAGTGAAAACCAGGCATAAGTTTTGTTTTATTGAATTCGAGTTTACCAGATTTGTGGCACAGACAACATTGTTTGTCCAGCAATAGTCTGGGAATTATTTTTAGTAGTCTACTTTTTGTTGATTTGTACACATTTACCTAATATGGATTCACTTATAATCTGACCAAGAGTCCTCATTGTGTTGCTGGCACATTTAAAAATTCTGCTTTTATTTTTAACTAATAATCCGGATTAATTGTAAAATTTGTTACTGCAACATGTGACCGATTTATTTATTTGAAAACTGCTGGAAGATTTAAGCCACTTTTTATATAGACTGAAGTTTAACGTTTTTCAAAATCAATAAGGTAGCAAATTATTTAAATTGCTTAGTCCCCGTTAACACTGTCGAACATTTGGAAGAAAATTACGGGTGGGGAAGAGAGAATCAATTTTGTGTTCGGTACTCGGTCAACATGCTTTGTTGACATTTTCTTTGCTGGAATTTACTACAAATTATTTACAGCACGAATAGGAGAAATGTCAAAAAAGCAAATAATAATGAAATGTGTCTGACAACATTGTTCGACAGTGTGACCGCGAATGAAAAAACAAAAGAGAATTCCATATGTTTAAACTGTGTAAACGGGGACTTAGCAAGAATAAATAACAGTTATACTTTATACTTTTATACTGGCATTCTTCTTTGTTTGTCATAAAATGTAATTATAATTATGAAACACTAACAAAATATTAACTCTCTCTTAAATTAATGAAGTGGTCTCTCAAATTTTGGATAAAAAGAATGATTTCTTAATAAATTGTACATGTTTTAAAAAACGGGGTTTAACTACATAACAAATATCAAGTGTAATTATAGTAATGCAACATAGATATTGTTTATATTTAGCAACTTTTAATTTAATTTTTCGTTCTTCTAAGGATACTATTTCAAATATTTATAATAATGAAAATAACGGCATAAAAGTAAAACATAGACGATGCATTTAGAGCAACTAAACTCAAAAATGTACAAACATTTTACATATATCACAAACTCAACCAGACCAAGGTTGGCCACAGCTGGAAGTTTCATTGTAAAACATTAAAGTGTCTGCGAATGTGACACATAAACAGAAACAGAAATCCGTGTGACTATGTCTTCTCTTGATGACATGATTTTTTCGCAATTACAGATTGAGGTCATGGAGAGTATAAACATTAATGTGACTGAAAGTCATAAACAAAAGACTTGTATGCAAATTCTATTGCTGTTTATACTCGATTCCCTTTTAAGACTTTAAAACACCATAATTTATGGTGTTTTATTATTCTAAGCGGAATTTATTAGCAATTTATCCTTAATCCTTTCGGTTGGCTAAATTGCCGCAACTAGAATAGCAAACAAAACTTTTAATTTGTTTCCACATTTAAGCAAAGTTTCGATTTTAAAGAGTCGTAGCATGAAAAACAAAACTTTAACCAACATATTGTAGTCGTAAAGTTAACAAAATAGCCACTCGTCTAAAAACCATTTTTCAACAATGTATCTCCATATTTTTTTTTATATTTCTTAACTTTTTGTATGTGTTTTTTGTTGGAAATGTTTTTTTTTTTTTTTGCTTTTACCATTTTTACAATCACAAGCCAATGAGGTCAGCATTTATCGCAAATCAAATACAGAACATGTGCCATTAGAATGAAAAACACAAATACACAATTCCACACACATACTCGTACGAATATGTAACAGAATTTAACAAAAACCAACATTTTTCCACATACTGATCCTTCGTATGATTCCTCCTGTTGTGCTTGTGCACTGTATTTTTCTATGTTTTACATTCCAGCTGTTTTAGCTCCTCGGGCAGTTGTTAACAAGAGTAAAATACCAACTGACAATACCAAAATATTTATATTCATGGTGTCAGAGAAAGCAAACAATAAAAACAACTTTCTTTTTTTTTCTTGTCTTCTCTATGTTTTTTGTTTGGTTTTATCATGTGTTTCTTGGTCGATGTGAAGATGAAAATGCAGGGGAAAAAAACCGAAAGTGAAAAATTGAAAAAGGACACATTGGTCACAAACATTAACTAGTACATCAGCAAAAGTAACACAGTCAAGTACAGTATGTGGTTAAAATATTATGTATGACCAGCTCCAAGCCCTAGAGAACAAATTGCTTTTTGTGGTCAGCTAAGAGCTTCACCAACATTCTTTGTTTCATTTAAAAATAATCTCCATTTAACTCATACATATGTTTGAGAATCTTGAGTTTAAGGTTTGTATTCAAAATATACCCATACGAGGTCTGATCGAAAAATAACCGTTATTTTAAATTTTTTCAAAAAGTATTTATTTATTCATCAATAACTATCTTGTCCCCTTCAAATTAACCCCCCTTATGCCAGCGTTTACCAATTCTCGAAACACTTCTGAAACACGCTTTCTGGCATCGCCAACAGCGCCTGTTTCGATTTGTCATTTATCTCTTCAATCGTAGCAAAACGCTTTCCTTTCATCGGTGTCTTCAGTTTTGAGATGAGGAAAGAAGAAGAGGGGTGCCAAGACCGTTGAATACGGTGGTTGAAGCAAAATAACGGTTTTGTTTTTGGCCAAAAACTCACGCACAAGCATCGATGTGTCAGAAGGTGCGTTATCATGTTACAAAATTCATGATTGGTTTTTCCACAATTCTGTGCGTTTCTGACGAATTGCTTCGCGCAAACGGCGCATAACTTCAAGGTAGTATTCCTTATTGAACGTACGACCTTGTGGCAAGAATTCATGATGCACCACACCATTGCAGTCGAAGAAAACAGTGAGCAAAACCTTTACATTTGACCGAACTTGACGTGCTTTTTTCGATCTTGGCTCTTCTGGACGTCTCCATTGGGATGATTGGGCTTTGGTTTCAATGTCATAGAGCCATACACCCATGATTCGTCCCCAGTTATGCGCTTTTTGAGGAAATCTGGATCGTTGTTGACGATGTTCAACAGCTTCTGAGCGATGTCCATGCGGCGTTGTTTTTGCTCAAAATTTAGCAATTTTGGAACAATCTTCGCTGCCGCACGTTTCATGGCTAAAACGTCCGTAAAAAATGCTTGGCATGATCCGAACGATATGACAACATCATTAGCATCCTCTCTGATAGTGATTCGACGATTATCCAAAATCATTTTCTTCACTGCTTCAATGTTCTCATCGGTTGTTGACATCTTCTCGGCCTTCCTTAAACTGGTTATAACACTATTGAACTTGTATTCTGCTCATGGCAATTCAATATTTTGTTAGACCACCCCGGCTGTCTATGACTGCCTGGACACGCCGATACATGGAATGGACCAATTTTTCTAATTCGGACACCGTTATTTCCGAGCAAATTTTCTTGAGAGACTCCTTCAGCGTATTTTTACAAGTTACACTCCTTTCCTAATTTTCTCTTTATTAAATCCCAAACATGCTCTATGAGGTTTAAGTCTGGTGATTGGGGAGGGCTATGGAGCTGGCGCGGTGCATAATACAGCAGCCATTCTTTCACCGAACGGGCGGTATGCTTCGGATTATTGTCCTGTTGAAATATCCAATGAGATCCGAGGTTCAATTTGTCTACAGAAGGCTGTAAATTATATTGCATTATTGCCTTATTGTGGTGTTGGTCCATTATACCATCTATGAAGGCCAAATTACCAACACCAGTTGCTCCAATAGCTCCCCAAATCATAACATTGCCACCCCCATGCTTTATAGTGGGAATTAGATTTTTTGTATGAAGGGCAGTGTTAGGCTTTCGCCAGACTTTAGGGCGGCCATCGCTTCCAAACAAATTGAACTTGCATTCGTCTGTGAAAATAACAGTTTTCCAGAATTCCACATCTTTGCTTTTGTATTTATTAGCGAACTCCAACCTTAGTCGTCTATTCTTTTCACTTATTAGCGGTTTTTTACGTGGAACTCTGCTTCTGTAGCCGTTGTCCCGCAATGCTCTTTGCACAGTTTTTGGATGAACATGTTTGTTTAGACTATTTTCAATGTCATCTGCTAATTTCGTGGCGCTTAATTTAGGGTCCTTGTTTACTTCCCTGCGAATATGGCTAATATCTCGACTTGACTATGTGAGCAATTACAAACATGGGATCATCCTCTTAAATTTCGAAACAGAGAATTTTATACATATGAGGATATCCGACGTTAATTTTCAATATAATAAAAGTACACTTAAGGAACATATCAATATTAACGTGAATTTCGATAGTGGACCTTATATGAGGGACATAGTCAAATAACGACCGACATTCTAAATGCTTCGTGTAAAATTTTGGCTCGCTATCGTTATTTATACGAGATTATTATGAGTATGATACGATCAAATATGGAACGAAATACACAAAATTTTTCGTAATGATTTTTGTGTATATTTAAATGATATATATATATCATGATATAGTTTTGAGCCGGTACCGATATTTATAAGACATATATATATAGATTAATGACTTTTACGGATGTGATCCTTATATGAGAGCTATGACCAATTAAAGACCGACCATCATAAAATTTAGTACAACAATTTATATATCTATAAGAATTATTTGTGTCAATATTTTAACCTAGTACCAATATTTGACCCAGATTTATACATATTTAAGTGAATTTTAGATGTAGACTTTATATGGGGTGGTTTGCGATTTCTCTTTACATGACACTTATTTTTGCCAATTTTGTATTAATATTCCAATTTCACAGGCTTTTATTTATTATTAAGCCATATTCCGGTAAGATATTTGTATGGGGACTATGAGAAATCATGAACTTTTTCCTCACATTTTCTTCTTTTATCATAAAAACAACATATTCAAAATTTCATATATATTTTATACAACGTATAAAAATATCAAATTTTTATAGAGGTTGTCTCACATTTTTGTCCATAACTCTGGTTCTGCTGTAGCGATTTTGCTGATTTTCAATAGCAAACTGCTTAGGAGAATTATAAACGGGTTTTTGTAAACTCTATTGATTTTGGTTGTGTATTTTGGACGTGAGAGTGTTTTACACATACAGACAGACAGACAGACGGCCATTGCTCAATCGACTTAGAATTTCGTAAGGATCAAGAATATATATACTTTGTTGGGTCTCAGATGAATATCTTTCAGTGTTACACACGGAATGACAAACTTATATATACCCTCATTCACCACTTATGGCGGTGGAGGGTATAAAATATCAAAAATGTTTGTTGACGGTTCTCTAACATTTTCGGTTTTAACGCTGGCTCTTTTCGAACGATTTTACTGATTTTCAATGCCAAACTGCTTAGGAGAATGGAAAACAATTTTATGTAAATCTTGTTGATTTGGTTTTGGTTTTTTAGACGTCAGAGAGTTTTACACAGACAGACAGACGGGCTGACTGACTGACTGACATACATAGATCAATTACAAGGGTATCAAGAATATTTTTTTTTAGAGACTACTGTTTTTCATTATGAAAAATGGTTGAACTTTTTATATTAATTATTAGAGAAAATTTCTTATTATTTCGGCTTGAGTTCATTTAATTAATAACTTAAAGAATACCATTGCAAAGTTATATTTTTCTAGACAAATGTCACACTGGAATGCATATTTCTTAATATTATTCACGAAATGACAAACGTATATCTATTCTCATTCAACACCTTTGGTAGTGGAGGGTAAAACAATTCAAGTGAATATCTCCCAAACTGATCTAATGATTTTTGCTTCTACTGTAAAAGAAAGCCTTAAAATAATCTACATTTTGTATAAAATAGGTGAAATCAGAGTATGTCTGTGTAAGTAAGTGTATGTGTATGTCCTTATTGTGTGTGTTTGTAACAAGTTTTGCATTTTTTCGTTGTTTTTTTTGGAAGGGATAAAACAATTTTGGTTTTTTTCTCCAGCTCCTGCTACAAGTTGTAACATTATGTATTTACGTGTGGTCGTTTATATATACATATATGTATATTTCAGTGATGTTGTTGTTATTAGTTTTTGTTGTTGTTGTTGTAGCTATTTACTTCATCTTTATTATTCAAAGGGATTTAAGAGTAAAATATTCATATTACTGGATTATGCATTATAATTGTGATTTATGGCAACTGTAATCGCAAGGACTTATGTCATACTCTCTTCTATTTATATACACAAATACATTAGGATAGATTCAAAAGAAAAGTTTCTAGAATCTAAAATGAAGGTTTGAAAGAAGTAAAAATTTAAGAAAATTCTAAAAATAATTATTTCTGAAAGTACTGAAACATTTAGATTTTTAAATTATCGATCCTTCCATCCAACTCTGGTTGTTCATAAACAAATAGGTCAATCCTAATATAATAACGTGATTATTTAAGATTAGTTTCTGTAGGTATATATTAAGTCCAAGTATGAAAATAACTGACCACACTCATACACTATTTACTTATCGCACTCTCTTCTCCAAAAAATATCCCCCTTAAACACCCTGCTTATATCATTGAGGTGTGAGTCTATTTTAATATTTCCTAAATATTAAAATTCAAAAGACACAAAAGTACATTCATAAAATAACATTAAATACGCACAAGAAGTGTAACTGTAATCCTGATTTATTCTCACACAATACATGTTAGTTTGAAATATACACACACACACACATAAATACATACATTTAATTACATTTTGAATAAAGGACAAACAAAAAGTATTTGTACTTGAATATTATATTTATATTTACTTTTCTTTTGCTGGCGAAAAGAAAATGGAAGCAAAGATTATCGTATAAATACAATTCAATTATCTTTTGTTTGCCAACAATTTTATGTTCTTTTTTTGTTACAACTTGGCAATTTTGTGGTTTCAGAATTCATGTGCACACAATGAATAATTTAGGTCAATGGTGTAAGAATTAATATTTGTGGGTGTTTCTTTTATTTTTTGTTCGTAATTTGAATAGATTTTGTTATTCATAAAAATGAATGATGTTGTTCTCTTTATAAGGTCTCTTTGGTAATTAGATTCTAAAGAACAATCAATATTTTTTGCTAATAACTAATGTCATAAATCTGTGACCAGGTTTATTTATTATGAATTTTATGGTAACTAAAAAAAATATTTTTACATTGTTTTAATTTTTTTTCTTTAGGGTTTTATGTTTTAAATTATTATCCAACAAATTAAAAAAAAGAATTTTTTTTTAAATTTATTTTTTAAATTTTCTGTAAAATATTCATCCATTACCATAAAATTGATTTTTCTACTAATTTTAACTTTGATAATCCATAAGTAGGCCCCTACAAAGCGTAGCACCCTTTCCGAACGCTCATTTCATAGGCTGAACAGTTATCTATCATATGCTGTTTAAATTGTTCAATTATCTTATTCGGTTCAAAAGATATGATTTTTGCAACGAAAAGACGCAAATGGCGCCAATGTGCGCCATACAATTTCTGCAACCATGTCTTTTTAACCTTTTTTACCTCTAGAAGTCAAACAGGCGTGTACGGGTAGATAAAGCCTTTAGAATTATGTAAAGAAATAATCAAAGAACAGGGGTTGCAAATATGGCAAATTTACAAAAATATACATTTTTTTTATTTTCCGTCAAATTTGAAAAATAGTGAAAAAACGGATAGTTTTTAAATAGTGATTTACCAGGAGAAACACAAAACAAACAGATAATTTTGTTTATCATTATACATTTAATAAATACATCAATCAACACAAAGAAAAAATATGGCGATTCGTTACCTATTTTTCGTGATATTACACCTGAAATCGCAACAAATTGTGTGTTTTTTGAAAACCGATAGTCGGTCAACTTTGAACGGTTATATCTTCTAAACTAAAAATGTGATATTATTAAGAGTTGCATATTTGAAATCGTTGAAAAGTTCCTATAACATGGGTTTATTCAAAACTTCGTCGGCGCTCATGAAAATTTTGATTTTTGCAACCTCGTTTGCTCTACGGGCGCCACTGTGCGACTGGGTATAAATTATCGACGTATATAAAAAGCTTTGGTAAAGCGAATTAAATCAAGCTCACTATTTAATGACACTACCAGGGAAACATCTTGTTAGGCTGGTATGCTCAGGAGTAAAATATAACTTTGAAGCACATCTTAAATCCTATTTTATAGGGAGCAGACAAAATGTCCTGTATTGTATTAATATTTTCACCAAACACTGTACAAGTAATAAGACTGTTAAAGTGTATGAACATTTGCCATAATGCCATAATACATAAGACGATGTGACATTACATACACAGACGAAGTTATATGTTGCTGCACGCAACTTGTCTGGAGGTTTCTACTTTGGACGCCAATCGGTATAACGGGATTAGCAGTTGTTAGTCGGACGACTAAGGCTATGCAATTTTCTAATCAAGATCAAAGCTTGGGTATTCAACTATTTCTAGTAGATTAGTTCATAACTATAGGTACATTGGGCGATTTGGAGTTGGGTTGGTTGGACAGTTAAATATGTAAGAGGATAAAATGAACAAAACTGAAAGATGAATCTAAATTAAGCACAGAAAGTTCTTCTATATATCTGCTATGTTGATTGGTGGACGATATCCAAAATTATGTTTCATTAATGGAGTAACTTTTTAAGGGTATTCAAAGGTAATTTGCATGCAGTCCGAGATCGTTCTTAAGGAGCAGTAGTTGGGTAGTCAACAAGACTTTTTTATCCATTCCTCAAGTGCCTTCTAATGAAATCACGTATAAGCTTAGGAAGTGTAAATGATGACAAAGGTGATTCACATTCGGAATTTTGACCCAATTGTGTGAGACGCAAATATACATTAAGCTTATCTCTCCTTCGCCCAGACGAACAGCGAATTGTGTATTGCGCTTAGAAAACCATTTACCCGAACAAGTAGTCTAGTGTTTAACCCAGATCACTACTGGTGTCTTTAAATTAAAGGCTACCTACCACATTGGACATTATAACCTGAAAAGAATGGAAATGGAATTAACCTTCTCCAAAAGTTAGAAGTTTTCTAGATATTCATTAAACAATACCACACGTTTATTTTATTTTCATACATATGTTTAATTAAAACTTTTTCCCATAGAAACTAATCATAAGTAAGTGTTTTTTATAGGTTCTCAATTCCATTTGTAACCATTAATTAAAGGCGTCTTTCAATAATCAATCAAACCACATTAAAAAAACGAAACAAATTATATTAAGAAGAAAACTCTGTTTTAGGCCTTTCTAAAAAAAAACCTTTTTAAACTGATGATGTTCAATAAAGTGACAAAATTAATCGATGCCTGGCATAGATGTGACATGAAAAATACATTTTTAGAGATACTCATACTCACTCATACTCTAAAGTACACATACTCGTACATACCTACATACATACTTTCACACATGACAGACATGCCTGTTAACTTTTTCCTTGGTTTTATGATTTGTTTCTACTGCCTTTCGAATTATGTATTATAATCAGAAATACATAGTCGATTCTTAAAAATTTAAAAGACCATTTATTATTGCCACTATTAAAGTCCTCTCTAACTTTGTAACTATAAATCATAATTATCTTGAAAGACAATAAACGAACGAAAAAAGGTTGTGAACTTTATTGGGGAAAAAGTATTGAAAATCCAATTTAATAATGATGGATTTTGTGGTTGTGTTTTAAATATTTTCTTATGTAGTTTTATACGAAATGTTTAAAAAATATTTAAAACGTCAAACATGAAACCGTGACTTTCACATGAACCTGGAGGCTACAATGAGTCAAAGTGCATGCTGCCATGATTAGAGACAGTAAAACAAGCAGACAGACCGTTTGACAGACGGACAGACAGGCAACTAACTAAACAACCAACTAAATCATAAAATATTATACGGGATTTAGCCGCATGAAAGTTGTTTCTCTTTTTTACAACCATCACAAATATACTAAAAATGTTTGTAGTTTGTTTTGTCTTTTTACATCAAAAAAAAAATATTGTTTGACTTATTGCTAAATTATGAATGTAAAATACGGGAAACGAAAACATTTTAATACATATGTACATACATATGTACAATATACTTCCGCTAAGTTATAACAAACATTTATATGTATGCAAACTTTAAATGCAGGAAGGACCAAAACTGCAATACATATTAGCAGAACTAATTCCAAGTATTCTTCTACGCTTACGAAAAATATGCAAAATTTAAAAATTACTACATCAATTGTTCTATGCAAAATACAGTGCAATACATTCCTATATCTTTATTATTTACTAGAATGGCCAATATTTTCAAATGCTTTTAATTACACCTGATACTCTATGTTCCTCAAATATGTAGGGAATTGTATTTGTAGCGAATAACGAAAAAAAAATAAATAAATTAAATTTCTAATAAATAGTTTTGGGTTTACAACAATTCCTTATCGTAACGTTTTTCAAAATTTATGAGTAAATAAATTTATTTTTTGTGCTAAACCAGCAAAAATCATTCGTATTTATGTGGTAAATGTATCATCTAAAAAATATATTTTCAGCCAGTATTCATGGTTACAAACTAGCTGTTCAACTATTAGTTTTATGTAGCACTCATGCAACAGAGAATACGTGGCGAAATCGGTAATTACTTGAAAGTAAATAAATTCATCGAAAGAAAAGCACAATAATCTTTCACAAAGTCTGTTAAGCTCATCTGCACTAAAATTCCCCGGTTCCGATTCAAATAATAATCATCTTTTATTTCTACTTAACCAGGTAGAAATATTCAGAATATATTATTGCACTTAGTAGCAAGAGGCATATCTATAAAAAAAAAAATATTTTAAGTCAAAAAACAAAGTTTTTGAATTTTACCATATGTGACCACAAAGCTCTTAAGGGCAATGGTCTAAAGTTTCTTTTGAGGAAAAATAAAAAAAAAACTCCATTTTGAAAAAAAAATAAAAAAATGGGGAAAAATGATAATGATACATGCGCCAAATATTGAAATATCCTATTCTTGAGTTAAAAAATAATTTTTTTGATAGATATCCCACTCGCATCCCAATAAGCGATTATAAAGGCATTAACGAAAATTGTACAAGCTTTCTTTTGAGGAAAAAAGGGCCCAAATTGAAAAAAAAAATTAAAAAAAAATAATTTAAAAAAAAATATTTTTGGAATGATTGAAGAAATGACTATCTAAAGTCCTTTGGACAATTTTTGCTAGGACCAATAGCTGAAAAGTTACACTTATTTTAAGAAAACCCTGTATGACCAAAATGTCCAACTTTGACCACCTCTAACTCCGGCTCTTCTTGACTGATAGAGCTGAAAATTTGTGTCTGGCCTACTATCCAATAGTACTAACCTTGGTGCAAATACAAATCGGAAGACATCGATTTCTAAAATTAGGTCAATTGGCTTATATATATTAGTATTAAAGTGAATTTCGGAAGCGGGCTTTATATGGGAAATACGGTCAAATATAGACCGAAATTCACAAAATTCTGCAGAATAATGCAGATAAATGTCTTTTACGGATGTGGTTCTTATATGGGCGTTATGACCAATTATGGGCCGACCATCATACAATTTAGTACAACAATATTTTACAATATTAATATCTCATGAGGTTATGGAGATGATGAAGATGGTGTTTTTGATTTACAATTGGAGCAAAATCCTTAAATCAAGTTATAAAACGGAATATGTTTTGGAAAATAAAATCACAAAATTATAATATCAAGAGCTGAAAATCTTTGCAGAAGGAAATTAGCTTTACATGAAGGAAGTACCATCGGACAAAAAACATTAAGATTGTCTAAATAATGTTAAAGAGTTTCCGGACTGAAAATATGAAATCAGATATAAGATGACTTCTTAAGTGCATTAGTTATTTAAAAAAATTGCTTTCTGACGAAATTAGATAATTTATTTTATTTCTATAAAATATAATTTATTTTTTAGTAACAAATGCATCCCTTCCTTTGGATTTGCAAAGATTTCCTTTACTGGTACGAAGACGCCCCTGCCATGCTATTGATTTGAAGTCATATTTTAAACCAGTAGGAAAGGAGCCTGCTAGTTTGAATCCGATTGAGTCAATACCTTCAGTGGATTCTAGTTTAGCTTCTGAGATTTAATATTTCCTTAGCCATACAGTGATTTTCTAAAACGGAGGTAATTCTAATGTGGCAACTCAGTCTTTTCAGTTCCGAATCCATCATTCCATTCAGTTTGGTGTTCGAGATGTGTGGGCAAGTAGTAGAAAAATATAATGATTATCTGAAAAGGAAGTAGATCAGACACATGCCAGTCGCACATTTCATCTATTATTATCTCATCTGAATATAACTATATGTATGTAGTTATATCAATTACCTCTTACGAAATTATGTTAACCAATTTGGGTTTATGCCCATTTAAAAATTCTAATATGTGGTGAATTTTCTTCAATTACTTCTTTTAAAACCTATTAATTGTTTTAGGAAATTACAAATTCACCCACTTCCTCCAAAAGAGCAGTTTAATGGCATCCATTTAAATCCTCCACAAATTGTTTGTAATCATTGAAACAGAATTTGTTATACAACTAATATGTATATTGTTTGATTTTTTCTACCCGAAAATAAAAAACCAAAATAATAAAAACATACAAAAATATTTACGTATTTACAGCCATATTCCAAATGTATATAAAAAAGGACTAACACACATTTCTGTATGTTTTTTTTAGCACTTTTTTGGTCGTAAATCCACAAACTCGTACAAATGAAGTAAATAATAAAAATCAACAAGAAAAATCAAAAACAAAAACAGAAACTAAAATAGAAAAAAAATGTATTTATACTTGTACGAGTATGTATTTGTTTAGTGCACAAAGTTATGCTGGGCCAGATGTAAATGATGAGAGAGAGTGTGAGTAAATAACTTAAATAATCACACACAACCACACAGTCATAGTTATGGGGCATACAAACACATTAAAACATACACAAATACTATTGTAACACTTCCACGTTTACATACAATCCATACACTTACAGTCATAAACAGATAATAAAGAAATGTTGGCATTTGAAATTCGATATGATTTCATTTTAGTTGTACGAATGCGAATGTTTTATTATCAATAATGGCATTGAATATCTACAGCTTTAATATAAAACAGTGTGACAGGGAATTGTTAAGCAGTACCCGGCAGCACTCATAGACAATCGTGACAATGTTCGTCATACCGATTCCACTATTATTTATCGTTTGAGTAATCAAAGAATTTCTTACGAAATATTTAAAAATTATTATAACGGCTGATTCAAGTAGAGATACTGTTTTCAATAGCCTTTTTTTGACAGATCATGTGTAAGTCGTGTCATGCTGTCATGTTTTTATACCCTACACCACCATAAAGGGTAGGATATATTGGATTTGTGCTGATGTTCATAACGCCCAGAAATATTGGTCCAACACCCACCGTGAAGTATACCAATCGCCTCAGAATCGCTTTCTGAGTCGATTTAACGATGTCCGTCCGTCTGTCCTTCCGTCAGGTTGGCTGGTTGTTAATGTAAAGCTTGTGCGCAGAGTACAGGGGCCAAATTACCGCATTCGATATCGAGTAAAATTGATTTTAAAATTGAAAATTGGGGTTTACCGATCATAAATGTTTGAATTATGCAAGATCCAAACAAATTTCACCACAAATGAGTAGTAAATGGAGCTAAATAATATCTAAAAATTTTGTCAAGATCGGTCTATAATTAGTCGTAGCTCCCATATAAGGCCCATAAATGTTGGCATCCAAATAATATTTAACAAAAATACATTTTATATACATACAAATAATACGGTACAAATTTATTGTGATCGGTCCGTAAATAGTCGAAACTCCCATATAAGACCCTCTCCGTAATTCACTTTAACCTCCATTAATCTTTTAAAAGTATTTATATCGAGATAAAGTTTAACACATATAATATTTATATTTACAGAAATCAGGACACTAAATTTTGGTCCAAAATAGGTGATGTCTCTCATATAACGCCCATTTCTGAAAAACTGTTTTATACATATATGCACTAGGTGTAGGGTATTATATGGTCGGGCTTGACCGACTATACTTTTTTACTTGTTTTTGCTTAGTATTGTTTGGAATTTCATAATGGAAAGACTTATAGCGCGTTCAGATATGAAACTTTATTGAGTCAATATTCGGTTAATTGACAATATTATTTTAAGTGTTCAGGCATACACTTACTTAATAATCATTTGACAGTTGGAAAACAATACAAAAAAAAAAACTCTATATGGTTGTTGTGTTTCTATGTAAACAAACTTACCTTCACATTGACTTTTCAATGATTTCTTTTGTTTTCTTTTGTTGACATTTGCCATTTTATACAATTTTGTTCACTAAACACAGTTGTCAACAGTGTTGCATTCGAAATCTTACTCAATATTATAACAATTTCGTACTTACTGCGCAATAATTAATTGAGATTTTATATGGAATATTGACTCAATAATGGCGTTAATTGCGATTATCGCAATTAAGGTGCATATCTGAACACGCTATTACGCCTGAACATCGTTTACAAATCGGCACTTTCTTTCAGTGGCACTTTCTTACAAATTAAAATAGTAAACTATTTCAAGTTAAGTTAATAAACTCTAATTCTTTTCGTCCTTTGCACATAATGGGTTAATATAGAACAGTATCTATTACCATTGGCCCATAATCATAGTCATAGAAAAAGCATACTTTAAGTAGAAGTAGACTTTTAAACAACAAAAACATATAAATTTTGAATTTAAAACAAAAGCATGCTTTTGCTTAAAGTATGCTTTTTCTATGACTATGATTATGGGCAATTGATTCTAAACAATATAGAACACAATACGCATAGAACAAAATATTAATTGCAGAAGACATTGTATGAAGTATTATTCTTCACACTATCTACAGACTCGTATGTATCTATGTCCGTATCTTTTGCAAGTATATTGATTTTAGCCTAATGTTTGGGATAAATGAACAAATAACTTTTTTCTAGTTCGTTCTTGTTTGTTTTTGTTTAGTTTTTGTAATTTTGTTATTGTAGTTTTTATTTATTTTTCTATTTTCTTGTTGTTGTTTTTGCTGCAGCTTCTGATTTAAAGCAACATCATCAGTAAAAAGAACAATAAAAAAAAAAACCAAAACAGAAAGAATCATATGGAAGTTTTTCCATCAAAATGACATGTGAACATGAAGTAATTTATCAATCAGAGGATTCCGATAACTTTTGTGGGATAAGCTCAAGGATTTTCTTTGTTTCTTCTCTTCCTTAACTTTTTTATTTATCCTTATTGAGAGTCTATAGGGATATGTGTGTTTGGGTGTGTGTTTATGTGTATTTGTACACACAAACGAGTATGTGCTGAAAATTATTGCAACATTTATGTGTCACGTGTTTTACATGTTTGTTTTATTTAAAGACAAATGCAGGATTTATTACGACTTAAGATTTATATGCTGGAATCTATTTACATACATACAAACATATATAAAAATGTTATGGACAAATTTATTTGGTTTCATGTTTGTAAAATAAAAAAAAAATGTATAAAACATAAAGTAAATGATATCAGATGACAATCTCTGTAATTCAAATTTTCAGTAGCAATCGCAAGCATTCTTAAGAATGACTTTATGTTAATGTAAGTTAAATCCTTTAATATGATTGATGGATATATACAGAGATAATGGTCGGGAGTAAAGAGTATAATGAAATAAAGATCAAAACAGGTAAGACTATGTATTGACGAATTAAGATCATTGATAACCAAAACAATTCATATGTACATCTCAATTTAGGAGATCTCAGTGGAGCAATAAATGAATAAAATGTAGCATAAATCTGTAAATCCGAGGCACAGTTTCAGAGTACACATTGGATTCATGGAAAAATATACAGCTTAAGGATGGAGTACTTTCTTGCATTATTTTATTACACAATTTATCAATTGCTTTTAAATAAGTAAGTAATTTCAATTATGTTTCGTGTTTTTCACCTATCTCAGAGTATTTAAAATATGTGAATCCAGAGCTGTTACAATATTAATATTATATAAAGTACCACTGAGAAACCCCTACAATTACTAGTTGCTTCCCTCTATAGATGTTTTAAAAAGAGGAAAGAGCCATAAATCTGTCATTCTTTAATGCGTGGAGAATCATTGACAATGATATTGTCTCTGGTTGGTTATATTTTCATTACAAACAGATTGCATTCACAAACGAACCCGCAATAGGTATATGGTTCAAAGTTACATTAACTCTAATGGCCAGTTTTTAACTTAAAAATTAAAATGTATTTAAACTTAAGTTCTGGGGCCAGATTACCGCATTCGTGATCGAATGAGCTATCGTATCGAAAAATGATTTCGATATCGAAATTATGATAAAATGCACTAAATTTCTTGCACGATATCGAATGCCATAATCTCAAATAAGAAAATTACGATAAATTTTACTCGATATCGAATGCGGTAATTTAAATCACTGACTACGTCCATTTAAATACAACCCTACAAAAAATATTGGGTTACATGGTCCAAACGAGTATTCTTTGGACTACTCCTATGTATTGCAGCCATGGATTAATTAATTGTTCACAAGCATTTCAAACTACAACTATTTGGCAACACTAAAAAAGTTTGGCGTAAATCTACAACTCTGGCAACACTACTGTCATGTCTATTGAAATGGAATAAAATTATTCTTTTGTTTTTGTTTGTCTGTTACTTTATATATATTATAGGCATTAATTTCTAAATTTAACTGCACAATAAAACAAATATACTATAGAAATTCCATTATATACTAAATACTAACGGTCTAATTCATAAAAACTTATCAAGGGTTTATAACAGACTTATAAAGCAAATATCCATACAAAATTTGCTTTATAAGCCTGTTATAAACCTCTGACAAGTTTTATGAATAAGGGGGTATAAATTTATTTTAGTTTACTGTTAACATATTTTCAATAAATCAAATTAAAAAGGCTGATTCCAAAAACTCCCTTTGGGTACTCCATGGAGTAGTACAATAGTGTACTTTAAAAAGTTGGTTATGTATGTGCTCTATGAAGTACTTTCAACAAAGTGATCCATGGAGTAGTTTTGTGTGTACACAAATGTAATGTGGTCCAACCCTAGGACATTGCAATGTAAACTGGAGCATGTTTTTTATCATACAGTTGGATTACTCCTACTCCATTGTGGGGTAGTCCATAAACGCATTTATAGAGTAGACTCATTTTTTGTAGGGAACTTAAGTCTTTCATACTACCATATGATTTTGACAGTTCTGCAAATTATGAAAATAAATAAACTCGCCGGGAATAAAAACATTGTGCTTATTATTATCAATATCAACTAACACAATGAATTTAGATGAAGAGGATATGATGATGCAGCTTTTGTCTATTTAATTTACAACAATTTGTAAACTAAATAGTAAATCAGCTGTTAAATGTAGAAGTTGTTTATATTTTTTTGACATTCAATAGTGCTACCATACTTTTATCATAATTAAATACCAAACTTAATTTGAGACTGAAAAAATGAAACCGTATTTAAATACAACTTAAGTTTAAGGAAAAATTAACTAATTTCATATTTAAATATCAAGTTAAAAACTGGCCATAAGAGTTCTACCTTGCCAAAAATATAAGTTCAGACGTGATTGAGACGGTGAACAAGGAGTCGTTAGTGTGAATATGGGTGAGGCAAACGAAAGTTGATATTGATGATGGCTAGACCGACCAGGATTTTACATTTGATAAAAATTGGGCGGAAATGGTTTTCAAAGGAACATGCTGAGCATATTTCATTACAATTCCAAAACATCATATATTCCATCGTATTGAAAAATCTTTATAGGACTTGAGTTGTTTAGAGATACCAGCTTTTCAATTTGAACTATTGGCATATAATATAACGAAAATCTGGGCAATATAAATTATATTAGGTTATCATAGTCATATTTTTTCCGATAGTTAAGTTCGGGAATGGTCATCGCAGGTCTCAAAACTAACTCAAACGTGCTAAAGATTTATAACACCAAGCATCAGATTGCCACGGCTATGTTCTGTCCCTATCAGACAGAATGATATTTATGGACTTTAAACTAGCATTTATACAAAGGTGTTGAGAACTAAGCTGGTTGAATACAATTTCTCCAATAAGAAACTGCAGCAACTGTATATAATTTAGATATGTGTTTGCATAGGTATCATAGGACTGTTGGCACTCCGAGATACACCAAAGTATTGCGACGTAGTGTCTTCTGTGCTTCTGATAAAGTCAAAACATCTCAGGCTAATTTACTGACAACCAGCGAACCATGTAAAAATTTACACGAAAAGTATATTTGTGAGAGATGTGGCATTTTCATCTATGGCAAGTTGAACTTAGGCTCTTAGTTCATACTTTGACATTTGCCTTAGTAATACCGTCGATAAGTGGTCTTTTATCTGACATCAGTGTAGTTTCGATTATCTTGTTCGTAATTGCATTTGAATTTTTAGAGTTTTCTCTGCTATTACTACTATAGTAATCAGACTGACGAGTTGGTCGTACAATGATACATATTAAATGCCTCAGATGCTGTAACTAACTTTATAAAGCTTGGGACCATTAAAAGCACAATCTTCTGACACACCTTCAAAGGTTTGACAAAATGTGGTACTATCTTGAAACATGCAAGACTCTCAGACAATTGTAAACCGTATAAAATGAGAATCGCAGTATATAAATCTTAAATAGGAAATGGAAGGACATTTTCAGGCTATAATAATTATTAAAAAGTGTATTTTCCTTAACAGTGGAAGGCCAATGTAATCGGTATGCGTCCGTGGGTGGAAATCAGCTGTTCTTTTTGCCGCTTATATTTTTTGTAGGTAGGCAAATATGCGCTGCATATTTCAAGCGGCAAATATCAAAAATCTTCATTGATTTGTTTTTTACATAAATAAATTCCTAAATAAACGTTTTTTTTAGTGTGTACATGGTGTAAATAGCATTATATATGTACATGTGTATGGCAACATCGTTTTAAGCGGCAAATAAAATTGTTGAGCAAAATTCTACTTTGCCGCGTGGCCGCTTCTTACAGCATTGCCAGATTAAGTAAATGGTGATACTTCAAAATTTTTGTATAAATAATTTTGTAAAGAAACAAAACTTTTATTCACTGGTAATACTGTTGCCGCCCGCGACCGCATGCAGCTTACATTGGCCTTCCACTTTTACACTGTTACAGCCGCATCTGCATAGACAATGGAAAACTAAAATTTTACCACAGATCTGCCTTGTAGCACACGATCGGTTCGTTAATGGGGTAAGGCTTT
This sequence comes from Bellardia pandia, assembly GCA_916048285.2. NCBI lineage: Eukaryota > Metazoa > Arthropoda > Insecta > Diptera > Calliphoridae > Bellardia > Bellardia pandia. The sequence goes on along the minus strand of OU696530.1, from coordinate 79,839,174 downwards.
GAATAAATTACTTTGTATTGGTGGTAGAACGTAAAAGTCAATATATTCTGGGACCTTATCTTAAGGTCGATGTAGCCATGTCCTTCCGTCTGTTGAAGGTGCAATAGAGCTTCGAAAAAAAAAAAACAAACACTGAAACAATGAAATTTTTATCAAACATTCTTTGATCTACCGAAATGTTTGGTATTGATAATCGTTACAGTAGAATCCGAGTTATAGATCAAAGTTTTAGACAACCTCGATATTTTTCGGATATTTTTTTTTTTTGCTATTTTCTTCAAATATAATGCAGATAATATCAAGCACACTTATTTCTATTATAGGAAAACAAGTCCTGTTAGAAGTGGTAAGATTCGGTCCACGATTTCTCATAGCCAACACAAAAATGTTTTTCCGGAATATAGCTTTATGGTACATAAATGTCTATAGAGAAGCCGTATCCATACAAAATTCTACAAAAATAAGTTTCATGCAAAGTAAAATCTCAACGCAATATTTTGTTCGCATCGGTACATTATTTTGACATAGCCCCATATAAAGACCACTTCTTCACCTAAATGCGCATAAATCTATTATTAACCCTTTAACGCCTAAGACCGTCTATTTTTTCCGTTTAGCCACTAAGACCGTCTACAGACTGTCTTCCTTGTTTTTGTCCTGGAGCTTTCCAGGAGTATTTTTGTCTGAATTGGAACTGAAATTCGTAATTTGCAGATGAAATACATGCTTGAACAAAAATTTATTTCTGCAATTGGAACGCATTTTCAATTTCAGGTATTTAAGGGTTAAACTCACTATCAAGTTGGAATTCAACATAAACAATTCGCATATACAAATAAATCGTCGTACAGAAATGTATAATGATTGGTCTGTAATAGGTCATTGTTCCCTTATGAGGACTACATCCGAAAACTCATTAACCTACATAAACGAACCATATCGAACCGAAATTTTAAACATATCGGTTATAAGTATGTAAAAATTATACTATTGGCTTTTGTGGAAGATGGTTCATAATTGGTCACAGCTTCAATATAAGAATAACCACAGAGTATACAGATGGGACAATTTTGATGTTTTAAAAAGCCAAAATCTACACTACAAGGAAAATTCGTTCTTTAGCCGTACTGTCCGTATACGGAAAAAGAGTAAAAGTGACAAGAAATCTAAGGTTGATAAGTCCAAAACCAGGGACCGTAACTCTTATGACTTTTATCAAAAAATCAAGAAATAATAGTTATTTTTGATTTTTATATTTTTAGATAGAAACTAAGAGTTATTTTTGAATTTTATATTTTTAAATGAAAAATAAAAGTTATTTTTGATTTTTATATTTTTAAATGAAATTTAAAAGTTATTTTTGATTTTTATATTTTTAAATGAAAAATAACTTATTTTTGATTTTTATATTTTTATATCAGTAATAGAAATCAATTCAAAATTCGTGACATAGGTACGCGGTACGCCACCTGTTGAAGAAAACTTATTTGTAATAGATGAAAGCTCCGTTGCAAGCTGTCGATCTGTTTTAGCAGACGGTTTAAGGTCAATGGAGATGAATTATTCGTCTTCGGACGACGATGATACTCCTACGACAATAAATGACAGCGTCCGCAAAGCTTATTTTGAAATAGACAATTACAATGAAAAGCGTTTCGATACTAATTTATTGGAATATTGGGAGAACAAAAAATTTGTGTTTCCATGGCTTCGAAAATTAGCTTTAATTGTTCATTCTGTACCTGCCACTCAAGTCAGTGTAGAAAGGTCATTTTCAGCATTCAGATTAATATTGGGAGATTTGAGATATAATTTATCTGAGGAACATTTAAAATCAATTATGACTCTTATTTTTGATTGTTAAAATAAAAATAAAAAATTTAAAAATCATGCAATATGTTGGATGTATTTCGCCTAAGAATCATGATGGTGTAATTAAAAGTTTTCTACAATGTTCATTTATGTATGATTTATTTCTTCAAAAATTTAAAAATAACTCTTATTTCCGGTCCCTGTCCAAAACCGATAACAAAACATCTAAAGCAGCCAGTGCGGATGAAGGCGACGAAGACGAAGCTTTTGCTTCCGAAGAAGAATCGGAGCAGGAAGAAGGCAGTGATTAAATTAAAAATGCCATTGCTATCTAATTCATTTGTCGTATTTAATGTTATTATAAATTCTATGTTAATTTAGTCTTTTAAGTCTGCTAAATTTATTTTACTTGATGCAAATTTAATCTCACGCATTAATTTCCAAAACGCTGGTGTATCTTTTTCAAATATTGTGTGTAATTGACGGAATAAACTAGAAGCAGAAGTATTCTCTGCCACTTTCAATATAGGAAAATTCAAGTCAAATGTTCATAAACAGTACTCCCTCTATCCTCCCTCCCATAACCTATTTTCCTAGTTCCAACACAATGCATTGCATAAATAGGGGTCGTCCCCTGAGTGCTGGTCCAAGAAAAAAATAAACAAAGTGCAGTTCTGAAAAAAAGAGACAAATATAATATCGTTATTGAGATGAAAGTCAACCAAAATAAACCTAAAATAAATAGAAATTACGGTAGAATATAAAGTTGGCCCCATAATAGGTGATTTAGTGGGGGGTATTTACTTGTTAGATTTTCCTGTCATTGAAATGTGTTTAATTAATTACATATTCATTAGCTTGAATCTGCCGTCTTTAAAAAAATCTCAAGCAGCCTAATGTTGGCTGTTCACTTGCTTTTAAATTCAAAAACTTCTCAGCTACTGTTGTAATGTTAGGCCAATATCATGTCCTTCAATGCCAGGCCAGCATTTTTAAACATTTCCTGTAATGAACAATAAATTTAAATCATGGAAAAACTGTTTTATATGTGAATGTCGTTTCGCAAACATATTTACTTTTACTTTTGGCCATTTTGATAAATGCTTTAAAATGACAACTGACTGGCTAAACTAAAACAAATTGTATAAACATACATACTCGTACATACATACATATGGACATTCATGCATTTGTGAACAAATAAACTAATACATTTATACATACTATTAAAGTATGTGACTAAAATATGTACATAGATAGATACACAAATACTCGCATGATTGTATGTGTATTTCGATTTAGTTTCATTGTTTTTAACCTACATTTATACAAGATTTAAATGGCTAAATACGATAGACGAAAACCTAACAATAGAACAGCAGCAGCAAAAACAGATAGATACAAACACCAGCAATAAAAACTAATATATGTAGACTTGTAGCATTGATGTTCTACAAAAGAATTTCTGTTTTAGAAAAAAAAGAACAAAAAAAAAATAAAGATTTTAAGAGAATTGAAATTCTTCCTCGAATGTTTTTTTGTCACATCAACAATTTGCCGAGATTTAAAGTCAATTGTTATTGACATAGATAAATTGCGAATGTTGGTAAATGTTGTTACCAAATCCCATCGTCATCAGCTGCAACATCAGCAGTAGCAACATGGAATCTCTGCAAAGCATTTGATATTGAAATTTGGAAAGGAAAACCCGTATTTTATTTGTATGAAATTTTGTTGCAAATTTCTCTTCTTAATTCTTCTGTAAAACTAATCATTTATGATTTATTAGAACTGCAATCACATATCACAAAAAAAAAAAGATAATTTTTGTACAAAACTTGTTACAACTATTCTTTAATATGAAATATTATGTTTATCCTAAGATATAATCGTTTTAAGCACTCAGAAAAATGTGTAGATATAAAGCAAGTTAATTTAATAAATTTAATAAATGAAATGCATATGAAGTGGAAAATATAATTTTTAATTTTCAAGGACTGCCAATTGAGATCTCTGATATTTCTTTAATTTAATAGTGCAACATCGCTATTATAGTTCTATCGATACTATAATGGAATGTGTTCTGCTGAAATCAGGAAACTTGTTCCTGAAACACGCAGTTTTTTACGTAATACACGTTCTTCAGTCAGGGCTCATCCATTCATTGTCGACTGGACAGTGGATCGTACAACACACTACAGCGAAAATTCGTGTTTTAGCCGTACTGTCCGTATGTGGAACAAACTACCAGCAGAAGTATTCCCTGCTACTTTCAATATAGGAAAATTCAACACTACTCCCTCTTTTTCCTTCCTCTAATAACCTATTTTCCTAGATCCAACACAATGCATTGCATAAGTAGGGGTCGTCTCCTGAGTGCTGGTCCAAGAAAAAAAAGTACTTTTTACTTCGGTGAGTGCCATTCTTATTTCTAGGGCTGCGATTTCCATGCAAATGCATGTTTTTTGTCGATAGTCTATGAGCGATGAATCAATAAATTTGCGCTAAAATGGCATCGACTTGTTTTTGCACATTTTGGTTTAAAATGCATATTTTAAATTTATTAAAACATATTTTTACATATTTTGAAGTGATTTTTGAGTGATTTTTCAAAAAATTTCCAAATAAACAAAAAAAAATCATAAATTCTCTTTACTTTAGGTTTACTTTACGCATAAGAACACATTAATTCTCATTAGATTTTTACATAAAAACATAAATGTAATTTTTTTCATTGTTTTGCAACGTATTTTTGAGAAAAACTGAATTCTTCAAGAAATTTTAACGTGAATTAATAAAATTTTAACATTAAAAACAGTAATTTAAATGAAATTTGTCCATAAATTGTTTGATATTTAATTGTGAATATATTTTACAGTTTATAACGTATATTTTGTATTAAGAGATTTTTTTCCAGGAAATATGCCAAATATTAAGTCGTCAAAAGCTTCTATCATAATGAAATACGTTAACGAATTTAACAATGTCTTTAAATCTGATGGTCGAATATTTTATTGCAAAGTTTGCAATAAATCAGTGAATCACGAAAGGAAGTTTTTGGTTGAGCAACACTTTGTTACACAAAAGTCTTCCCAATCGTTGCTTAAATATACAGAGACAACAAATAAGTTTTGTATGGACTTATGTGAAGCATCTATTTCCGCTGACATACCCTTAAACAAATGAAGTAACGAATATTTAAGAAATTTCTTTAAAACATACATAAATGGAAGTATCCCTTGCCTGTCTACTCTTAGAAAAAAATATGTAGAGAAAATTTATGACTGCGAACAAGAAAAAATCTGTTCCTTTTTGAAAAGCAAATATTTATGGTTGTAGATGGACGAAACAACTGCTATAGAAGGGCGTTACGTTGCAAATGTTATTTTCGGAATTTTGGATAAAGATGAAGAAGTTTCCAAAAATAAATTCTTGCTTAACGTTGTGGAATAGGAAAATACCAATCATGCTACGATAAATCATCATTAAATTTATTGGGTCAAGATTTTGACAAAAAGCAGATCCTTCTGTTTTTAACCGATGCAGCATCTTACATCGTTAAGGCTGCCAATAGCCTTAAAATATTTTATCCAAATTCAGTAATATTGATTTATTGATTTCATACGGTAAAATATGTATTTTTAAAGGCTCCTTTACGAGTTGCAATTTTTAAAGAAATGTATCCCTTGGTTTCCCTTTCACCGCAGTCAGTATTAACAAAATGGGAAACCTGGCTGGACGTTGTCTTTGGCAGCATAGTCATTTTCCGACCATTTCCTTTTATGAATTATTTCGATACAGTTCCAAAACAGCCCAAAATTGGTTTGACGTGTGATACTATCGGTTCTGGTGGAACCATACTGCATGATCTTGTTCAAATCCGACACGTACCAGTAAGATGCGAAGCAAATTTTGTGTATTCTTGATCATTTCACTCAGTTGTATCGTATTTCGAGGCATTGAGAGAATTGAATTAGTACTTATTTCATAGATGAATGTCCACAATAATATTTATAAACATATTAATATTTGGACTCTTTGTAGTGGACACATTGAGTGTTTTTTTGAACTTTTGATCAACAAACATTAGACATTCAGCAAAAATATTTTTATTGAATGACACATCAATATTTATTTTAAGGAGGTAACAAGGGGTCAACAAAATATGTAAATGCTAAAATTGAAATATTAATTTCACGATGACTTTGCAAAAATATTTACATTTACAAGATTCTTTTCACACATGCAATGCATTCTTAAGCGTAAATTCTTTGAGTGTAGTATCACAATGTCTGTAACTAACTCATACTAAATCTGTAAAGATATTTATGTGTGTTGTGTATGTTGGGTAAACTTGCGATGTTGTAAACTTTTGTTCACATACTTACAGATTATTATGACCATCATCAATTATATTGAGAGATACAATCTGCAAGTAATGACGCTTTTCTTTCAATGTGTTTGTTGTTATTGTTGTTCCTGCTGAATGAGTCTGTGTAAAAAGATAAATGAAATGTTTGTCTCTTGGACACCTGCAAAAATAAATTTCATAAAAATACAAAGCACTTTGCAATTTTTTATTTTCTTTTTACAAATTACAAGTTAAAGACTTAAAGATACAAAATGTTGTTTTCTTTCATTTCTTGGCTTTTCAAAAATCATTGTTTGTCCTCAACATACAAGTGGAAAATAAATTGTATATAAACTGTGTATAAATTAAGATTTAAATGTCAAAACTTTCTTGCTACGGGGGGCCGAGGAAGAAGCTTTAAGAAATCGTTTGATTCTATGAATGTTTCGAGCAATTTTTACTAAAATATTAACGAAAAAGTTCCAAGATTAACTGAAAGCGACCAACGACCAAAAACTTCTTGCAGATCAACTTATTTTTCAAGCCTTTAAATGTCCTGCATAGGCTCCCCTTATTTTATTTTATTTATTAGGTCTATAGATTAATATAAATCCTTTCAAACACAAATAACTTTAAAACAGTACATTTAAGAATTTAAATACACAATAATTTTTCTCTTCACAATATCATTACTTTCAGATATATCTATAACAGGAGTGCCCAAGCCCTATACTCTTGGTGTTCTTTTGTATTTGTAAAAACTCTTAGCTATAGGCTGTGTGTTTTGTATACGCATTACAGCACTCAGCACTAGCAATACGAAATACATAAACAACTTTGCCTTATTTGTTTTTTTGTCGTACTTCACACTATACACGCAAGCGCAAAGCAACAACACTTTCGTATGCTCTACTGGTAAACATTGGTGACTGCGATCGTCAATATAGATTTTTTTTTGTTTAACGTATGATACCGTTTAAAAGAGTATGTTGTTTCTTTGTATGTATTGGCTTTTACAACAAAAACTACTCAATAGAAATTAGTTTTTATATAAATGTATTGGTGTTTGCTCCTACATAATCAACTTTTGGGCACTCCTGATCTATAATATCGTAACATTTGCTGAAGTTTTCACATATACGGCGAAAAGGGTCGTTGTTAGCATAAACGGATCTGTAGTACATTATTCTCAATAATTGAAAGTTGCGTGTTGGTCTATTTGGTACATTAAAATTAATTTTACCAAGCAGAAACTCGGAATTAACATCACCACGAATTAACCCAAGCAGAAATGAAATACCCAACATTACTCGACGACTTCTTAGGGTAGGTAACTTAATTAGATTGAGTCTACTCTCATATGACGGTAGCACGAGTAAGTTCCAATCAAGGCCTCGTAAACAAAATATTAAAAATTACTTTTGTACAGATTCAATACTATTAATATAAATATTATAGCAAGGATCCCAAATAATTGCTCCATATTTAAGAATGGAACGAACAATGTTGTATATAGTTGTTTTATGATGTATGGGTCGGAAAATTCCTTGGACCATCGTTTCATAAATCCAAGAACACCATATGCTTTATTAATAGTTAGCGCGATGTGATCACGAAAGTTTAGCTTGTGATCTAATAATACTCCAAGATCTATAATATTATGAACTTTTTCCAAAGTTGTTCGTTCCATTTATAAAATAGTTGGAGTCAAATTTTTGAATTCTGAAAAATTGCATGTGCTTAGAAAGTCATATTTGAGAAGCTCGAAGAACCGTACAAGGGACTCATTCTAATTTTAACAGTTTCCTGAATCCTTGGCGAGGAGTATTCATTTGAATTTAAATGATAAATTCTTAAGTGTAAATTTACCTTGGCCAATCATGCAAATGCTATATGTCAATTGTTATGATTGTTTTTAGTTTTTGAAAGATTTCACTTTGACCCCTTCCACTTTCCTTCCTCACCGCATTTTATTTTTCGCAAACTCATTTCATATGGTCCTTTTGAAGTATTTTTCTTATTGTATTGCTGTATGTTTTTTTTAGTTCTAAGTAAACGAGTATAGGTATGCGGATTTTCTATTTAGTTAACTTTCTAAAAGCAACATGACATTGTTCTTTCTTCAATTTCAGTTTTCATTTCTTTTGCCGTTCTATTCTTTAAAATGTTCATCCTTTTAGCTTGAGTTGTTAGATGAGTTGGCGAATTTCAACAATCCTTTCATACTTTTTTTTTCTTTTTGCTGCAAATTATTTTTTTTACTGTTCGTAGGAGAAGAACAGGCAGAACAGCAGCAGGAAAAGATGAAAAAGAATGAGTTAAGCAGCCCAAACTCCATATAAAACGTTGTTACTTTGTCACAATAACTGCTACACATATTTCGCAGCCAGACATGCAGACATGGCAGGAGACGGAAGGATATTAAGCATTTAGACTACTATGGTGCCAGTATGCAAACTCGGTGTTCTACTAAAAAAAAAAGATGTGGTAAAGTATAAAAAGAGAATGAAAAAAAGGTAAAATTGCCTTACAAATGATTTTTGTAAAAAAAAACAAACGAAATATAAAGGACTAAATGAAACCGCAGAGTTGGAAAATATGCTGAGATAACATGTTTAGGCTTATTTCACATGCCGTCATATTCACACATTTATAGTTACATATATTCATTCATTCATTCATAGATGTATCCACACAAATACATACATTTAACTTGCATTTCATCATCATGAACACTCACACTCTAACATGTTACGGGTATCCAACATTGCGATTTTGTTTTTTTTCTCCACACATTTTACGAGTATTTGGTTGGCAGTTTTAAATTCATGACGGTATATAAAAATAATTCCAAATTGGCTTCGATTGCCAAAAATAGCTATTTCCTCTGTTCGCTTATTTTTATTTCAATGTTTCCCTATTTAGCTGGTTTTGGGGTATGCTTAGTGTGTCAAAGTGTTGGTGACATTCTGAATACGAAATATTTTGGCTTGTATGCAACTATTTACATATATACATACATAGCTAGTAAAAGAAACGTCGCGTAATGTAATGTAATTGTGCTAAAATTTATAATGAGTATGAAACCTTAAATTTCTATCGGAATTGAAAATCACATTGAAAATTATTACTGAATTTCTTAAGTCCTTCAAATCACCAGGGTCTAAATCACACGGTGCGACAGTCCAAAAAACCTGGGACCCGATATCATTTTTCTTGTAGGGCTTGTCGAGTAAAAGAAGATTGCAATAGTGAAATATGCCGGAGGTGTCCGGGTTTTTGTACCTCTGTGCACTTATTCATTAATTTCCAATTTCTTACTAGATTTGGAAAGAAGAAACTGAGATCTTTCGAATGATATATAATTTATCTAAGAAAATTTGAGAAATTTGGGTGTTATTGTGGAGCAAACACAAATTTTGTAGATTTTTCAAAAAAATTTCAACCTTGGTGAAGTTTTAATATATTATTTTATTAAGAAACTATACTGCTATTGAATTTATTCAAAAAGTACGTTTATTTACGATTACAACGCATATTTGAGTTTAAAAATAGATAAGTAATGGACTGAGTTATTTAACTTTTCATGAAAATAAACTTTTAAACATTTCATACAAATTGTATTAATCAATTAACACAGTTTTACAAAATTGAAAAACCTGGGAGCGGATACTATTTTTCTTGTAGGACTTATCGAGTAAAATAATTGTATCATAATTGGTTTATAAGAGTGCATAGCGGCCGCTTTTACAAGGTAATGCAGAGAGTAGCGAGAAAGGTTACAAAGTAATGAATTTAGGAAGATAAAATAGTTAAAATTGGTATTCTAGCAATATATGTCTATAGGATAAATTGAATTCGTTTAAACCTCAACTATTATTTTTTATAATTTTTATGGCATTATTGCCGTTTTTGTATCCTAGTAATTTTTTCTAGGTTCCTTTTTTATTCCTTTTCCTAGTTTTTGCAAACACACACACAGTGATAAAGAGAGAGAGAGGAAGACATTTACACAAACGTATACAACTACATGCAAATAGTACATGTATAAATATGTAAAAGAACAACAACAACAACATCACAGATTTTCTGGTGATGACAACTGAAATTCAATTTTTGAAATCTCGTAATTGGTTCCCAATTTTTTGCACTTTTTTTAACTGTTGTTGGTTGTATGTCTGTATTTGGAAATAATTCTTCTATTTCATTTGTACAATGTTGTGTTCGTTGTTATGTGATGGTTGTTTGTTGGTTTGTTTTATAGTGCGAGTATTAGTGTCGCTTTTTAAATTTTAGGATTTATTTTCAATATCATAAAAATCCACAAGAAAATTACGACTATTTCATAAAAAAAACCAATCAAATTGAATCAAAATGACTGCACATAAAAATTGATGTTTGTGGATGTAATTCGTTTTTTCTTTAACAAAAACTATTATAAAAAGAAAGACACGTAAACAATATTTATTTATGTATGAATGCATTTAAATGTATCTCTATGAATAGTATTTATTTCAATATAAAATATAATTTTTACATTTAGTTAAATATTAATGAATTTTTGTTGATTATGCACTTTTAGCGAAAGATATGTTTATATTTTTTTCTGTATTGTTGTGCAAAAGCGTTCAGGCTCAAAGGAAATTTTAAATTTAATACTAAATATTGTTTAAATTTTCATTTATGCCTGTGGCTATCAAATTATTGAATAAACTATACATTTTAACGATTTTTAATATGTAAAATATAAATAAAAAATATTCACTAACTTCAATTTAAATTTGATTAAACATATAACAATTTGTTATATACTCTACACACACAAAGAAAAAGATATAGTTGTGCATGTTTGCCACAACTATTTCAACATTTTTAAACTTTTTTTTTTTAAATATTTTGGGCACTGTAATTATTTATATGATTTCTGCAATCATGATATGGTCAAGTTACCATTTACATGATTATAGCAATCATATATATGATTATATCAATTATGTAATATTTATGGCGATCAGTTTTATGATGAAAGATATTATGTTGTTCTCTATCATAATCAAATAGCAAAACATTATGAAAAATGGATTCATCATAAACATAATTTTAACATACCTATATACACATAGTTACTGCAATCATATATATGGTTGTAGTAATCATCTGAATCGTAACATAAGCATATTATGGTTACCGGATTCATATAAATAGTTACAGTTACCATAACATTGTTGAAAAACTTGTAAACATAAAAATGTAAACAAGTACAACAATATTTTCTCACTCTGTGCAACAACAAGGATTAGGCTTGATTATGTCATGCTCACAAATCATTGTAGAAGGACTTTCTGACTTGTTTAAAAATTTTGCATTTTTAAGATAGTTCGGTAAAATTTGAGACATAATCCATTTAGTTTTAAATGAACAGTTGAATGAAATTTTTTAATATGGGCCACTCAATACACCCTGCAAAAATCCTTCGTTTGGTATCTTTGGCATCTATAAAAATTCAAAAGAAATATATATTGCATAAGAAATTTATATTGCATATATAATGCACCATTTCATATCAAGAAAAAATATGTTGATTATAATTTTACCAATACGAGTGAAACAATAACTGAATAAGATCGAGGTTGTAGCAATTTTGTTTATTAATATCAAATCTAGGTTGTCTGTCGACAAGTGGATAGTATCACATACTAGCTCTTTTACAGGTCATAATACAATTCTATGAGTAGGAAGGGACTACAACTTGCTTCAAGATCTTGCTACAAGAATCCAAGAAGAACTAACTGGTTTAAGTTCAATGAAAAAAACTAAATAGAGTATTAGCAACTGATAATATATGCCTACAAAAAAAGGAATTCAAGATTAAATTTTTGAGAATGTCGAGGGCTCTTACAAAGACTTAGCACGATTCTGATCAAGTCCTACTTTACAATATGATCTATGACAAAATGTTAGATGTTAGCTGATTAGAACCTGTAGCATAATCTCTGGTTATTCCATTTAATACGCATTAACCAGACTGCACGAATGTGCCTGAAACCTTCATATTCGAGGTCAGTATTCCATTTAACCGGCAAAAATATACAATCACTTGCTTAGATATTTATTCCCATGTATTGCATGTGAAAAGCTCTGTATAACGTATTGGATTATTTTAATCCTTATGCTGGTTTTAGACGGTATGTATTTTGCATTGTACTTGTCAGTTGTACGATACATATGTAATTGTGCATGTCTGTCAAAATTGGCAATTTACAGCCTGTTTATAATTTTTGCTTTCACACGTCGGTTTTTTGTTTCATCTGACATAATCTATCATAGTCTTTGTTATGACCATTTTCGCGAGAATTTAGTGTACTTGCAAATATAGTTTGAAAAAATGGATTAAGAAATGAAATAATTTTAACTTGCAGCATTATTGCAATAATAGCTTCTATTTTATTTATAAAATAAAAACAAGTAAGCAAGAATTAAAGAGAAAATGTGCCATGTGTCAAAAATTGTTGTATTTAAGTTAAATAAAAATTAATATGTATAAATACGTTTTTTAAATACATATTTTAATACAAATTTATTGTTTTGTTTAATACGATTTTTTTTAATATAAATTTGTTGAAACACTAGGTATAAACAGTTGACTTGCAAAACAGCTGGTTGCAGGTGCTTTGTCAGATGAAAATAGAACATGTTCTAATTGAAAATTTTACACTGTAAATGCAGGCTGACATTTGCAGAAGCATTTTTGTTTTGCTTTTACACGACGTTTATGCATTTTGCAGTAGAAAATTTGACAAGCGCACTGCAAAATACATACCGTCTAAAAGGAACTTTAATACTTGATCATGATTGTGCATGTCTTGAGTGGTTTACTTAAATTGTAACGGACTTTTTAAATATAAATACAGATACGGATATCGTAACAAATGCCTTGGGTATGTTCAGTAACTGGGCCACAGAGAGTAGAAGTTAACCAGATGATTTTCAAGACCAGACGGAACTGCGATACTGTGCTATCAGACTGCGATATATCTAAGTATATTTCTTTATTCAAAAATATCATAAAAATTAAACATACAACACAAACCTAAAAGGCTGTTTACTATGCCAGTCGCAATATATTCGGTACAAAATACACTGTCGGACAAAATAGAGTGCTAAGTATAAGATATCGAAATCTGCAGTCAGAAAAATAATTGCTTTGTTTTAATCACAAAAAAAAAAACAGGAAATATTTGAAACCGCACTTTATTTTGTCCGACAGTGTATATTTAGGTCGGTTCCTAAACTGATTAAGTCAATGCACGTCGCAATAATACGTTCAATATTGACTTGTAGATATCTAGTCTGGAGTACAGAAAAAAAAATTGTTGTGAATCAATTGTACAAAATGAGTTATTTTACAAATCTTCCTACAGTGGCGTATTAATCTGCAGTTGTGTAAGTATTTGCCAATAGTTGCTACAGACCTAGAATATACATATGTAATACATAACTACTCTGATGGACTTTGATAGAATATTTAAAGTTTTCATTTCTTTCAGAAGAAAATATATTTACGCCACTAGTCTTTGGAACCATCTTCCTAATCAAATTCAAATCATAAACAACGCAAACAAGTTTAACCCTCATCATACCGACATAAAAACTTACAAATCCTACCAACATGTGTCTCTAAGACACATACATACATACAAATTAAAAAAAAAGCATAAGACAATTACAAAGTAGTTTATGTTAAGTAATTTTTTATTGAATACATTCTTTACAATTTATAACTTTTGTAGCATGCTCATTGCAGACATTATTTTTACATATTTGGTAGCATTGCTTTATTATACGACTTATTTTTGGATAGCACATATAGCATCTTTTACGTTTATTTGTTGTAGAAGTGGTTGTACTTGGTGTATTTCCTTCTTGAAGAACTTTTTCCATGCATTGAACTATAGGACGTTGTAATTTATTTCTTGACCTTTGATGTATTTGGGGGGCAATAAGTCCTTCGGCAACTTCTCGTAAAAAGAGTTTCGAGCTTTTTTTGTCTCTGAGACACATGTTGGTAGTTTATGTTACATTTTTTTATTTTGGCTTATAAAAAATAGAGGAATTTAGTATTTATCAACTTTGTTTTGTGAAATTATACTAAACAGATGTAAAATAAAAGTCATAAAATTTGGTGTCAATATGTAACAAAGTTTCGTTGTTTTATTGAATCAAACATCAAAATGTGTCTCACAGACACATGTTGGTAAGATTAGGGTTAAAAATGAGCTAAAGAAATACTACTATTCTTAAATATTCAATCTGTCACTTAACTTTTATTTTTTTTCTTTGTTTTTTATAAATTTTCTCTGCTATTTTATACATTTGTAATCTACAATTTTAAAATATTCTTAAAAATGTTAATCCTAATTTTGTATTCTTTTATTTAATATGTATGTATACTGTTTTATATACCCACTAGCACTATAATTTATAAGATTTTCATCTTGTTGTGCTAAGCTATCTAATAATAATAAATAAATAAATAAATAAATAAACAATAGATAGGAGTGCCATGATAAATGGTCGTTACATAGGATTATACACTGATGCCACTGAATTTTTTTTACCAACTCTGCTAACTTGGTCAGATTGTGTACGGAAGTGTTGTCCGGGCTAGGATCACATTACTTCAGTTTGGTGCGCATAGAGACTACGGCGGTAATGAGCTGTCGGACAAGCCGGCTAGGGAATATTGGGGCTGATTGACTGATGATTTATTTACGGGGAATGAAGGAAAAGCAAGACAGTTATTATTCTACAAATGTTTAAGGTAGAGGCATCAATATTGTTTATTTAAAAAATCAAAATTCTAAACCTTCAATTCAAAATTTATTAAACTCAACAGCATTCTTAACTTATTTAGCATAAAATAGCAGTTTAATGTTAACATTTACTAAAAGTCTTTAATAATGTATATTTTTGCCTTTAAACATTAATTCGCTTTTTAACTTAAATATATATTACTAGTAACTACATGTATGTATATAGAATAAAAATAAAATATGACTTTTATATCAATTCACCCACATTATTAAACTTAGATATAATATACGAGTACATATGTACATATGAATATACACGTTTGTAAGTAAAGGAAAGTGTTTGTAGTATAATGTTAAATGAATCTGTTCCATTTACTTTCTAACGTCGAAATTTTCTACTCTAGTTTCTATTTTCGTTTCATTTTACTTAAAATACAAACTCTTGTTCAAACCTATACACTGTCATACTAAATGGGAACTTGCACATAAACCAACTGCACACAACAACGCGAAACTGTGGAAATTATTTATACCAAACTCACTTTTATATCCCAAGTGGTTTTACTCGACTCGTAAGTCAACAACAGGAACAGAGGCAGGAATGCAGGCTGCCAGTCAACCAGCCAGCCCGTGCAGACAGTCAGTCAGAGAGGAAGTGTAGGTGTAAGTAGCAGCAGTATTAGAGCAGGAACTAGAAAATATTACTGCATACTTTACTAACATTAGATGAATGATTATAATATAATGTATACAATTTATATATTTGCACTACCTACTGGAATACACACTTGTACAAGTTGTATAAATATAAAGAAAAAGCGATTAAAAGGAATTGTATGCAATTTAAAAGTATTTAAAAATTTTGCTTGACTATTTAGCGGAATGTACGATTGAAAACTTTTGATATAAAAACAAGAATGTGTTATTTTCGGTTGTGCCGAATCTTAATCAGGAGCCAAATTACCGCATTCGTGATCGAATGAGCTATCGTATCGAAAAATGAATTCGATATCGAAATTATGATCAAATGTACTAAATTTCTTGCTCGATATCGAATGCCATAATCTCAAATAAGAAAATTACGATCAATTTTACTCGATATCGAATGCGGTAATTTGGCCCCTGGACTTAACTAAACTATTAAAACAATACCTTAATTACATTTTGTCTTTGTCAGAGGCATATTTAGATCAGACAAACTCTTGTCCGATTAAGCGTTGGAGCCACAGTAGGATCCACAGTAAGAAAATTAAGGAACTAATGTTTATGAATAATACGATATTTGACTAAATCACTGGGTTTACCACAAAGTTGTTTGACGTTGTTTACTCTTACAAGAGTTTTGCAAAACCAAACAGCATCAAATAAAATAACACTAAATATTTGTTAAGAATTATTATTTTTTTTTATTTAAACTGTTAATTTTAAATCTTTGATATTTCTTTATTTAGGCTCGAGTTCATTAAATTTAATTTACATTAAATTATTTTTACTGAAGGTAGGAATTGTTATATGAAAATTATTATTAATAATTTTTATTGATAATTTTTTTTGGCCTTCGAACCACCAGTGATCTGGTCAAAGGACTGATGTTTGACTGTTGGCTAGCGGGCGCCGCAGTGGTGCAGAGAGTGAGAACGTAAATAATTCTGATGAGAGAAAGTGGTGTTTCTCGAAACATATGTAAATTCAACTCGAATCCGAGGCCAAGAAAAATTATCAATAAAAATTTTTAATAATAATTTTTATGTAACAATTCCTACCTTCAGTAAAAATAATTTAATGTAAATTAAATTTCGTTTGAATTTCGATTATTTGCGGTACTCTGCTATAAACATATTCCTATCGATCAAATAACTCTTTAAAAGCTCTGCATTTTACCTTAGTGTTGCATAGTGAAACTATTTCTCTCAACTCTAATAATTTGTGTGTTGCACTATATATTCCCATTACAACCACTGGTATTTTGTAAGTGCACCTTCAAAAGACTTTACGGAAGATGTACGGTTTCGAAAACATTATTACTCTTTGCTGCACAACCTGCCAGCCAACTTGCAAAAACCAACAAAATACTCAGAGAGAACTACCAGGAATTTAGCAGTATTTTGTCGAGCAGTACATCTGTTTCATTTTCATTATATGTAGCTAAACATTTGGATACAATGGTGGAATGTGATGGTGGTGGTTGCTAAAAATAGTGGCGGTGTTGGTAGAAACTGTCATTTAGTAAGTAAATTCATGAATCCTTATATGAATTCCTTGCAAATGGGAATGTGTATTGTAGGTATTTGAATGAGAATGAGAATGTCTTAATGTGGGGTTGTGTGTGCACTTGGAATACTATGAGCTTATCACATGTATAGTGTTGATTCCAACACATAAGGTGTGAGTTACTGGTATACGAATAATACGAATGTAAAGTGAATAAATAAATGTATATTTGCGTGTAAATGTATGTATGTATGAATATAGTTTGAATATATGTATGAGCATATGTAGTATAAGGTATTTGAAATACTTCTAAGCAGCATTTAATATTTTACAATATGTAATTTAATCGGATTAAAATTGCGCACATATAGAACATACATATGTACATTACGTTCGTTGATACATGGCATTAAAGGCAAAAACTATCTTCTACAGTTTTACTTGTGTTTAGATAACCATGTGTAAAAGTGATTACAAAACTACGAGGGTTGTGTTGTGAATCTTACTGCAGTCACACATCTGCTGTTTTATAATTCTCAGCTTACAATTTCTTCAGCAAACCTCAACATTGAACAGCCCTCGTACATCTAGGTGTACGTAAATATACTGTTATTGTATAGTGTTTTGTTTGTAAATGTTTGCATTTATTTACCATGTACGTAATTATACAACTTGCTTTATTAAAACATTTTTTGCTTAAAATCCTTAAGAAAACATTAAAGTTTATTGTGAGTAAGTGTGTCTACAAATTTATGAGTGTGGTTTTAAAATGTGTTTATTTACATTCATTCATGGATATTTACATGCGTAAATATAGTCATATTTTCTAATGATTTTCTTTCAGTAAACATTTGTGGTTGGTTCGCAAGATTTATGCATTTATTGAAAATTATTCAATTTATGCTTGTCCTAGCTTTTAATTAATCAATAATTGTCATTACCATGATTTGTTGAGTTTACAATACAGTATTTATGGCCAATACATATTTTCTTTATTTAGAAATAGCTAAACCCGGTGTGCTTCGCTACTCCCCTCCCCTCGTTATAAAATAAAATAAAACGTATTTATATATTTACAAACATTTATTTATTTAATTGTAATGTATTTATTGCAATGCTTTAGGTTTAGATGATGGGTAATCAGGAGCATACCCATATACACGGGATATTAACCTTGAGCTTTGTTAACAGTCATCGTAAACGCTAACCGAACAGGAAAAAATTGTTTAAAATCGAATGGTAGCATTGGAATGCGTAGCAAAAGCACATCTGTACCTTTATATTCTCCTGTTATAATAGTCGCTTCTACTAAATTATTTCTCAGTTTTTTTACTGCAAGTCGAGTGCCATTGCAAAGCCATGGTGATCGATATTACGCAGTAAAATAATTGGCACTCCAATTTTAAGTTGTAGCACATGTGGTGGAAAGCCTAGCACATAGAGTGAATTTAAGAACTCAACAGGATAATTAACGTCCTTACGTCCATATGGGCGAGGCCATACCCCTTTGTCCACTTACATAGTCAAGAATTTATTATTTTGTAAGAATATCCTATTGTGAAAATTTAATGACGATCGGTCCAGTAGTTAAGACTATATTACGATTTTTAATTTTCCTAAAAAGGGGCGTGGTCCCACCCACTTTTCTCCTGGTACATATTCCTAATTATGCCAATACCATATGTACCAAATGTCATCGACGTACGTCAAAAAGTGCCCAACACATGGCGATTTAAATTTTTGGGTTATATGGGCGGTGCCACCCCCGTTTGTACAATCAAAACTTCATATAGCCTATTATTCCTTCCAGAGTCACAGTAACATGCTGTGAAAATTTCATCAAAATCGGCTCAGCCGTTTTGGAGTACATACGTTACATACATACATACATTTATTTATATATATATATATAGATAGATTAAAAGCAATATAATTTAAGGTGAAATGGGGCGAAAAATGGGGATTTAGTAATAATAAAATGTATGTAGTTAAAAAGTATATAAAACTTTAGGTAAATACATATTACAAAAAAGGTATTTTGTATAGCAAACATTGTTAGTGGTATAAGTAAGTATCTGAATTAAAAAAAGGGGGCGATGAAGTAGGCGTGGTTCATAGTTATATGGCGACGTTAACAGTATTAAGAGCAATATACTACCAAATAAAAAAAATACGTTGGAATGAACAAATTTGTATAGAGAACAAAAAGTATAAAACTTTGAAAAATTTGGCGTGAAAAGGGGCATAAAAGGGGCGTGGCTTAAGAAATCTTTATTTTTACCTCGCCTGGAGTATATAATGTGTATACAATTTGAAGTAAATCTGTTAAAAACTATATGGGAGCAATTACATAATTTTTAAAAAGTGGGCGTGGTCAAAAAAAAGTACCCTATTAATCATACCAGAGTCCCAGTTAAATGCTGTGAAAATTTCAAAATATCGGTCCAGAGGTTTGGTCTCCAATTACAATATTTTAAAAAAGTGGGCGTAAAAGTGGGCGTGGTAAAAAAACTACCCTATTATTCCTTCCAGAGTCACAGTAACATGCTGTGAAAATTTCATCAAAATCGGCTCAGCCGTTTTGGAGTCTATACGTTACATACATACATACATACATTCAATTTTATATATATAGATTGGTTAAACACAAAGACACAAAGTTTGTGTTTCTAAATTTTGAAATTAATTTAATGTTAATGCCGGATAAGGCAACAACAATTTATATTTGTTACTTGTAAATGTGGTTGCATTTAACTTTTGCTTATAAGGCGTATACGACAATCAAAATGCAATTTATGAATTGCTACAAATACAATAAAAATTATATTATTTATGATAGTAATAGGCTAATCTATCTTCTATATATATAAAATTCAATGTATGTATGTATGTATGTATGTATGTAACGTATAGACTCCAAAATGGCTGAGCCGATTTTGATGAAATTTTCACAGCATGTTACTGTGACTCTGGAAGGAATAATAGGGTACTTTATTTTTTTCCACGCCCACTTTTTTAAAATATTGTAATTGGAGACCAAACCTCTGGACCGATATTTTTGAAATTTTCACAGCATGTTACTGTGACTCTGGAAGGAATAATAGGGTACTTTTTTTACCACGCCCATTTTTACGCCCACTATTTAAAAATTATGTAATTGCTCCCATATAGTTTTTAACAGATTTACTTCAAATTGTATACACATTATATAGTCCAGGCGAGGTAAAAATAAAGATTTCTTAAGCCACGCCCTTTTCACGCCCCTTATCACGCCAAATTTTTGAAAGTTTTATACTTTTTGTTCTATATACAAATATGTTCATTCCAACGTATTTTTTTTATTTGGTAGTATATTGCTCTTAATACTGTTAACGTCGCCATATAACTATGAACCACGCCTACTTCAGCGCCCCCTTTTTTTAATTCAGATACTTACTTATACCACTAACAATGTTTGCTATACAAAATACTTTTTTTGTAATATGTATTTACCTAAAGTTTTATATACTTTTTTTATTACCAAATCCCCATTTTTCGCCCCATTCCACCTTAAATTATATTGTTTTTAATCTATATATATATAAATGAATGTGTGTCTGTATGTTTGTGCTTAATAGGAGGCCAAACCCTTGGACCAATCTGCCTGAAATTTTTGCAGCATGTTACTGTGACTCTGGAAGGAATAATAGGCTATATGAAGTTTTGATTGTGCAAACGGGGGTGGCACCGCCCATATAACCCACAAATTTAAATCGCCATATTTTGGGAATTTTTTGATCTACGTCAATGATATTTGATACATATGGTATTGGCATAATTAGGAATACGTACCAGGAAAAAAGTGGGTGGGACCACGCCCCTTTTTAGGAAAATTAAAAATCGTAATATAGTTTTAACTACCGGACCGATCGTCATTAAATTTTCACAATGGGATATTCTTACGAAATAATGTAAGTGGCCAAAGGGGCATGGTCTCGCCTAAAGCATTGCAATAAATACATTAAAATTAAATAAATAAATGTTTGTAAATATATAAATACGTTTTATTTTATGACGAGGGGGGGGGGTAGCAAAGCACACCGGGTTTAGCTAGTGCCTAATAATAATGGAAACCAGCAAGAGTTTATATTCGCATGTGTCGCATCTTACTCGTATATACCCACCACCAAATCACCTATTATGGAGCGAACTGAATAAAATATTGTGCAGTAATTGCTATTTCTTTTAGGTTTATAAGAATTTATAAGAATTTTATGCATATTCCAGTTATAATCAATAATTTACACTTTGTTTAACATACAATAAATTAAGTACCAACAAGCCGTAGAAAACTGATTTTGTCTTTTTGAAACGTTAAAATTGTCACCTCTGTATACTCTGTGGTTATTCTCGGAAGTGGCAGGTTTGCCCAATTATGGACCCACGTTTTTACATACTTATAACTAATTTTGTAAAATTTTGATTCGATATGGATGTTTATGCAGATTAATGAGTTTTCGGGAGTAGTCCTCATAAGGGAAGTATGAGCTGGGACAATCATCATGCAATTATGTACTACGATTTATATGTATATGCAAATTATTTGTGTTGAGTTTCAACTTAGAGATAAGAGATTTATGCGAATTTAATTGAACTTGTTAAAGTGAACTTTATATGGAGACTGCGGTAAAATATGGATCGATTGTCATAAACTTGGATCTGAATATTCGTGTCGACTTCAAACTTTCTGTTGATGCTTAAAGATAAATGCGTATTGAAGTAATGTCCGGAAGTAGACTTTAAATGGGGGCTACGGTCAAAATATGGACCGATGTAAACAAAATATCGTTTTATGATTTTTTCTTTGCATGACAAATATTATATTATAATTTTGTATGAATACTGTATTTCTCACCTCATCAACCCTCCAGCGGTGGTGCCAGGGGTCCTCAAAGTAGTGAAGCTCGGGTATGTGTGAAATTTAAACCCCTATACAGAATAATTATGATATGGACTATGCGAACATTTTCCCTAAAGTTGAATTTTACATAAAAAATAGATATACACACTGTGTATTACACAGTCATACAAATATTTACGTACCCCTCATATATTTATTGTTTTCAAATCTCATGTATGGGCCGGTGCTTCGAATCTGTTTTGGAGTTTCTCGACCGCGTACAGGAGAGGGCAAAGATGCTTATCGGTGGCAGTAGGGTATCCAACTCTATTGATTCACTGAAGCATCGCCGCAATGGGGGTTGTGTTGCACTGTTCTATCGATACAATAATGTGTTCTGCTGAAATCTGGAAACTTGTTTCTGAAACACGTAGTACGTTCTTCAGTCAGGGCTTACCCATTTGAGGTCGACTGGACAGTGGATCGCACAACACACTACAGGGAAAATTCGGTCTTTGGCCATACTGTCTGTATGTGGAACAAACTACCAGCAGAAGTATTCCCTGCCACTTTCAATATAAGAAAATTCAAGTCAAATATTCATAAACACTACTTCCTCTATCCTCCCTCTCATAGCCTATTTTCCTAGTTCCAACACAATGCATTGCATGGGTCGTCCCCTGAGTGCTGTCCAAAAAAAAATTAATACACAAATTTAATGGCTTTTTTATGTTACGTTTGTATTCATTAAAAAGCTTAAGTTCTCATATAGTTCCGGTCCTGACAATATCCCCAGTAATATATTAATCAACTGCGTCAAAGTCTTAACTCCTCCATTAACACTTTTGTTTAACATTTTGCTTATTAATGGATACTTTCAATCAATCTGGAAAGAATCATATATTGTTCCATTATTTAAATCGGGCAGCAAATCTGATGTCGAAAATGATCGAGGTATCGCAGAACTAAGTATTATACCGAAACTTTTTAAAAAATTAATAAGCGATCATTTATAGCCTGTTCGCCGATCTCGAACGTTAACGTTCGCTTAGATAAGACTTAAGACATAAACTTGATTGTGGAATAAACAAACTTGATTGAGTAAAAAAATAGATACGATAAAAAGTTTGTGTCTTAAGTCTTATCTAAGCGAACGTTAACGTTCGAGATCGGCGAACAGGCTATTAAACTATCAAGTATCAAATTTAGTATCTTCATTTCAACATGGTTTTCAAAAATCTTGCTCTACTTCTACTAATCTTCTGCATCTAACAACAGATATCAATCGCGGATATATAGAAATATACGAATTTTAGTAAAGCATTCGACAAAATGAATCATTTACTTCTCGTACAGAAACTGCAAAAATTGGGCTTTATAGATCTTAGCGTATAGGGGATACAATATTATCTGTTGAATAGAATACAAACCGTTCGTTTTAATAATAGGTCTTCATACAAAATTAACTTTTGTTCTGGAGTACCACATAGGAGTCACCTTGGGCCGCTGTTATTTTCTCTTTTTATTAACGACTTGTCTAAAGCAATTAAATTTTCTAGTATTTCAATGAATGCACACAACGTAATAATTTCTTGGTCTATTACCAACCTTTTGATCACTTACGTCTCCAAACCGACTTGGACTCTTTTTATGAATGGTGCAAGCTTAACTTGATGGAACTTAATTTAAAGAAATGTAAAGTAAATCTCTTTGCAAGGCACAATCCAATTTCAAGAATTTTTTTTCTGGAAAACTACCAAGTGAAAATGGTTGAAAATTTTCTAGACCTAAGCATTTTATTCGACTCTAAACTGAACTTCGTTTCATATATTTCTACGATAATAAATAAAGCAAGAAGTACACTAGGCTTTATTAAACGATGGGCAAACGAATTTATTGATCCGTATATTGCAAAAACTTCACTTGTTCAACCGATACTGGAATACGGTTCATTAATATGGGACCCGATTTACGTTACTCACAGTAATACTTGACATGAAAATCACCATATATATATATAATCATTTTTCATCAAGCAGATATTTTTTTGGATGAGAACACAAAAACTGTGATTAAAACAGAACAAAACTCAAACCTGCTGCCAAGTGCTTCCCTTGGTTCTTAATTAAACATCCCTGGCAAATGTGTTCTTTATACGATAAGAAAGGCTCAATATAACGCATGAATTGGAACGGATTGATATTTAGGGTATAGCCGTAAATTTCTAAACGATCTATCTGAAATGTCGGGAACCGTGTAACCGTGTTGATGCGATTCTCTTTTTACTAGCATTCATACTGTACTGAGTGATGCGATCTGGTCAAAGTGGAATATTATCGTTGACTGCTGATTTCTTTGCGAATAAGAGCTACCACATGAACCAACTAAAGAAGCTGTTAATTGTTGTAATAAAAAGGATGGTTTATTGTCGGAATTCTGACGCCATCGTCTTTAACGTTCATCAATGTGTACAAAATCATATCCACAGCAAGAAGAGGTGCATGTAGTTTACAGATCTAAACAACAAGAAGGGTGACAAGACCCTTGTCAGACTCTTAGTTCAATTAAGATTCCCAAGGACATTATTTTTCGGTATTACGATTGAGAGGATTGATGTATGTTTATTCACATGGTTTTGGCGATTTCTCATTTATAAAACTTGAGTAACGGAATGCGCTCTAGACTTTTTTCTTCGACATCATTTGTGTGAATCGTTTGATGGATCCAGAGGGATTATTATCTGCTGGTTGTCTAATTCAAGTGATGTGTCACCAGGATGCGCGATTGACCAGCCATATTAATTGTATGGGCATCGTTGTTAATATTGCAAAAGTTTAGTTCATCAATTTGCTCTACAAACGCAGCATCTCATTAGAACTATTGGAATTATTGGAACTTGAAAGCTGTCAGCCACTTTTGTTGGGGAAAAGTTATGCAGAGGGAACAAATTAACATCCGCAGTAAAGAGGGTCATATATAGAAGGTATGACAAAAAAGCGATCGAAAGTGGCAACAAATAGATTCAAAGATCTGGGTCTGTCGAAAATCCTATTTTATAGTTTGGAAAAATTCGTCCAAAGTGTATTTTGCTAACAATAATTTACAAATAGTAGCAAGTAGAATATCTTAAACTCTTTCTTTTTCATGTTTTAAACCCACAATTTAAACTGAGCCATTCAGTCATGAACAATACTAATAACGTTTGTAAAGACCTTGGAAATGCATTAATTTTTTAAAAAAGTTTTACGTGCCAAACATACAAAGTATTTATTTAATATTTATTTAAAAACATGGTAAAAAGCTAAGAGAACTTAAACGAATTAAATTGAAACAAATTTGTACAAAAAATACGTTTTAATCCTTTAAGTTTTTATAAATTCTTTTCTCTCAAATAACAACACAGTGTTCAGTGACCTACATTCGAGTAGATGGCAGGACGATAAGGAGTGAGTGAGTATTAAAAAATCTTCTGTAGCATTTCCTGAATACAAAAGAAACAAAAAATCAATTTGATGCTGTTAACATGTTTTATTTGAAACTCTTTGTAACTATACATATGTATAAGTACTTGTAGATGTCGTATGTATGTGTTTATGTAGATGTATATACATACAGCATATGCATAAATAGAAGTTCTTATGTACCTTAAACGAGTATGTTTTAAATAAAACGTACTAAAATTAATTTAAAACTTTAATTAAATACAAACACAGAACAAACATTACAGGTATGTTTGTATGTATGACGAGGAATATAATATGTGAGTATCTTAATATGTTTAGATATGATATTGTAGAAAAACAAAGTTTAAATTAACAACAGGCACGAATCATTTTCATTCTCTGGGACTGACATTCTTTTGCGAATTTGTATATTAGAATATTAAGAACACGATGGCAAACAACACATCCACCCGTAAATAAACAACCAAAAAGTCAAAAACTCATCAAGGAAACGGAAACATTATGTCGATGCTTCTCCCACTCTAGGCCCTCCTCCTTTTTCTATGGTTACTTCTTTTACAATCTACTTATGTGCTTTTTTGCTGCTACTTTTGCTCTTTTCTAATCGAAAGAAGGAAGCACGACAACGAAACCAGGGAACAGAAAGGATATGAGTGTCAGGTTGACAAACTTTAGCTTAATATGAAACGTGCGTTAAGAAAATTCACACAGAGTAAAGCCCAACAATATGCTTGTAGAGCCAAACGATAGACACCACATGCTGGATCAGTGGTTTGAGTTTCTATGAAGGTAAATTGTAAATTACAACTTCATTGTCAATAAATATCCGGTTGTTATGTAGACTTACACACATGTTATAGTATGAGTCATCGGAGTTTTAGCATATGTACTTCAATAGATAGGGTGATAAAAAATTGTTACTTTACTTATTGGCTGTTATTTCAATTAATTAGTTTACTCTGTCTTTTAAAGGACACTTGCCTATATTAACTTTTAATTAATATTTGTTACATGCAATTTCAACTAGAGGTCTGCATGTGTGCTATTAAACGACACATGAATTCACACATCAAACTAGCAAGTAGTGTGTTGTGTGAGATTTAAGAATCACACAAAATTTATTGTGTGTAAGAAATAACATATTGTGCAAAGCGTTCAATTCATTATGTGAGTGTTGTGAGAGAAATATTTGATTCAACTGTAAATAACAAATATGCTGTTTTACACGAGTAAATACAATTGTATTTATGTAAATCCAAATTAAAGAAAAAACAAGACTGTGGGCAACCGAAACGCAAAAACTTAGTAAACGCCCGTATCAAAACAAAGAACATTAGGAAAATTTATTAAATATGGGAAAACCCAATTTTAACAAAATAAGAAAGACAACAAACACAGGTTGGTGGTGTAGGGTATAAAAATGGCCTCAATGAAAATATTTTTAGCGATCTAGTTAAATTTGTTTTCAATTTATTGTGTTTACCGCATGGTTCAGCAGCTGCGGAAAGAAAATTTTCGACACTAGCATTAGTAAAAACAAAACTTCGAAACATACTGGAATTATGTTCCTTAAATAATATTATGATGTGCAAGGAAATGATAAATAAGACTGATTCGCAGTATATAGGGTCAGCAAAAAGAGACTTTAAAACAGAGGTCGGCAAAGCGTAAAATGAGGTTGTGTGTGTGAGCAAACTACCCAGCAAACATCAACATAATTATATAAATTATACAAAACAACTTAGATAGGAAACATACACTCACAATGTATTTTCCGTAACATATAAGAAATTAACAACGAGATTGATATACAAACGGAACTTCTAATACTTCAAAAGCTGATTACATGCATGTTACCAAATGCATTATCAATCATAAAATATTTTTCGTAATTTATTATTAATTTGAAATGTTTGTTGGGAAGTATTTCTGAAAAAAATATAAAAGCATCCGCCGCATGTGCACACATTGCTGTCTCAATGACGACTGAATGAAAGAGATTAAGCGTATGTGTGAAGTTCTCTCTGCACTATTGTGCTATAGGATGCCGAACTCTGCTTTAAAAACTAAAAGTTTTTCCAAATATGTATATACCTACTTAAGAATTTGTTACTTCCATTATTACAAATGAATTGTTATTTATTTTTATAAACATACATATTCATAAACATTGTTATGTATAAACTTTTTTCTATGTTTTTTTTTTTTAATAAATATATTTTCTTATATAAATGCCATTGCTTTCAAATAATTTCTTTTTGGTAGGTTGACACGCGATTTGGTAGTTTTTGAAATTAAATTTGGTAGGAAAAAAATTTTGTCAGTGGCAACGCTGATACGTGTACCTCTGTGAGTCTGCAATTGAGAATTCGTTTGTTATATTAATTTATTAAAAATTATATTAAAAATTTTTAATTTGGCAAATGAAGCGTATTTCATACCAACTAGCAAAAATACTTCAATAGGATCAATAAGGACCAGCATAAATCTATTAAAATTTCTTGTACCCAAGTACTTATTTTATGTGTTTGGATATTAAATTTCCATACTTTTTCATTTGCTTTTATTTGCGTATAATAACAATGCTGATGACGAAGAACATAAATTTATAGAATCAATTAAATAGGACCCTGAACTTTTATTACACTTTTATGAGTTTTTGTCTATAAGCTGGCTGCTCATTTCAGGTTTCCTTAGAGGGTAATAAAATTTCTTTATGTAGCAAAAAAAAAAAAAACCAACAAATATGGAAAACTGTAATATTGCTATAATGATTGATACACTGGAGGCTAATTCTTTTACACACTCACACTCAACAACCATACAGAACCATATGTAACCATATTCAATACCAACGAGAGTAGAAAAGGATAACGACACTTAAGTTTTATGGCTTGAAATAAACAATATTGTGGCAACAGGCATAAACAGCTACAACAAATGTGGTTAAATGTCAATAACGATTTGCTGCGAAAAAAATGCAATTTAAATTGAATATTTGCATAAATAAGAAAATTTCTTAAAGATTTTCAGCAACAAAAGTTTAAGGTTTTTAAAGCTTACCAAGCCAACTATCTAGAACAAATGATTCAGTGTCAATTGTAAACTAAATTTTTTAAAATGCACTAAATGGGTGTTAAGTTCAGACCAAATGACTGCAATGACTTTGTATTCCGACTGCAGTTGGCTGCGTAGTTTTCCACTTTTCACTTGTTTTATGTTTGTGTGTGCAACAAGGACTTTTTTGCGGTTCAATGGCCAGTAGGCAGAGCAATAAGTCAACTCGTGTGTGCCACCAACATATTAATTTTTTGCTGGTCTTTTTCGTTGAATTGCAATAAGTTGCACTAAATAAGAACATTGTTTGAAAGCTCACACACTCTAACACAACCAAATGCATACAGTGGGTGGCCAAATTATTAGTTACACATGCAAAATTGTTTAGTTTGAAGCCGTATAACATTTTAAAATAGTGGAAATTTATCCTTTTATTTGTTCTTTTAGGTAAATTAAGTGTTTATAATTCAATTAAAAATAAATTCTTTTTTTTTTTAAATATATATTTGAGGAAAAGAAATATTACAAAATTTTTTGGAAAAAATCTTAATATTTCGTAGAACCTTCTTTGGCATCAATTACAGCTTGCACCCTTTTTGGCATGCTCTGAATGCATTTTTGAACATTTTCTTTTAGTTCTTAATCGTGATGCCAGCCTTTAATCAATTTTATCACAATTGCATATTTCACACTTCAGAGCAGAATGACAGATAATGATCTACAACTGCATCATTGTTGGCACTGCACAATATATTTAACAGTATTGCCAGAATTAAAATAGGAAAACATCTGGTACAAGAAATAAATTTATGTACGTATTAAAAGCGGTTGAATCTTAATTAATAAGTGTAACTAATAATTTGGCCACCCACTGTACATTTGTATTCAAACATTTTTACAATAACAATCCATGGAATTGTAAAGTAACTTACAGATTACATTGAAAAAGTCATTTACAGTGAAGGTCATAAGAAATTTCAAGGACGCTGAAAATGCTAGTAAGTAATAAACCAAATAATGCTGTCAATTGGATATTAATAATTTAACATAATACAAATGAATTTTGCTTAGAAATTATAAAGTTTGCTCAAGTTCGTCAGAGAATTTCATTCCTGAAACCTTAAATAGAAAATAAACATTTCAAATTGAAATCATTTAAGCAGAGAATATAAATTGTCCTGCATGATTGGTGTGACCACCTCAATTTTGAGCGAAACTGGGACATTTTTCGAAAAAAGTACTAAAAACCGGAACATTAGACTTAAAACCGGGCCATTTTTTATAGAAAAAAATCTTTATTATTCAAGTTAAATTTAGACAATTATAATGTTATAAGTAATTTGAATCTAATTTTCTGTCGCTTTTTGTTTAAAATCGTATTTATGCTGTAATTAAATTTGCTTCAGCAATGTTGGGCATTCTTTCAAAAAATTGTAAAATTCAACGCATTCGTACTTTAAATTTTATTAGAGAAATAGCATATGTTTCAAAGTATGTATCTAGCTTGAGTTGCGATTTTTCTTTTGTCCATAATTGTGCGATCACCGAAAATATACGCTCTCCACTTGCAGATGTTGCTGGCAAACAAAATATAAATTCAATGATTCGCGCGAAGCGAGTGTACGGTACATTGTTACTTTGAAAATGTTTGAAACATTCCAACTAACGTTGATGTTGTTTAGTAGAACGTGGCTTAGTAGGAGGATTATTTTTATTCCATTCGCTAATTTTCTCTGGGGTAATAAATTTCAATATGTAACCAAACTCGTCAAACAATTCTACATTGTTGTCTTCAGGTTTTAACCAATTTTTTTCAGCCATAAATTTGATCATTGTTTCTACATCTTTCCAGTTCGGTGCAGCAGCGAGTCCCTTTTTGTTTAAGTAAAAACAATTAAAAAAAATAATAAATGTGACCTTTAAATTTGTTGTATTTAAAATTGCAATGACTCTTATTTGACACGTTGTAAGAGCGCTTTCTGAGCCCAAAAAACTCTCATAAAAGACTCTTTTTTGACATTATCTAAGAGCTCTTTCTGATGGACCATTTTCGAATGTAATGACCCTCTTTTCTGAAAGTTTTCGGAGCAATAATGATTGTGTCAGAAAAGACTCTTTTTGGACTCGTATGCCTTGCTGGGGATATGCATAGACACATGATTTTAAAATGAATCATTCAAAAGAATTAATTTCCATTAAAATATGATGCGATTATGCCAAATTTCACAGAAATAGACTGTTATGTTGTTCAAGTCCACTTATTTTTTATTTAATTAAATTCAAAATAAAAATCCGGGCCATCCGGGGGATATCACCGGGACATTGGTTCCAAAACCGGGCCATGTCCTGGATTTACCGGGCCAGTTGGTCGAACTATGCATGCTCTACTAATAGATGAGGTTAAATTTTTCCGAAAATATTTATCTCCAATTTCAATTCCTTCTGATGAACTTTGCTGTTTCTAGTGATTTTTATTCGATTCATTTTTCTTTTTGGCCGTCATTTTTTGTTTAAATATTGATATTTTTCCAACGCTGTTTTGATTGTGTGTACGAGTGAGTGTACATAGGTTTGTGTATGGGTTCATTTATTAAGCAAAAGCATAAAAACCACATTCATTTGTAGCCACATTTACATGTATATAGCTTGCGGCTTATTGCCTGTGATCGATTTGTCGTTATTCACGCCTATTTTAGCGTTCAACGATTTTCAATTGTGGTTGAAGTAGCAAAAATGTCATTTAAAGAAAAATCAACAGTGCAACAACATCAATAACAACTGCCAAAACAACAATCGTACAATATAACAGTAGGTATATGATAGTAGGTTGATGTACCGTTAATACATTCAAAATATTTTACCGTTAACACCACACACATAAACACTTGACTGCGTTTACTGAGTGTGTGTGTGTGTGTGCGTATCTCCTGTATGAGCTCATTTTGACGTTTGAACCATTAAATATATTCTAGTTTGAAATTTCAAAAAAAAAAAACGCACCAAGTTAAGAATTTCGTTTTTGTTGCAAATATTTATTGAATTATTTTGAAATTTTTTAATATCATAAATTCTATTAAAAAACTTTTTATCAACGATTATTATTAAAAAGCCTTTTTTTTTAATAAATGAGCTAATAAAGATAAAATAAGCATTTAATCACGCAAAATTTAACTCACAATATGATATTCGGAACAAAAGTACTAATTGGTAAAAAAGCTAATTTCAGTACATATTTGGTACTTTTTTTATATATATTTTTGTTTTCTAGTTGATATTTTCCAATAAAATTTGTAAGGATTCCACTGGTACTCTAGCCCTGGTAGTTCGTCTACTGTTCAGTAGACCAAACCATCAGGTTATACTAGGATTTTTATTTACATGTTTAAAATGTTAATTTGATTTTCAAACAAAGATTTTTGAATAATTTGATTTCATTTATCATACATTCGTATTTAAAGTACATTTTTTCATCGTATAAATTTCATGAGTTATGAATTATTAAAAAACTGCAATTAAAAATTAATAAAAATAAAGATCTCATCACATTTTCGAAAAAATTAAAAACGCACCGAAATACACAAAAACAATTTGCAGTGTTGAATGAAATGCTACTCAAACAAGTGTATTTGATTGTAAAAAGATTTTTTCTCACACTGAAATAAAAAGTTGTGTTGAATTTGCTTTGGTGCCACCAAAAATTAAAAAGCGCACCAAAATTTTAAAAAAAGCGCACCGCGCACCAACTAAAGAATTTTTCGCACCAAAAATTTCAAAAACCACCAAAAATGATGCGAAACGCACAAAGTTGACAACGCTGATGATTTAATCAACATATTTAAATATAAAAAACTCAAAATTGAAGAGTGAATTTGATAATGAAATAGAAATGGCGAAAAAAATCATCAGCTTCATATATTGGTAACAAAATCAAATCAAGATTCTCTTTAGTGGGTGGGACCACGCCCCCACGATCGTCGTTAAATTTTCACAATAGAATATTCTTACAAAATAATAATAAATTCTTGACTATATAAAGTTGTGAGTGACAAAGGGTGACAAGGTTATATGGGTTAGGTTATATGGGTAGCCGTTTTCTGAAACAGCTCACTTGGGTCCATTATATTGGTCCCATTGTGATAAAGGGTGACAAAGACTCTCAGCAAAGATTTAATTTGGGGTAAGCCTTCTATCTTCTTCTACCGTTAATTTCTTTGCATCACCCACCACACACATCGACACAGGAACACGCCCAAATAAGTCTAACATTAATGCCGCATTCCTATTCTTTATCTAAGTCCCCGTTTACACAGTCGAACATTTGGAAGAAAAACATCTGGAATTCTCTTTTGTTTTTTCATTCGCGGTCACACTGTCGAACAATGTTGTCAGACACATTTAATTATTATTTGCTTTTTTGACATTTCTCCTATTCGTGCTGTGTAATAATTTGTAGTAAATTCCAGCAAAGAAAATGTCAACAAAGCATGTTCACCGAGTACCGAACACAAAATTGATTCTCTCTTCTCCACCCGTAATTTTCTAACAAGCTAAATGTTTTTCTTCCAAATGTTCGACTGTGTAAACGGGGACTAACATTTTCCCATTGTTGGATTAATAAGATTCCTCCATTTGCTCTTTGTTCTCAAATTTGTACATTCCGATGTCGATTTCAGCCTCTTTTGCAATTTTTAACAATGTGTCGATTTTTTCTTAAAAAATAGCTGCCTATTTTATAGCACCACCATTATGATTTGACATTCAATTGTATGATAAATAGTTTTGAAAGTCAGCGTATTCTAATGGTGGCCAGTGCCATATTTTGCTTATTGAACGTGATATTTTTTATATAAGTTCACCCATTGTCTTGGCAAGTCATAAATTTGTTCAGTCAACTAACAATGGACAACTCTTGTCGATGCAAAGACCGCCATTTAAAAACAAAAACAAAGAAAACTATGAACACCTGCAAGTTTTCACCACACATCAGAACATGAACAAATTTATGTCAGCAATTCTGTCAGCGTTTTGTACTTGAGCACTTAAAACAATGGAACGTCAAGACCCATTTTTAAAATTCGAAACTCGAACAGGGGTGTCCCGATAGACTAGGCGAAAGTGTGCCTGACTATCAGTCAGAGAGTTGCGGGTTCGATTCCCCACAAAGACTCTGGGTGTTTTCTGCAGACAAGCCAAAAAGCTTCGCAGTTTGTGTTTGTTAATAAAAAAAAAATACAAAAGTTCTGTTATAGTCTATTTTAAATTTAAACAAAGGTATGACAAACCTTTCTTTCCTTGGAATTATACATTAGTATCCGCTGGTCTTCAGTAAATTCATAGCCACTTATTTTAGCACAAATTTATTGGACGTTTTTTTACTCTTGCAAGAGTTTTGCAAAATCAAACATCATCAAACAAAATAAAACTAAATATTTGTTGTATCGAAGTTTTTTCTAATAAATAAACGAGTTTAAAAATATTTTATTTAGTGGTTACGTCGTTTTGGCCAAATATTTGTGTGACCGTACTTTAAGTATAATAACAAACTTTTGTTAGTACTTTTTAATGTACACGTAATATGTCTGGTAAAGCCTATTTTTTATGCAAAACTACTAAAACCCAAACACACAAATTCTTGTTGCAACATAAAAAAAAATATTAGCCCTTTATTTTAATGTTGAAAATAATCAGGTGTTTTAAAGGTTTTTCTTGTTTTGTATTTCATTTCTTTTGCATCTAACTTTTACGAACTTCATCTTGTACCAGACTAAACTTTTTATGCCAAAAATAAAATAAATAGTCAAAGATTACACGAACAAAAATATGTAAAAGTTAAATTCAACTTTAACATAAAGAAAAACCAAATATGTTTTCGCTCGTGGAAAAAGGTTAGAGGTCAGTAGATAGATTATCAGCCTAAAAAAAAAAACTTTTAATTTCCTTTTCAATTCACTGTTATTATTGTTTGTTGGCCTGCATTTTTTATGATTTAATATTTCTCAATCTACTAATTAAAAACTTTCATTGTGACAACTTCTTTAATTAGTTTCCTTCTACAATTAAATATTAATTAGTAAATATTTCCAACAGTTTAACAAATATTGTTGGTTGTTAAACATTCCATAGGTACTTACGAGTATGTACTAAGTATTTGGCTTTATTTTCTTTATTTGACAAATATTATTCCATTAGTGTAGAATAACATGGACACTTGTGTTCATAAAATAAATGAAATGTTCAGTACTTTTCTGCTCTTGTTTCGTGTTGTTTTGGGTTTTTTTTTCTTCATCTTTATTTTCTTTTTGTTTCTGCTTTTTTTCCATTACAAACAACTGTGTAAACTTTTATTGCGTTTTAAAAGTTTATTTCCGCTTCAGTTCTTCAAATAAGCCAAAAGAACACTTGAAGTCTCTTAAAAAAATAATTCAGACTCACAAACAAACGCACACCCTGAGAACTGAAATAAGAACAAGGAAAAATTCCACAAAACAAATCTCCAAAAGAAAGAAAAAACTAGCTTCTCAGCAGACAGTCTCGTTGACTTTGGTTCATATTTTCAATGTTAAAAGTCAGCAACACATACACACATACAACAATACATCATATCCATATACACAGTCTCACACAGTCAAACATTCGGATCCATATGAAATTTAGCAAAAACACATAAAAATTTGTCTAGTTGAGTAATGTACGGAAATGATGTCTTCATTTGTAAGTTTTTAATGTGGATTTGATTCAACGTGGATCAATTTGTAATTACTCTTAAAGTTTCCACCAAATCTCCCATAAGTCATACTTGATAATCATTCAGATTCACCGGTAGGACAGTCATTACCCAAACTCCTCTTACACTCCCCGAGAACACAA
The DNA here is from genome assembly GCA_916048285.2 of Bellardia pandia. Lineage (NCBI taxonomy): Eukaryota > Metazoa > Arthropoda > Insecta > Diptera > Calliphoridae > Bellardia > Bellardia pandia. The sequence continues at coordinate 79,803,720 of OU696530.1, read as the reverse complement.
TTAAAAATCTCTATAAACTGGTTTCGAGATAAATTTTAAATCGCTATTGCTAGCTCGTTTACACATTTCATCCGTAAACTATCTTGCAGTGATAAAATTGTATTTGATGACTTCGGATTATGGTTTTACAAGCTGTGATAATTATTACGGACATATGGATGTTTATTTTACGCAATGCAGAGGCTGCAATCATTTATTTTGGCAGACAGTTTCGCTTGTATTGCCTGTATATTTCAGGGTCACCAAATTCAGAAGGACTCGCAATATTCTCGTATTGTTCCTTTGGAGGGGCTATAAGACGTCTCCTGAAAATATTTTCTATTCACAATTATCTAATTTGGGGCTTCTACTACGAGGTCCATGCCGAAGAATTGTGCTAATTCTACTGGGTTAATCCATAAATCCATTGAGCGAAGTGAATTAGGGTTGGCTACGCAATTGCAAATGTGGGAGCATTAAAAGAACAATTACAACATGCTTAACATAAATTTAGACGACACTTTCTATGCAAAACATCCCAATCTCAGTTGTGCCAAGAATACTTGTGAGATCTGAGTAGTAATAGCTGTTCATGCTGTGGTGGTTTTATATTGCACTGTGTTGCTAATGATGAAGCCAATGCCTCCACCGTCAAAGCTGGTCGGTTTTGTATGTGAGAACGTTATATCCGTTACAACTGTGCAGTTTGGAATTGTTAGTCAGTTTAATTTACTGGATCGTGGCGACCAAAATGTTATTTTGCTGCATAAATCTGTTTATCTCAGCTTCTTTATCACAACAGGTCTCCGGAACGCAATCATGTGTGTTAGCAGCGATGGTGGTATTTGCTGGGGAGAGTGGAATTGTGGCGTAGGTTTATTGACGATATAGATAAGAACGATGAATTTTGCCACTGGTAGCAAGGCGCGACAAAATTGTCCATTGGACAAATAGTTCGATTCATTCAAATGCCTAGAACCGGTTGTCGTAGGAATGGTGTAAGGTGGTGGATAGAACTGATATATTTGGTCAGGAAATGCATGAGGCCCCAGCGGAGCACTTCAAGAATAAAGAATGCGATGTGTGAGAACTTTTTAGCGACGTGGTAGAATCTTCTCAAAGCAGCCGTTATTAAATCCACTTTTATGGAACTTGGCTATGAACAATCTGTTGTGTTGGAAAATAGGAGGGGTAAATCTGTCGCATATGTGACCGTTTTAATAGTATAGATGTCTGGTAAATTTCTAGAAGCAACATTATATTGTACGGAGTCAGCATTAAGATAATTGTTGGTTAATGGCAACTGCAACAAGATTTAATTTACCATTTAATTGGTTGTGTGCCCCGATAGACTAGGCAATAGTTTGCCGGACTATCAGTCAGAGGGTTGCGGGTTCGATTCCTGCCAAAGACTCTGGGTGTTTTCTGCAGATAAGCCAAAAACCTTCGCAGTTTGTGTTTGTTAATTATTAAAAAAAAAATCAAATTGTCAATTAGGGAAATCACTAAATATCTGAATATTTTACTAAACTGAAGACTATACTGGAGTCTCAAAATCCAGAATAAGGGTACGCTAATATCAATATACAAACGTAGGTATTATCGAATAAATAGTAATATTTGCTATTTAGTGATATAAAGATGACGGTTAATGAGGCAACAAAAACTGCTTCGGCTTGTTCAGATTAATGGAAATCGACTTGGTGATGCTGACAAAACAAATCTAATTATTTGGATCCTTTACGAGCACACTAGGTTACTATTAATGGGACACTGATCCATTTAAACGTTTGTTATGAGACTGAATTACTTTGTAACGACCACTGCAGAAGTTGACTTAATGGAAAAGATAAGGATCATGAACTCGGAATTGTGATATATTGTACATTTGGTGGACCTTAATCCATACAAAGGGTTAAGTCGTTGAGAATGAAGACATCTTCTTAATTAATAAATAATCTTGTTGATATAGTGTGTAAATTCCTGTTTATCCATTGACTATCACAATGGAACTAGTTTGTTTGGACCCAAGTTAACTGCTTGAAGATCGGCTTCAATAGAAACACGCAGTTTCTTACATAATACAGGTTCTTCAGTCAGGGCTCATCCATTTGTGGTCGGCTGGACAGTGGATCGCACAACACATTACAGGGAAAATTCGTTCTTTAGCCGTACTGTCCGTATGTGGAACAAACTACCAGCAGAAGTATTCCCTGCCACTTTCAATATAGGAAAATTCAAGTCATATATTCACAAACACTACTCCCTCTATCCTCCCTCCCATAACCTATTTTCCTAGTTCTAACACAATGCATTGCATAAGTAGGGGTCATCCTGAATGATGGTCCAATAAAAAAAAAAATCAACAGTAATATTCATTAAACCAATAATAGTCTTTCTCAACAGTTCGCTGTTAGTAATTTGTGGGATGGACAGATTTTATTACGACATAATCTAATAATGGTTCTATTAAGCAGCGCTCAGTGTGCTACCAGTTAAAGCTATTCTAATCTTCTTTTTTTAATTTTTTTTTTTAAATTCCACTTAATTAACAATACAGGCCACTTTTTTACAAAACGAACTTTAACAAAACATCAGAAACAAAACGAAAAAAAAACATTATCCCACGCGACACTCTTCAAAAAGTTTTTCTCAAACTAAGAATCAATTTCCGCTTGGGGACAAAGATTATTTATGTGTTAAAAACACTGCACACATACCCAACTAAAAGTGTGCATGTATTTGTGAGGCAATGTGTGAATTTACAACCACAGAAATGTCAATATGAATGTTATGAGAAACAGCAAAAAAACACAGCGTGTACAACATGTACTTGTCACTATTTGTGGCAAAACCTTACTAACTTTCTGTCTGTCGTTGTACAAAAGTTTGGCTTGAAAATGAACTTGAATGTGTGATTAAATTCCCGCTCCCACACTAAACAACAAAAACTTTAATGTTCTTGTGTCATTTATGAACTCAAGACCAAAAATCACACAACAACATCAAACAAATTGAAGACAGCAACCAGAAGAACCCAAACTAAGAGATGAATTAGTTTTGTTTCTGGTTCAGTTCCTTGTTTTCTTTTTATGTTGCCAACTTTTATCTTGATTTTTCAATACGTTGTAGAGATTGCGTGATTGATGATTGGTTAAAGCATAAACAACATGAACAACATTTTGTGTAACTTTTTACTCTTCAACGATTAAATGCTTCGTTGTATTTTTCCCCTGCAATTTTCTGCTGAAAACACTCTTCAAGTAGTTTGGAGTTGAGTTCGGTTTGAAGTTTGTTGAAAAGATTAAATCAATTATGTGCAGTTATTGTCTTTAACATAACCACACGTCAACGAACACACACACAAACAAACACAAGCTGTCATGCAGACTGCTGCCACAGACATTGCAAATTGTTGCATGAGAGATAAGACAACAATCTTTTGCATTTTGTTGTCTTTGGTTATTTTTGCTTCTGTATTTCATCAGTTGTTTTAATGCGAATTTGATGAATGAATGCACGTTAATCACGTTAAACGTTGCAATGATTTTTGAAGTTTAATTAACTCTGGTTAAAATTTACTACTTTAATTAACAATTAAGAAAAGTATTTAGTCTAGTCCTATAGTAGATTTCAATATGTAGTTGATTCTGCCTTTCGAAATCCAAATTATATATTCTGCTCTCAAGACATTTTCCTAGAGTATTCAATAGGCACATAGGTCTATATGTCTGTGGTTCTCCAACCACATTCACCATCTTATATCCAATTAACTGGGGATCTGTCAGGTTTCGAATAGAAGAACGAAGATTCTTGGTCTCCAATTTTTTATTATTTCTTTCTTAGTGATTTCGCCTTCGTACTGATTGGTGGTAATTGAATCATCAATGTAGTGGTCTTCACTATTTTATCAATGTTGTTTAGGCATGTGTTTTGCTCCTCTAAGTCTTCCCATTACTACACGGATTGTGATCGGCTTTTATGCACAGCTGCTTTTTGCAGGTCTTTGTTATCCTTTACCCAGCTCATTAGTCTTTCCACATGGCACACTGAACGAAATGGCGAATCTAGCGGTATTTAATTATTATCTAGGCTGTTTCTTATTCAATCTTAGTCAAGCTTTCAGGGAAAGTCATCTCCTAACATATTTTCAACGGGAACTATATAGTAGGTATATTTTTCATATATACAAAAAACATTTTTTTAATATGAAATTTTTTTATTACAAAATTATTTTAGACAGTTCAAGAGATAACTAAGTTAATACTGTTATATTATTCAGAGTCTGAGCTTCTATTATCTAATATTTCAGAATCTAATTCGGCATCTGAAACAAGATCTAACATCTCTTTGTCCAATATTTTGTTTTCGTAAACAACAAAGATGCAGTTTTAGATTAATAATATATCAGAGGATCAGATGAAACTAATAGTGCGTGCATTAAGTCCTCCATTGTGTGTTGTAGCGAAGTTTTGCGTGTATGATGCAGCCTTGTTCCTTGATTCTAGAGCCTCCTCCGAGAACATTGCCAATCGGAAGTGAAACACTGTCTATTTGTGTGCGCCATGTATCAAAATTTAATGCACGGAACTAGGCATGTAAAACCAAGGATATTTTTCGTCCAGTATTAGTTGTGGGATCAACCAATAAGAGTGGCCCATCCAGCCGTTCTTTATTTCAAAATTTTTAAGATTTCTGTTACTCGCTTTCCACTTTTCCACCAATTTCGCGATAAAATTTCTTAACCTTTTCCTATGAATTATATTGGTAAATATGTGCGACTCCACTGCAGAAAACTTTTTTAAAGGGGCAGACTCTTCGTGCCACACTAAAAAGAGGCTACGCTTGAGAACGGACATTGTTCCTGAAAAATTAAATTGCATAAAAACGGGCACATGCTTCTAGACCAGTCTCGAGCGCTTGCTATACACGCGTGTATAGGAACAAAATTCTGTGTGCGCGACGTTGAGTAAACTCAAACCAAAATGTTTAATGAAAAATGGGAAAATGATTTTTTTTATAGAAAACATGGATGGCGATGAACAATACTTGATTTGTCATCGCATTGTAAGTCCAAAAATATTTAATTATACTTTGTGTTTATGTACATACCATACATTATTTTATTATTTAATATTATTTGTATAAAAATACTAAAATCCAAAAAATGTCTTTAATTTTGGCAAATGAAAAATTATTTGAGCGTTCAATTATTTGCGGTCGTTTGTTTTTTTGCTGCTTCCAACACTAGCACATATGAGTGAGTATGTGTGTGCCCGAGACTGTTCTAGACACTTGACGATCACAAAGCACAATATTTACAAAAAACTAGACCGAATACCGTCGAAATTTAAAAGTTATTAAAGAAAAAATTAATTAAAATTCTACCATACATTTTGCTTAATCATATAAACACAGGTTACAAACATCATAAAATTTATCTAATACATACCTCTAATATTAAATAAATACGCTTCTTTTATTTTAAAAGTAATCAACTTAGTTTTTATAGCTAATTTCATTAAGCTATGTAAAAAATGCGGGGAAAAAAATAATGCTCGTGCTGTATCATTTAGAAGCTAATAGCTTTTTAATTATCGATTTTACTGTCAAACAGTGAGTACCGATAACCTAATTGATATGTTAGACATCGAAAGGGGGAAAAATAGAGCAATTTAACATTTTGAAATTTAAATTAAACGACGCTAGATGGGCCATTTCGTCCACTGTGCGTGGGTGAGTTACGTTTAATTGACTTCTCACCTTTTAGTAAACGGGACATCTATGGCATGCTGCTACATGTTTCAGTTATTTATATGTTCTCCTTAAATCATTCTGTAGTCAGATCACTTTCCTAAGTTATTCTTATACTGACCTCTTCTCCTAACTCTTTCAGTTCAGAATCAGTTTTAATCGACAGCTGATATTATCATTTCATCGGGTTTTGCTTTACGGAGACTATTCATTTGTTTCTTTCCTACTCTTTTTCTGCACTGAGGTTGGTTTTTTGCATCTATCTGTCGATTCCACTGCTTGTGGTTTATTTAAGTATTTGCAGTTTACTCACTCCTTCGACTTTTTATTTTCTGACCACGTTACAGGAGACGTTTGTGCAGTTTGTTCGGTTATGGCACAGCTTATTTCGGTACCGCTGCTGTTCATCTCATAACGTGCTTAATTATATACAGGCCTTATTGCAATGCTGTTTCCTTTACTAGAATGTTTTGCATTACTAACCCAGTTCTGAAAACTGGGCTATTAGAATTATAATACATATCGAAAGAACAAATAAAAGCAGGTTACAGTGAAATTATTTCGTAAACGATAAAGATTAGAAGATTTGGGACAAATCTGGCTACTATTTAAATATTTCTATAATTACCACCAAAAAGATATATTTATGTATATTTCCTTTTATTTATATAAATGAGTTCTGAGTGCCGTAGAGGCTCAAATCGTCGTGGCGAAATATTGGAGCCATTCAATAACCAATGCCAACTACAGGTCCATCGCCTTCAAGCAGGTTGGGCTGCGGGTTAATATCCCTCTCCTGGAAAAAAAATTTATTACTGAAACGTCTACAATGAATTCAACACGATCCCACCAAAAAGATGGGAGCATATTAAGTTTGTCGTTCCGTTTGCAACACATCGAAATATTGGTCGTAGAACCAATATAGGTCCTTATAAGATACTACGACGATCTTGCCATATCCGTTTGGCTTTTGAGGGCACAATCGAGTTTAGAATAGAGCATCTTCTTTATGTTCTAAATATAAAAGTTGCAATTAATAATATGCATTATCTCGAATAGGAACTTGAAAGGTATGTGCCAGTTTTTTATAATCTAAACTTGTGATTAAACATGCATTTTTTATCTCTCTTTTCAGACAAAGTTTTTGGTCAACCCCCGTAAATCATTTCAATTAATTCTTCCTTCTGTCGAATAAAGTATTTTGAAAATATAAACATCTTACACAATTAATTACAAGAAAACATTGTAAGTACCATCAAATTAATTCGAGAATTGCTAAACTGTTACTTAGTTGTTTAAAACTTAAAACAAAACAAATTAAATTTAAAATATCCACTTGTCTTTTGATTTAAATTTAATTTTTGGAAATGCTCAAACTCATATAATTGTGTTATTGTTATTCTAAAAAAAAAAACAATAATAAAATTCATTACTAAACTAAATAAAATCACGTTTCTTAAAATAAAGAGAAGGAGTTTGTTTCTATGCTTCAACAAATTTCTTATCAACTGCAACTCTTAAGAAAGGACAAAAAAAAGTATTATCTATTTTTTTCTAATCATCTTCATTTAATATTTTATTTTATACTTGATTTCATTATTTACTTGTTCCTTCAATTGGTGGATTGAGTAAAGTTGTAACCAGCAAGCACCAGCCACTCTAGAGGGACTCAATCAAAACTACAAGATTTTCTGATTTCATTTCTTTAAAATTGGATTACAAGTATAATTTAAAACCAATAAAAACAAATAAGGAAAAAAGTAAACATGGCCAAAATCAAATAAATAGTCATTCACTCACTCACTCAGGCAGTCTGTCAGCCAGCCAGCCAGCCAGCCAGCTAGTGTGTAGGTAAAATCCAATAAGCAGCTACAGATGAATCCTAAAAGCAGGAAAATAGGAAAATATCAGCAGCAGATACACATCACACCCACAAACAATCATAGACTGCAATAGTTAAGGGGAGTCGGCATAAATGAATTTGAGTTACACTACAGCCAAATAAAGCTCAAAATTAAGAGGTTATTCTAGCAAGAGTAAACCCAAGAAAACGGATGTGTATAACAAATAACACGGTGCTACAGTGAAAATATACTTGGAAAGTGACCTAATGTAGGTTATAGACCTTATTGAGTAGATCATAAATCAATTTTTAAAAGTTCAGAAACACCCTCAAATTTCGGAGTTATTCCGAAAAAACTGTTTTCGGGTAGGTTCGAGTACTTATGAACACGTAACTCAGTTGATTTGTATCCGATTTTAAATTTTTACAGGGTTTCAGAAAGAAGAAATATGTGCCTTTTTTGGTATATATATTAAATTTTTGCACTGTTATTTTTAATTATGTATATCTGATTTTAATTTTATTTTTTCTAGGTTTTTTTACTTTGGCGCCATTTTTTTTAAATTAGATTGTTTAGAAACTGTAATATAAACTACCATATTTTTAAATAATATAATAATATATATTTTATACAGCCTGTAAGATTAATTGTTATACAAAGTGTCGTTATAACTAATACATACATTCAGTGTATGTATATTAAAATTGTACAAACCAGTTTTGCATTATAACGGTACTTAAATTCCTTAGTTCCCAGCAAGCCATATGAGTCCGAAAAGAGTCTTTTCTGACACCTTTTTCGGAGCGTTAACGCTCTTTATGAGCCCAAAAAACAATCATAATTGCTCCGAAAACCTTCAGAAAAGAGGGTCATTACATTCGAAAATGGTCCGTCAGAAAGAGCTCTTAGATAATGTCAGAAAAGAGTCTTTTATGAGGGGTTTTCTGGGCTCTGAAAGAGTTCTTACATCATGCCAGAAAAGAGCCTTTTATGAGGGGGTTTCTGGGCTCTGAAAGAGCTCTTACATCATGCCAGAAAAGAGTCTTTTATGAGACTTTTTTTGGGCTCTTAAAGAGCTCTTAGATAATGTCAGAAAAGAGTATTTTATGAGTTTTATTTGTGCTCTGTGTAATCTTGTTTTTATTATTCTTGTGTGGTACAGCTATGTTTTTTTTTTGTTCAAAGCACAAATAGCAGGAGAACAACGCTTTGGTACACACATAATTAAGTGGAATTTCTGAGTCATACTGTGTGCCGACTCAGGACAGTAACAAGCAAATTTTTCTTTCGCTCCGAAAATGCTCTTTTGTTGGACTCTTTTCTGACTCCTTTTTCGGAGCGCTCCTAAAATGGTATGCTGGGTTGTAACAAGTAGATTTTAAGACAAAAAGAATTATTCAATAAAGTACTTGTGAAGAATACACAACAGAAACATACCCTTATGTATATACATATGTATGTATTTTATTAAAGCTAATTTTGTTCTGAGTTAAACAAGCTTGCAATAAATAAAATCGAGTAAAAAATAAAGAGTTATTAAGGTTTTTCAAAAGTGAAAAACTTTTCTTTTACAAATAAGATTATATAAATATTTTAAAATAACAGTATTCAAATTATTTTATTTAGAAATTTAGAATATTTGATTAAAAGTGCTTGCTAGACCTCTTTCGCTTGTACATCAAATTGTCTGTTTCTCGTTTAAATGACCAGCAGTAATTTGAAATCATTTTTATTTGGCTTTTTCCTTCGAAGCGTCTTTCGATATCCTAAATGTCTTGGTGAAATCGTTCGCCTTGCTCATCACTAAATTGTCCTAGGTTTTCTGGGAAAAAATCTAAATGTGCATGCAGAAAATGAACTTTAATGGACATTCGGAATAACTCTGAAATTTGAGGGTGTTTCCGAACTTTTAAAAATTCATTTATGATCTACTCAATAAGGTCTATAACCTACACTAGGTCTCTTTTCAAGTATAAAAAAAGTGGTCATTTGTAGCACCGTGTAATTGGTCTGAACTCAATTTTAGCATAGCTCTGTTATAAACCGCAAACTCAAACATATCTTAAAATTTTGGAATTAAGGAATTTTGTGTTCAGTTTCACAACATGTTTTAAATACCCACCAATCACCAGTAGCGACTCTAAAAAAAATCAAAGAGACGAATAGACAAACATTGAAAATCAAGCGAAATCAAAAGTTTTTTCTCCCTTTCCTCAATTTTTTTTTAACATTTATAGCAGTTGGTAAGGCGTTTAAAATGTATATACAAGTTCCTTTAAAAACATCCTAGAAAAGGATGTTCCTAAAACATACACAAACATGTATGTATGTATGTATGTACATGAGGAGTTAAGGGAGCCACAGGAAAAAAAATCTCAAAATTAAATCAAGAGTAAAATGTAATGCTGTGTCCTTGCTGCTTCGGAAAATAATCAAACTGGCAAAAAAAAAAGAAAAGAAATATAATCCTAAAATAAACTAAAATAAAAGAACTGAAAACAGAAAACAGATTCGAGTAAATATGATGTTTGTACAAGACAACCAAAAAGAGGAAGTGGCAAGGAGCAATTCCTCTGGGTATAAACGAGCGAGCACTCTACGACTGATGGTTGGTTGGTAAATAGAACACTTGATATACAATTTTCTAAAATACGACAATAATTTAAAGATAAATTGAAAGTTCACAATATTTGTTATTATCTTGCCATCTCATCTCAACTTCTCTGACAAATTATGGTTTGACTATCGATATGTTTTCAGTTATTTTGCTCTTCATCTTAATTTCAGCACTTCAAGTATTTAATATTCAAATCGAAAGGATGTTGGTTTAAGGACAAATTCCAAGTTGCTAAGCAAATATTTAAGTCTACGAGTATGTATGAAGTAAATGAAATGTTTGTTTAGTGTTTTGTAACAATAACATTAAATTTGTGTTCTTAATTATGTTTGAAAATGGAATTTATTTTCAAAAACTTTGCATGTAAAAGTGTATTTACCATGCGCTAAGTGACTTATGAGTATGTGAACAGTTTGCATCAGAATTCCGATGCACAGATTAAATTAAACGATTATTTATTTTTCTAGATCGTTTTTAATTCGTAGCCTATTTTACATACAACATTTTTGGTGGTCATTTCTAAGAATCTTTGATTTGGCGAATCAACGCCACCATATTAAAATACTGCGCCTGAGCTGGGTTTATTGCAATTTCGCCTTCAAATAGATATGGCACAGCTTTTCATTACTTTGTTTGCTACTAATGAAGGATGATATTTATAATAGGTTAATGTGGTTAACGATTCATTAGCTTATTGGAAAGTAATCTTTGTTATGGGTCACATGAACGCAAAAGTTTAAAGTGACATCTAATAAATGATCGAAAAATGATTTATAGATTTTTGGAATATTTGTGGACTTGTCATCACTGGTAAGTTATTTATAGATTGGCGCATAGATTTTGTATGAAAATTTCATCTAAAAGCACACTTAAAGTCGACTTTATTGTTTATGAATATGAGCCATTATGTTTACAAAATCACACGAGCAATATCACGATTAGGTTTGCCAATCCCGAATCCCAGGATTTGTTTAAAAAATCCCGGTATTTTTCGGAATTAATAAGTCCGGAAAATTAGTATTTGTGTAAAAGATCCAGAAAAGCTAAATTTTTTTTATCTGCTTTTTTGACATACACAAATACAAAACTTAATAAAAGCGAAAATAAAAGAGATCTACTGGCAGGTTCCACATTAAATCACTAATTAAAAAGGTCAGAAACATTTCAACATCTTTTACAAAGTCACCAACAAAATTTTACAAAAGTATATTGAAAAAATAAAGGTGAAAGAATAAAACTTAATTTTGGATTGGCAAAGTCGAATGCACTATTTGATATGTTTACGGTTTTTGAAATTAGAAATTGCTATAAAAAAAGCTTTAATTGATTTTGTAGCTCAGCAGATAATAAATGAAGAATTTGTTTTACTTAAACAAATAGTTGTCATTTTAAATCCGGTTAAAGTAACAGTGAAGGCGTTTGTCGCATTAATATGAATCTCTGCCAATGTCTGCATATTAAGCGATGACCTAGGATTTACGTTTTTAAAATCCCAAAACCCGGGATTTGAAAATCCAGTCTCGAATTACCAGCCATGGTGGCGATTACAATTTCTAGAAACGTGTCAAACCTATTTCTTTGAGATGCTGCTATTCAGTTATCTAAAGCAATTTAAAGCTATAAATACGATTTGGAGCAATAACGATCAACTCTATCATAAACAGTTTTTAATTTAAGATGTCAAATGTTTCATACTCCGGTAGTTTGGACTCAAAAATTTGGATAGGTGGTAAATGGCACTTTCTAATTAAACAAATCTGTAACATCAATATTGATTCCGCAGTTCGGGCTAGAAAACCATTAATTGCGCAACATTAAATGCCACACATAACTCATTTCAAATTCAAACAATTTTCAGTATTTTATTTCCAAAGATTAGATATTAGCAAGTCCGTTTATATCACATCGTGACATTAATGTTTTTTTTTTCGTTTAAATTTGTCATATTGAAATGTCATGCAAACACAATACTAACTCCAAATTATCTAAATCCATTAAAACATAAAGACGCACTGGTGTGATAATTCTTAATTTTTTATGGTTAGATTTCAAGAAAATCAATTATTTTCTAGAACAGTTTTGTTTATCAGAATGGGCAAAGGAGTCAAAAGGGATTCCCCACGAACTGCCAAGAATTAATAAAATCCTTATATCTGTGTCGTCTTATTCACGAAGCGTCAAATAAAAAAGTTATCATTTAAAGGAATGCCGTAACTCGATAGGATGTAGAAAAGGGTAAAATATATAACGGGTTTCCATAGTGGATTCGCGTCTATACTGTTACAATCAGCCGATTGAAGGTATAATTAGTATCTTTGAAAGAGATTCTGATTGAATGTATTTGTTCATTATTTTACAGAAGATTAATACAACTAACAAATAGTTATCATCATTATGTACTTCATTGGCTAAAAACAAGTCAGAAATTATAGTCCGACCATATAATACCCTACACCCACTATATGTGTAAAAATAATTTTTCAGAAATGGGCGCTATATGTGAATTATGGCATATTGATGACCCATCATCCATAAATTTAGTGGCATGACTTTTTTGCATATAAATATACTTTAAAAAAATGTATACAGATGAAAGTGATTTTCTGTAGGTCTTCTATGGGAGCTTTGACTAATTACCGACCGTTATGAAATTAGTGTATTGGTGTATTGATTTCTGTATATATGAAACATTTTTGTGTTGAATATTTTTTGGATATCAACATTTTCAATATCAATCCCAAACGTCCTTGGGCCGAATAAATATCACTTACCAAATTTTATCAAAATATCATCAAAATTGCGACCTGTACTCTGCGAACAAGCTTTACATGGACAGCCAGCCAGGCGGACGGAAACGTCTTCATATATGTTACGTAAGATAGTTCCCTTTCTAAAGGAACCTCATCGGGTGACAGCAATTTCAAAAGCAGCAAACCCATTTCAGCTATCAACAATTCAAATTGAGCTGCCGTTGTGGCTTCTTTTTTCGTCTTAAGAAAATTTTATTTGTATTTTATACTAAACTAGCTAAAACCCGGTGTGCTTCGCTACCCGTATTTTTTAAAATTAACTTTGTATGGGAGGTACCACGCCCACTTAAAATTTCCAAAAAAAAAGTAGCCTATAGCTTCTTCCAGACATACAGAAATATACTGTGAAAATTTCAAGCAAATCGGTTCAGCCGGTTAGCCGTCTATAGACTTCAAACTAATAATAATAAACATAACGACACACATTCACTTTTATATTAGTTTGTTTATATTCACTTACGTCGTATGTATTAAGTTCCTATAAAATATTAAAATAATTGAATAATTTTGTTTTTTTTAATAATATTTTAATTCAACTTTTAAAACTAATGCCAAGAAAATTGAGACGTAAAATTTGACAACGCAAGTGATAAAACATTCTGCGTTGTGTTTTACAAAATACGCAATTTGAAACAGTTGTTAAATACAGCGCAAAAATCACCTGTTGCAACGCAAACAATCACTTGCTTCTAATGTAATTTAACGCAACGCTTAGAAAATTTTGGCGTTTTACAAAATTAGGGCCTTAATGTTTAATTCTTAAGACTTTAGTTATTTTTTTGATTGTATATGTGATGAGGTCATTGTTTTGAAAAAGAATTTATTGCTTTACTAAAACTTTGTTCTCATTTGTATCTAAACTATGAAGTTTTATTTGGTTAATTTCCAATTTGTTAAAAACTTTTAAAGTCTTTCCATACGCAGTGTACGAGTATGTGTTCTTTTCCAAATCAACACCACAAATCTTTCGGATTACTTGCAAAGCTATTGACAATTACAATACTTCCCAATGCAAATAAGAAGACTTTACAGAAAAAAACTAAAGCTTAATTGCTTACATAAAACAAAAGCTTAAAATCTGCACACTCCAAGGATTTTACGATTTCAAACATTTTACTACATTTAAAATAACAAAAAAAAAAAAAAGAGTTGTGTCTAATTCCATTAAAGGAAACATTTTCCCTACTGATCCTTTTGATAGAATATTTTGCTTGATAAAGCGTTTTACTCTCGTACAAAGTTAATTTTTCTTTTCTTTTTAAATAATCGGAAATAAGTTTTATTAAAACGCACACAGATACCATACACACACACACACACACACTCACTTTAACTCACACAAATAAAGACTTTTATCTCTGTCAAAGAAATAAAAGAACATTTTTAGCACACAATTTAAAACAATTTAACTTTGTGTAACTTTCTTCTTTTTATGCTTTTGTTTTAAAATTTTTTTTGCATTCAGCGTTGTGTTGTATACAATTTGTTGATGCTACTGCTAACTTATGAAAAAAAAAACAAACTCCATGTGCTGCATCTACATACATGTACGAGTATATTTGTGCACGAGTATGTTTATGTGTTCAAAACAAATTACTTTGCCATACAATGCAAACCAACTGCAATCATTTCCGACAACATCCAACAACAACTACAACTATTCCATACGCCTTGTTTAAAACCAAAATATTTTATATGCTAAATGTGGCACATACTCAACTAGACAAATTATCTAAAGGATTTAAATCTTTTAATAGCATTTGTGGCTAAATTTTAAATTTTTGCAAAAGCTCAATGTCTCGGCAAATATATTTTTACAAATTTCGCTGCTCCATAGAGTTAAAAGCAATTGCTAAATCCGTTTGCGCTATAAATTATACCAGAGAATTTTCTTCCAATCCTGAAGATTTGTATTTATAAGAAAAAAATCAATAATTTAAGCTTCTGTTGCAAAATCCATTCACTGTTTAATGAATGACTGTTGTGTTGTAGATGTATTTATGTGTTTTACTGTACATGTACGAGTACATACATACATATAGATATATTTTAGTGCGACCGTGTGTGTTGTTGCAACATAAAGATTCATAGTGACTACCACTGCAATATGTAGGACCAACATAATTCATTGTTGCTGTATCGCAACAACAACTACAAGATGAGCTGAAATGAAAGAATAAATAAAAACTGAAAAGTTTCCAAGAGTAGAGGAAGAAACACACCAACATTCATGCCACTTTCACACATACACATACACTTAGAAGAGTTATGTTTTCTTTTAGAAAAAATAAAATGTTTATGTGTGGAAGTGTTTCTGATTTTGGTCTAAAAAAATATATACGTATAAGTTAAGAATTGTGTTGCAGTAACGAGTATTGTAAGTAACTAACTAAATATGAACACGAGTATCTAATGTACGCACGTACTCGTATGTTTGTAAGAATATTCATATTTCTTAACATTTTAACATTTTACATTTATAATATTTAAAGTTGTAAAAAGGCAGCATTATGAACATTTACACTTCTTTACCGAGAAATAAATATACAATATGCAAATGCACAGTGTCTAGCTAATGTGTAAATTTGAATCTTCACATAGATGGCTGTTGTTGAAACAACGTTTTCATATCCCAACAGAAAATAGTCAAGTGCGGTGAATCGCAAGATCTTGAAAGCCAATACATGGGTCCGAAACGTGAAACTATGTGGTTACCAATCATTTCCATCAATTAAAGCACGAGTTGTGTAACATGTTGCGCCGTCTTGTTGATACCACAACATACCTGCACATCATGATTGTTCAATTGATGAACGCAAAAGTCATGGTAATCATGGCTCTATAGTGGCCACCATTGACTGTAACGTTCTGGCCAGCTTCAATTTTAAAGAAGTACGGACCAATTATTTCATCAGCCTATAAAGCACACCAAACAGGCAGTTTTTTTTTTTGGATGTAACAGTGTCTCAACATACACTTAAGGATTATCATCAATCCAAATACAAATCAAAAAAGTTGTGTTTATTGGCGTATCCATTAAACCAAAGTGAGCTTCATCGCTAAACAAAATTCGCTTAAAGAATCGGTATCAACAGCAATCTTGTCTAGGGTTCATTAGTATAATTTTAAAGTGTCAGGCGTCAATCTATTCATGTCAAATGCCCAACTAAACATAAATCACTTGACAGCTGACAAAATGACCGCCAGTTAAAACAGTGTAGCTAATTTAACTAACTTAACTTAATTATTTGCCTTTTCCAGATTAACTTCCCGCATTCACTTTACAGCGCAATCAATGATGCAAATTTAAAGTATTGGATCAGTAACAAAAGAGCAAACTCATGACCAAGAATCCTCTAACGGGTGAGATCGCTTTTTTTTCTTGGACCAGCACTCAGGAGACGACCCCTACTTATGCAATGCATTGTGTTGAAACTAGGAAAATAGGTTATGGGAGGGAGGATAGAGGAAGTACTGTTTATGAACATTTGACTTGAATTTTCCTATATTGAAATTGGCAGGGAATACTTCTGCTGGTAGTTTGTTCCACATACGGACAGTACGGCTAAAGAACGAATTTTCCCTGTAGTGTGTTGTGCGATGAAGAACGTGTATTACGTACAAAACTACGTGTTTCAGGAACAAGCTCCCTGATTTTAGCAGAGCACATTCCATTATAGTATCGATAGAACAGTGAAACACAACCCACATTGCGACGATGCTCCAATGAATCGAGTTGGATACCCTACTGTCACCGATAAGCATCTTCGCTTTCTCCTGTACGCGGTCAAGTAACTCTAAAATATACTTCGAAGAACCGGCCCATACATGAGAGTTGTATTTCATTTGATGGAGGTCAACTACGGATTTATGCGATGTACGTGATGTATCATCTTAAGACTGGTTTATGGAGTGAATCTCTTTGGCACTAGTAATGAAAAGATAGACTAAACTCTTCACTTTATATAGAGAGTGGAGAGATGTAGTCTAATGGCCCGTGCCTTTAATCTAACAATAAGACGATATTATGGTTAGAAGCTGACAAAGAGAACAATAGGTCATCATCCATGTATAAATTGAACTCGACTTTACGAAAGCTGAGAATTCAAAACTACAGCATTTTAGTTTTCCTCGACCACAAACTTTCTAAGTAAGACTAAGACTGCTGCGATACGAGGGCGGTTCGAAAACTTCTTAACCTAGCAAAGAAAGAGAATAGTTAGTTTTTCAAAAGCATTTTTATTTTTCAATATAATCTCCTGAAACTTTAATACACTTAGTCCAACGCTTATCTAGCAACTCCATTCCTTGATTAAAATAGTTTTTCTCAAGTTTTGAAGAATGGTTTACAATTATGATTGCATCTTCATTTGAGTTAAAACGCTTGCGAACTAGGAAATTTTTTTAGATTTGGGAACAGGTAAAAGTCACTAGGAGCTAAATCAGGAGAATAAGGTGGGTGGTCAAGTAACTCGTACTTTAATTCATTGATTTTAGCGATTATTAAAACACTCTTGTGCGCTGGTGCGTTGTCTTGATGAAAATTTATTTTTTTTTTTTTTTTTTTTTTTGATATTTTCTATTAGTTAGGCTTAAGTTCATTGAATTTAATTTTCATTAAATTATTTTTACTGAAGAAGGAATTGTTTAACAACTTGAAAAAATTTTTATTTTTGATAATTTTTCTGAGGATTCGAACCTGGGTTGTTGGTTGAATTTACATATGTTTCGAGAAACACCACTTTCTCTTATCAGAATTCTTTACGTTCTGACCCCTGCACCACTACGGTGCCTGCTAGTCAACAGACAACATCAATCCTTTAACCAGTGACTGGTGGTTCGAAGTTTTCTGTAATTATCATTTTATTAATTTCTATTTAAGTTGTTGTTTTTCCTTTTCTTCAGTTTTTTCTTTCGTATTCATGTCGAGACTTCGTCTCGAAAACCTGAATACATTTGTTTTTTGTTATGTTTGTTGTGCACTTTCGTACACATGTAAACATTACGGCTTGTGCCTTAGCTATAGGATATACTACTAATTAATTTATTTTTTTGTGTTGTAAGCCAGGACGTTTTTCTCGATTTTTTACATTTAATTGATCCAAAATCTTGCAATAGTACTCTCAATTTATTGCTTTGCTCTTTTGCAGATAGTCAATCAATAAAATACCTTTAAAGTCCCAACAAATCGTTGCAATAACCTTACCGAACGATTGAATTGTTTTTGCCTTCTTTGGGACACTTCCGCTAGCTTCAGTTCATTGCTTGGATTGTAATTTTGTCTCTGGAGTATAGGGGTGGATTCGTGTCTTATCAGCAGTTATGAAACGACGTTTAAAATCTATTTTTTTTAAAACGATCCAAACAAGCTTGAGAAACTTTCATTCTTATGCATTTTTGGTTGACTGTTGACAAATGCGGCTCCCATCATCTGTAGTTATTCATGCAAAATTAAATGGATTCGATCGTTTGAGATATTTCACGCACTTTTATTCGTCCATCATTTAATACCATATCATGCACTTGGGCTATAATTTCTGTTGTTGGACGTCCACTACAACCACGTTTAAATTCACTAACACATATGCATATGAAAGAGCACTTTCACTTAACACATTCACCATATAATTATGAATTTCTTGTCCCGATAAACCTCTTTTATTTAAATATTTAATGACACCACAAATTTCTAATGTTTCCATTGTAAAAAAAATCACAAATGCGTCTTTTTTGAACACCTGTTTCTATATGAAGGAGTTGCCAGATCTGTGTTCATAGCACAGATGGACGTTTGCAAAACACTTAACTTTTTTCTGTTTATACCGCGCTTTCTGTTCTAGGCTACGATGTTTCCGAACTGCCCTCGTATATTGTGTTCTCGAAATTTATGCAGACTCTATGAACATAGGAAGGTTCTAACTGACATGCTGCGAGGGGACTCCAGCTATATGATATTATAGCAAGGATTAACCCTTCGAATTATATACAGCAGGAGCTATTTTTTTAACATGTCATTGGTTTCCCCTTGGTGATGGTGCTTCGAAGCAATGTTACCATTTTAGCACTTTCAGTGCTAGATTTAGCAATTCATTTCTCGAAAATGCATTGAAATTTTTAAAAATTATGCTAAATGCTTTTTAGCATAATTTGCTTGATAAAAAAATTTGTTTCTCGAAAAATTTTTTACTATTTTACTCCAAAAAATACTTTTGGAGAAATAAAAAATAACTTTTACTAATATTTAAACTAAATTTCTTTCGGTGTGGTAAGTAAAAGAACACGGAAATTTTTGCATTAATATATGAAATGTAATCTATTAAAACAAATCAACAATTGTTATGAACAAAATTACAAAAAACTATAATTTATATTTGTAACATTTGAAATAAAAATTGTATTGTTACATTGAAAAAATTTAGCACGTTTTTTTCTTCTGTGGAACATTTTAGCACTTAATTTTTCAAGTTTTATCATATTTTGAAATTCATTTTCTGGCAGCACTGCTTCGAAGTAATTATCTTGCAGCCAGCAATAGTCAACATTTTGTCAGACTGCTTTAAACAAACTCTTTAAACATTTTCTTTCTAATTGACAATTTGTGCGTAATTCATTGGAATGAGTGGATCTCTATGGCATCGAATACGACTTCAATATTGAGTTTAAACTCCTACGTGCAGAGTATTACCGATAATTTGGATATTGCGATATTTACTTGTTTATCAGACCTTATAGGTCATCAATATTGGTGCAGAGTGAAGTAGCTAATAGTGTCAAAATCATCTAAGTCTATTGATTATCTACAACATTTTTTTTTTTTTTTTTTTTTTTTTTTTTTTTTTTTTTTTTTTTTTTGCAGTTAATTATTTATTGAATCTTCATATTTGAAATGACAATAAGTATTCAAATCTTAATACTAAAAAGAAAATAATAAGCCCAGCCAGTGCTAGACAAAAATTTTTATGATACTAAAAAAATTTCACATCAGCTGATCCAGTCATCTATTTTGCGCTTGAGTTAAAGCAAGGGTATCCCTCCTTCTCAACCGATTGTGGCCACTAAAGTTAAGGATGTCTCGTGCAAGTGGGTTTGGATGGTGTTCGAGTTTGCTGACATACTTTGACGCATATTTTGTAAATTCGACTTTTACTAATGGCACGCCTAGATCTTTGTGGATTCGAGAATTTTTAACATACCATGGTGCTGCAGTAATTATACGTAGAATTTTATTTTGACCCCTTTGAATTTTTTCAATGTTTGATGCTGAGGCAGTACCCCATAATTGAATTCCATAACACCAGATTGGCTTTAGAATTGCATTGTACAACAAAAGTTTGCAATCCAATTTCAATGTAGAGTTTCTGCCGATTAACCAATTAAGTTGCACTGCTTTTAATCTCATTTGTGTAAGTTTCGCTTCAATATGAGACTTCCAAGTTAAACGGCGGTCGAGGTGAATGCCGAGGTATTTGACTTCATTATGTTGAGGAATAATTTGATTATTTATTCTGATGGACGAGCAGGTATCTTTTCGCAATGTGAAAGTGATATGAATACATTTTTGTTCATTTACCCTGATTTTCCAAAGCTCTAGCCAATTCTCTAGTTTATAAACATAATTCTGCAAATTCCGTGATGCAACTTGGTGGTCCTTATGGACGCTGACAAAGGCTGTATCGTCTGCAAAAGTTGACGTGTGGATTTTGGGGTCTGACGGCATGTCGGAGGCATAAATCAAATATAAAGTAGGGCCCAGTATGCTACCCTGTGGCACACCTGATTCAATTGGCTGAGCGGTACTTAAAAAATCACCTTCTTTGATTTTAAATTTGCGACCGTATAAATAACTTTCCATGAGTTTATGGGTGTTAGCAGGCAGAGTTGATTTTATTTTGTGCATTAAACCGTCATGCCAAACTTTGTCAAACGCTTGGGACACATCAATGAAAAGGGCGGAGCAGTATTTTTTATCTTCAAACGACCCTCTTATCACATTTACCAATCTGTGAGTTTGTTCGATGGTACTGTGTTTAGCTCTGAATCCGAATTGATGATTTGGAATACATTCAGTGTCATTCAGAATTGGAGTCAATTTAGTCATTAACAATTTTTCGAACAGTTTAGAAATTGTCGGCAGTAGGCTAATTGGCCTATATGACTCCACTTTGGTGTGGTCCTTCCCTGGCTTAGGAATCATAGTGATCATAGACACCTTCCAATCTGCAGGATAGTATTCTAGGCGTAAAATAGCGTTGAAGATAAAGAGGATAATCTTTCTTGCTACACGAGGTAACTCCACAAGCATTTTATTGCTGATTTCATCCATACCTGGAGCCTTTCTAAGGTTCAGAGTACCAATAGCGTTTTGGACATCACGAAAGTTTAGTCTTAGAGGTACAGGAGGTCTAATAACGAGTGGAGGCAAATCAGATGCATTATTTGAGTTGTTTATAGTAAACACTTTTCTCAAATGATTAACAAATAAAGTCCCCTTCTCGGAATCATTTCTAGCCCAGTCACCAGTCGGATTTCGCAGAGGAGGCTTTCCTCTAACTGGTCTTTTTAAACCTCGTGCCGCCTTCCATAACGAATAGTCAGATTGTGGGGTACTATCAAGACCCTCCAAGTAAGATTTAAGTGAAGCCATTCTTTGGGTTTCTAAGAAATTTCTTAGTATATCTCTGCATACCCGTAGCCTAGCTTTCAGTTCAGGAGACCTGTGGATTTGCCACTCTCTTCTAACTCTTCTTTTTTCTGACAGGAGATGATCGAGTTCAGCGAAATAAGTTCTATTTGTCCCACTTCTGCACTCAACGTCGTATGTGGAGGCGTGATGTACAGCTCTTCGTATGTCCTCAGTAAACTTGCCAATCGACCCATCAATATCCCCGGTAGTTCTCAACACTACATTTTCCGTGCAGTGGGAACTTAAATACTTTTTATACTTTATCCAACTTACTCTGGTTATAGATATGTCCCGAAATGGAGAGCCATTCCCTTGAAGGAAACGCATTGAAATAATAGAAGGAGAGTGATCTGAAGACAAGTCTAATGAAGGCTCCACTTGTATCGATTCTACAGGGATATTTTTCACTACTCCGAAGTCAATAACATCGGGAATCTTCCGTCGGTCCGTCGGCCAGTAGGTGGGATGCCCGCTTGAGAGTACATCTAATCCCATTTTGGCAATGGTGTTGAAGAGTTCACGACCCTTCGGGGTCACCAGACGTGAACCCCAAAAAGTGTGTTTGGCGTTAAAGTCACCAGCAACTAAAAATCTAGCTCCAAGGGAATTGAAGAAGCTGTAGTATTGGTGTTCTTTTATTGAAAATCGAGGCGGCGAATAAATTGATGATAAAACAAAATTGTATTGACAGAATTCAATACAAATGTTTGTTGCTTGTAGGTAATCCTCACATATGTTGTTCATTAAATAATGTTTTATTCTGTTCTTTATAAGAATTGCCGATCCTCCACATGCTCTTCCGCGGGGATCTTTAGTATCATACAACACGTAGCCATTAATTTTGAAGTACGCTGTCGCCGTCAAGTGAGTTTCAGCAATCATCATGACATCAATCTGCTTATCCATCAGGAAGTGTTCCAGTTCGTTTTTATGTTGGCGGAGGCCGTTCGCATTCCAAAAACAAATTTTTAAACAAATCATTTTTTTAAAATGGCTTGTAAGATAGTGGATTGCATTTTCAGCATTTCCTGCATCATGGATGTCATAGTGGTCGTAAAAGTGTTCATGGTTTGGACAAGTGTCTGCAATGTAGTCTCTAGAGTGTTAATATTAGGCTCGTAATATTGTGATTTAGGTGCCTGCTCCAAACCTGGCATATTAGATTTAACCACGTTAGCGTAAGAAACTTGTCTAGAACTAGGCGCGTTTACATGACTAGTGGACCGTAACAATTGCGGGAAATTGTCACTCGATGCCAAAATAGGCTGTTGATGATGATCAGGTAATACTGACGTCTTGTTGGTACTTATGGCTTTCAAATGCGTGTAAATTGGACAACCTCTATAATTTGCGGTATGATTACCTCCGCAGTTACTGCATTTTTTTATTTTTACGTCAGTTTTGGACTTATTACATAGAGCAGTTGGATGTAGTTCCCCACACGCAACACAAACAGACGGCAATTTACAGTACGCTTTGGTGTGGCCAAATTCTTGACAATTAACACACTGGACGGGTCCAATGCGCTTATGCGGTTCCTCCACGGTAATTCTACGATGCAGAAGATAAATGAGATTGTAGATTGGATGGGACTCGTTTTTCTTTAAGACAACATCTCCAGGTTCCAATTCTACCCTGAACATGGGCTGAGGGATCTTTTCACGGTTTCTGATATTCACTACGCTCTTGATTTTGAACCCTTTGTCCATTAAACCGGTTTTTATCTCCGCGGGATCAACACATGGGTCTATACCCTTTAGAACGACTTGGAGTCCTTTTGCGCTTTTGAGCTGGTAGGTATAGAAGTCCCTAGTCTCCCTCTCCAACTGGTTGGACAATTTTCGAAAATCATCTTCCCTATTCACTTGGATCTTTGTCTCGCAGATATTTCCATGTTTAATTGAGGTTACGCTAAACATGTTTTCACCTATTACCGAAATAATTCCTTGTACCAATTTACTGGAAGTCGGCTCTCTCAGATAAATTGGTGGGGGCTTAAACGTCTTCTTAGTAAGTTCTGGCTCATCCGTCTGGAGGAGAGCAAACCTATTTTGATTATTACTCACGGTCTTAGGAGCTTTTGAATTTGATGACACTTGAGCAGACGTCGGGCTCCTCTGTCGCTTGAGAACGGTGATGTACTTATCCATACCTACTTGTTTTTTTGGTTTGACTGCACTATTTGTTGAAGATGATGTTTTTTCATCTGTTGAAATCACTATATTGGGCGAACAGGAACGACGCCGTTCTGCGGCTCTTGTAGTGAGAAAATTCTCCGTAGATTTTTTTATGGATTCTTCCTCAGATACCCATTTAGTTTTTCTAGACGAGCTAAGCTCTTTCTCAGAATTACATCTGAGAGAAACGCTCATACAATTTTTATGCGATTTTTAGTGTTTTTTTTAATTACTGATATTACCGTAGATTTTTTTTAACCTATTACGAGTTATTTTTTCACTTTTTGTGTTATTTCAACCTATTACAATTTTTCACCTATTACGATTTTTTCACCGAAAATTCAGCCGCACTAAAAGTAACACGTCCGAACAGTTCGATGAGACGAGACTATATCTACAACATGGTGGTTTGTGTTTCAACAGTTTTAGAACATATTCCTGTTTACCGCAGTTTTTTACATAATACACGCTTTTCAAAACAAGCTCATCCATTTGGATCCTACTATATTCTACATTAAAAATATATACTTTAGCCTTGCGGTTCGTTAACTATATGTAGAGTTTTGTACTGTCACTCTCAATGTGTGATACATCTAAAACTCTATTTTTTTAGTTCCATCGCAAACAAGATGCCCATTTAATAATATTTCTGTGAAATTTGGTAAAAAAAATTGTGTCACTTTTACTCATCACAGTACCTACACAAATATAAATTCACATGTTTGTATATCTCATACGTTCTTCTTACCATTAGGGTTCCACAAAGAATAACTCTGAAGTACAATGAATTTCAACTAATTTGACATTGTAATTCACACACGGATTCTTTAACATCGAATAACGCTTTTCTCTTTTTAGTTTATTTAAGGAATTTAGAAAATTATAAAAGTTTTTTTCCCACAGCCAAAAGTCTATTAAGAAACCCTATTTACAATAAATAACAAAACAGAAAAGTTACAAATATTGCATGGCTAAAAAGGTAAATAAGTTGCCAGTTATTTTATCTGCAACATTTTTACAAAAAAAAATTAAAACAGCCAACAAAAAAAAAAACATTATTTACATCATAAAATGGTAAATGTACTTAACAACTACAACATAAATGTAAATGTATGATGTACATATACATACATACATAGGTATGTATGTATATGTATGTGCAACAAGATAAATTCATATTTCAGGCTAAAAGTTATAATGGCAAATTTAAAATGTCATGTTACTTTTCACAACCAATGTACGTTCCAGACCATGTCCAAGCACTCATATCCAACGAAGGCATTCACACAAACTTATGAAAATAAAACTTAGAAAAGTTTATTTAAATAAAATCATGAATATCCACTTTACCAAACTTTTACAAAAGTATTATTGTAATTAGGAAAACATCCTTAAATATAAGCAAATTTTTTGCATACAAGTGTAATTGTTTAAGCATGTTAGACATATAATTTTAAAATCAAAGGGTTTTAATTCCAGTCTGTTTTATAGAAACAATAATAACACTGTGGAACACTTTTGGGATTATTGTCTAGGGGGTGAGAAATTCCAAGTCAGGGTGATGGTACTAGGTCAGTATAGTAAAACCCTCAAAGGGTTTGGCGTTCGTATGTGTCAGGGACTAGTGGCATCGCATTCATCGCCGAACAACC
Source organism: Bellardia pandia (assembly GCA_916048285.2). Taxonomy (NCBI): domain Eukaryota; kingdom Metazoa; phylum Arthropoda; class Insecta; order Diptera; family Calliphoridae; genus Bellardia; species Bellardia pandia. The sequence goes on along the minus strand of OU696530.1, from coordinate 79,778,204 downwards.
ACCATCGAAAAAGTCTAGGCAATATTTATTAAAATAAATAAAAATAAATAAATAAAATAAAAATAGAAAATTATAAAAATGTTTACTTCATTTTTTTTTAGTAGTTTATCCCTCATCATACCGACATAAAAACTTACAAATCCTACCAACATGTGTCTCTAAGACACATACATACAAATTAAAAAAAAAAGCATAAGACAATTACAAATTAGTTTATGTTAAGTAATTTTTTATTGAATACATTCTTTACAATTTATAACTTTTGTAGCATGCTCATTGCAGACATTATTTTTACATATTTGGCAGCATTGCTTTATTATACGACTTATTTTTGGATCGCACATATAGCATCTTTTACGTTTATTTGTTGTAGAAGTGGTTGTACTTGGTGTATTTCCTTCTTGAAGAACTTTTTCCATGCATTGAACTATAGGACGTTGTAATTTATTTCTTGACCTTTGATGTATTTGGGGGGCAATAAGTCCTTCGGCAACTTCTCGTAAAAAGAGTTTTCGAGCTTTTTTTGCTTGTGTTGCTTTCCATGATGTCTCTGAGACACATGTTGGTAGTTTATGTTACATTTTTTTATTTTGGCTTATAAAAAATAGAGGAATTTAATATTTATCAACTTTGTTTTGTGAAATTATACTAAACAGATGTAAAATAAAAGTCATAAAATTTGGTGTCAATATGTAACAAAGTTTCGTTGTTTTATTGAATCAAACATCAAAATGTGTCTCACAGACACATGTTGGTAAGATTAGGGTTAAGGCCAGAAGTCTGGAGTTATTGGGGAAAATTTATAAAAAAGGCGATAAATGACACTTTTTTGAATAAAAACAAAAATGGGATACCTTCACTTAATTGTAAGTAAATAAATAAATTCTTAATTTTTCTAAATTTGTTTCATCAAAATCGGACAAGTGGTTCTCGAGTTATGTTAAACTACGTTTTTGCCAAAATGTTACAACTAAGGGAAAAAACATCAAGATAAGGAAAAAATTTAAAAGGTCATAAAAAAAAACTAACAATACGCCCCAAACAAATTGTTTTAACACCCATCTTATAGTATACCGTTCGTCTCAGAATCAATTCCTAGCTTAACGATGTGTGCACGTCTGTCAGTCTGGCTGGCTTGCGCTAACTGCAGGTCGCAATTTTAAAGATATGTGTTTTAATAATATTTACACCGATTGGTATTAAACATATTTTAAACTATGATGCACGCTAAATTGTTTTCGCGATTTTCTGCTTAAATTCGCGAAAATAATTTTTATATCAATTCTTTGTTTTATTTATTTCTTTCGAGAAAGAAATCAATTCGAGCAATCGCGGTACTCTGTTTTAATGAATTAGTTTCCTTTGTTAGAAAATAATTAGCTATTTTTTTTAAGTTGTTTGAAACATTTAGAAGATTAATAATGGCTGGCCTCTATGATCATTACGATATACCCATTTGTGCCTCATAATCAGCCTGAAATTCGATTAGGATCATTGCTCTAATGCTCTCAATAAATAATTTTTGCTCATGCAGGCTAAAATATTGCTTCAATATTGTAATACAAATTGTTCCAAAAGAGCCATGGGTTTTTTTCTGTAATTGTCAGTAGTTGAAATTTTATAGACTAAAGTTTTGAGCCAACTGTTGTTTAATTTTCAATAAAATATTTAATGCGGAATGGAAATATGTACCTACATGTTTCTTTATTGCATTTCTTGTTGAGGAAACATTTTATTTCTCATCCCTCCTCTAAAGATAACCACCAGACTAGTGAATAGTAGAATTGACCATAGAGTATTTATGAACAACCAAGACTTGACGTTTAAATGTATGAGCCTTATAAAACTAAACACTTTTATTAAAAGGAAATACATATGTACATACTTCGTTTCAATATGGTTACAATAGATGAATATGCTCGTATAGTCAAGTTCTACTTCTATAAACACCGAATTAAAACCTATTGAAATTAGTGAAAAATAAAATTAAATCACATAGAAAAGAAAAAAAAACGCACTCAAAGTTTAAAAGTAATGTTAAAAAAGTAAGTATGTATGTATGACAAGTTCATTTGTTTGTATGCATGTTATGTCAATTTAAAAATCAATTTAAAAAAAAGATTTAAAACATGTTTCTGTGTTTTGTTAATTTTTTTCTATGTTATAGCCCAGATGGTGTTTTTCAATGAAAAACGAAATATTGGCAAACTTGTAATTGTAAAATAAGATTAATTGATAATAAAACCAGGACCTCGAGCTCAAAAAAAGAAAAGTTATTTTAATAATACATAAAGGTCGAATGAATTGGGCGTTTATGAGCCCAAAAAACAATCATTATTACTCCGAAAACCTTCAGAAAAGAGGGTCATTATATTCGAAAATGGTCCGTCAGAAAGAGCTCTTAGATAATGCCAGAAAAGAGACTTTTATGAGGGAGTTTTTTAGCTCAGAAAGAGCTCTTACATCATGTCAGAAAATAGTAATTGCAATTTTAAATACAACAAATTTAAAGATCGCATTAATTATTATTTTTTTAAATTGTTTTTACTTAAACAAAAAGGGAATTCATTTACAAATAAACTAAATTAGAAATGGAAAAAATTAAATAAATTGTACATATTTACAGTAAAAAAAAAATAAATAGAATTCATTTAAATAAAATATATAAAAATGACAAAAAAAACATAACTTTGTAAGCAAATTTTTCTTTCGCTCCGAAAATGTTTTTTAGTTGGACTCTTTTCTGACTTCTTTTTCGGAGCGCGGAGAATGGTATGCGGGGAAATATCTAAAATTATAAATGTATGTAGGTGCATACATTAGTATCATACTTGGATTCAAATTGAATACATATTTCATACTACATTTAACACAATTGCTTTTATAGTTACAACTTAAAAGAAGTGTTGAAATTTTTTAGCATTTTATGCCAATTTTAATTAGTAAAGAAAGCAAAACCGCAGACAAATGTGGTTTTTGACTCATTACCATCACACATCTCTTGATGTTCTTAGAATAATTGTTAATTGTGCATTTCAAAGCCTTTTTTGTAAATAGTTTAAATGAAAATAACCATATCGTTTAAAAATGGTAGGATTTTGTTTTTATATCTCAGCACTTTAAATAGGAAATAAAAAGAATTATGTAATAGGAAATAGCTTAAATGCATGTCAATTAAATCAAATTTTAGCACATTGATATTGACTTTTAAAATAATTTGGAAAGTGTAGGGAATGCAATATTGTTGCCGATTGATTGGGGATGTCAGATAAAAATTGTGTAAATATAAATTAAATATGTATTTCTCTTATAACAGTAGTTTGTTTAGTCAAATAATTACTAAAGCCGGGATAAATTGTTAGAAATGTTGGACATGGTAAAAGGTAATTTTAAACTATTGCTACGATATATCTAAGTGAATTACTAATTTGAATTATCCTTATTTTAAGTAATGATGAAATATTCCTGAATTTCCTTATCTCCGTACGATTAATCGGTAAATAAAAATAGCGCAATTCACAATCGTGTGCAAATGGCATTGCATCATTGTATTTGCAAAAAGGTTAAGCATATGTTTGCTCTTGCTAGTGTAGAGCAAAAATATGCTAAACGTTTTTGCAAATACAATGATGCAATACCATTTGCACAAGATTGTGAATTGCGCTAATGTTTATAAGTTTAAGCATTCCAATTCAAGTTGTAGTCATTAGAAGCACACCCAATCCAACTGAGAAACCATGAAAGTGAACCATCATTTGATGTTAACACAATTGGAATAAACAACAAACAACAGAAGCAATAACAACTACATCTTACATCTGAGAATGATGAACCAACATACACAATTTCGGACAACAAGTTCTCAATGAATTCAGCAATAAATTGATTCATTAGAAAGACAACTACAAGTTGAAAAGCATTTGAAAATTAAAAAGAAAAGACTTTGTTGGAAATGGGTGGTGATATGAAATTGCTTAGAAATCATTTTATGTAAAGTAAACTTTAATGAAATGAACATTTTCATCCATCCATTCAACCTTCCAACTCATGTACTGGTACAACATTATTGTCATTTTTATGCTCATTTTATTTAGATACTAAAGATTGTGTACTCGTACTTTAATGACAGTAACGTTGTAGTTAAATAGCCTTAAATTGTCTCTACGTTGGATGTATTTAATTTTCAATTAGTGCAGAGAAAAGTAATAAGCATTCGTTTCAGTTGCTGTTCATGTGAGTTTGGTTCTTTTAAGGGTATTTAGTATATTTTTCTGTATACTTTAGTCGCCATTTGATTCCATAAAATGTCTGCTAGTAGTGCAAGTGTACCCTACAATATGTAAGTGGTCCCGAAAGAGTTTTTTCTTTTATCGTTCGCTTGTTAAATTTCACTAGGACACTACAATAACGTTGTGTATCAATACCCACAACACGTAAACAATTTTGTCTGGGTTAAAATTAAAATCAATACTTCGGTTGATTTGAGTTCATTTAATTATTATATCGTGGATTCTTCTGAAAGCGATGCTGCTGGTAATTTAAATTCCAATTTTTCTAGTACTTTACAATATTATTCTTCGAAATTATTTGAAAATTCGAACTATTTGCCTGAAAGAATAAAACTTTTCTCTTAAAGACAATAATAGTTCAATTATTTCAATGATTTAAATTTCTGCTTGATCAATATTCAGCTCACAATCACATGGCTCAAATTAAAGTCCACCGACACCGCATACCCGACCTTTTCCTAGCATCATATCCTCATAAGTATAATGTAGATGTTCTTGCAATTCGAATTGTTGTGTCATTTACATCTTATTACAAATTTCTGAATATCGCAAAGTTCTATAGCTACTCAATAAGTAGAAGAAGTTTCCACAACAATTGGATCTTATCTTCAAAACGGCTCTAGTTCCATTCGGACAATAATTGTCAATTTAAATTTTACTTAAAAAACTATTGACAACACAGAAAATATAACAACAACCGCCCCGTTAGGGCTATGGCAAATATATTGACAACCTTTAGGCGAAGAAGGCTTGGGTAGTTGAGAAGCGAAGATGCAATTATCTTGGGAATTGAACATTCTACTGTGATCATAAATAGATCGCTTCAACACTACTCATGCTCTTGTTCAGTAGTAGTCTGATAACTGTCTGATGCCTTCAGTCTGCGTCACAGGGTATTAGAGATTCTGCAGCCTAATCTGCTAATGTCAGACAGTCTAATCTAGTCCAGAGCAAAATCTCCTCTAAAACAGTCCAATAATTTTGGCAGGTGGTTTCACCAGTACTATCCTCTATTCTTAGTCCTGCCTTACAAACTCGCCCACAATATTTTTATCTTCAATAACCTGGCATTTAATAAGAGTAATGATAGTCATCCTTTTTCGAACATGTTTTTTATTTATTTATTTATTTATAAGTCTACGGATAGAAATCCTTACAGACCCTTAATTTACAATATAATTTAATTATTAATTAGTATTAAGGTACAATATAATATTACGTTTTATAACACTGACATCAATAGAAAAATCAATAAGAAAATAAAATTCATTATAAACTCTACATAATCTTCTTAATGAATCAGAATTGGCATAATTGGATTGAAAAACTTGCAGATATAATGGTATATAATAGCGAGTTGATCGTTGTGGAACATTAAAATTTATATTGCTTAGCAAAAAATCAGAATAGATATTACCATTAATTAAATTAAATAAAAAAGATACATTAAGCATGACTCTTCTGCTTTCCAAGGTTGGTAATTTTACTAATGACAGTCTTGAAGAATAAGATGGAAGAAGAAAATCAGGATTCCAAGTTGAGTTGCCCAGACAAAAGAGAAGAAACTGCTTTTGGACCGATTCAATCTTATTTATATCACAATATGCATCAGGAACCCAAATGACAGATCCATATTCCAAAATTGGTCTTACCAAAGAAGTGTATAACCGTTTAGTGATCGTTAGCTCCGTAAATTCTTTCGCCCATCGTTTTATAAAAGCTAGCACACCACGAGCTTTATTAACAATCATGTTTATATGATTTTTAAAATTTAATTTAGGATCCAGAAGAATACCAAGATCCAGAAATTCTGTAACTGATTCAAGTTGATGTCCACCTAATAAGAATTTACCGACAGTACTATTGATTCTTGAAAATCTCATATGCTTGCACTTTTTTAGGTTTAGTTCCATTAAGTTCAGAACACACCAATCGAAAAATTTGTTTAAATCTTGTTGCATGTAATTTTTTTCAGCATTATTATTGTAGGTATAAAATATTTTCACGTCATCGGCATACATTAAAACATTACAGTATTTAATTACACACGGTAAGTCATTGATGAAAAGGGAGAATAAGATTGGGCCAAGATGACTACCTTGAGGTACTCCAGAACTCACAATTATATCTTTAGATATGACATTATTAAAAAGAACATTTTGCTTCCGGTATGTTAGGTATGATTTAATCCAATTTAGACTCATTTGTGTAAAGCCCATAGAACTAAGTTTTATCAGTAGCAGATTATGGTTGACTTTATCAAAAGCTTTACTAAAATCAGTATAGATACAGTCAGTAAACTTCTTTTTAGTAAAACCACAATTAACTCTCGTAGTCAGCTCCAAAATATTAGTTACTGAAGAACGACCCTTTCTGAAACCGTGTTGATAAGGGGATATCAAAGAGGAGATTTGATGCAGGAGATTATCGGTAACACATTTTTCGAAAAGTTTGGGAATTGCACTCAGCTTTGCTATACCTCTATAATTCGCAATATTTGCCTTACTGCCATTTTTGAATAACGGTATAATAAATGAGTCTTTCCAAAACTGTGGAAAGTAACCATTTTTTAAAGAAATATTAAACATTATGTTTAGCGGTATGACTAACGAGTGTGCACAGTTCTTTAAAACACAACTTGGGACTCCATCAGGACCACAATGAATTGAGGATTTAAGTGTTTTTAAGACTTCAATTATTTGGGATGAATGAATTGGAGAAAAATATATTGAGTGGTGTTGATCAATTGGATGAGGGTATATATCCTGGGTATATTGAGCATCCGAATATGTGGTGGAAAAAAAAGTAGTAAACAAATCACTTATTACCAAGTTGTCATCAGATTCTTGATCATCATACTTCATCACGTTAGGAAAACCAATGGACTTCTTTTTATTATTGACAAATTTATAAAAAGTTTTCGGATCAGACTTGAAATTTTGCTTTATATTAGATATGTAGTTTTTGTAGAGATTAGTATTTAGTAAATTATACTCAGCGCGGGAAACAGCAAATCTAGCATAATCAGACTGCAGGCCAGTTGTCTTGTATTTTTTAAAGCGTTTATTTTTAATATTTTTAAGTCTAGATAATTTGTTTGTGCACCAAGGAGGACCAGATTTATTATGTATGATTGTTTTTGGAATACATTGATTAAAAAATATTAGTAGAGTTTCATAAAAAGTTGATATCATTGAGTCAATAGATTCTGGAGCATTAGTTGATATTGAAAGAAGATCATTCCAATTGGTGTTGTATATATAATGGTTTAAATCGTCATAATTACATTTTTTAAAGCAGAAAACTTTATCTTGTGAATTTGAAGAACTGGATTTGGTTTTAAAAGAAACATTTAAGCTAATATCGAGAGTAGGATGGTAGCGGTCTTCAGGCAAAACGATTGGATCAGAACGTTGTAGTAAGCAATCAGTTGGTTCATTTATAAATACCAAATCTAATAATTTTCCAAACGAGTTGTAGACATCATTAATTTGGAAAAGACATAAATCGTGAAAAGAATTTAAAAATGCTATTATCCAGTCGTCAGCTGTTGTAGGAGTTAATATATATGAGTCTGCTAGAAATTTCCAGGATACGTTAGGTAAATTAAAATCACCTAAAACAAGGACTAAGTCTCCAGGATCAGATAAAGATACAACTGATTTGATTAAAGTAGCGTGTTCAGTATAAACAACTTGATTATTTTTATGTTTTGGTGGGATGTAAGAACAAGTAATAAACATTTTTTTATTCTGTAGTTTTGTACTGGTAGCAATAAATTCTATGCCGTTAGGAATATTAAAATTAATTAATTCAGATGAAAACTTCGTAGAGATTGCTATTAACACACCTCCTCCAATAGTATCAGTTTTCCTATCTGATCTAAAAATGTTGTAATTGCTACAAAGTATTTCGTTGTTGAGAATGTATTTATTAAGCCAAGTTTCCGTAAATGCAATGACATGGTGATTAAATGTGAAACTGTTGATGTAAAGTTTATGCAGTTTTGTATTAAGGCCACGAACGTTTTGATATGTAATGGAAAGTTGATTATCAATTGTCAAACTCAATTTTTTTGGTTGGTTGGAGGAATAGAAGGAAGCCGGGCAATATTGTTTATTCCCTGCTTGATTTTTGGTTCATAATCTCTTATAAAAGTATTGGCAGGCCAGAAACATGGATCAATTATTTTATTATATGTATCAGATGAAACAGTGATTTTGAAAGATGTGATGCTTCTTGGTTGAGAATATGAAAATTTATACGTTATAATTTCTTCATTTGAATTTAGTTTAGTATTAATGTAATAATTAATATCTTCAACAGTTGTTTCGGAGGCAAAACGGGATGCAAATATGTGTTTCTTGGGAGGTAAGACACGTAGTTCACGGGGTGCATTTATGTTTTCAGAATTATTATTATGAACTGGTTGTTTAGTGACCTCTGAAAATGACGGTTTAACAGCAGTCTTATTTTGATGCATGCCAGATATTGATGGAACCACATCCATATTCATGTCAACTATATTATCAACGACAGCAGTATTTGAATCAATAGGGTTACCCTTGTTTGCAATTCTAGCAGATTTACGTCTCGGAGAAAACTGAGATGGCGAAATTTGCGTAGATGTTTGCGTAGATGTTTGCGTAGATGTTGATTGTTGTGATGTTTTTGATGGAACCTTATAGTTTTCGAGAGTTACAAATTTATCAAACAGGCTTCCAAATTCAGATATGCGTTGATTGAGGTTAGAGATGTCATTCTGAATACCAATAAAAACGGATTTCCTTTCTTGAAAAAATTTATAAAAATCAATACCAATTTTTTTACAATTATTACAGCGCCAGTTCAAACTATCATGTTTATTAACAGCTTCAGCAGCAAGTGTTGGGATGCCAGTACATTTAAAATGCATTAAACCATGGCACAACCAGCATGTTAACATCCGCTCCTCAGGATTGGAAATTGAGCATTTATTATTTAAACAATCCATTTTAATTTATTATAATTTAATGCAATTCAAAATTAACAGATTAGATTCTATAAAAAAATGAAATGTTGTAAGCAGTGACACTAAAACTATATGACACAGCTGATTTATTATAATTGTTGTTATTATTCTTTTTATTATTCTCACGAATTATTTAAAGAGAGCAGAAGTTATTGTTGTTGTTATTATTTATGGTTACAGTTTTTAAATTTGCATTGATTATTGTTATTGTATTGTTGTTGTATTTTAATGAAAACAAAATCAAAATAAAAGAACACTTCAAAGTTTTGATATTGCTGATGTTATTGTTTGTTTGTTTATTAAATCACAGTTTATTATAGCACAAAATTAGTGATTGTTTTATAAAAATGCAATTAATAAGATCAAAAGAATATTTGTTATTTTTGTTTAATTTTGAAACAGTTTTAGGAAAGCACAGTAAAACACGTCTTATTCTCACGAAGTCAAATTAAGTATGTTGATTATATGATTATGGCTTATCGTCTTGTTTTCATTTCATTTGGGTTTGTTATTTGGTCATCCCGTTGTGTTACTCGCAGTGTATCAATATTTCAAACTCATTCTGTTTCCCTACTCAAGTTGTATGAGTCAGGCTAAAAAAAAAAAGTCGAAGGGCCAAGTAATATGGCTTAAGCAATTTTAGAATACCTTTAACAAGATAACTCCTGCAAAAGTCTTATTATAATGGCAAGAGGGCCCTAAGTTGCTTATTGTAGCAAATTCGTTTTCCGATAATCGAAGATATATGATAGCTTTAACATACTAATAATTCCATCATGATGTCTATCGTCAATCCTCGTTTAGCAATGTCATCTACAAGCAAGTTACCAGTACAGCTTTCACAAACCGAAACTCACATCAGAGTTTCACCTTCCAGTTTATCTTCACATTATCTAGAGACAATCGACAATCATATGTCAACAGAGATATCGAATATACAACTTCTTTGAAACCGATATTCCTGATATCTGTGCAAAGTCTTTTTTAAAGATTCTCGTACTAGAGCGGAGGAGATATATAAAGTGATATCATTTTTACACACCAACAAAAAATGTTGTTGAGTGGATAATTAATTTACAAGAACTATTAATGCATACTCTCAAGGCACACGGTTTTCCTTACAACGTAGAATTTCTCAAATCTTTAAAACTTTGTATTCCAGCTCAAAAAAGATTAAGGCCCCGATTGCCATTCACAACACTAAGTATTTTAATGTTGTATGTTGTAAACCGCAAATACGATTCACAACACTTAACGGCTTAATATTAATAAAATGCATGTTGTGTTATAGTCGACATAGTCGCAATGGACCATATTGGTCTCTGGGTGAGGGTGTGAGGTGACTCACACCAGCCTTCCTACCTAACCTACCTATAGTCGAGACAACACAACATTTTAGTGTTGTGAACGATAATCGGGGTCTAAATTTCGTAGTTGCTGGTATAACATGAGAGTATATGCTTATGTCACATATGTTGCGATATTCGGCAATATTGGATCCATTATTAATCGTTATAAAACTCTTCGAAACAAAAGTCTCTAAAAAGAATTTACTACTAATTTTAGAATGAAGCTGTTCCTCTTTGAACATAGATATTTCGAGTGATATTATTTTTGATACACTTGTTTGCAATTATTATTTATTTGTATGCTTTGAACTTTTACATCTAACGATGAACCCCTCTAATCCTATTAACTAAATACTTAACTGAAAAGCTCCATCCATCGACCTTAACCCACAACAATTTATATTTACTTGCTACAAAAAATTGAAGATGGATGAGATTTTCTTGTTTTTAGTTCTTTCATCATGCTGCCGTTTTTGTTCACATACTAACTACATAAATTGATATTAAATGCCTCTTTTATTTGACATCATGCCGCGAAATGCAGCAGCATTTTAAATAAAAAAAAATCAACATAAACTAAACGCTTTCTACAAGTACTACACTTGTAGCGTCTTGAAGTGCTTTTAATTTAATTTTATCATGAGAAAAGTTTCATTTCATTTATTTAGTTAGAGGAGCTTGAAGAAGAATTAATTAAACAAAGAACAAATGACCGACCATATTTATTCCAAGTATATGAGAATGTAGAATATAATGGAGAGCCAGCAAAGACATTATAAATATTCTGTCAATTTAATATCATGGCATTGAAATGTCTTAGTTTTTTTTTTTGAATCTACTCGTATTTTCTTGTACTTCCTTTTTTGCAGCGGGGGGTTAATAATGGCGAAAGTGGGAATCATGTTGATGATGACCATGAGCATGATAATGATTTCAACTCAATTCCATAAACAACTTTAATCCCCTGCTGAAAAATTAGAATATTTGCATTTTAGGATATTTTTTTAAACAAATTTTTCCGAAATAAATGCAACCTTGTTCAGTCATTTGAGTGTCAATCTTGTTTCAAATCATAAAAAACATTTAACAGTGATGGAAAAGTACAGAATAAAATTGCATGTTTGTATGTCTGTCGAAAAAGGTTTATTAAGTGTTGAATATCATTACGAATATAAATGTTTGCATAAAATTTTGAATACATTTTTATTCTATTTTTCTCTACAACCAGTAAATACTCTGTGCATTTGAACTTACTTATTTACAATGACAAAACGTACGTAGCATCCCAGCATACCATTCTAGGAGCGCTCCGAAAAAGGAGTCAGAAAAGAGTGCAACTAAAGAGCATTTTCGGAGCGAAAGAAAAATTTACTTAAAAAATTATTTTTTTCCATTTTTATATATTTTATTTAAATTAATTCTATTTTATTTTTTTTATTTAATTTTTTCCATTTCTAATTTAGTTTATTTGTAAATGAATTCCATTTTTGTTTAAGTAAAAATAATTAAAAAAAAAAATAATAAATGTGAACTTTTAATTTTTTGTATTTAAAATTGCAATGACTCTTTTCTGACTTTATCTAAGAGCTCTCTCAGAGCCCAAAAACCCTCATAAAAGACTCTTTTCTGGCATGATGTAAGAGCTCTTTCAGGGCCCAAAAAACCCCTCATAAAAGACTTTTTTCTGACATTATCTAAGAGCTCTTTCTGACGGACCATTTTCTAATGTAATGACCCCCCTTTTCTGAAGGTTTTCGGAGCAATTATGATTGTTTTTTGGGCTCATAAAGATCATGTACGCTCAGGAAAAGGTGTCAGAAAAGACTCTTTTCTAATATGGCTTGCTGGGATCGTATTCAGCGTTACTTTTATTTTATTTCAGTCTATTTTTTTATTATTTTATTTTCATTTTTGTGTGTTTTTTTATTTATTTTGTCAACAGATTTGCATGCAAATGAGAACGAAAATTAACAGGAATTGTAAATAAGGAAAATGCGAAAAATGCTCTGTACGATACAACTTAATGCAAAATTTCAAACAAGAGATCATACGGTTTTATTTTCCTTAATGCAAAATAGCATAAACAAGTTCAAGTTGTAAAACAACTGTACAGTAGCTTCAAGAGTTTGAAGATAAAAGTTTCGAGTTTTCGAGATTATTTGAAAACGCATACAAATTTATTATACTCATTGAAGGATTTTTTAAGTATGTAAAGACTAGTATGTGTTACTTTTTAAATAATTTATTGCTCATGTTTCAGATATATTTGTAAGATCCAACATCATAAGGCAGCTTGCCATAATTCTTTGCTAATTATTTTAGTATCAAAAATAATTCTCACAGGAAGCAATAATTCTTAGTGATTTCTTAAAATTATTAAGTATTATTATTAGTATCAAAAATAATTCTCACAGGAAGCAATAATTTTTAGTGATTTCTTAAAATTATTAAGATGTCTTCATAACAGAAGTCAATATTGAGAACGTGCCCCAAAAAGATAAAAAGAGCATTAAGAAGAATATTATCAAATATATCGGTTAATTTTAACTGCACGATGAATTCCAATGATTATTTTTAGACCTTTGAAAATGTAGCAGAATTTATAAAAGCTAGTTCTTATGGTGTCTGGATGCCGTGAAAAATCACTTTGTAATATAATAAGATGAAGATGCTACACATTGTTGTATGTAACGAAATATCGGAATAAATAAAAAATAAAAACAATATTAGACCTTAATTTCGAAAAACAAAATATAATTGTTTAATAAATAAAAAGGTCGAACAATCAGTTAAATAATAATAATAATATAATGTAATATCTTAGGATTTTAAAAATCACAGACAGCAGACTTTGCTCTATGATCGATATTTGATGTACAGCATCCAGGATAACGACACTGCAGTAATGTCATAATCGAGTTTTCATTTGTAGTGGGTTTGTCTTGATTAATAATGAAACTTATTAGGAAATCCGATATCTTCGGAATATATATATTATATTTTAATGCTACTTTACTTATTTTTGTATCTTTAGAATAAACATAAGCCGAGTAACATCATATACATATTCAGAATTTTTATTGTACTCACAAATATGAACATTATTTTTAAATATACTTCGACTAAAGGCACATATTTTGCAAGTTCATGTGTACTACTTACCAACAATTCCATTCATGCAGAGGTTTCTAGCGTACCGTAAGACTTATGGAGCCGACATTATCTTGAGGTTATTATTGATGCTATAGCAATATGAATATATACAATACTACCATTAAAACTGAAAGGATTTTCGTACTTCTTTGCTAATCCAACTTCCAAAATAAATATACATTGCATTTTCTGCTTAGACACCACTGTTCGCGATAAGTAATTACACCATACAATGCAAAATAGCAAGGTGTAAAAGATGATATAACTCTCATACTTAACTCTGCAAACATTTTACATGTTTAATTCATTCATTTATTTATTTATTCATTTATTTATTTATGTTAAATTATTAGTATCGCGGATTGAGGATTACACTTTACATCTTTTAGTGTTTAAGTCGTTTCATACAAAATATTTACAAGACAATTTAGTCAGTTTTGCAGTTTGCATTTTGGCCGAACTCTTTAATGTTTATGCGCCCGGAGTTTTTTCTTATTAAATACATATTTATTTTTTAATCTTAATGGCGAAACCATTACGACCATTACAGTCACTATAGGAAATTGTGCAAATTTAAATGAATATTAACTTGAATTCAATTGAGTTGCATGCTGCTGCTTAGCATACCAAGTTGTATATGGCATGCAACGTAAGTTTTTCTTTGCTGCTTTATTTATATAAATATTAAAAACTACTTATTTCTTATTAAAGCCATTTTCCCCCTTCATTTATTTTACTTTATGACGACAGTTATATTTGCTTTTCATCTTGCTAAAATATTTGCGCTGGTGGTTTTTTCCCCATATTAGTTGTTGTGTTTTGCTAAATACAACAAAAAGAGCAACACCAGCAGCAGATAGGATGAATGTAGTAAATATGTATGTAAAAAAAGAATACAGACATATTGCCACGCTCCATTAATCTTTCAGTTAAGAGACTAACCAGTGTAGGAAAAGATAAACCAACCACACCAGGACAAGTTGTGCGGCTTCCTATTTGTGGCATCATCGTCGCTTCAGTCACCAACAACAAACACATTATGGTAGTCATTATCGTTTTACAAAGTGAATATTTTCTGCCGCTAAACGATTGCGGAGGCAAATATATGTATATGCCCCAATGATTAAGATGAGCATGTAGATTGAACTCCATAAATAATTGTGTTAATGATTCTTTATGAAGTTTTGGTTTTCGCTTCCCCGTTTTCCAATATTTACTGCTCTTTTTGTCAAATTATTTGTGCTGTATAAGTGTCATATGTCCTTTTACTTGTTGACAGGCTTTATTGGTTTTCAAATAGAATATTTTCATTTACATGACATGACAAAATTAAAAAATACATGAATTATGACCAATTGAGACTGGCGTCTGGTTTTGTTGTTCTTTAGGGTGTCGTTGTTTATGATGGAGGGGCATTTAAAGACATTGTGACTTTGTTACTTTATCACATTTAATTGGCAAACATTTCGACTTCCCATGTTGGGTCTGACAACAGACAAAACATAAGTCGGCTAGGTTAAAATATTATCATTGCTGCCTAGTGACTTCTTAAAAATTGATACAAGCTTTCTTATTATTTCCTTTCGTCTTTGCAGAAGAGCTTCAACTCCTCTATATACTACATGATAGTGTAGAACACTGATATAAGAAACGAAAGGTGTTCTCGTCCTCCTCTATACGTAATATTCTCTTCAAAGTCCAGTTGTCTATTAATTTACTCAAAGACTTGGCGGTTACTCTCTATTGCGATGCTAAAGCTAATTCGATGCTATAAACGTACAAATGGATACTCTTACGCATCGAATTTGCTTTCGCATCCCAATAGAGAGTAACCACCCTTGTCTCTAATAAATAATAGTATTAATCCACCATGTGTCAGTATCGAGTTCGAATTTATCCTTTATTATCTTGTATACAAAGCAGTGATGGAAAAATGAAAAATTGAAATGGTACTGACCGTCAACAAAAATAGTACTTTTTTCAACATTTTGGTACTTTTTAGGAAACATATTTTTATTCAAAAATAAAATTAAAAAATCCATTTAAAAACAATTCAAAAATAAAATTAATGCAACAAACAAATTTAATAATAAGGGCACTATACTATTGGTCCTACCAGCAATAACATTTTCAGCCGTAAAGTCGTTAATCATAATTAGTTTTATTTTCAAAATTAAATTTCTTTCGAGGTATGTACGTCGCAAAATTGTATGTAAAAAGACTGCCGATACCTTGACTCTTTGAACAATATCTTTATTTCTATAAATATATCTAACGCAGCTCCGCAAAAAATTTCATCTAAATGGTTCTCATCAAAGTTTAAACTTACCAAGGGCGTATTATCTAAATTATCCTTTTTTATGTTGCTTCAACAACATCAACAACTTTTGCAAACAAACGCACACTAACAACAAGATGAATAACGAATTTCTGCATTCCTTATGTTTTTGTTTTGAAGCCAATTTTGTCGATGATTATAAAAATAGTAACGCTGGATTTCTAAACAGAGAACAAAGCAAAACAAACAAAGAGTACTAAATTTGATGTGGGGGTACTGTGGTATTTTTGTTGTGAAAAAGTACTGAAAATAGTTTCCATCACTGATACAAAGTCAACGTCAGTGTATATATCTAAACAACCGATTTCCGTAAGCATATCGCCTCCGACCCATGATAATCTCTGTACATTCGTGCATCCCTTGATTACATTTCCAAAATAACTCGATTCATTATTTTAAGAATAGAAGAAATAGAAGGATTAACTTCTTTGAAATCCTGATTAACTACATTTTAAGCTTTAGATTATGAATTCAGCCTCAAAATCATTTAATGTAAATTAATATGTCAAAGGCTCCCTTGGTTGATAATTCAACCAACAATTTCTTGTCGTAATAATCATCTTATGGATGCATATTTCAAGATCAAATTGATATCAGTTCCAAAAAGTTCATAAAGTTTAATAAAATCTCTTTTGCTTGCACTATTACACAAATAGTAACTTTAATAACATATGGGCTAATCCTGCGTTGCGGACGTTACGTTCGTACGCATATTTTTGAATGCTGTTGGCGCTCTGAGCGTTATATTCTTAAGTAACCTACGGTGGTACGTTGGTATTTGAGAGTACTTTCAAATGGCAATTACAAAAATTTTATAAGTTTTATCAGTTACGATATAATTGTACTTAAATTGCCGTTGCGGACGTTACACAATACAGAAGTCGTTGTGGAGCTCAATGCACATTTTCATAAATTTTAGCGAATTTTACAGTATAAACAAAAAAATTCCAAATACATTAAAGAAAGAGGAATGTTTAAGCATATCAAACCCACTTTCGAGGCAAAAAAATAATTGTTAGTTTATTCAAAATTTTGTCTTACATTTGTTGCGGACGTTACGTTGCGGACGTTACATTTTTGACCACTGTCCTACTCATATAAATAAAAAAATATTTTTGGGTTTATTTTCAAAAAATATAAATTTTATTTTCCTTTTTAAATTTGTAGTTTATGTTTAGGAGACACTGGAGTGTGTGCCATTTAGATATAATTTTCATTAAGCAAAGAAAAGTAATGATGAGA
This sequence comes from Bellardia pandia, assembly GCA_916048285.2. Lineage (NCBI taxonomy): Eukaryota > Metazoa > Arthropoda > Insecta > Diptera > Calliphoridae > Bellardia > Bellardia pandia. Next base: position 79,760,822 of record OU696530.1, on the reverse strand, counting down.
TTTTACGCCAGTAATATTTTTTATATTTAGCCATTTCACACCTAGATTTTGAGTTGTGGTTTTTATATCGTTTGCTGTAACGTATATTAGTTTAACCCTATCGATATTACTTTTGGCCAGTCTGTAAAAATCGTGTGCATCCTTCAAAATAAGATTTTAAGCTCTTACTAACTGCCAAACTTTACGTTACACGATAGCGCCTACTCCGTCTACTGCACCTTTGCCATTAGAAGTAGCGAAGAAATTCCACTCAAATTCGTTAACACCAAATTTATTCTTAAAATGTGGAATGCTACGTAAAATAAATTTGTTTTTAAACTGACTACCGCATCCATCGGAAAACACACTGATTTTATATATTGAATGATGCTTTTGAATATTTTGAATAAGTATTGATAAGAAGCAATAAAATTCGTATTTATTGTGTGTTAGCTGATTACTTATAATGGCAAATGATGTAATGCAGCCATGTAGCCATGCTACACAAGTGAAAATAGTTACTTGAGCATAGATGAAATGAGCAGACTGAATTTCATTTTGAGAAATAAGTCTGTAATTTTCGGCAAAGTCAATTTGCAGAATCAGGTCATTTGGCTCTAATGCTTTCCGTTTTTCCTCAAAGTATTTTTGTTGAGATCGTTTAACAAAAGTATGTAGTTTGAACGACGGCAGTTGGGATTCCAATTCAAAAATTAAATCTGCCACTGGGGCTTCGGTACAACTTAATACTATACGATTATCTATTATTCTCCATTGCTTCCATTTAGTAACCTCATCAAGGCCATTATTATAAAATAAAGGGACAAGCGCATCTTTAATGTCTTTTGTACAGTTATTGCAATCATTTGACATGCAAAATTCATTTTCAACGTCGCAGCAAACTTTCTCTAAAAACTCACCAAAGTTTAAAGGGAATACAGGAATGTTTTTGTTTAAACTTTCCAATAAAAAACCAAAATTCGCATGGTATTGACAAACACACATGTTGTGAGGCAACTTATCAGATAATTCCACTATTGTTGGTCGATTGTCATGGAATTTAGTTCAAAAAATTTTTTGATCACTAAACTCAGCTTGAAACAGCTGAAAAGCCTGATTTACCGTCATTATCATAAATCTCTTAGCTACTGGTAATTTATGGGATCCAGCTAGTAGAGTCGATTTTCTTCCAGCAGCTTGCACGGAAATGTTATCTCGATAAAAAAAGTTGTGAATCAGTTTTGTTTTCTCATCTAATTCCTCATCAGGTTCAGCTTCTTTTCTATTCCCAAGGTATTTTTCATAAAGTACACTGAGTACTTTACATTTCTTCTCCATATCATTTGGCAAAATGCGCTCAACTTTTCTTACAGCTTTGCTTAGAGTCTGCCTGCATGTATAGGGACTGATTAGCGTTGTTGTTTTTTTTTTTTTCTATTTTGTCTTTCTCTGTAATTCCATCCCTATGTGTTTATAATTATTGATGTATGTGGTCTTAATTATTGATTTGTATAAACAAAACAACTTTTAAAAGAATTTTATTTTAGGACAGATCGATCCCGTTGCGGACGCTACAAAATTTGACATTAAAAAAATAAAACATACTTTTATATATTTTAGAATTTTTTTTCCTACTTTAAAGAACAGTTTTAGTTTTGTTTGGAATGTTAATGTGGTGTCAAAAAAAATTTTAGTTTCTTCGTTATATATGAAAACCCTTATTTTCCGTTGCAGACGTTACAAAGCGTGGACGTAACTTTACTCAGTTTTATTTGGTATGTTTAAATTGAGCATTTAAAGCGTTTCTTTCATAAAGTTGCAGAAAATTAATAGAAAAAAAACTTTTTCGAAGATAGAGCAGCCGTGTTTTGGATAAAGCTTGTTTAACAGCAGGCAAAAAATCATGCATATTTTGGTCAAATATTAAAGATGTAAGGTTTCTGAAGTTTAACTCCTAATTTTCATAATATGGATTGCCAGAAAAATATTTTATGAGTATATTTGTAAGAGTACAATATAGTCTATTAGTCTATATAATGAAGAACAATTTTAGATCAACTTTAAAATTTTTTTCTTGGTTGACATTTTTTCGGATATGCCCATATGTACAAATTTATCTATTTCATCTGAAATACCAAATGACTCGTGGTAGTATCACAGTATCAACTGTGTCTCAAATGTATCAAAACGAGTAAGAAAGTATAGTCCGTCATGCCCGACCATTTAATACAATACACCCAGTATATGTATAAAATAGTTTTTCAGAAATGGGCGCTATATGGGAGCTATGCAATTTTATGGACCGATCATTCAAAAATTTAGTGTCATGACTTTTGTGAATATAAATATTATGTATGTTAGACTTTTATATCGATAAAAAACACTTTTATATATTTCGATAACAACATTTTTAAGAGATTTATGGTCGTTAAAGTGATTTGCTGGAGTGGGCATTATATGGGAGTTACGGCTAATTATGGACTGATCATCATAAAATATTAGCATATTATTTGTGTATATACGAAACATATTTGTGTTCAATATTATTGGGAAACCAAGATTTTGAAGAGATTTATGCTCTTTACAGTGATTTTCGGGAATGGGCCTTATATGGGAGCTATGATCAATTATGGACTGATCTGTACAAAATTTGTGATTTGGCTTCATTTACTACTCACTTGTGGTAAAAGTTGTATGCATACTTGCATAATTCATACATTTATGATCGTTAAACTGCAATTTCGAGAGGACATTTGTATGGGGGCCAGGTGAAATAATGGACCGATTACCACAAGTGTAAATCCCATCCGTCCTTGGGCCGAAAAAGTATCACTTGCTAAATTTTATTCAAATATCTTCAAAATTGCGAGCTGCACTCTGCGCACAAGCTTTACATGGACATCGTTAAATCGACTCAGGGAGTGATTCTGAGTCGATTGGTATAATTTAAGGTGGGTGTTGGACCAATATTTATGGGCGTTACAGACATCAGCTCAAATCCATTGTACCCTCCCCACTATTGTGGTGTAGGTTATAAAAAGTACAATTGTATCATGTTCGCCATCATTGATCTGCTCGTTGTCTTGGTAGTTTTAGACATTCGAGCTGTTATATATTCATTCGTTTCATAAGTAAATCAGAGGTACGCAAATATTACCTATTAAAATCTGACAGTAATATATTGGCTGATACTACTTTCTAATTCTTGCCTTAATATTAAAAATACGTTTATCTTTACAATCGAAACTCATACCTGGAAACTTTTGTTTCTTTGGCAGCATTCAGCACATCAGGTTACAAAAACGTGGGAAAAACGGAAAACGCGTATTCTTCTTTGTGTGAATAGAGCATCTCTGTTTTCTGAGGACTAACTTAGTCCTTGAGAAAAAATAAGAAGAACATAAAATTGCAATTCTATATAAATTATTTTAGTGATATATCAAGATGAAAGACACCTATCAATCGTTTTTCTTTGAAATTAGAATTTTGGAAATGATAGCTAAACTAATTTGTTAGCAACCACTTTGAGCTGTTCAATTTAATTTAGATATTTAGTAATACACTAATATTTGGATTTCATTATATTGTATAATTCCACTTCATTTATATTATATACAAAAAATAATTTCAATTACTCCTCAACTAAACAACCGCTAACCATTTAAACTTTACTTATAGTACAAACTTGTTTCTCATTCAGCATAATCTTAAAATCTATGAATAGATTTTTAAATAAACCATAGTGATTTGCATTTAATTGTTGACAGCAGTAATACCAGCAATGATTGTTGACAAAACTTAACATACAATACCAACATTCTTACATACACACACATAAATTCATTTAATTTCCGTATCCGTTTTCTCTGTTTTCCAGGAGAATGGCATAAACGTAAACGAGATTTGTTTAAAACAATATTTGTAATTAACTTTTTTCCCCTTTTTCAATTTTCACACTTTCGCACTGAAATGTAAAACAGGAAAGTTTTTCGTTTATTCTTTAGTTCCTTTGTTATGCATAAATTGTTTTCCATCGCATTATTATTTAAACCAACAACCAGCAAACAAACTTTTCTTCAGCTTGTTTTTCAATTTTATTATTCTTTAATATCCTGTAATTGAGTGAGTGGCATAGTTGGTCCTTCAATGCATTTGCATCAGTTTAATATCAGTGTAAATAATATTGTTGCATAGAACCGTAATAACAGTCCACCAAGTTGAACCAGAATGAGGATATGTATAAACAAGTAAGAAAGTATAGTCGGTCAAGCCCGACCATATAATACCCTTCACCCAGTATATGTGTAAACACATGTTTTCAGAAATGGGCTGTATAGGAACTATGACCTGTTATGGACCGATCATCCAAACATGTAGTGGCATGACATCTGTGCATATAAATATTATTTGCGTTAAATTTAATATCGATATAAACAGATTTATAGTCTGTATTAAAGTAGGCGGTTCGGAAACGTCTCAGCTGTGGATGAGACATGGATCCACCAAAATACTTTAGAGACAAAAGAACAATTTAAGCAATAAACTGAAGCTGGAGGAAATGTCTCAAAGAAGGCAAAAACAATTCAATCGGCTGGTAGTATTATGGCAACGGTTTTTTGGGACTTTAAAGGTATTTTATTGGTTGACTATCTGCAAAAGGGCAAAACAATAAATTCAGAGTACTATTGCAAAAATTTGGATTAATCAAATGAAAAAATTCGAGAAAAACGCCATGGCTTACAACACAAAAAAATAAATTTTCGCACCAGCGGACAAGAGTGTTTTAACAATGGTTAAAATCAATGAATTAAAGTACGAGTTGCTTGACTACCCACCTTATTCTCCTGATTTAGCTCCCAGTGACTTTTACCTGTTCCCAAATCTTAAAAAAATTCCTGGGTTTTACTTCAAATGAAGATGCCATCACAATTGTAAACCACTATTTTGAAGGCCTTGAGGAAAACAATTTTAATCAAGGGACAGAATTGCTAGATAAGCGTTGGACCAAGTGTATTGAAGTTTCAGGAGATTATATTGAAAAATAAAAATGTTTTTGAAAAACTAAATATTCTATTTCTGTGCTAGGCTAAGGAGTTTCTTAACTGCCCTCGTATATGTACATATGAAACTTATTTGTGCTCAATTTTATTTAGATACTAACATTATTAAGAGATTTATGGTTGCGAAAAAGATTTCGTGAAGTGGGCTTATATGGGAGCTATAATCAATTATGGACCGATCTGCAAAAAAATTTATAAAATAAATCTTCATGTAGGTACAACTTATTTCTGAAGAAATTTGTTGGGAGCGTGTTCAAGTCGAACATTTATGATAAACCTCTATTTCGGGAGGATATTTATAGGGTGAAATAGGATAGGATAGGATACGATAGAATAGGATAGGTGAAAAAACAGACCGATGTCAATCCCAAACGTTCTTGGGCCAAAAATACCATGTACCAAATTTTATCGAAATGTCTTCAAAATTGCGAACTGTACTCAACGTACAAGCTATACATGTACAGCCCGCCAGACGGAAATCGTTAAATCGACTCAGAAAATGATTCTGAGTCGATCGGTATATTTAAAGGTGAATGTTTGACCAATATTTCTGGGCGTTATAAACATCAGCACAAATCCCATATACCATCCCCACTATGGTGGTGTAGGGTGTAAAAGCGGTCATGTATCTGAGCATTTATACTTCTCCATGCCGCTCTGCAGTAGGATCTCTACACTGAAGAAACAATTTGATGGCCGTTCAAGACTCCTATCATGTTGTTTATTTGAGATGTTTGTAATGTTAGTAAATTCGATGTACTATTACTTTCAGTTTTTCAGAATTCTTCCAGGCCGATCTTACCCTGGAAAAATTCGATTCGTTGACATTATCGATTATGTGTATTGATAATTATACACGGATAAATAAAATAAAACTCTCACTGTAATATGAATGAAGATACAATTCATTATCCTGAGGAATCTGATCAGATCCACAAGCGGAAATTCCCTAAGACAAGGTATCTTAATCCGTCAAGACAGCTCTTCTGTAGAGAGGTGAAAATATTTACTACAAAAAACTTCTGCAGTGGTTAGAACGTGATTAAGTCACACGTTTCGACATGCATACGCCATACAATAAGATGGTTATGTATTCCTAACTAAAGGGTAAGGAGTCTTGGTATTTTTGGATATTTTACAGTGTAAGTTGCTTCGCACTATAATTTCGTCCAAATACATCATTTATTAACATCATTTTCAGCATTTTAATTTTCATGTACCGTGACATATCTTATCTTCAAAAGCCATACTTTTTTACTGCTTTTGGGACCCCAAAAAGATTATTGGATTCCTGTTACTCGATATCGAAAGAACAAATTAGTATGCTCCCTCAAAATCCTGACAAAATGATCTACTTACAATAGTAGAAGGATTTTTAACGACTGACTAAGCAGAATAGCTTGGACTATGGAGTTCAATAATAGATTGATTGATAACTAAAAAAAATTTGGTCTATTGCAGTAAATACTTAATATGGTGGTCAGGCCTCTAATCTTTGTTCTTGAGGAAAATAATAACTGTTATATTTGAACTCGACATTGAATTCAAATAAAATGTTATGGCGGATGATCTTTCTTAAAGAGATGCTGGTATAGGCAGCAGACTAATAAGTTTGTATTTCCGCAGATGGCTGTTAATTCAATATTCGGTCAACGGAGGTTGAATCAGCAATACACTGATGAATGGTCAGGCTAATATATCCAAATTTTGATGTTTGTGAACGTAGAAATTCATAAATCTCATTGTAAGCCATAGACATATCGGTAGTGTGTCTGCTGTCATTTGTTTCATTTTATACTCGTATGTTACTACAAATATAACATTAACAATTCGTTGCAACCAATGTAATTACTTTTACTTAACATTTTTTTTCTTTCTTTGAGGTTGTGAACGTGTGCGAGTGTCAACTGTGTCCAAAATTTGCATACTAAAGACTTCTTTGGAGTGAAATTAAAAACACTAAATCAGTGAGATGAGTGTGAAATTAATGAATATCGGTCGTACACTTTGTACAGGGATTGGAAAAAAGAAGAGAACTTTCTTTGCCACCAGTAAAACCGACAAACACAACAATTTAGTATTAACAACAATCACATTTCAACAAAAGACCTAAAAGAAAAAGAAAAACAAAATTAATTAAAAAGTTCATTTGAATATTTAAAAGTACAAAAATAATAAAAACAACGACAATACCAACAACAACAATAAGAAGAGGAAACAAGTGAAAAGTATCTTTAACATTTGACTGTTTGTCTGTCAACCTCAGGCTGCCATTCCACCATCCACTAGGCCAGTGGGTTGTCTGCAGTCAAGGCAATAGTGTAAAGAAAGCGGGCCAGGTTGCCATTATTATGGGGTGTAGGATTGAGAAGAAGCAAGTGGGGGGGAGGAGGGGGAATGTAGAATGCAAAAGATAAAGGAGTTTTATTTACTTAAGGCGAGTGGCAACTTAATTTTGAAAACATTTCGCACAAGTACTTTGGATGATGATGGTGTGTCAAGTGACACTGCTAAACATTTATTTACAAAAAAAGAAAGTAAAAACACCAACAACAATAATTTATTTCCTTTTACTTTATTCTGTTGTTAGCCGATTAGTCCTTCATAGTTGTTGTTGTTGAGGATGTTGCCTTAGATGCGATGATTATGCCGATTCAAAAGTGTGCAAATGACATGTTTTTTAAACAGATGAAAGGTCATCTAATATGTAAAAGTTGGGGTTTGGGGCTGCTTTAGTTGGTGTTTGATTTCCATTTTATGTTTATTTATTTTTTTATTTATTTATATATCATTAGAAGATAATTACAAATTATAATCTAATGTTTTTAAGACATGGCCATGGCTACAGGGCCTTAGGCTCTACATATCAAATAATTATTTTTATCTTAAAGAAATATACATATGTGATATCAGATAATATTGTATAAATTAGCTTCTTTTAGAAAGGATATAATTTGTGTAATGGATTCAGGTGTTGGATTTGAAATGAGTTCTATAGGGTGTGGTACATTTTTGAATGAGTTATTGCGATGGGTTTGAAAATTAGGGCAGGAGGTGAGTATGTGTTTGAGGATTTTGTTTAACGGGATGTTGCAGTTGCAAATCGGAGTGGTTGGGATATTGATTAAATGACCGTGTGAGAGTTTAGTATGTCCCAGACGAATTCGTTCGAATTTGATGCAATCTCTTCTGTTCACCATGTTTTTTGTATTATGTAAGAAATTATCAATTGATAATTTTCTATTGTTCGTTGTTTTGTACCAATCGGATGTAAGGCTAAAGGTGTTATTTCTGGAAAAGTGATATGTCTTGGTGAATTTGTTTATATCGGATAAGTTATAGTTAGATGTTGATATGAGTGGAGATGTAAGTGCTTCCTTTGCTTGTTTGTCAGCGAGCTCATTTCCCTCAATGCCACAATGACCAGGAGACCATATTAAAATAACATTTGGAGATTTTTCAATTATAATATTTCTTATAAATGATGCGTATATATTGTTATTGGATGTATTAGAGATAGCTTTTATTGATGATAGTGAGTCGGTACAAATTGCAAAGGAACCATTCTTGTTCTTAATTATATTTAAAGCCTCCGTAATGGCAATGATTTCGGCAGTAAATATGGTTGTGTAGTTTGGAAGTACAGATGTTTTAATAGTTTTATTGTTAGAGACTATACCATAACTTACTTGTTCGTTTGATTTAGAGGCGTCTGTGTAAATAAAGCAATAGTTTTTATATTTGTCCTGAATTTCGTAAAACAGTTTTTTAAATACTGATGATTCAGTAGTGGATTTATTAAAGTTGTTTAGATCAGTGTTTATGAATGTTTGCTTAAAATACCATTGAGGTTTGATGTTTTGCTTGGTGAAAGGTCTTTGGATTGGTAGATTTAGTTCTTTAGTAATTTGAACAATTTTGTATATGACAGATGGGAGTTTCGGAACTTTTTTAGCTTTGATACATTTTTTAACGATTGAATGTAGAGGTGTATCTGGATTATTATATATAGATTTTATTAATCGCGATGTTAAGAGATCTCGCTGGATTTCTAGTGGCAATATGTTGGATTCAAATAACATATTATTTACAGGTGTTGTACGAAAAGCTCCCAAGGCAAATCTTATTGCTGAAGAAATTTTGGATTTTAGTTTTTTTAACGATGATTTTGTTGAATAGCCATAAAAGGGTAGAGCATAATTAATTTTAGATAACAAAAGTGATTTTATAATCGCTACCAGTGTATATGTGCTACAGTTGAACTTGGGACTAGACAAACATTTAATAATATTAAGTTGCTTTGTTAAAGATGTTGATAGATTTTCGATTTGACTGTTCCAATTGTATTTATTGTTTATAATTAGTCCAAGTATTTTTAGGTTTTCGACTTTCTCTATGGGATTGTTATTACATAAAATTGTACATCCACAGTTCCTTTTCCTGCAGATGTGTATACTCTTGCATTTTATTGGTGACATAACTGCTCCTGAGTATTTACACCAATCTTGAATGTCGTTAAATAGGTTTTGTAAATCAATTGTTGGATTCTTTTCATGGCTAGATCTTATTATTAGGTGGAAATCATCAGCATAAGCTATATAGTCAATCTCTTTATAGAATGATATTTTTAGACATAGTTTATTATATGATATGAGGAATAGTATAACTGATAAAGGTGATCCTTGAGGTATTCCGTTTTGTAGCGGTTGATATTTAGAAAAATATTTTCCCACTCTTACAATTATCTTCCTATTTGTCATAAAATTTCTGACGTAGTTCAAAATTTTTGGTCCAACTTGCCAAGCAATTAATTGGTCAACTATTACATGAATGCCAATTTTATCAAAAGCTTTCTCGAAGTCTAACGAAATTATTGTTGCATGTTTTTTTAAGGAAAGGCAGTTTGCAATTTGATGATCTACATAGAGTAGAGAATCAATTGTTGATTTGCCTTTCTTGAAACCAAATTGACGACTATCGAGAAGCTTGTTGGACGTGACAAGCCACCATAGCCTGTTTGCTATGATTTTGTCTAGAACTTTTGATATACATGTATTCAGTGATATAGGTCGATAAGAATTGGGGGTAGTTTTATTTGCGTTTGGTTTTAGTACTGGAACTATTACGCTCTTTTTGTATTGTTGTGGTATACAGTTTCTAAATATGTTGTTGTAAAGGTCGAGGATTCTCTGTTGCATGTTAATTGGTAATTTTTTTAGCATTAAGTAAGAAATCCTATCAATGCCTGGGGTTTTGCCCTTCAAACTTTGCAGAACCATTGTTAATTCCGAGAACAGCAAATCCTTTTCTATGGTAGTTGTTATAGCTGAAGGTGTAGTTATTGGTACCATTTTTTTACCTTTCTTTGGTGTTCTGGTCACTAAAATTCATTTTACTACTTTATGCAAATCAATCGTTACAAAGGCTTTACAATTATTTGTTTATTCTCTGTTTATGTCACCTAATAAAAGGAATTACTCTTCATATATTATTAAAAAAGGAATAAAAATAAATAAAAACTTTTAATAAAAAATCAAATGTACTCCATTTTCAAGTTGAAATTGAGAAAAACAAATTGAAATTTAGGAAGGCAAATTGATATTGAGAAAAAACAAATTGAAATTAAGAAATCGAAATTGATACTGCGAAAATAAAAATTGTAATTGGGAAATTAAAATTTGTATGAAATTTTTAAAATATTTTTTTTTATAAAATCTATAACACGATTCTGAGTTACAAATCTAATAAAAATTTATTAGTTCTCAATTTCAATTTGTATATTCTCAATATTAATTTACATTTCTTAATTTCAATTTGTATTTTTCTCATTTTCAATTTGTTATTTCTCAATATCAATTTCCCTTTCTGAATTTCAACTTGAAAAGATGTAGACGGGTTTTTGTAATAACAGAAAATTGTGCGCGATAATTGTGGCATTATCATGTCTCAATGTTAGTAAATGGATGCAGCTGATATGATTACAGCTCAGCGTTAATAGATTCTAGGTTTATAAAATGGCTAAAGGTACGGTCACATTTGGCAAATATTTACTCAAAAAAGCGTAACCCCATATTTTAGCACAAATTTGTTTGACGTTTGTTTACTTTTACAAGAGTTTTGCAAGATCAAACAACATCAAATAATATAAAACTAAATATTTGTTGTGCTTTGGCCTAAATAAGAAAAGTTTTTGTTTTTTTATTAATAAACGAATTAGTGGTCACGTCTTTTTCGGCAAATATTTGCCAAATGTGACCGCACCTTAAGAGTCTAATATCTTTATTAATATTGTGTATATAAACGGCGATTCATTTAGACCTTTTTTAATTTTAAATAAAACACTTAGGCCCGTTTTATCAATGTGTCGACCAACTGCCTGCTACTAAATGTCGACATAAATTTATTAGACTGATAATATGTCCGTTAACAACTTTGCTTTTCTCAATATACCGACAGAAACATTATTTTCATTTGGCAATACCTCTCAAAATGTATGTGAAAATTGGGAACTCTGTCTTCAAGTGACAAGTTGTTGACATAAATCAGCTGTTTTCCAAATGTGAAAAAATAACAAAAAATAAAATAAAAAAAAAACAAATATTTTAAAAATATATGCCTGCCAGGTAGTTAGGCCTGGCCTGATAAACTCTTTCAACATTCACTTGGAATTCATGTTCTGCGAGTTCATCCTCCATCAAATTAATGTTTATTCCGCTATTAAATATTTTTTCTAAAATCTATTTAATTTTTTTTTACAAAAACTCAAGGTATTGTCACATAAAAAATATGAACAGTAGTCAGCTGATTGAATTTATCTGTACAACAAATAAATAAACGGCAGATGAGGACTGGTTAATTTTGCGACAGAATAGAAGCAAATGAGACATTGAGAAAAACAAATTTCTTTAATCGGCAGTTTTTCGTTGGGAAAAAAGATAATCGCCTAATGAGAAAACAGCCCTTAGAATGTAAATGTTTGTCGAAATCTTTGTTATTACCGAAAGAACAATCTTTGATTTTTACTTTTTAAAAATAATTTCATTCAAATGTTAGACTCGTCTACCCTGTTGGCTGACCATTCGGAAGGTCCTTTTATCAACTTTCTGCTTATATTTTAAGGCCAAGAACGAACCAAGCCGATTTCGGCTACCCTGATTTGATGTGTCTCGAAGAGAGAGCGTTCTGCATCTATCTAAACAAAAAGTAGTCGGACGGGGCAAGGTCTGGACCACAAGGCGGGTGATGCAACATGTGGTCGAACATCTTTATTATGGAATATTTGAAGTAAATTTTTTGGATTTTATAATTATAACCTTTTTAAGATATATACATACATACCAGAGCTGTAAATGAATCATTCTTTTTTGATTTCAATTCATTACGAATTAGCTAAATTTTGAATTAATTCTTTGCAACAAAAAAAGAATTGAATTAAATTTGAATCTATTCATTTGAATTTAGCGAACATGAATTGCAATTCATTTCCAATTCCAATGAGTTGCAATTCATTTGAATTAGACAAAATGAATTGCAATTCATTTTTTAATTCAAAAGAATTGGTAAAATGAATCGCAATTCATTTCTAATTCATTTGAATTGAAATGATTTGGAATTAATTCAAATGAATTACAAAAGTAACTTGTAATTCAAATTTATCAAATCAAAAATGAATTGCATTCAATTGAAGTAAACTTGGTGTTTGGAGTTTGGTTTTTCAAGTACTACTTATTTCGCTTTTGATATACGCTGAATAACAAGACATTCAGTATTTAAAACCTATTAATAATTTATGAAATTTTGTGACCCACGAACATTAAAGGACAACCACTTTAGTAATACTTATGTATGTAATATGTCTTTAATATTTAAGTAATATTTATTTAACAAAATGTAATTATATTTTACAAATAAAGATGAAATTAGGAAGAATTATAGGCATCAACTAATTTTTCTATTATTTTAAATATAAAATAAATGCTAATTAGATTAAATTAGAATGCATCGTCTTTTTTTCAGATTCAATTCAAATAAATTGGATATGAATAACAAATTCATTTTTCGAGTTAATTCAAATGAATTGGTAAAATGAATTGCAATTCATATCATTAATTCCAAATCAATTCAAATGAATTGGGAATGAATTGCAATTAATTTTTTCTAACAACCTGTTTGTAGAACGCGACCCGCTGATAATAATAGCTAACATATTAGCGTTTTTATTTTTTTTGGTTTTAGATTGTTATTAAAAACATAACAGCTGTCAACTAATTTTGGTTTGTGTATCACGGTTTGGCTCGTCATAAATGTCAAAGTTAGACGAACAAAAAACAGAACTCGTGCTTGGACAAAATTAATAAAACAAAAATAAAAATTGAAATTCAAACAAAAAAAAGGTAAGTAAACTTTTATTAAAAATGTAATTGCTTTGATTGTTTAAATTTTTAGCATCAAAATGACAACATGCCTGCAGTTTAGCCAATTGGTAGCTTGCATGGAGGAGTTTCCACACTTGGCCACGGGAGCTCCCCGGTTTGGTAGCAGCAAATTTGATATAGAGTGCACATGGGACACGGTGGCAAGCAAAATCAATGCTTACTGCCCTCCATTAAGAACTGGCAGCGAGTGGAAGAAAGTATGTATTCTTAAATATTTTATTTATGGTTCGATTATGGATGGCAACTGAACTAAAGTTGCGTTGTCAGTTTCCAAAATGGTATTACAGATGGCAACTGAGAGCTATCATTTTCTGTTGCCAAATTGGTAACCAGAAATTTGTGGTTGCCCTCTGACAACGCAACTAAAGTTTGGTTGCCATCTATAATCGACCCATTAATTGCAAACATACGTACATATGTATGTATGGACATACATATGCACATGCTTACAACTTTGAATTGCCTCCATTTCAGGTCTGGATAGACCTTAAGGGCCGATTAAAAAAGAAAATTGCAGACAACAACAAAAATCTGCATGAAACTGGTGGTGGACCTTGCCGCGTTAGCAATTTAACTGAGCTGGAAGTGGACATCGACAGAATATGCCATATTTCGGTTGCAGCTGCCCCAAGTGGAAAAGTTTTTGGCATTCCCCAAAAAATAACTGCTAAACAAAAAGTGTTTGTCCTAACACCACCCAGAAGAAGCCAAAACGTGGCGGTTGTTACTCCAACATCATCTCCTATTGTCACAAAGGCAACTGACGAAGATGAGACCTTTCAACAGCAATTAATAACCTGTAGTGAAAAATCTGAGAGCCTGCTAGCAACATCACATAACGCAAAACCATACCGTATGACTACTTCTACTCCGAAACCAACAGTATTATCACAGAGGAAGAGAAAGCATTGCGATAATGCGGCTGGTTCGGAAGGGCAAGAACGCCTGAAACTTTTGCGTCAACAGTGTGAGATTCAATCCCAGACCCTACATGCAATTAAAATGCAAGCCGAAAGTTCAAAAGAAGTGGCAGCAGCAGTAAAAGAATTGTTGCGATTTCTTTTTCTTGAAAGAATACTTTTTGTTACAATTTTAATCTTCAACTTCATATTTGCATTTATCAAATTTTGAATGTTGCTGATAAGGGTTCATCATCAGTTTCTAGCATGATAGCAAATTCTTTTCCAGTATAATTGCATTCACACATATGTATATACAAATGTACATACGTATGTATAATTCTGTGTTTACTCAGTTGCACTCTCAACTCAAGACAAATTATGTGACCATATATGGTAATGATTTTGTGATCGCAATTTTGTTTTATGACCCTTACTACTAGTATTTTTGTCTTCTTTTCGCTGCAGATCAATTAATGATATTGCATTTTTGCTTTTTTTCTCATTGAGAATCTAGAATGATCTAACTACGCTTTTTGTAATACGCACCACCAAACGTGATTTTTGATCAGACCATTGTTACTAGCATTTTGAAAGTGGTGATGATAACAAGTGTAATATAGTAAAAATTTATGGTGTTTTCTTTTCTGAAATAAAATGTTACACCTTTATTATGTACATTTTTATAATGTTTACCCCACATTTTAAATATGTCGCATTTTCAATGGTCAGAATAGAACATAATTTTACAACAGTGTAACACTTTTTTCATGTACAGCTGTTTTTGTTTTTTTTTGTTAAAAAAGAAGAAGCAGATAGCTCCCTGGTAAGATCGCTTGAAATAAGACAATGAATATTTATCAAAAAGACCCATGGCACCTTCCCGACTAATACGCAAATTCTTCTCAAACTATAAAAATTATATATATAAACATACATTACATATATAAGAAGTAGGAGATATTGACATACATCAACTTCAGAGTATTCATTAATTACGTTCTTTACAAAGCCTTTCACTCACGGTTGTGGATTTCTTTCCATAATCATATAAAATATTTTATCATCATCAGATGATGAAGATGAATCCAACAAGTCATCCAAAATTTTTTCAGCACATAAGAAAGTAGTAATATTTTCCATTTTGTATATTTTTTTTTTGTTTCTTAACACAAATACACATTCATAAACAAAACAAATGTCAGCTGTTTTATCGTGCGATTCTCCCCCTCTAAAAATACAAAGTGTGAAAGGTGCACCATTTTTTAAATTTATAGTGTGACATTTATAGAAAAGAACACACTACACTTTAGCAGTGTTGACATTTTTTCAGAAAAGAACACAAAAAAATTAAAAAAGGTGCGAAATGGGAAAAACGTGTGACATTTTTGTCAGAAAAGAAAACGCCATTAAATTAGTTTAAAAAAAAAGTACAAAGTGTAAAGTTTAGCAAATCGTTTATACAAATAAAAGAAAACGCTAACATTAATAAGAAAAGCTGACAAGATTAATTTAAGAATTAAATATTATATTTAAAAAACCCCATCTACAATTTTCGTGAATAATTATATTCAAAGGTAAGGTTTTTGCGAATCACATGTATTTAAACATTATTATACATGGCGTTTTTTTCTTTCAAGGAAAATGTCCCACTCGGGCATTAATTCTCTAACGCCATATTCTAAAAGGCTACAAGTCTATATTTTTCGAATTTTTAATCACACGTGGCAAGACGTTTCCACGTGTGGAACTATCACCCTGACAAGATAAATGATTAAAAATCTACATATATAAATATAAAAATGACTTACTTTGCTTAAAAACTATTTAAAATCAAACAAGAACATGCAAATTATATTAACAAAGTACTCTTAAAACGCTAAAAGAATTTTAAATTGTTAATTGCTAAAAGAACAAAAAAAAAAACTATAAATATGATATTATATAATAATATTTAACCTAATTATATTCTATTTCTTACCATTACTTTTCTTAAAATTGTGACTTAAACTTCATATAATTATATACTCGTAATATTTAATTTATATCATTATTATATTTAATTAATATCATTAATCTATTTTCCTAACGTTATAATTTTGATAATTTCTAACATAATTCATTTTTATATACTTACGAGTATACTTATATTGAATTAAAATGTGCTCATTAAATTAAAATCTTATAAAAGAAATAATATTATATACCTATATTGAATTAAAACTTATTTATGAATTGGTCTCAAAAAAAAATGTTAAACATAATCTGAAATATAAATTCTAATTTAAAATTTAAATCTTATTATGATTATATAAATCAATTTCATATTAAGAAATGATTTTGTCAAAATTTAATTTCTTGAACTAGTTTTTTTTTTTAAAGAAAATAATACTGAATTTAAATAATTATTTCATTTTAAAGTTTATTGTGCATTAAATAATAAGTAACTAAATTGAAATCATTTGTACGAATAATTTTTGATATGCCTGTAAATTAAATATCTTTAATTTTTTTTATTCTCCTATTCTAAAAATAACTCAGTATGTATATTTAAAATAATTGTCAATTGAAAAAAATGTGTGAGAATTTCATTTAAAGCAACAACAACAACAAAATTATCATTATCATCTCGTTTTGCTGGGCCCTTCAATCGAGACAACTTTAAATGGAACACCAACAATTACGTTGTGAGTAACAAAATTATTGATCTCTGTTTTTATTGTAATTATTTAAAGTATTACATACTCTTTTGTTAGTCAGTCCGTTTTCAATTTATTCCTTTTACTTTCATTCATAATTATTGCTTAATATTTTTTTTGATTTATTACTATCTTCACATTCATTGTGTAAAGATCATTATGTAGTATGTATTATGTTTATGAGTTTGCCTATTTATAATGTTTATTCTTTTTATATATTTAATAAATTCTATTGTTTGCCATTATAAAATGCAATCTTAAATTTCTTTTAAATGGGAAAGATAACTAAAAGAATTGGTAATATGTAATCTAAGAAGTCAGTCTATTTTAGGGACAGATATTAATATTTTTAGGGTAAGTCGTCTGTCAAGGCGTTTGACGATAAGTCAATTGGGTGGGAATCAAATTACCCTACATGACATCACACCTCGTCATGATCTGGTCTTATTTTCAATTTATTTCTTAAAAGTTATTTGATACTCTTTGGTAAGGCATTAAGAGTATTTATATGCTTATGCGCTTTAATACGGGTTGAGAACCAAATTTGCCAAATATATCTAGTCGGGAAAATCTTTGTATATGCCACTTAAACTTTGTATTATAAGTTTTATAAAATGTATGTGATTTTTGTTATTCATTTAAATAAATATCCAGCGCGTAACAGAATGTACGGAAGCCCTAAAAACACAAGCAATAAGCAATTCAATGCAGATGATGACAAAATCGTTAGTCGATATTATATGGCACATTTCGGATAAGTGAAATAGAAAATCAATAAAAACAGTATAGTCACTACTACTTTATTTTATTTCTTTTTTACCAAAACACCTTTAAAAAGAAATTATAAAATTTTTAAACACAATTTGTTTTGTTTATTTATGTACGTGTGTTTATGTATCAGCTGTGTTTTATTTACGCACGAAAATAGGGTTGCCGTTCTTTTAAGCTGAAAATAGAATTTCGTATGAAAAAATATAAACAAAAAGTATTTTTTAACATGATGGCAATAGTACGATTTCATACACATTTGACATATACGCGAATTGACGTAAGCTGCGCGACCAAATCAAGTCGCGTTATACAAACGCATTTTATTACGTATTCGTCCATCAATTGGCTGGTCGCGAGTTAATTTTGTCGTGTTCTACAAACAGGCTGTAACTCATTTATATTAATTCAAAATTTATATTAATTCAAATTGCAATTCATGTTCGCTAAATTCAAATGAATTGATTCAAATTTAATTTAATTCGTTTTTTGGAGAAAAGAATTAATTCAAAATTTTACTAATTCATTGCATGAATGATTCCCGAATTAATTCAAAAATGAATGATTCGTTTACAACTCTGATACATACATGTATAAAGTAATTCTTTAACATATAATTAGTAATACAAAAGTGGCAAATAATGTTACGAAATTATGAATTCTGAAAGTCATTAAAATTAAGAATATTAGTAAAGTTTTTGCTGGGAGACTAAAATATTTATAAATACATACATATGTATATTTATAACACCGTAAAATATTGAAGAGTCAGCCCAAACATTCATATTTATCTTTTTCTTCAAATTCATTAATTTAACAATTTAATCACTCGCAACAGAGAACAGAACAGAAGGACACAAAAATAAAATGAAAACATTAACAAGGAAAACATTAACAATATTTCTTTGTAAACTTCAGTTGGAAGCCTCAAAGCTAAAAGAATTAAATAATTTGTGAAAATTTTATGACATTTCCTTATTAAATCCATGTGGAAAACTGTGTTACGTTTGTAAACTTTTCAACGGCAACTGGGTTATGTATGAACTACTCTTATACAATAGTTAATGGTTTGTACAATGTGTTCTTGCGAAGTAGGTATGACTTTAAGGCACTCATTGTTTCAAGTAGACTAAAAATTAAAAATTTCTCTTTTTTAGGATTTGGGCCAGATTTATGTTGCATGCATGCAAGCGAAGTGCTGCCAAGGTAGCTTAAAGGAATCTTAGCAAAGTTTATTGCTCTTTCTACAATTGTGCAGGGCAGCTCTTTAACTGACTCAAACACACATAAAAGGAATTGCAAATGAGTCATATGAACCGACAAACAGAGCGGCAGACTGATTGACAAAAAGACAGACAGACAGATGAACGAACGAACGAACATAATTATGCAACAAATTAACAAATAGTTTGAACAAAACGAAATGTTTAATGAAATGATGCTTCATGTAGTAGCAAAATATTTAATTGTATAATTAACATTTTAAATGTTTGAATGCACATGAACATCATTCACAGACATCTCCCCCCAGCAGAGTAAGATTTTCTCGTTTGTAACAGAGTTTTGTATGCGGCATTCTTGACACAGACCAACACAGTCTTAAAAATTAAGATGCCCATAATCGTATTGGATTTAATAATGGTTGCAAGTTGTGTGGGTGTAACCGCAAACATCATTACAACGACAACAACTATGGCAACATACTAAAAATCATTAACGTGCTCATCATCAACATTACCATCAGCCACAGCGTCATTGCAATGATTTCAATAGTGGCGGCTTAATATAAAACAAGCATTTACAGTCAGTCAGTCAGTTAGTCAGTTAGTAAGTATGATTACATTGTACAGACGTGCAACATGTGTTGTTGCCAAACTGTATTGTTAAATGAAATTTGTTCTTCATGTTGCTGTCTTATTAAACTATCCCCTCATTATTCCATGTCTCCACCATTCACAACCAAACTAAACATTCATCTATTTATCTCATACTCGTACACACTCACTTCCTTGGACGGTTGGTTGAATGTTGACGTGTGTGTGTGTATGTGTGAGTATGTTTGTGTGTTTCTATCACTTCATGCCTCATAAGTGTCGCATACCGTTAAATGTAATTATCGTAGAAAACCTGCCGCAAGGCAATAAATGCAACACACATTCCCAATGCTTTCCGTCTATGAAATTTTGCATATACTCGTACAAACTATTGGATATGCCTCGTTGCATATATTTGCAGTTTGTTATTAAAAGGAGTTGTACGTGTTTTCGAATGCCACTGTTGTTATTGTTACTGTTTCGGTTTAAATCTGCCTACCAAATGTCTTCTGAAAACTTCAATTTTTGAAATCCATTGTGGTGCTCTTGTTTCTGCTTCCTTGTGCATCGGCCACTCATTTTACAGGGTTTCTTATTTAATAATGTTTCCAAATTATTGTTCAAATCGAAATTATATTATAAATGTTAGTTAAAAGTTGAGCCATTTAAAAATATTTTATGTTTCAACAGCAGATTAGATTCTAAAATATTCCATTATTGCAGTCTCAAACATAGTCAGGTGGTTTTGCTAATTGTCGGTTTTAAAACCAATATTGGTTTCATTTGGTGTCACGAAACCAAGTTGGTTTTGTTATTTTCGAATGTAAATAAAACCAATATCGAAACAGCTGTTGTTTACATTTTTATTATTTTTTATTTGACTTTTTTGCAGAAAATTGACAAAATATTATATGTTGTCATTAAAATATCAGTAAAAGTGTTTTTTGTGAAAAGAATTGATATCAAATAATAAAAAGGTGATAGATAAGTGCTTATAAAATAAAATGACATCAGCAGTTGTAGCATTTTTGTTATTGGAGACAATGGCCGTTTTGAAAATGCACAGGGCACTTCATTCGCACATGCAGCATCTACATCTTCGTTGAGACGAACTGCTACGCCGCAAACACCTTCCACAAACTGCGAAATGCCACATAGCCGTACTATGGCCTCTTCTGTTGTTGTCAGGTGATGCTTTGCAAACGGTCCACCGTTTTTTACCTCGCTCTTCCACTCAGTCCATTTCTGTACAAATAAATAGACATTTCATAGAACAATACAATTTGTTCTGTGGAAAAAATGTTGTTTACCTTTTTCCACCCATTCACGTCAAATTGTGGTGGCCCGGCACTATTAAGTGAATCAGCCAGTTATTTTCACAGGATATTCACTGTTGGTTTGTCGCGCTTCGTGTAGCCTTTAGCTAAATCAGGATATTGCTGCATAAATTCAATGATTATTTTATTTTGTGTATTGTTGATGTTATGTTTTCCCCTAGAAAATAAAAAGGTCAATGCAAAATGTTTTCGTTTTATAAAGAATTATATATTAAAAATATTAAATTAAATTACTTACATTTTTAAAAAAATATCCCGCTGCAAAAAAATAAAAACTAAAAAAGCTGCAAAAAAATAAAAAAAATCCCGCAAAAATGAAAACTGACAGCTGTTAGCTGCTTGGATTATTTCCAATAAAAAACCGATAACATTGGTTTCTGTGACGCCTAAAACCGACACAAATTCTAGTTCGAACATAAAACCAATAATATTGGTTTCTATGACACCAAAGCATTTTTTCTTGTCGGTTTTAAAACCAATTCTGACAATATTGGTTTCTATGACACCCCTGAGTAGTTCTGTTTTTTCTTTGCCAGTACTAAGTTCCATATTTATTTACTACTCGTTAAACTCCAATTTCGGGAGGACATTTGTATGGTGGCCAGCTAAAATAATGGACTGATTTCCACCAGTTTCAATTCAATCCATCGTTAGGCCGGAAAATATATTTCAAGATATTTTCATAAAATTTGATACATAATATTTGTTCGGTCTAAGAATGGTTGGGACTTAAATTGGTTGAAATCGGTCTATTATTTAACCCAATCCTCATACATATTTCCTCGCCATAAATAAATTGTACATGAATTGTAATCATACACATACACAAATTTTGTTTAGATCGGTCTATAATTGATCATAGCTCCCATATAAGACCCACTTCCGAAAATCAGTTTAAAGAGCATGACTACCTTAAAAATGTTGGTACCAAAATAATATTCAACCCAAATAAGTTTCACATATACAAACACCATATGGTCCAATTTTAAGGTAAGTTTAGACGATATGTTGAATCAGCATATATATGCTGACAGCCATATGATTAAAATTAGCAGCAAATTCCTATGTCATATGTTAGACGTTTACACGATATGTTGAAAGTAGACAATTTTTTGATGTCAGCATATGTCAGCAAATGAAATGTCAACATACGAGTTAGCATACGATTTTTGTGTTTATACGATATGTTGAATTTTATGTGGTGCTACATATGCAGAGTCGTATAGTCATTTGTTTGTGAAATTAGTCAGTTTGACAACATTTTTCAATTATTATTTAACTTCTGTATTTTATGTGTAATTTTTGAAATAAAATTAAATAATAAAAATATCAATAAAAAAAAAAAAAACATAAATAATGACGTGGGAGGAAATTGGTCTAGGTATTGCTTGTACAGTGTTGATTTTGGATGACAATGAAGTGGAATTAAAAGCAAAAAGATGCTGAGTTTGGCAAAAGAAATGGGTAGAACGACGAGAGGAAGAAGGTTATTGTGTAAAATTATACTAGGAATTGGTATAAAGATATAGAGCATATTTTATTGTAAAAAACAGCAATAATCATAAATAATAAAATATTGCAGAATTTACCAACAAAATCGAGGTAAATTATACACTAAATATGCGAATAATGCACGAAAACATGTAAAACATTTATAATAATTTACCCCCTTCTTCATAAACGATTATTAAATTTAACAAACGTTTATTAAGCAAATTTTTATATGCAAATCTGTCTTAATAAATGCTTGTTAAATTTAATAATCGTTTTTGAATAAAGGGGGTTATTGTTTATTTCCAGAGACCTGTGTCGATTAATTTGAACAATGCCGCCGGCCATTATATTGCGTTTTGTGTGTGTATGTTTGTAGGTACATATGCAACAAGAAACTATCGGCGGCTGGGCTCAAAGGTCGTGATACACTATCCTACACAATCGTACGATTCATTCACTGGAAAATCTGACCCATTTCTATCACACTCAAAAAAAATCGCAACAAAGTATGTCATAGGTGCCACACTATTACACAAAAAAGATGCAAAAACATATGTTTTTGCTAATGTAAACAAACGCGGTTTTCCGCCATTTAAATTAATATTTGTGTTCAATAATTTTGTTGTTATATGTGAATATTATTAGAAAATACAACTCTGATCGCATATGAATTTGCCATATGCTGAAAAGCTTGCATACGCTTTTCAACAAATAACATAGCTATCAACATACGCAGGAAATTTGTCAAACACTTATAATATGCTGTTTACACGATATGCTAAAATTACCAACATACGTTTGTTGGCATTGTTAACAAAGTGTTAGCAAATGTTGTTAAACATACATATGCTGAAAAAATTTTTCGTTTACACGATATGTAAGCACTTGTCACAAATTTTTCAGCATAAATATGCTGATTCAACATATCGTCTTTACTTAGCTTTATGCTGATCGGTCCATTATTAGTCATTGCTGCCATATAAGACTCACTTTAACAAACTGTTAAAAGTGTTTATATCGAGATCAAATTTAACACTATTTGACTATTTATTTATATGCACCGATGTCACACCACTAAATTTATGGATGATCGGTCCATAATAGGTCTTGGCTCCTATATAGCGCCCATTTCTGAAAAGCTGGATGGGGTAGGCTGGGTAGGGTACTGTATGGTCGTTCTTGATTGACTATACTTTCTTACTTGTTCAGTTTAATATCAGCAGTTTTTATTGCAGTTAATGATTTGGTAAAACATTAATAATATCATCAAATTATATACAATATTTTATGGAATAATACAAATCTATTTATTCCTATAGACCAGAGTGATGATTTTTTTGATGCTGTGATGATTTCTCGTGTTACTTAGTGTCTGGTTTTGTTTTCTTTTATATCCATAATGAAAATTAAATAGACATAAGTAAAACGAAATAATCATAGCAAAAAAATATAAATATATAAAATATAGTGCAGGAATGTTGAACAGTTATTAGAATATTTGGAAATGTCCTCTGATAAATACTTTAATGCTGAATTTTGATATTACAAGGATTTGAAATTTGTCTGGAGCAGCAACTTTCATATAATTTTCTATTCGCCATAATGACTAATATTAAATACAAATATAGTTTTCCTAAAAATGTTTGTTTGAACATAGCCATTTGTTTGAAAACCCTATTGAAATGTATGTAACAAATTTACGCGCAACTTTTAAGACTGATACAGTTAACAAGAGGCGTTATAGTCAACTAGTATGTCGCCCACGTTTTGGCCATTTAAATGTTATTGATGTGCTAGCTGCCATCCTGGCTGTTGGGGCAAAGAGACGTTCTGTATACTTGTCGGTCGGCTGGCTGGCTGTTTGTTTTGCTTTGCTTTATTTTCCATGTCTAGCTAGCAAGCCAGCCTATTTGTCTGTCTGGTTGCATGTTTGCTGGAAAGCAGTCATGTTGGTAAAAAGTCAAACTTTCCAATTACTTTTTTCGGAAAGGCAGGAGAGAAAACCTCTTAAAAACTGTTGAGTTTCTTTAACATGAGCATAATTTCATTTAAATTGGGCCATTGGAGACTCTAGGCATAATAAAATGGAAAAGCTTTTAATTTTTCCAATAAAATGCGTTATGTGTTGTTAAAATGGTTGGGGATGTCAAGACGTGGCATGGCACGCCACATCATGGTATGAAATAATGATACGAGTACGACGAGTATTGTATGCTAGCTAGGTAATGTTCGTTTGACTGTGTCCCATAAAGGATGTTGTTGCAAATTGTGCACAAAATGAAATAAAAATTAAAAGCCCATGTAGGACATGGTTTTCTTTTTAAGGCCAATTTAATCGATCCTTAAATGTTTACTTACACAGACTTGTATCTTTACAAGCGTGTGTTACATATGATTTTCAGCTTCTTTTCTTTTTAATGAATAAAGTGAACTGGATTTTTTAAATGATATTTTTTACTTTATTAGCTGAGTTGTGCGAATTGAATAAATACAGAGAAATAAATAACTTTTGTAGTTGACGTTTAACATCTCACTTAAATTCATATGAAAGTATGAAAAAGTTTTAACGTTGTATGTAGATGTTTTTGTTTTATTAGATTACTAAATATTTGATAATTTTTATCTTAGTCCAACGTCCAGCTTTTAGTCGAATTTGAGACAAACACTTTTACTTAGATTCTATACCAAACTTGTAATATCTTAGGAATTCAAACTTGACCTGTAAGCAACTATATAAGGTGGACGAAGTCTTTAACCTAGTTTAATTTACTTTTTATAGATTTATGAATAGGGAGAATAACACTTTCCCAAGAGCACACAACATGCTTATGTGTTTACTTGAAACTCTTTAACCACCCCTCCATTCATCCCAACTTAACCTGGGGCCAAATTACCGCATTCGATATCGAGTAAAATTGATCGTAATTTTCTTATTTGAGATTATGGCATTCGATATCTAGCAAGAAATTTTATCATAATTTCGATATCGAAATCATTTTTCGATACGAAAGCTCATTCGATTACGAATGCGGGAATTTGGCCCCTGATTAAATTATTTTGATTCAAACATATTGGTTATTGAATTTCTATTAGAAATAATTAAAAAACAAAATTAAATTTAATTAAGATGCAAAGCACCAACTCAGTTACCATTCTTGTTAGGATGTTTTATCGGGAACGATCTTTTTCTGATTATTTGGTAATTTAAGAAGAATTGGGAAAAATTCAATAATCTCGTTCATGAAAGATTGGACGGTAAAAGAGATCAGGAAAATATCTCGCCCTCGATTTAACAATTGTTATTATATTGTGAAATCGAAAACTGAAGCAGCTAAAGAGGAAAACAGGAAACTTTTCAATAATACGAAAGGGACTGTAATCCGCTGAGATGGAACGTCTAACGTAATTACATCACCATAAAAGAGGAACTAGAAAGGCTAGAGGGAATCATGAAAGCGGATCTGTGGAAATTTAGAATGCAAGGAATTTACTACAATGAAGTTAGGTGTTGGTTTTACCAAGTCATTGCAACTGCTTCTTGGATTAAGGATTACCTATCGAGTCAGTGAAGAATTGAGTTTATAATGGAATCCCATAAGTTCTTTAAATCTTTAGGGCCGAATGACAAATTTTCAGAGTTACTCTTAACAATCGATATCAGATATCATATATGTCATATTTGAACATGTATTAGTAGTTTGAAATCATACAACATTGCAAGAGAATGAAGCGAGATTACAGTATCGATATCGATTATTATTGTCACCGCTTTTATTGAAAACTTGGCAAAGATATGAATATCCTGATAGCTATAAAAGAATGTCAGTAGAAATGGCTTTTGATGACTAAAAGAAAATCGCATATTATTATCTGAATATAGAGGGTGCCTTCAACAATATGAGTATTGTCAAATATTTAAGTGACTTAGCAGATCAATGAATAAAAAACTGAACGGGGAATATGCTGAAAAGTAGAGTCATAAATAGAACAAAGAAAACTGTGACCAGAAGCATTCCGCAAGAAGGTTTTACAATATTGTGGAACCATGTCGAAAATAAAATATATTTCAGGAGCACTAGGATAAATGTTTCCATGGAATCAGCACTGGTGATCAATCTGCCCTATCTGTTACTTTTAACCAAAAAATCTAAAATATAAAAATTTCGACCAACTCGTTTTGATGGAATTTTATGTAATTTTTGGTTTTTAATATCTCTTATGGAGACAAAAAACTGAGAGCTAAAAGTGGTGGACTCAATAACACTTGATTCTATTCAAGGTGTATATTATAGCCTATCTTACTCTGACTGGCTGCATAAGTTGCACTACTCAAGTGAGTCTTCAGACGATGTTGAACATACCATCTGTACTGTTAAACATACCATCTTACCTTGAGTAAGGTACTATTAAAGACAGACGGATTTTACAACCTTCATGATTAGAATAACGACAAGAGATGACTGGACTGAAAGCTTTGTCCGGATGATTCAATGATTCAATTCAAGAGTATGAATTTTTGGTTTCATATCGAGCTATAAAGAGACTGATCATCCTCTTGGACATAGGGAGAATGTGAGTATTAAATCTTCAGTAGTCGACTATAGATATATACGTGGTCTTATAAAGGGTATCCCAACTAGAACGTAATTTTTAAATTTGGCGCCATTCGAAGTGTCATTGTTTAAAATTTGAACAATTGTTATTGTTTGCTAGTAGAAGGTACGATAATAATGCTCCAAAAGAGTCAACTGTAAAGAGGTTAATGAATAAATTTGCCGAAACTGGGTCTGTTAGTGATGTAAAGACAACACCGCGCCTTCGACCAGGTCGATCGTCCGAAAATGTCGCAACTGTAC
Organism: Bellardia pandia; assembly: GCA_916048285.2. Classification (NCBI taxonomy): domain Eukaryota; kingdom Metazoa; phylum Arthropoda; class Insecta; order Diptera; family Calliphoridae; genus Bellardia; species Bellardia pandia. The sequence continues at coordinate 79,733,481 of OU696530.1, read as the reverse complement.
GTGATGATGTCGCTCAAACTCCAAATCCACTATGCAGCGAATTTTTACGAAAGATTTGCATCTTCGTGCATACAAAGTTCAATTGACTCAGGAACTGAAGCTAGCTGACCATGGACAGCGAAGGGAGTTCGTTAACGGGGTATTGGAGAGACAACATGAAAATGCTGATTTTGCCGATAAAATCATTTTCAGTGACGAGGCCCATTTCCAACTTGATGGCTTCGTCAATAGGCAGAATTGTCGCATTTGGGGTGAGGAAATCCTCGGGGGCCATCTGCACGATATCTTGTTCCATACATAACATCATTCTGTCTACTTTACGATATAATAAAGTTTCAAAATTTTTTTTTAAATATCTGCATTTTGTTTAAAATTTAAAAATTGCGTTCTAGTTGGGACACCCTTTATCAATCAATCAAGACTTTCAACACTGACATAATAAAGTCGATATGAATCGTCAAATCCATATTCATGCATTGGTTACAGAGTGTGAGGAAATCCGAGAAAGTAAAATTACTGACAAAACGGATCGTTCTATAGAGGGTAAAGAGTATAATAATGGTTGTTAAAAGAGAAGAAACTCAGGTGTTTTATGCTTAACAGTTTTAAAATATCGACTCTTACCAGGAACTTAATTATACATATAAACTACTGAACACATTAACGATAAGGAGTGCAGACTAAGATATCTTCGTATCACGTCAACAGTTTTAAGATTATTCGATTCTGCCTAAAGGCACGTTATAAATTAAGCTGAAATAATAATCTTGTAAATACAATTTAAACATTTGGTTCCGAATTTTATCTTAGACAAACGTAAATTAGGTTTTAAATAAAGACTATAATTGACCAAATTTAAATTATATTGGTATTTAGACAAGAAACTTATACCCTAATTCCCATAGAAAATTAAAATTTAACAAACTGAATTTTATTAAAGAATATATTTTATTGTTTTCAAAACATATTTCCACAAACTCAAAATAAATCCATAAAAAAACTTACAAATATATTTTCTCATATCGGTAATCAGTTTATTTTTACTATTTTGTAATTAATGTCTTGGTTACAGTCATTCTCTAACGATTTTGTCTTGTATTCCATTTTTTTTATAAATTTTGACAACGTGACTTCTGTGGTGCCCTTTTGCTACCTCACGTTAATTTCACATAAAGTTTTGCCTTTTTTTCATTTCCATACATTTTCTCAGTTGTGTTTTTTTTTCTGCATCAATTTTTCCTCCAAATTTTCTTTACAAAAAAACCAAAGGAAAATCGTGTTGGTCTTTCTTATTTTAAGAAAGGTATAAACTCATACTTTGTAGAACTTGCCACAGTACGAGTGCAACAAAATTACGAGCATCAACATTGGCACGATTTTAACCGCGAGGTAAAGCCCACCTTTAAGTTTTCGTACGAGTGAGTACAATGGCAAAGGATGATGATGACGATGATGGTTCGTTCAGTGCTTGATGCGCTAAAGTTATAAATTTTGTCTGTTTTTAGTTGTTAAAGTGACTTGATGGTACTTTTCTTTTTTTTTTTGTGTAAGTTTAGTTTTAGTAAGTTGTTTAAAATTTTTATACATAATGATTTACTTTTTTTGGTTGGTTGTTATTGCTGGCCTTTCTGTGCTCATGTTTTTTATGTTGGTCATGCTGGTAGTTTGTCATTAACAAAACGAAGGAGATGACTGTGATGACAAGAGTATTTTATTACAAGATCACGATATTACGACGACTATGAAGTATGAAAAGGTTACAGTTGCTACAAAATAGTTAATTTTTAATGCTAAGTTGGCTTATACTGGGTTATTTATATTTGTAGGTATTGTATATGTATGTTTTGACTAATTCTTATTTCAAATGGAATTACATGGATTTTAATTGTGAAATAGTTTTGAGTAGTTTGGGCTAAAATTTATGACAATCCCTTAAAATGTAATTGTTGTTTAGTCAGACTAACTTAACAATATGATTACAGTAACATAAAATTGTTCAGTGATTTTATTTTTAAAAGTATTATTGTGTTTCCATATACATAAGCACTAAGATTTTTTCGAACGTGGTTACGGTGGCAATATCTTCTAAAATAACTAGTTAGTAATAAGTTCACCCATTACCGTGTGTCCATGGTTATTCAGATCGTTTTAGTACTCTTGCTTCTTGTCTCCCTAATTCTTAATAGCGTTTTTAATGTCTTTCTGTGTACGAGGTCTGATCAAAAAATAACCGTTATTTTAAATTTTTTCAAAAAGTATATATTTATTCATCAATAACTATCTTGTCCCCTTCAAAGTAATCCCCCTCAGATACAATACACTTATGCCAGCGTTTTTTCCAATCTTCGAAACACTTCTGAAACGCGCTTTTTGATATGGCCAACAGCTCCTGTTTCCATTTTTCTTTTATTTCCTCAATCGTAGCAAAATGCTTTCCATTCATCGGTGTCTTCAGTTTTGGGAAGAGGAAATATGAAATATTATTAAAATATTAATGTTCCTTTAATTTTAACATGAATTTATTTAATTTTTATTATAAAATTTACAGTCAGAAATATAATTCTAATGTAAACTGAATATGAATATTTTCAAATCAAATATTTCTTCTTTTGTAATTACTTTTAATTAATTGACAATAAAATTTAATTTTTTTAAGCTAAAAAATCTAGTTTACATATTTTTTAAATTAGTGCTGACATAAGTTCGTTTGGGACTATTTCCATGACCGGTATTAATGATACCGCTATAATACAAGTTATTTTAGGTTCTTCTTTTGCCAGTTCATTTTTTACTATTCATGAATAGGTCTTTAAGATCAGATGTGAGACAGTACACTTGGGATTACACCATAGAGAGGTATTATATTAACCGACAGTGAATAAGTTCGCTAAGTTGTTGCTTGGGACAATAATGAGACAGGTTTTGTATTAACCGAAATTTAATACGTTCAGTCAGGTAAGTTCAGAGATCTGTCACAAAGTGTCAATAAGGTGTCCATTAACCCCCTACCAGGACATCCCCATGTTAAAGTGACAGGTCCCCTTCATATAAAGTGTTAGAACTGGAACCGATCCCTACCACTTTGGAACTGTCGCATGATAAGTTTGGTGTTAGTTCCCTTTCCCCTAGGGATAATTTCAAATATTTAATTTCTAAAAATTATAACATATTGTAGTTTTCCCATAATATCCCAAGAAAATAAAGTGTTTTTTAACAACAACTTTGTTTTGCAACAGAGCTCAGTATATTGGAATAAGCTTTGAAATTGTGGATCTGCAGATGATATATTTAGTAAAATTCGTGATCAGTTCGGTGAATGTTATCGTATTTCTGAGACCGCTTTTAGAATTTGGTCTATGCGGTCTGGTTGACGGTACCACATGGCAAACAGCCACCGAAACAAGAATTTATTGCAAATCTTCCCGATCTCAAAATTTTACGAACTTCAGCTGTTAATTGCCTGCTTCTATAATTTGTTTGTAGTTCTATAGAGTGTGAAGGTAGTATTTGAATATTTCGGTATTGCTGAGATGAATGATCCTAGAATCATGAAATTTCGTTCCTGCTTTTTAATTGACATGTTTTGGTTTTATAAATTAGAAGCATGAATAAGCATGGTGAGACTCGCATGATTATCAGTGTGTGCTAACGAATTTCTGATATGCATAAATAATATTTGTCTTTAAATAACAGAAAATTCTAGAATTAGTATGAGATCTTAACATACGAGTATATTACATACATATACAGTGGCTTAAACGCATAATTGTACACTTGGCATGATAATATTCAAATGCCGATTTTTTCACTTTAATAAAAATAATTGTAGATTATTCGGGCTACAATCAAGCACGGGGCAGGGTCTGTAATGGTGTGGGGATGTGTTTCCAGTGCAGGAGTAGGAAATATTAATTTTATAGAGGGTAAAATGAACCGATTCCAATATTTGGACATATTGAAACAAAATGTAAAACAGAGTGCTGAAAAATTAAACATATTGGACACATTTGCTTTTTATCAGGATAACGATCCGAAGCACATTTTACACGTTGCGAAGATGTGGCTAATTCATAATTGACCAAAAGTACTGAAAACAGTCCCCAGATCTCAACATTATTGAGCATGTGTGGGAAGAACTTGCCCGAAAGCTCTATAAATCTACTTTCAACACATTAGACCAGTTGAAAGAGGGAATATGACATGAATGGAACAATATAAGTCCAGAGTTTTGCGCTAATCTCGTGCAGAAGTAGTAATAAAAGCAAAAGGTTTTGCTTCCTAGTACTAAAACTGTATATTTCATTTGACTGTCCAATTATGCATTTGACGTGAAATTCGTTATTATATTTTTCTTTTCTTATTTTAAAAATCATTTTGAATAAAACATGCTAAGTATTATACATTGTTTTAAAGCTTTTTTAATAATCTACAACATAGCATCAATTTTTTAGAATTATTTTTATTACAGTAAAAAAATCGGCATTTGAATATTATCATGCCAAGTGTCCAATTATGCGTTTGAACAACTGTATATGTACATATGTAACAAAATGTTATTTTTCTGAAAATTTTGTCTATACAATCAAACATGTCAATCATTAATGTTATAAGTACTTAAATCGAAAATATTTTGACCTAAAAACACAATATCTAATGCAAAAACAAGTATGAAACATGATAAACAAAATATAAAGTACTCCGGATAGAGTTGATTAAAGAACAATACTCAACTTTAACCACTTAAGATTTCTTAAATTATTCATTAAACAAACAAATCAGTACCAAGCAAATCAGAAAACAACAATTCGTGTACAATAGAATACAATAAGAAAATAATTAAAATAAGAAATGCTAAAACAAAATATAATTTCAACAAAATTTAGTGGCAATTATATCGACAGTTTTGTTAAATTTATTTTTGTTTTATTTATAAATTATTTCAATTGTAATTGTTTTTAAGGCCAATAAACTAAACAAATTACGACCACGAACACAGTGGACGGCAAACAACACAACATCAATGCTCGTAAAGCCACAAGACATTGTGGGCCAAGTCAGCGCCTATACGCCTCTACAATCGACAATCGACAAAGAAATTTCTAAATATTTTCCAAAATTCAATAAATAAACAAACAAATACTAGAAACAACAATAACAAGCTGGCAGCAAAAAGCAATTAAATCAATCGCCATCTATTAAACAAAGCGCCACGGCCTACTGGCACCCATCGCCACCATCTTCCATAAAAAAGCGTAATGTTCTAATCGACCATAGCCATACTATATACACAATATATTCATGGCAGTGCCATGGGTAGGGTGTGGATTTGATTGGTTCATTAGTTTGGAAAATAGTCATTGTAAATCAGTGATGGAAAAATGAAAAATTGAAATGATACTGACCGTCAGCAAAAAGAGTACTTTTTTCAACATTTTGGTACTTTTTAGGAAACATATTTTTATTCAAAAATAAAATTAAAAATCCATTTAAAAATAATTCAAAAATAAAATTAATTCAGTTTAAAAAAAAACTATTATAACAACAAACTAAAAATTAATTCATTTTTATGTAAAAATATTTATTTGTTGTGGGTCAAGATAATAAACATATGAGCATGCCTGCCTTTTTTTAGTGTTAATGTCATATCATTAATAGATCGTTCACCAATATGTTTGAAGTTTTCAAAAAATCTCAGACAAGAAATGAGAATTACAAAAATGTACGAAACATAAGAAATTTAAAAAGTTTATCAAAATTGTACCACAAACAATTTTAATTCTTTATGCATCTGTTTCCTTTGTAGATTAGCTTATCCCAGATCAAATATATAACATGAATATTATTATTTTTCTTGTTTTAATGCCAATGTGGTCAATGATTATAAAAATAGTAACGCTGGATTTGTAAACAGGGAACAAAGCAAAACAAACAACGAGTACTAAATATGATGTGAGAGTACTGTGGTATTTTTGTTGGGAAAAAGTACTGAAAATAGTACAATAGTATTGAATTTTCCATCACTGTTGTAAATACATATTATTTCGTTTCATTTCTTTTCAACTAACTAATAGACTTTGGTCCTGCTACGAGTACAACATTGTAACTGCATGCTTGTAAGGAATAGTTAGCTATTGTTTTGTTTAAGTATCCTACTGTGATTATTACTACAAGTGTTGTAGAATTTTCACCACAAAACAAAAACTCTTGTTGTACATTTTCTGCTCTGTAAACGAAATAGAAATAGACGAGACCTAGAGACCAAATTTAGAAAACATTAAACAACGTTCCAGAGTTTCACATTATTTGAAATTTACGATGTGAATGTCACTGTTAAACTACAGAACAAAATGCAAACTGTTGCACTTGACTGGACCACCCTTGTTGCTGTAGGTGCCAGAGAAATTTTCACAATAAAAATAAACTGAACTTTTTGTTGTTGCTGTTTTGTGTACGAGTTGTTGGGTTTGCTGTTTTAAATGAAAATGACTTGAAAAGTTACAAACAATTCTGTCATATTCACTCAAACACGAATAGAGACAGACAACAAGCCAAACACTCCTTAACAGTTGGAGTTTAATTGAGACATTAATAAGAGTCAATTACAAATTATATCAAACATACACACATATCTATACTATACCAACAACATACAACATTTATGTAGCACAACAATATTCATTCATTGACTCTTCACAGAAAATTGAATTGAGATATTTAAGCATATCTTGTAGATATCGTAGGCCATGGTGGCAATCGATGGTACAATTATAGTAAGATTCGGTTATACCAAGTTTAACTTAGGTTTCACAATAAAAATTGTTTCAGAAATGGATTCGGTAAAGTTGGTTTTACAGGGCAGAGTTAAAAGTATCATGCCTTGGGAAATATGTATAACTAAAAAATTGTTAAAATTTAAATCAATTGTATCAACCCGTACGAAGTTGTTTAAATGCAGCTTTTGATTCTGCTATTATTAGTTTATTTCGAATCACGAAAGTAAACGTCATCTCTCACATCTAACCTTACTTGGGTATTTATGTTTTCAATTATATTCAAGAAGGTGCTTTTTATTTTAGTAAAATTTAAAAAAAATAGCAAGACCTGATACATAACAACATCTTACCGAATTTCTATATACGAGTACAAATGCACCGATAGACTAGGCGATAGAATACCGGACTATCAGTCAAAGGGCTGCGGGTTCGATTCCCGCCAAAGACTCTGGGTGTTTTCTGCAGATAAGCCAACAGCTCCGCAGTTTGTGTTTGTTAATTATAAAAAAAATCAACTAACGTTTCAGTTTATTGTTATAGTGGCCAAGTTAAGTAGAGTCAATGTACCAATCTAAGAACAAATTAATAATTTTAGTCAAATCCTCAACTCTTGGCAATACAATAATTTAAACGGTTTTAACACCACACAGTAGGTGAATTTGAAAAAGGGAAATAAATAAATACAAATGAGTAATAAATGAAGCTAAATCACATCTACAAATTTTGTCAAGATCGGTCCATAATTAGTCGTCGCTTCCATATAAGGCCCACTTCCAAAAATCACTTTAAAGAGCATAAAGTTTAATCTAAAATATTGCGAACTATTGTCAACGCAGAATGGTATATTAGAGATGAGGACATACATCGAGATCTAAACGTCAAAACAATAAAAGAAATTATCCGTATCAGCAGCATTAAACATACAACTCGTTTAACACAACATTCCAACATGGAACTCAGGCAGTTGCCGGCAAACGAAATCCTGGCACCTAGAAGACTTAAACAGTATACACCTTTAGAACTAGCTAGTTCTATTGCCCAAATTGTTGGTAATTTCATAACAATTTGGAGAATTTGACAACAAAAATGACATAGTGAAAGCCAAACATAAGGGAGACAAAAGCTGTGTATAATCAAAAAATGTATATATTACTTATCATTATCATCATGGTCTAAAGAGTTTACAGATCCCAATGTAACGAAACAACTATACACATCCCTAGTAAGACCAATTCTGCAGTATGGGTCTATTGTCTGGGATCCTGAAATTAATATGCACATAGACCAAATTGAATCTGTTCAAAAGCAGTTTCTCTTATTCTGCCTGAGGAGCTCATTTGGTCATTATGCTGGGAATCTTCCTTCGTATACTGCGAGGTTATCATTAATTAAACTACCTACATTAAAAAGCCGAAGGACTATGCTAAATGTGGCATTTCTAATTAATTTGATTAATGGCGATATCTTCTCCGACTTCCTTTTTCGTAACATAAATTTTAATATTCCACGACGTTTTACCCGACACCTAATACCTCTGCACCTTTCTGTTGTTCAAACAAATTATGCTGATCATTTGAGGAGGAAATGCAAAAATTTCAATGAAATGTATAGTTTAATCGATTTTTCTATTAATATAAATGTAATTAAACGCAATATTATCGTGTTTTTAAATACTTAATATGTCTTATCACAATGTTTTAGATAATAATGCCTTTATATAAAATCTTGTAATATATAGTAGTCTGTAAGGATTTATATCCATAGATTTAATCAAATAAATAAAAATAAAATAAAAAAAATTCTAAAATTCGATTTAACTTATCTTAGGTACAGATTTAAGATAATTATCATCCTACCTCTGTAAATTAAATTACTTATTGTCATCTTGTTGACAGGTGTAATAATAAAGGAAAAAAGAGCATACATCTTTTAAAACTGTTGGTATCCCAATAATATTGAACACAAATATATTTCATATGTATGTAAATAATACGGTACAATTTTATTATGATCGGTGCATAAGTAGTCGTAGTTCCCATATAAGGCCCACTTCCGAAAATCACTTTAACTATCATAAATTTCTTAAAAATGTTGGTATTCAAATAAAATTCAACACAAATAAGCTTCATATATACAAAAATGATGACACCTAATTTTATAATGGTGGGTCCGTAATTAGTAGAAACTCCTATATAAGACCCTCCCCGTAATCAACTTTAACCTTCATAAATCTTTTAAAAGTATTTATATCGAGATAAAGTTTAACATACACAATATTTATATTCACAGAAATCATGACACTAAATTTTTGGATGATCGGTCCATAATAGGTCATATCTCTCATATAGCGCCCATTTCTGAAAAACTGTTTTATACATATACTGGGTGTAGGGTATTATATGTTTGGGCTTGAACGACTATATTTATATTTTGTTATTTATATATTTATATTTTTCGGAAAACTAACTTTAAAGGAAATATGTATGTATGTATGTATGTATGTATAAAATGGTATATTTAAAAAATAAAAAACTTTTTTACCTTTTTTAAGCTAATAGCTATTTTTTATGTAAAATTCGATTTTAGGACAAATTTTCTCAAATCGCATAATTGATATCCAAAAGTAATAACCAATTTTATATGGCCTAATATGTTCTTAACCATTCTGTAAAGAGATCCGATAACTGCGAGCCAAAAATCTAACAAATTTCATTTGTAGGATTTTTAAAAACATATTCAGTTTAGTATTTTGCACAAATATTTCTATATAATTGAAAAATTTCAATCAAAAATTTTAATAAATGATTGTTTTTATGTGCTCTATAGATCTTTTTTATTGTTAAAAATTTTAATAAATAAATATTTAATTGAAGTCTAAACATTTTTTTTGCCACAATATAATACATTTTTGCCTTGTTACCAAAAAAGTCTTCCATGAATTACTTATTTGTCAAAAGCTTAATACATTTTAAAACAAGGTAGAGTGCAATCTTAAATACCGTCCACGTAAATATAATGAGAAATACACAAGTTATAGGACTAGAATATCCTTATTCAGTGTTTTTTTTATAATAATATATTAACATTTTTTTTATTAATTTCATTAATTTTTTATTAATTATGTTTAGAAAATTTGTTTGACCATTTAAGATTAATGTAATTATCAATACTCATAATAATTTAAAGTGTAATTTAACAATTTATAAAATAACAAAAACATTTTTCCATATTCACCACAAGTTAAGAAACTTCTTTTGGTGGAAATTGATCTAAATTATTTTATTTACAAACGATATATGGTTGGCATAGTAGAAATGGACCAATTATAGACCAATAGCTTCTAAGCCCAGTATCCACTAATGTGAATTAGCTGAAATTCATCTCAATAACGTTATTTACAGGAGTTGTATGGTTGGTTGTTATACTGGCTAAGTCCAAATATGGACTGACAACTTCAATATTTGTCTGAATTCTGGATTACAATTTCTGATCTGTACAAAATGTTGACTCGATATCGATATTTATTAGATATTTTTTTTCGGAAGTGGTATGTATATAAAGTAAATACAAAAGATGGGCCGATCTTCTTAAATTTCGGAACACAGGATTTTATACATATGAGGATATTCCAAGTTGAATTTCTATATAATAATATACATTTAAGATACATATTAGTATTAACGTAGATTTCGGAAGTGGACCTTATATGGGGTATATAGTCAAATATGGAATGATTTTCGGAAGAGCGCTTCATATTTTGGCTATTGTCATATATGGACCGAAATTAACAAATTTCTCTAGTATGAGTTTTGTTTAAAAGTTGGCTGTAGTTTTGTCCCTTTTCTAGTAAATTTATGTGTTAGCTTTGTCAAATGACGTTAGATCTTAAAAGTTTGAGAGAAATAGAGAAATATGTTATGTTTAGAGATTTCTTCATATTAAATTCTGAAGTCAGACAAACATTATGATTATAATATGCCCTTTTTAGTATCTATACCTACAGCATTGTAAGAAATAATAAAATGCTGTTAAACATTCTTACAATTAACAAAAACACAAATCCTCTTAAGCTTCCTGATGAAAATGCAACTAAAAAGATTTCAAACAATAAAAATTCAAAAAATCATCATTTCAATTATAAGTCAACACTCAGTAGGCGTTTAAAGAATATACAAGAAATCCCTTTATAACAAATAATATTTCATCAATAACTTAAATATGTTTGAATGGATGGATGTATTGGATAATAGAATGGTTGAGAAGATAAAAAGATGAATGGTTATATTAGAGCATATGTCTACGTATGTTCATGATAATCAAACAAATCCTGCTTAAAATTGAATTCGATTAAAGGTTTAAGAGTACGAGTACTATACCTTGTACCTTTGGCAAACATTGTATAAAGTAGGAAAAATAAAATCGTACATGAAGACAAATCAGTGCAGGTGATATTAAATTCTTAAAAAAACCAAAGTCAATATCAACTACACAGATGTTGGAAGAAAAATCTAACAAACTTAAAACACACACACACACATTTTCTAACAGGAGAAACATATGGTTGTATATATGTACAATACGTATGTATGTAGTACTAGCTCTACGAGTAGTTTAGTAAATATTATGGTTATAAAGACATCGGTAGCATGAGCTAAAAGAGTATCATCAATAACATGTTTTACTCCAGTACAAGAAAAATTATGATCCCGATAAGCTTCTTATATGTGAACAAAACAGTTCGTCGTCTCATACATAAATCTACTTTTAACATTTAATCGATTTTTAGGTTTCAATAGACAATAATTTTTACTCAAACACACTGGCACACACAAGAACATATACGCACACATACTATGAAACTTGGCAGTAGAAAGATGCAGTAAAAATCCTTCCTAAAGGCCTTATTTTGCAGACATAAGGACGACCAAAATCAAAATCGCAAAATCGTTTCAATTTTATACAGACATTCATGGGTAGTCAAGATATATTCGTTACTTTTTAAGGCTACTTGAAATATCTATTTGAATGTCTTTCATTGACCGGTAAGAATAACTGCCAAGTAATGCCTCATAGAAATCTTATCAATTCTTTTAAGAGATATGTATATAAGGGATAATTTCCTAATAAATTCAGCACAAGTCTTTAAAGAGATGTAGTTTTATACATAAGAAATTACATCAAGTTTTATAAAATACAAAATTTATAGAAAATTTCGTAGTTTCTTCTTATTTATTAAAGAATTTGTGTTTGATTTTTAAATAATGAAATTTTTTAGAAGGAGTAGCAAAGACTTTCCATACCATCTTCTGAGTAAAGGCAGTGTGGAATTAGTATCGAATCTTTTAGAATGTATAAAAGGCCTATAAAATGAAGCCCCAGATATTTTTCTTGCTGGGAAAGGCCACTCGCTTATACCTACATTGTATGTGCACATCTATGTTCTCATTTAACGATATTATTTTTAAATCCTGCATCAATAAATGAACAGCATTTGATTTTTGTCGTTTTATTTGTAACAGAAATGAAAATTCAAAGAGTAAACTTATTAATACTAACACGTCTTTTATATAGATTTGAAATCATATAAGTTACTAGCTTGTTGAAATCAGCGTTGCCTTCAGAGTTTTTTTATTTTATTCCGGACCGCTATTAATTTATATTTTAAAATTTCCCTATTTAGCATTGATTGGTATTTCTAAAAAAAATTGTTCTACAGAACACTCTCACGTGATCAATAATTTTTAAAAATTTGTCATAGATTGTTAATCGAATTCAAAATTAAATTAAAAGCCCCTAATAATAGGTTTTGTAAGACTAATCTTTACACAAATATAACCAACATCAGAAAACATTAGGGTCTTTAGAGTTTGCCAACTGTTAAAGATCAAAATTTGAGTAAAATTTTTTGATTTGTTTGAAGCGAAAATCTGTTAAAAAATATATTTTTCAGATTGTTTTCGTATTCACTTCATCAATACGCATCGTCGAGTTACATTTAAATAAAGTAAATAAAGATTATCTTTTTATTTTTTTTTAAATTGGCAAGAAATTTACTTTATTCGGAAGACTATCTTCTGGCGTTATAATTTAAATATGACTTTTGGCATATGACCGCTACGGCTGGCTTGGACGTAGTCTAATCTGGAGGTCCAGTGGCCATATATGAGCAATAACGCGGCGAATGTTGTCCTCCAAGTGATTAATCGTTTCGGGCTTATCGGCATAGATTAGCGACTTTACATTTTTCCACAGAAAATAGTCTAGCGGCTTTAAATGGCACGATCTTGAAGGCTTATTCATAGGTCCGAAACGTGAAACTATGCTGTTACCAAACGTATCCTGATGTCAGTCTCGTCTCATCGAACTGTTCGGACGTGTTACTTTTAGTGCGGCTGAATTTTCGGTGAAAAAATCGTAATAGGTGAAAAAGTGTAAAAAGTTGAAATTAAACAAAAAAGTGAAAAAAATCGTAATAGGTTAAAATATATAAAAAAAAAAAAAAAAAAACATTAAAAATCGTATAAAAACTGTATGAGTGTTCCTCTCAGATGTAATTCTGAGAAAGAGCTTAGCTCCACTAGAAAAACTAGATGCATCTCTGAGGAAGAATCCATAAAAAAATCTTTGGAGAATTTTCTCACTACAAGAGCCGTGGAACGGCGTCGTTCCTGTTCGCCCAATATTGTGATTTCAACAGATGAAAAAACATCATCTTCATCAAATAGTGCTGTCAAACCCAAAAAACAAGTAGGTATGGATAAGTACATAACCGTTCTCAAGCGACAGAGGAGCCCGAAGTCTGCTCAAGTGTCATCAAATGCAAAAGCTCCTAAGACCGTGAGTAATGATCAAAATAGGTTTGCTCTCCTCCAGACGGATGAGCCAGAACTTCCGAAGAAGACGTTTAAGCCCCCACCAATTTATCTGAGAGAGCCGACTTCCAGTAAATTGGTACAAGGAATTGTTGCTGTAATAGGTGAAAACATGTTTAGCGTAACCTCAATGAAACATGGAAATATCTGCGAGACAAAGATACAAGTGAATAGGGAAGATGATTTTCGAAAATTGTCCAACCAGCTGGAAAGGGAGACTAGGGATTTCTATACCTACCAGCTCAAAAGCGCAAAAGGACTCCAAGTCGTTCTAAAGGGTATAGACCCATGTGTTGATCCCGCGGAGATAAAAACCGGTTTAATGGACAAAGGGTTCAAAATCAAGAGCGTAGTGAATATTAGAAACCGTGAAAAGATCCCTCAGCCCATGTTCAGGGTAGAATTGGAACCTGGAGATGTTGTCTTAAAGAAAAATGAGTCCCATCCCATCTACAATCTGATGTACCTTCTGCATCGTAGAATCACCGTGGAAGAACCACATAAGCGTCAGGGACCCGTACAGTGTCTCAACTGTCAAGAATTTGGTCACACCAAGGCGTATTGTAAATTGCCGACAGTTTGTGTTGCGTGTGGGGAGCTACATGCAACTGCTCAATGCGATAAGTCGAGAACTGACTCAAAAATCAAAAAATGCAGTAACTGTGGAGGTAATCATACCGCAAATTATAGAGGTTGTCCAATTTACACTCATTTGAAAGGCATAAGAACCAACAAGACGTCAGTATTGCCTAATCGCCCTCAACAGCCAAATTTAGCATCGAGTGACAATTTCCCTCAATTATTACGGTCCACTAGTCATGTAAACGCGCCTAGTTCTAGACAAGTTTCTTACGCAAACGTCGTTAAATCTAATATGCCAGGTCTGGAGCAGGAACCTAAACCCCAATATTCTGAGCCGCATATCAACAATCTAGAGGCAACATTGCAGACACTTGTCCAAACTATGAACACTTTCACGACCACCATGACATCCATGATGCAGGAAATGCTGAAAATGCAATCCACTATCTTGCAAGCCATTTTAAAGAAATGATTTATTTAAAAATTTGTTTCTGGAACGCGAACGGCCTCCGCCAACATAAAAATGAACTGGAATACTTCCTGATGGATAAGCAGATTGATGTTATGATGATTGCTGAAACTCACTTGACGTCGACAGGGTACTTCAAAATTAATGGCTACGAGTTCTACGATACTAAAGACCCCCGCGGAAGAGCTTGTGGAGGTTCGGCAATTCTTATAAAGAACAGAATAAAGCATTATCTAATGAATAACATAAGTGAGGATTACCTCCAAGCAACAAACATTTGCATTGAATTCTGTCAATACAAATTTGTTTTATCATCGATTTATTCTCCGCCTCGATTTTCAATAAAAGAACACCAATACCATAACTTCTTTAAATCCCTTGGAGCTAGATTTTTAGTTGCTGGTGACTTTAACGCCAAACACACATTTTGGGGTTCACGTCTGGTAACCCCAAAGGGTCGCGTACTCTTCAACACCATTGCTAAAATGGGCTTAGATGTACTCTCAAGTGGACATCCCACCTATTGGCCGACGGACCGACGGAAGATTCCCGATGTTATTGACTTTGGGGTAATGAAAAATATCCCTGTAGAATGGATGCAAGTGGATCCTTCACTGGACTTGTCCTCAGATCACTCTCCTACTATCATTTCAATGCATTTCCCTCAAGTGTGTGGTTCTCCATTTATGAACATGACTAAGACCCGAGTAAGTTGGATAAAATACAAAAAGTATTTAAGTTCTCATTGCACGGAAAATGTTGTGTTGAGAACTACCGACGATATTGATGAGTCGATTGGCAACTTTACCGAGGACCTTCGACGAGCTGTGCATCACGCTTCCACTTATCACGTTGAATGTAGAAATAGGACAAACAGAACTTATTTCTCTGAACTCGAACATCTCCTATCAGAAAAAAGAAGAATGAGAAGAGAGTGGCAAATTCACAGGTCTCCTGAACTGAAAGCTAGGCTACGGGAATGCAGAGATATACTAAGACATTTCTTAGAAACCCAAAGAACGGCCTCACTTAGATCTTACTTGGAAGGTCTTGATAGTACCCCACAATCTGACTACTCGTTATGGAGGGCGGCAAGAGGTTTAAAAAGACCAGTAAGAGAAAAACCTCCTTTGCGAAATCCGACTGGTGACTGGGCTAGAAATGATTCCGAGAAGGGGACTTTATTTGTTAACCATTTGAGAAATGTGTTTACTATAAACAACTCAAATAATAACGAATCTGATTTGCCACCACTTGTTATAAGGCCTCCTGTACCTCTAAGACTAAACTTTCGTGATGTCCAAAACGCTATTGGTACTCTGAACCTTAGAAAGGCTCCAGGTATGGATAAAATCAACAATAAAATGCTTGTGGAGTTACCTCGTGTAGCAAGAAGAATTATCCTCTTTATCTTCAACGCTATTTTACGCCTAGAATACTATCCTGCAGATTGGAAGGTGTCTATGATCACTATGATTCCTAAGCCAGGGAAGGACCATACCAAAGTGGAGTCATATAGGCCAATTAGTCTACTGCCGACAATTTCAAAACTGTTTGAAAAATTGTTAATGACTAAATTGACTCCAATTCTGAATGACACTGAATGTATTCCAAATCATCAATTCGGATTCAGAGCTAAACACAGTACCATCGAACAAACTCACAGATTGGTAAATGTGATAAGAGGGTCGTTTGAAGATAAAAAATACTGCTCCGCCCTTTTCATTGATGTGTCGCAAGCGTTCGACAAAGTTTGGCATGACGGTTTAATGCACAAAATAAAATTAACTCTTCCTGCTAACACCCATAAACTCATGGAAAGTTATTTATACGGTCGCAAATTTAAAATCAAAGAAGGTGATTTTTTAAGTACCGCTCAGCCAATTGAATCAGGTGTGCCACAGGGTAGCATACTGGGTCCTACTTTATATTTGATATATGCCTCCGACATGCCGTCAGACCCTAAAATTCATACGTCAACTTTTGCAGACGATACAGCCTTTATCAGCGTCCATCAGGACCACCAAGTTGCATCACAGAATTTGCAGAATTATGTTTATAAACTAGAGAATTGGCTAGAGCTTTGGAAAATCAGGGTTAACGAACAGAAATGTATTCATATAACTTTCACATTGCGAAAAGATACCTGCTCGTTCATCAGAATAAATAATCAAATTATCCCGCAACACAATGAAGTCAAATACCTCGGCATTCACCTTGACCGCCGTTTAACTTGGAAGTCTCATATTGAAGCGAAACTTACTCAAATGAGATTAAAAGCAGTGCAACTTAATTGGCTAATCGGCAGAAACTCTACATTGAAATTGGATTGCAAACTTTTGTTGTACAATGCAATACTAAAGCCAATCTGGTGCTATGGAATTCAATTATGGGGTACTGCCTCAGCATCCAACATTGAAAAAATTCAAAGGGGTCAAAATAAAATTCTACGTATAATTACTGCAGCACCATGGTATGTTAAAAATTCTCGAATCCACAAAGATCTAGGCGTGCCATTAGTAAAAGTCGAATTTACAAAATATGCGTCAAAGTATGTCAGCAAACTTGAACACCATCCAAACCCCCTTGCACGAGACATCCTTAACTTTAGTGGCCACAATCGGTTGAGAAGGAGGGATACCCTTGCTTTAACTCAAGCGCAAAATAGATGACTGGATCAGTTGATGTGAAATTTTTTTAGTATCATAAAAATTTTTGTCTAGCACTGGCTGGGCTTATTATTTTCTTTTTAGTATTAAGATTTGAATACTTATTGTCATTTCAAATATGAAGATTCAATAAATAATTAAATGCAAAAAAAAAAAAAAAAAAAAAAAAAAAAAAAAAAAACCAAACGTATCCTTCAATATATTAATTGTGGCACGGGCTGTGTGACATGTTACGCCGTCTTGTTGAAATCACAACTCCTGCACATCTTGGTTGTTAAATTGATGATCGAAAAAGTCATTAATTATGGCTATATAGCGGTCACCATTGACTGTAACGTTCTGGCCAACTTCGTTTTTAAAGAAGTACAGATCAATTATTCCACCAGCCCATAAAGTAAGTTCTTCTGGTTTTAATATATGTATAATTCAACATGCACTTGAGGATTATCATCATTCCAAATACGACAGTTCTGTTCATCTAAAACATCTAAAAAAAAACACCGTTTAGAAAATATACTTTTCTAATACAAATTTTTCTAATTATACAAAGCTAAAACACAAATTCAATCGTTTTAAAGAAATTTAATATAAAAGGTACCAAACAAAGTACCAAAACTATTAAGTATTTTTATAAAACTTTTGATCCCTTAAATTAATTTATATTTAAAGGCTTTAGCACTTAATAATTCTTAAAAAATGACTATCGTAAAAGTAATTTCCTAATTAATATGTTTCTGATTGCAGAGAGCCACAACACAAATTTCACAAACAAATTATGAATTTTTATAAATAAAACAATATATGTATATATTAAAAATGTTTTGTTAGTTCATTGGTCGTCGTCTAACTGTCGTTTGCAAATAATTATTTGTGTAAGCTTACGATGCTACAAAATTATTTTTATCGATTTAGAACAATGTACCTATGCAAATAGTACCAAAAAAGTACCAAGAATTTTTTTTGCTTTTTTGAATCTTTAATATTGAATTTACCAAACATACTCGAATGTTGTTCGGTCAGTTATACTTTGTTCAAGAAGTCTTCATTTAAAATTTTAAGTCGTATTATGAAATAATATAAAATAACTTCTCAAATACTTATTTTGATGATTGCAAAAATCTACAACTCAAATTTCGTTGTCTCAAAACAACAGACACAAAAGGTACCAAAAAAGCACCAAATACAATTATTTTACCCCAAATTCACAAATCTATGTTTTTGATACTTTTTTTTGATTTTTTTTTTTTTGTTTTATTAATATTAAACACAAAATTTCAATTTTTACCCCCTGGCAGATAGAAAGTACTTTTCTAAAACATGTGACTACAGAAGACTAAAATAAAAATGTTATTGCTTCATAACAAAGACTACCATTATATAAGAACAACATTTTAAAAGTTTTCCCATTTCTCCCTTTCCTGTTCCCAGTGTTGAAAAAATAGTGCAAGTCATAAAATATGGTCTAAAAAAACGATAATTGCGTAAATATTGTAAAAAAAACAGATTACAAGAAATAGCTTAAAAAAACGGGAAATTATTAATTTCAATAATTAGAACAAGCAGGCAAACAATTTTGAAGCATCCCAAAGAAAGAAAAATTGTGTATTGCAGTATTTGATTTGTGCGATACTGCAGGATAGGAGTATACGTTTGAGAATATGATGAAAGCGTTGATATTCCCTCTTAAGGTTTACCAGATCTTTAGCCATCCCAAAATATACATAATCACTACTGTTACTCTACTAGGGTATTTGAGTTATCGAGCATTCTGTCAGTTGGTTTCAGTCGATGCAACAGTATAAAAATTGCAAGTTACCCAATGAAGAAATATGCTAAATTTTGTTTCCAATACACATGTGCAGCTTCACTGTCGGTCTGAAATGATTTAATGAAAAGCTAAGGCGGACGACATTATTTAGGTTACATTTCTGCTCTGTAAGATATAATTGGAAATGGCAGTAAATGCTTCAATTATTATTTGTTAAGATCTTTGCCATGATTTCCAATACCAAGCTAATGGAGACCATTTCTGAAAAATATATCTTTGCAAATGAAAATTATTGCAATTACAAATGGAATGACAAATGACAAACGACTCATGTTAAAAGGTGTAGAAATATTGCCGATTCGTGTATCTTTCCTGACATGGATAATTGAATACCAACCAAGTCGACTTCAATTAACTTTCAATTTTCAACTTGTGAAAAGTTTTCAAGTCTCACCATCTATCCATCAGTCAGCCTAATACGAGTACATATGTGTGTGCTCGTAGTAGTAGTGTGTATAATTTTATGTTCAATAGGTATCATTTTGCAGTTATAGTAAATCAATCCTTAGCAAAAAGCCAGAAAACTGCAAAAATAAAAGAGAAACTATAATAAGAGTTCGACTTGTCTATACTAGAGCATATGAACATATTTATGTATGTACGTGTTTGTTTTCCAATCCATACATCACATAAACCAAACAAGAAGGCAACCATCCATTGTCCCCTGCTCTCGAACATTGTTTAACAATCATTTGTCATACAACATTACGACTTGGCAGATTACGAGTGAGTACGAGTACTTCTTGGCATCTAGTACGACTAGTCCTTTATTAATCTTCACTTAATAGGCTTTACTTTCTAGTTATGAACGAGAGTAATCGCACAATCTGCCACCTTTTCTTTGCTCCCATCAATAGCAGCTAAATAATAAATATTCTTTCCCTGGTTGGTTGGTATGGTTTGAAGGGTTTATGTTTTATCACACTAATGATACGAGTAGTTATTTGATTTTAACACTTAAATGTCTTGTTGGCCATAAATCCTAATAGATGTTTAAATTTTACTCGTAATAATGATCAATCGAAATATTTAATGTTGTTAATGTCAAGGAAAAGGTTTTTTGGGAAAGTATTAATTTAATTTGCTGTTTATTACTTGTTTATAGGTAAGTTGAGATAAGAATGTTAAATGTAAGTTTTGTATTAAAGTAATGTCATTGTTAATATAATGTTTAAATAATGTTGGTATTTTTCTCATATGTATGGGTACGAGAGGTATATTAGTGGTATTCGATGTTCGATGCGTTTTGTATTGCAAAAGTTTGCACTTGCAAATGTTTTGACATTGATTGTGAGCACACCATTTATTTCGTACTTCGCGATACTAATGCAATTTATGCACTAACACAGCTGATCTACATAAATAACAATTTCTAAACGTATTTTAAAAATGCCACGGAAAAAGTGCCAAAGAAAAAATGGTTGTATTTTTAGAAGAAGAATTTGCTGAAGAAACAATTTGGAATGGGGGTACATACACATTCTTCAGGCGTCCACTTTTCGTTTGGGTTTTCCCTTTTAATTTTCTTCTGTGGAATTGTTTGCTCCATTGTTTTAATTTTATTTCTTTTATTAGTGTTTACATCTGTCAGCTGTTTAAATGTCAGAGTTGCAAACGCAATACACACGAAAAAAGCTATATCATTTTAGTATTGCATGAACGCAATGTTTTGACAAATGCAATTGTGTGTATTTTGTTGTTGGCTATGATGTTTTGCATTTGCACTTTTACAATGCCATTTGCACTGAACACTGAATGCCGCTATTGTCTTTAGGAAATATATTGCAGTTTGACTTTATATTTTCCAAAAAATTCACAACGTAATCTGAGCCACGTAATCTGGGCCATTCCTCGTCAAGCCTTGGAAGTGAAATACTGCCTTCTCCACTCGCTCACCATTACTCCAGCAGTTCTCGTTGAATACAAGACCAATGCTCGTGAAATAACAAAGTACGTTGTTATGACAGATACCCACGTTTGATTATGACGAGTTTTGACGTTCATTCTTGTCACCCGCAATGTGGATTCTTTGTATTCATATAAATTCCGCTAAATCACCAAATCACAATTTAAATATCTGTTAGGATTATTTATGCCGACTTATAACCTGATAACAATTTGTATGCAATATTTATACGTATTCAAGTGAATTTCAAAAGTGGAGCTTATATGGGGTCTATAGTGGAGCAAACTAAACGAAATTGCGTTTTGTGATTTTTTTTTTAAGTGAAAGTTATTTGTGCTGAATTTTGAAATGATATTGCAATTTTATAGGCATTCATGTATTATTGAGCCTTATTTAGGGAAGACCGATTCTTACAATTTTCATTAAAGTTTTTTTTTTTTTGATCAGAAACACATATCGTACATAAAATTGTATGGTATTATATGTCACATATTGAAACAAAGTAGCATAAAACTGGAGGATAATATCATATTTTGATGGAGTTTGCCACTCATTTTGGACATTTTGGATAACTCTTGTTCTATGATACCGATTTTGTTGAATTTTGTAAACTTTGTTGAAAAAAAAAAAACACTTAAACGGTTTCGGTTAGTGCAATACATACAATATATTTGTATTTATGTATTGTATATATTTATACCTAAATATTTGTGCTTAACATTAATATTCAGACTGCATTTTAATTCAAATGTCTTTTACATGTATCTATATACATATACCTGACATTTTTAGTTAAGAGATGTACAGCACAAATAGAATTTGATTAGAGTTCCTGCAAAAATACAAATGTGCGATTGTTTTTAATGAAATACCCATAAGTTTTGACCAGTTAAACAACAAACAAATAAAAGTAATTATTAAAATTTCTGAAAATGTGATTTTACCGCTTAGTTTGAGAATAATTTAAAAACGATCCACACTAACGCTAACACACTTCTACACTAGTTATATTTAAATTCATACTTGTTGAATTGTTAAAAATTAAATCGGAAAAATAACTCAGATGCTAAAAAGTCCCAATATAGTGTGATATCAAATAAAAAACAAGTAAGAGTTTATATTCGGGTGTGCCGATTCTTATATACGCACCACTAAATCACCTATTATTGAGATTTATAAGAGATTTATGAGCATTTAAGTGATTTCCAAAAGTAGACTTTTTATGATGGCTATGGTGAAATATGAACCGATCATCCTGAAATTGCCAAGTAAAAAATGTGCTCCAAAAGGAGCAGGTTTTCTGTATGAATTCATACCTCAAATCGCTTCAAACCTGCTAATGAAATGCATGATTTTTGTATGAGGTGTTCCCTGTTTGGAGGACTACTTTCTGCTGACAATAAGCGCTTCTTTTTTTTAAACTAATCGAACATGCAAATAAAGCACTTTCCTAAAATATTTTTTTAATTCTATCTGAATGTTTCTGCTTAAGAAAAATTCATAGTAGATAACTGAGAAGTGCGATATTCATTTTGTAATTGACTTTCGTTGTCACACGTAAATCTGTAGGCTATAAATTAATTTTTGTTTTTCGCTTTAAAACCTTCTTCGTTGTCAGCACTAAAAAAGCATATTTTTTGTATATTTTATTCGCAAGAATTTACTGCTTCAAAAGAGCGCTTTTATTGAAGCGCTCGATTATGCGCTTTTTCTCTTAAGTGCTTCAAAAAATGCGAATTGTTTTTACTGGGTTGGCACAACAATTTAAATGTAGTATATTCTGATTATGATTGTCAATTTTTAACTTGATAGTCATTATGATAAGAGATTTATGCGAATTTTATTGATTTTCGGAAGTAGGCTTTTTCATCATCATATTGAGACGGACGATTTGTATATATGTATGTGTGCACAATTTGTGTTGAATCTCAACTTAATAGTGTGTTTTGTAAGGGATTTAAGCGCATTGAAGTGATTTTCGGAACTCGACTTTGTATGGGTTCTATGGTCAAACATGGACCGAAGTAAAAAAAATTTCGGTTTGTGATTTCTTTTTGTATAAAACTTATTTTTGCTGAATTTTGTATTGATATTCCAATTTTATAGGCATTTATCTATCATTAAGCCATATTTCGCGAAGATATTTGTATGGGGGCTATGACCAGTTCTGGGCCGACTATCATAAAATTTAGTACAACAATTTATTTGCCTATAAAAAGTATTTATGTCAAATTTTAGCCGTTTAACATTATTTATATCTGTTTTATATGTATTTAAGTGAATTTTGGAAGTGGACTTTCTATGGGGTCTATGGTCAAACATGGACCGAAGTAAAAAAAATTTCGGTTTGTGATTTCTTTTTGTATAAAACTTATTTTTGCTGAATTTTGTCTTGATATTCCAATTTTATAGGCATTTATCTATCATTAAGCCATATTTCGCGAAGATATTTGTATGGGGGCTGTGAGAAATCAAGGACCGCTTCTTACTATTTTCCTCATACTATCTTCTTTTATCATAAAAGTAACGTATACAAAATTTGATGGCACTAGCTGCAATATATTTAAACAAATTGCAAGAAAAATATTTAAAAGTATAAAATTTTTGTGGAGGTTGTCTCACATTTTGGTCCATAACTCTTGTTTTGCTGATTTTCAATACCAAACTGCTTAGGAGAACTATAAACGGTTTTTTGTGATTTTAGTCTTTTGGATGTGAGACTGTTTTACATAGACAAACAGACAGACGGGCATGGCTCAATCGACCTAGAATTCCATAAGGATCAATAATATATATACTTTGTTGGGTCTCAGATGATTATTTCTACGGAATGACAAACTTATTATACCCTCATTCAAGAGATATAATTCAAGTCTACTCAGTGAACATTGGTAACGCCTATATAGATGTCGTTTTTTACATGCTTACTTGAAGCTTTAGCCCACATGTGGATTTCCTAAAGTAGCTGTAATTTTAGTAAAAATTTTTTATTTTACTTAAATATTACAAATCCCGACAAATATGTCCCCTTCAGGCTAACTCTACAGAAATGTAATTCTAAAGCTTAAGGACCAAAGGAAAAATAAATTTTATTCAAACATTTGTAAAATAAAATAAACTTACACACATGTTGATTATATTAGTATGCGTGCGTGTGTGTTTATATGTTTGTAAATGGTATTACATCTTGGCCATTCGCAAATTGTGCGGTTTATGTGGTTTTTAAATTGTGTTTGTAACATATTTTTGTTAAAGCAACAACCAACCACAAATTGTTGAAAAGCCGGCATTGTTGTGAACAACAACAACACACACACACATTCAATCATGCAAATTTGCATGTACATACATTTGCAATACAAATATGTATGCAACATTACTACCACAATTACATTTTAACATGAACTTTTTGTGTGTGCTGTGTAGATGTGTGTGTATTGTTGGTATCGTGACTATACCCTGTAGTAAATAAAATAGTCAGTTGATAAAAAACATTAATTATAAACTAATTATTTTGCAAATGACTACAAATTGGTTTAAATCTCATGCAGATATCAACCAAACATATTGCGCAAGTCTCTTGCGCTGTTGTTTTCTTTGAAAAGTGAGTTTGAAAGGGGGGAAGCACAACATGTAAGAAATAAATAAAAGCAAAATGTATCGTGAAGTCAAATGTCACATGTCAATCAAAGCAAACAAGGTCTTTGAGGTAAACGGTGCTCAATTTTAATATCTTTATATTTTATGTGATAAAAGTTTTTAAATTATATTTCTAAATGCTATTATGAACTCTATGCAATGAAATGTTGCATTGCATACTGCGTTTATGAAAACAGCCTTTCTATGAGCAGTACAAACTTTGCATTTTACTTGTTTTCATTACAACTTTTATTTTAAGTCATTTATTTTTTTATTTTTTTTTATTTTAATAATTATTTCTATTTATAAATATATATTGTATATACGTATATATATATGTATGTATTATTTTGACAAAAAAGAATTAAAATTAAATTGTTTAAAATTTAATTTAAAAAAAAGTGGTTTTTAAATAATTTAGTATAAACCGATTATTAATAACCAATTTTTTAATTAACTATAAATTGGTTGGGAAATAAGTAATTAGTAGTCAATTTAAAAGTCATGCAGAGGTGACCAATTGACTACAGCCTATGACATGCCTATGTTAAAATAATGAGTCGACGACAAGAAAAAAAGTTACTTAAGCAACTAGATGTGTTTATTAAAAAACCAGTTTGAAGTTACTTAAAAATGTGTTTGACTTCCTACAGGGTAAATATGGATGGGATTCATACGATCTCATACAATTATGTACGTGCATATATGTGGAAGAAGTTTGTGTCTTGCCATTTTTATTTCTGGTGTTCATTTTATTTTTGCAATTTCTCTGTTCAGTTTCTGTAATTTAGATAAAGTTTTATTGTGATGTGATGTATAAAAATGTCCCTACACAAACACACACACATTTATAGTTTTACTAATTCACAAATACCAATACATTTATCTACCGAATACAATAACGAGGCTCCTTTTTCTTGAAAGGTAATAGGGAGACACCACATTGTTAGTGCAGCCAAATCAGGTGGAATCTAATTAAAATCAGTTAAAACAGTTTGACATATGGCAAAGTTTTAATAATAAATTGTAAACAAATTTAACAAAAGTACAATGGAAAATCCCGTAATTCCCCAGAAATATGACGAAAATCCCAAAAATGGGACTTGTTACAATTTTGCTTATAAGGTGCACATTTTTCTTGAGGTTGGTTAAACACTTTAAGGCTAAAGAAGGAATACATGAAAGTTTTCGAAACTGCTTTTTGTTTTGTAATCCTCGCTTTTATGTTTATGTTTAAACATTTGGCTTAAATTTGAAAATTTTAATAAAAAATAGGTCCTATTAGTCATGTTTTTATAGTCTCTTGAAAGATAGTTTTCAGAAAATAATTTTTAAAGAAATTTTATTTGGCTTATAGCGTGTTCAGATATGAAACTTTATTGAGTCAATATTCGGTTAATTGATAATATTATTTTAAGTGTTCAGGCATACGCAATTTTCAGCTTGCTCAATAATCATTTGACAGTTGGAAAACAATACAAAAAATACTCTAAATGGTTGTTGTGTTTCTATGTAAACAAACTTACCTTCACATTGACTTTTCAATGATTTCTTTTGTTTTCTTTTGTTGACATTTGCCATTTTATACAATGTTGTTCACTAAACACAGTTGTGAACAGTATTGCATTCGAAATCTTACTCAATATTATAACAATTTCGTACCTATTGCGCAATAATTAATTGAGATTTTATATGGAATGTGCCGAATCTTATATTTCCTCCACATATAGCGGGATCTATCCATATTTGAAACAAATCTGTTTTACATTTTGTATCGCTAGCATAGCTTCCAGATTTGACGATATATTGTCATATTGACGATGTTTTGGTTCAAAAATAACAAAGTGCACATTATATCATTCTCAAATATAGTAAGAAGTTGAAAATCGGATCATTATCAAGAAAATTACAGGCTTATAAGTACGCAAAGGTACAAAAACTGGTTTTTAACCGTAAATTTGGATTTTGGAGTTGTCCGGCATATTTCACTATTGGAATCTTGTTTTACTTGACAAGCCCTAGAAGAAAAATTATATCCGGTCCCAGGTTTTTCTATTTCATTCAATTTTGTAACACTGTGTAAACTAAAGCCCTAAATATTCATGTACATTTGTTAGGATTACTAAAAACGCTATGCTTCATATATATATTGTTGAATAAAGAAGGAGGTCAGGGTTTTATCTGATGATTTGTTACTAAAAATAATATCGGACACTGTTTAATAATATTAATAACCAACTAAATCTTTATAAATAGGGAGATATATGATTTGTAGGCAAATTAATATTTAACCATAATTATCATGCTACCCTCGCATTATCATGCTACCCTTGCAAAATTACTATGTTGATATTAAAGTGATAAGTTTTCATACTGTGTCTGCTAGATATTCTTCTTTTGCTGTTGTTATTGTTTACGTATTGTTGCACTAACTGCTGGCTGTTGTTGCTATTGCTACTTCTGTTATTAAGTTGAAAATAGTTTTCATTTTAACAATTCACTTAACGTGTATTTGTGGGTTGATAAAAAGTCATGTTATGTGGGCGTGTTATTTTCTCCAGAAAACACTCCATTCCCATGTTCGGACTTTCAATTTAAAGCAAAAGTTTTCTAATGTTGAGAGAAGCAAATGTATGTATGTATGTAAATATGTACGTTGTATGTAATCAGTAGTGGTATATGGCATATGCAGGAAAAGGGTTATGCATTGGTGGCAACATCATAATCATATTAAAAATGTCGTGTCGCCAAACCTGCTACCCTTCGTTGCTCATTCTGGCTCCACTAGATATTTATGTAAGGAGTATTGAATGTTTATACCCTACACCAGCATAGCGGGGAGGGTATATTTAATTTGTGCTAATGTTTGTAATGCCCACAAATATACCGTCCCTCGGTCTGGCTCGCTGGCTATCCCTTTAAATATTGCGCGCAGAGTATAGATCGCACCTTTGAAGATGTTTTGATAAAATTTGGTACATGAAATTTTTTCGACCCGGGGACGTTTGGGATTGAAATTGGTTGAATTCGGTCTATTATTTTACCTAGAGTTCATGTAAATGTCCTCACGACATTTGTCCTCGGTCATACTTATTTGATTTCTGTAATTATCCACACAAATTTCATCACATATAATTTATACATGAAGCCTAATTAATCAAATGTACAAATTTTGTGCAGATCGTCCGGTAATGATTTGACCATAGCTCCCATATAAAGCCGCTGCCGAAAATCGCTTTAAGGAGCATAACTATCTTAAAAAAGTTGGTATCCCAATAATATTCAACACAAATATATTTCATATATATACAAATAATACGGTACAATTTTATTATGATCGGTCCATAATTATTCTAGCTCCCATATAAGGCACACTTTCCAAAATCACTTTAACAGCCATAAATGTCTTCATTATGTTAATATCTAAATAAAATTGAACACAAATAAGTATCATATATACAGAAATCATGACTGATCCATATAAGATCACCTTCGAAAATCAGTTTTTTTTTTTAAAGAGAAGTAACTATTGTAAGCAGAGTTTTTTATTGAAGTCAAAAAATATTTGATTAATAAAATATTACAATACAAAAAACTATTTGATCATAATAACAAACACAAGTTTTTGTTTAAACAAGTACAATATACTATTATTAAAAACATAACTTCAACACTTCCCCTAGTTTGTAAATAATTATTTAATGTTTAAACAATCACATAAAAATTTCAGTCGAATTTTTGATAACGGCTTTGTTAACATATCGGCTGCTTGATTTTCTGTTGACACTTGCTGTACCGATAAATAACCATCAGTAACCATCTCTCGAATAAAGAAATGTTTAATAGCTATGTGTTTCGTACGTTTATGAAACTCAGGGTTTTGTGCCAAACGAATTGCTGCAGTATTGTCGATTTGAATACAAGGTATTTGATGAAAATTTATTACTTCTTTAAAAAGCCTTAACAACCAAACTAGCTCCTTTGCAGCTTCGTTAGCAGCAACTATTTCAGCTTCGGTAGTAGACGTTGATACCATTGCCTGCCTCTGACTTAACCATGATATGGCACCACCTGCATACGTTACCACAACACCAGATGTTGACCGACCAGTAGTAATACATCCGCCAAAATCAGCATCACTGAAACATTCTAGTGACTTAGGTCCTTTTTTATTATAAACAATGCCAACGTCTAAGGTTCCTGCTATGTATCTAAATACACGCTTCACACGTTGCACATCTTCTTTAGTTGGATTCTCTAGAGACCTTGATAAATAACCCACACTATATGCCAGGTCTGGCCTAGTTCCCAACATTAGGTACATTAAAGCACCAACTGCTTGTCTATATGGAAATTCAACATTCTCTTTATCTTTTTCTTTGTCATTTGTAATAGAAACTTTCTCCATTGGCGTAGTTACAGGGCGACATTCAGAAAAGTTAAATTTACTTAATATTTTCTTGGCATATGCTTTTTGATGAATCTTAATATATTCTTCCTTCTTTTCTATTTCTAATCCAAGAAAATATGATGCGTCCTTGTTAACAATTTTGAATTCTTTTTTCATTTCTTTCATAACCTCATTTAATTCATTCATATTAGATGCTGCTATCAAACCATCATCTACGTACAATGCAAGTATTATTTTATTTCCATTCTTCTCCCTTACGTACAAACAGGTGTCAGCTGAACTAATTTTAAATCCAAGTTGTTTAATATAATTTCCAATTCGTTTATTCCAGCATCTTGGAGCTTGTTTTAGTCCGTATAAGCTTCTCTTTAAATGGCATACTCGATTCGTTCCATCATTAAATCCTTCTGGCTGCTTCATAAATATGTTTTCTTCTAACTCACCATACAAAAATGCTGTAGACACATCAAATTGGACTAAGTGTAAACCCTCGGTTGCGGCAATACTTAAAATTGAACGAATAGTGGTCATTCTTGCCACTGGACTAAATGTTTGATCGTAGTCGACACCCTTCTTTTGGTTAAAACCTTTTATCACCAACCTGGCTTTATAATTATCAATCGTACCGTCTGGATTTGTTTTGATTTTATACACCCATTTTCCAGGAAGAGCTTTGTAACCATATGGTAATTCTGTTAGTTCCCATGTCAGGTTTTCTTTGAGCGAATTCATTTCGGCAATCATGGCTTTTCTCCAATTCTCTTTTTGATCGCTTTCAGTAGCTTCTTTGTATGTACTAGGAGTTTGGATTTTGTTTACATATTCCATCGATGTAAGTACAATATCATTATTTATATTATTAATGATAACTGTACGATTACGTAACCGCTTTGTGATAGGCTCATCATCCTCGGAATCTTCTTCACCTTCTCGTAAACGTTTACTGCTTCGCGGTTTGGCATCTTGCACCGCATAATCACTACTACTTTCCATACTTAGGGTTTCATCTTCTGTTTGCACTTCGGTATCTTGCTGGGCATCCTCAAAATCTTCGACGTCTTCACAATCACTTTCACTATCATATAATTCTTCTTCGTTTTCTTTTATATTTATAGTTATAGATTTATCATTTTGTTTGTTCTTATGTTTATCTTCATCCATATATTTGCTGCAATCTGTAACGCTTTCCAAAAACTTAACATCTCTTGACAATTCAACACTGTTTTTATCTTTAATGTACACGCGATATTTTTCATCTCCATCATAACCAACAAGAAATCCTTTAATTGCTTTCTTATCTAATTTCTTACGTTTTTGACTCGGTATATGAATGAAACATGATGATCCGATAATTCTGAGATGACTTATTCTAGGTTTCTTTCCATGCCAAAGTTCAAATGGACTAACATCTTTGACAGAACTCTTTCCTGTTCGATTTAGAATATAAATAGCTGACTTCACAAATTCAGCCCACAGACTATCAGGAAACTTAACATTCTTGTTGGAATATTTAAATGTTCGCGCCATCTCTACGATTGTTCTATTTTCTCTCTCGGCCTTACCATTCTGCTGAGGGGTGTATGGAGCAGTTAGTTTATGATTAATACCATTATCTTTGAAAATGTTCTTTATATCATTACTAATAAACTCTCCACCATTATCACTGAGAACTGTTTTAATAGTGTGGCCCTGATTTTTTGCATTAGCTAGCATTTCTAATAGGGTATTCTTCACATCTGATTTATCTCTTATAATATATCCATACCTGTACTTTGTATAATCATCTTTATATACCACCAAGTATCGGTATCCTTTAACTGAAGGAGGGAAGGGACCACATACATCAGTAGATATAAGTTCACCAGGAGTTGTTGCTGTCTCACGTCTTCCAAATGGTAACCTGCACAATTTCCCATATACACATGAT
Organism: Bellardia pandia; assembly: GCA_916048285.2. Classification (NCBI taxonomy): domain Eukaryota; kingdom Metazoa; phylum Arthropoda; class Insecta; order Diptera; family Calliphoridae; genus Bellardia; species Bellardia pandia. The sequence continues at coordinate 79,702,405 of OU696530.1, read as the reverse complement.
TCACATACCTCACTATTATATTTAACTTTAACACCAAATTCTTTTTGTATTTTATTCATCACATGTTGCTTATTTTGGTGTCCCCATCTTTCATGGTATAATTGTAAGATCGAACTTTTATCAAGGACCATGTTCACTTCATTTGTTGTTATTGGCATAATACTTGTTTTGTACAGCGATCCGCCTACTTCACGTTTACCAGTTAAAACAACTTCATTATTTACTTTAAAATAACATTTTTGCGGAAACGATTTGAATTCACTTGAAGAATTTTTATCATGTGCTGCCAAAACCGAAAAAAGGTTCCTTGTAATTCCCGGAACATACCAAACATCTTCCAATTTAATTTTGATTTCCTCATTGTTGTTAATTTTCGATGAAAACTCTATAGTACCTTTTCCAACAGCATTAAGGGTTTCTTTGCCAGCAGCTTGAATAGAGCGTGGTTCTTTGAAGGTTTCATATTCAATGAAAAATTCTGATGAATGTGTTACATGTTTCGTAGCACCATTATCTACCCACCAATCCACTTTAGAAGTCACATAATTTACTTCTTCTGATACATATTGGAGTACTACGTTGGAATGTTCAACATTTTCTTTTTGAAACTTACTTGGTTTTCCATCTGAAATCCATTTGCGACATTCTTTCAACCAGTGTCCTTTCTTTTTGCAATAATGACAAATTTCCTCTTTCTTATTATGTGCCTTGAAATTCCTTTTACGATTGAACTCCTTTCTTTGGTTTACCATCAAAGCTTCTTCATTTTCACCATCAATTTCACTCTTATTCAAATTCCTTTCGAAAAGACACAACTGCATTATTAATTCATCAAGTGTCTTATCTCCGTCTCGGGTAAGCATCATCCAACTTGATTTAAACATCTCAAATGAACTGGGTAAAACATACAGTATTTTGCACACTAATAACAAATCCGGCAACGCATTTTCCTTTTTTAATCTCAAACCATTATTTATTTCATTAAATAAATTCTTTAATTTTGAAATATGTGTAGAAACATCTTCTTTATTATTCCATTGAAATGAAAAAAGTTCAGTACACATCTTAAATAATTGGTCTTTGGATGTTGCCTCGTATTGTTGTTTCAAAGCTTCCCACATTTCAAAAGCACTTTCCTTATCCATCACCTTTTGATAAATTTCATCACTAATTGTGCTTGTGATGATGCTTTTTGCATACCAATTTGCCTTTCTATAAGACTCACATTGTTTTTGGTGTTCTCTTAGTTGAGCTTCCGTTGACTGACCTTCAAGGGGCTGTGGCTTAACGAGCTTATTCTCCACCACATCTATTGCACCTTCATAAAATTCAAAAAGGTCTCTAACCTTTCTTTTCCATATAGGCCAATTGGACTCACCAGATAATTGCTTGATGTTTTTACAGAATTCCATTTCTTTAGCTTTGATATTTCTTGATCTTGAGTTTTCTTGTGTCTTGAAATATCTGGAGTCTTGAATAATATTTCTTATTATTCACACACAATTATTCTTTAATATTTAAAACAAAATTTCTTTCAATTTTATTTTTTATTTGAATTTAAATTTCTAAGACTTCTGGGCCCATAACCTATTGTAAGCAGAGTTTTTTATTGAAGTCAAAAAATATTTGATTAATAAAATATTACAATACAAAAAACTATTTGATCATAATAACAAACACAAGTTTTTGTTTAAACAAGTACAATATACTATTATTAAAAACATAACTTCAACAGTAACACCGAGGCAAATAATATGCCTATATATAATTGCGTTACTTTCTTTGGAAAGAGAATATATTGAAGGAGTAAAGGTGGTCAAAGTAGAAGAAATCTTTATATCACAACTCTGCAATTGTGCATTATGTTTGTTTTAGTGCAGCATTGCAGCGCCTCTGGTGTTGAGTAGGCGCATTAATGTTAAAGCTTGATTTTATAGCCTTCATTTAATTATTTTACTTCTATACCACCGAAGGAGGGTGCTGAGATTAATATTAGTTATGATGGATAAAAAGAAAACTAACAATTATCAGAAACTGATGTTGTTTGAGTGGCAGCGGCTGGGAATCGAACCCGGGCTTAATGATAAAATACGCTAACCAATTAAGCTACATGTACATAAATCTTTTAAAAGTTTTTATATCAAGATAAAATTTAACACAAAGAATATTTATATGCACAGAAGTCATGCCACCATAATACGTCATAGTTCACATACTGGGTGTAGGGTATTATATGGCCGGGCTTGACCGACTATACTTTCTTACTTGTTTTGTTTTTGTGCAGCTTTTGTGTTCTTTTTGGAAAAATAAAGTTTGGTGTGCTTAATGGAGTTGAAGTTGAAACTTTAAGTTGGTATAAAGTTCCTTTTGAAATTATGCGGTCAACAGAAGTGATGAATGTGGCAAGCAATAAAAACTTGCGAAAAAGTGTAAAGTTAAGATAACTTCCATAAGTTGCACTATGTACATTTTGTAACTAATATTCACTTGCTAAATTGTATCATATACACACATAGTTAGTAGTTAGTAACATTAGTAAGAGCTATCAACATGTTATACAGGGATGGGGTGCTTAAGTGGGAGTAGTTTTGCAAATCATTAGTTCATTATTCCAATATTTAACATTCTAAACTTCAGAATGACTTATAAATACTAAATAACATATTTTGCAATGGCAACTATGGCTATTTGCATTACTTAGAAGTGATAGAATAATGACATATTTATTAACTGTTATATAGCTGATTATTTTCACTTTACTTTTCACTTGCTTACTTATCACTGAATTATGAATTTGTAGCTAGAATAAAACCTCATGAAAACACAAAAGCAGATGTACAAGTTGACAAATAATCTTTACAGCCAAAAAGATCCACCCACCCAATAGAAATTATCTAACGCCACTGCCCCAGTGGAGCGTGTTAATGTCTGTATGTAAATGTATGAATAGTTATAAGTATAAAACTCTATAAATGTTTTCAACATTTTCAATATCTCTATATAATTTTAAGAATATTAAACCTAAATAAACAAATGGTCTTCCAGATACTAAATAACACATAATGGAGTGCAAAATGTATAATAAAAAGAAATGCAAAGCGTAAAATGTAAAATGTAAACGAACGAAGAAAAACTATGTGGGAGTTTCTCAACATGCAAATTTTCAGTTACTTTTAGTCAATAATGAAACCATAAAATAAATAAAGTTTTATGAAACAAATAACAACAACTATAAAGTTTTTATTTACTTTTTTTTTGTAATGTACCAAGTTTAGAGAAAAACTAGAAAAGTAAAAAAAAGACGCAAATAAAACAACAACAATTGAGAATTATTATTAAAGATTTTTCTAAACAACTAAAAATGTTGAAATAAAAAGAAAACTACACTCAACTAAATAAGTACGTACGTATTATGTACAGAATAATTTTATTCATGCTATTTTATTTTATTTTTTTTTTATCAACAAAATAATATTTAATCTTCTTAAAACGCAGCAACTCCGTAGACATTTACACAAAACAAAAAGGACAATTAAGCATAGAAAAAGTTATTATTATACAATAGTTTTAAATTAAGCTCACTAAGGGCCAATTTTTAGGAGAAGGATTAAACTTGGTTTGTTAGTGGTTTAGTTAAACTTTAATAACATTCAAACTTTTTTTAATCCACCTAGTCGTTTTTCAGTGGTAGTTTAAGAAACGTCAAATTATTTGATGTTACCATATTTTACACATAATAAAAATATGGCATCGTTAAAAATTTCTTATATAAATGTGGTAGCATTATAAAATTTCTCTAAAATTATAAACAAATAAAAGCGGCAAAATAAAAAAACATTGTAAAATCAAAGCAGCAAAAGAAAAAAATCAATAAATAATCATAAAAATGAACAAGGTCGATACAAATAGTTTAAAACGTTCAACCAATTTTACTTCGAGAGAAATAGAAACATGAATTGAATTGGTTGATTGGTTGGTTTACGTGGTAGTACGTGCGAACACTTAAGTAGAGTCGAAAGGACCCCGTTTTAATTGAATTGGTGAACAAAAAAAAGTATTAATTTAAATAACAAATATTAACCAACTCGTTGGATTTTTAATATGTGGACCAATAAGTTCCAAAATTCTATACGCTGATAGCTTGGTTTGGACGAGCTCTTAATGTCCGCGGTTTTCTTAATATAGTTCTATTTAAATTATTATATATTTGCGAATCACTATAATCCTCATCATCTGAGGAATAATCCATTTTATTATAAATTATTTTATGTTATAAGGTAAAACTTAAAACAATTAGCTCTTTTATTTTATAGTACTTTTAAACAGCTGATATATTTTGACAAATATGAATCGAGTTTAAACGCCCATTCTTGAAGGGTTAAACGCCAATTAAAGTAAACTACATCCTAAAAACATAATTTGAAGTTTAAACTAGTTAAGTTAAAACAATAAACATGGTTGAACTACATCCTAAAAACTGGCTCTAAATAACTAAAATAACCTTGCGACAACGTGAGGCAGAATATAATTTTTAAAAAGAACCGGCACAAAACTTTACAAGGGCGTAGCCAAGTTTAATGAACATACATCTCCTAAGAATGTTGGTATCCAAATAAAATTCAGCACAATTATTTGTCGTATATACATTATCAGCCGGCCAATATTATGAAGATCTGACCATAATTAGTTATAGCTCCCATATAACTAAGTGCCATTTCAGAAAATTCTTTTCACGAAATAAAAAATTATTCATCCCTATCGTGAATAAAAATTCCACGTGAAATTTCTTCACTTTTATTTTTTAACATTGAATTTAAAAAATGTGAAAAGTGAACAAATTTCACGTGGAATTTTTATTCACGATAGGGGTAATTATATCCAAATAAAATTCAACACAAATAAATTGACTATACATGTAGGTTTTTTAATGAAAACTCTTTAAATTTAATTTTAATTATTAAATGTATTCAATTTTTATTATAATTCATGTGCTTAAATTATTTATTTATGAGTTTAAAGATTTAGTGTGTACTTGTCCAGCTTCTAATATCAACTGTCTCGTCTTGTCCTTAGTTTGTCTCTCTCAAGTCTTGACTCGCACGAGCCACACCCTAAATCTCGTCAGTAATCCAGTCTCGTCAGTAATTTCCTCTCGTTCGTATCGTCTTCTCGTCAGTCACTTACAGAGTTGCATCTGCTAAAATGTGCAACCACTTCTGGTGGTTCGGGCGTTGCCACGTAATCCCACATACATACATATGTATATCTACAAAGGTCATGTTTTCTAATTTTAAAACGATCGCTCATACGTAGTAGTTTCCTATATCTTATATTTTAACGCGGATTGTGTCTTTAGTAAGTAATACATATGTCATTTTCTGGGATTTATTCTCACTTAGTTATTCAACATTATCCCTTTGTCTTACACATGGGTCTGGCCAGACCTTTTTCAATTTGTAATGTTGTCATAATATATGTATTTAAAACATAGTGAGAGACTTTAAATTTCAAAATTTAAAGTTCCAAAATTAATGAAGATCGGCCCATAATTTGTCATACCCGCCATATAAGAACCATTTCCGAAAAACTATTTAACCCACAAAAATGTCTAATAAATGTTGATATCGAACCAACTTTTATATGTATCAGAAATTTTAATCCAGAAATCATACTAATATCGGTTATACGGCAATTATGCTACTGGATTTTGTAGCTCTCGAATTAAGTCCACTTCCGAGCAATAACTCTTGTAAATAACGTTATTGAGATGAAATTCAATTAAAACTGGATTTAAAAGCTATCAGTTCATAATTGGTCCACTTCTACTATTATACCGCCCACAAATCTCTTGTACATATTGGTATTGAGATCAAAAGCAACCATAAGAATTCTCACCTGTTTCTTAACTTGTTGTGAATATGGAAAAATGTTCTTTTAATTTCCCAGCAAAAATTTTACTTACATTCCTAATTTTAATGACCTCCAGAATTCATTATTTCGTAGCTTTATTCGCCACTTTTTGTATTACTAATTATATATTAAATAATTACTTATATATAAATATCTTATAAATATATTTGCATATATATATCTTAAAAAGATCATAAATATAAAATCCAAAAAATTTACTTCAAATAAATAGATTTAGAGGAGTTAGTCCGCTTTCACACGTTTCAATTCTGACTTTACAAAGCAAGTATTTTTTGGTAAGAAGAGAATAAAAGGGATACATCCTTGAAGTTCATATTCAATTTTCTAAATTTTCTAAACAGAATTGAACAAAAACTGGGCAGCTTAAACTGAAATATGTGAAACAGCACTTAGTATATGATTATAAATCTTTAATAATATTAATATCATTTAAAATTGTTAAATTACGGTCTAGATTATTATAAAAAATAGACAAACTCTGTAAATTATGGTGAGAATTGGTAATTAAATCAATTAGAAATGGTCAATATTAGATACAATTTCAAATCATTTTAAAGAAATTATGTTGGTTGTAAAATTGCCTTTCAAACAATATATCAAATACTAATATGAAATAATGAATAGAAAACACAGAATAAGGATATTCGAGTCCTATAACCAGTGTAGTTTTGTATTTTTATTTACATTTAGGTGAAGGATATTAAAGATTCAGCACAGCCGAATATTGCACTCTAACTTGTTTTTTATTCTTGATCTATCCCCAAATTTCTCTTTTTGGTTGTGTTTTGTTTGGCTTTGCTGCCTCCCACAAGGTCTTTTACGAGCTAGTGATTTCATTGGTGAAGGGTAATGCAGATAAAACCAAGTGACAATATTACAAATTAAAAACATACGTACACATTTTAATAAATATTTATGTATGTATGTACATAAGTTAATGTTGATATTTATGTTTATTAAATGTTGTTGTTCGTTCGTTCATTTGTGCGGTATGTCACAATTTGTGTTGAATACAATTTGTACATAATGGATTCGTGTTATTCGTAGTAATAAATGTTTATTCATTAACATTTACTACATTCACATTAACATTAACATAAACTACGAGTAGGACTTATTTGTATTTATGCCAATTCACTTGAATGTTTCTGTGTGAGTGTGTAAGTATTTGTGTTTGGCCAAGTGTTGGCAAAGCATTAAATCTGTAATACATGTAAGTACTTGTAAATGTACGCATTTAACTGGCAAGCAAATTTGAATATTGCCAAATAGTTAAAAGCTAATAGAGGCCATGTAAATATACATATGTAGATACTCGTATTGGTACGTTAATTTCCGTAATATGTATTTGTGTAAGACATGTAAATGTACGATTATTTATTAGGGAACATGGAGGAATGAATATTTTCTGGCTTATGTGGTTAGAAAATCATTGCAATGATGTTGTTTTTAATAGTTTAAGAGAACAACAACAATATATGCCAGCAATCAAATTTGTTATTATTGAAATTTTAAATATATTTTCTACAATCTGATTATAGAATTTTGAACACTAAACTTTTTATATTGAGTAGAGTTTTTAAATTATATCGTAATATTTAAACTACAATATCCGCGTATGTACAATATCTAATAAGAGACCACTTGATAATTAGTGTTTCAGTATTGCAAACTGAACGGATTTATTGAATATGATTGTCCTCAATAGCGTATAAGTTATATTAATTACAATTAATTCGTATTACATACTCGCAAAATTTCACTTTTGAATTGGAATGATTATAAACCATACAAAAACAAGTTAGAGTGCAATATAATGAGAAATACAAAACTATACTGGTTATAGGACTAGAATATCCTTATTCTGTGTTTTCTATTCAGTCTTAGTGCAAATTTAATTTAATTTTGCCCATTTGAATGGATGTAATTACCAGTTCTCATCATAGTTTACAAAGTTTGTCTGATATTCATAACAATCTTGAGTGTAATTTAACAATTAAAAACAAATTAAAAAACAGCTTTCCATATTGACAATAAGTTAGGAATCAGAGTATAAAAAGGTGAGGCTTCTTTTGGTTGAATTTGATCTCAATAACTGTATTTACAAGATACATATGAATAGCATAGTAGCAACAGACCAATTATTCAGTGATTTGGTTAAAATTCATTGCTATAACCTTATTTACAAGAGTTGTTTGGTTAGTTGTAATACTCGGAAGTGAACTTAATTTAGGAGCTATTGCCAAATATGGTCTGATAGCTCCAAAATTCAGTAACATAATTGCCGTATAACTGTTATTAGTGTGATTTCTGGATTACAATTTCTGATCTGTTCGATATCGATATTTATTAGGTTAACTTGTTTTTCGGCAGTGATATGTATGTATATGTGACTGATGACAAAACATGGGCTGATCTTCTAAAATTTCGGAACAGAGAATATTATGCATATGAGGATATCTCTCATTGAATTTCAACAAAATATTAACATATTTAAGATACGTATTAGTATTAACGTGATTTTCGGTAATGGACCTTATATGAGGCATACGGTTAAATATGGACTGATATTTTCAAAATCCAGCAATTTGAGTTTTGTATATACATACATATTTAAATGCTGTAAAATGTTGGATCGCTATCGTTATTTATACGAGATTTATGAGTGTTGAAGTGATTTTCCGAAGAGCGCTTCATATCGTCCATATGATCAAATATGGACCGAAATTCACAAATTTCTGTAGCATTATTTTTGGGTATATGTAAATGATCTGTGTAAAGTTAATGTAAGGATAAATGTCTTTTTCGGATGTGGTCCTCATACCGAAGCTATGACCAATTATGGGCCGATCATCATAAAATTTAGTACAATTATTTGTGTCGAATTTTACCCTGGTAACTATATTTGTACCAGATTTATATGTATTTAAGTGAATTTTAGATTTGGACTTTAAATGGGTTCTATAGTCAAACATGGACCGAACAAAACAACATTTCGTTTTAAGATTTCTTTTTACATGACACTTATTTTTTCCAAATTTTGTATTACTATTCCAATTTTATAGGCATTTATCTATCATTAAGCCCTATTTCGCGAAGATATGGGGGCTATGAAAAATCATGGACCGATTCTTACAATTTTTCTTACACTGTCTTCTTTTATCATACTACCATACAGTACCCTGGAACTTCTCAAATATTAATATAGATTTCTCCCTTGTGTATACAAATAAACGAGATATGACCTTATTTGAAAGTCAACAGAAATTCTTGGAATTAATTTATATTAAATACTCAAATCATAGTCAGTTTTTTACCGATGGTTCTGTTAAAACATGTCTAGAAAATCTCCAAAACGTTCCTAAAAAAATAATTATTATATCGGACAGTAAAAGTGCCCTAGAAGGACTACAAGATCCATTTAATAACAACATGATTATACAACAAATAAGAATATTAATAACTTCCCTTCCTAATCACAAAATTACCCTTCTATGGGTTCCTAGGCACCTAAATATAGATTTAAATGAGAAAGCTGACCAGCTCGCCAAAAATTCTCCAAAAAAAAAAAACATATCTACTGAATACAAATTTCAATGCTCAGACAATACATTGGAAAATACATTTTTGACATCTGGAATGATCATTGGAAAGATAATAACGAAACAAAATTATTTAAAATTAAAAAATATATATCGCACAAATTTAGAGTACCAAATATATCCAAAACAGATTATATTAAATTAAATAGACTAAAAATAGGCCACTGTTTATTCTCACATAAATAAATTATTGAAAAGACACAACCGCCATGTTGTGAATGCGGGCAAACGCTAACCATCTTTCACATATTTAATGATTGCAGTCTTCTGCATGACAAACGCTTAAAATTTAAAATAAATAACATTAATATCCTTTTACGAGAAAATGAATTTGAAAATATTAAAAAATGTTTATCTGAAATAAATATCTATAAGTCGATTTAAATCTATAAAATAATTTAAATATATATTAAAGATAGAATATAAGTTCCTATGTAAAATTAATTCGCCTATATAACCTAAATGTATTGGGACCTTTATAATACCAACCAACTAAATAAAATAACGTGTACAAAATTAAAGGCAATATCTACAATATATTTCCGAAAATTGCTAGAAAAATGTTTAAAAATATCAAATTTTTATGCAGGTTGTCTCACATTTGGGTGCATAACTCTGGTTCTGCTATACCAATTTTGCTAATTTTTAATACTAAACTGCTTAGGAAAACCATACGCTTTGTAAAACTTGTAAACTTTGCTGATTTTGGTTGTGTCTTTTGGACGTGAGAGTGTTTTACAAAAACATACAGATAGACAGACAAACAAAAAGACAGACGGAGGGACATAGCTCAATCGACTTTAATATATATACATTGTTGGGTCTAGAGATGAATATTTCCGAGTGTTACACACGGAATCATAAACCTATATCAACACTCTTTCACCACTTATGGTGGTGGAGGGTATAATATTAATTTTAAAATTTTAATACACATAATAAATTTCACTAGTAGGGTAAGTGTTTACCAGAATACAGAAAAAACCCCGGTATAAAGTACGATATGTTGTCAGCCCCATTCGTTAAATTGAAAATTTCGTATTTGATATTATGCGCTATGACTATCTTCCAAAAGACTTCAATTTCTTATCCTGGGATAACTTTTTTTTTGAATAATGGAAGTCGAGAAAAGTGTCGTCTGCATTGAAAATAACAAGAGGCGTTAAAATGGTAACTACAAGCTTTAATTGGCTGCTCCGCTAAATCACTTATTACTTGTCTCCTCATTCTTTTAGAATTCATACTCCGTATATTTTTCTTAATAGACACTGTGGTGCATTACTGTAATTACACTTGATGTTTGCTATTTATTGTAGAGTTACAAACAGTTTTTTAAAACGTGTTAAATTTGTTAAGAGTAGCCATATGATAGAAATTGTGAATTAATAAGTTATTAGTGTTTCATAACTATAAATACAAAGAGGAATTATCGTTTTTCAATTTTCAACAGTTTTCCATAAAAAACAGCGTCGTAACTCAGTGATTTTAAAAAACTTCAAATTTTAGTTCCTATCAGAAAATGCTATAAATTTTGCGAGGCCCCTAATGCCAGTTTTGACCTTGTATAAAAAGATAAGCCATTTTTTGAGCAATTGTCTACAAAATAAACAAGTCATATGTTGTGGTAACAAATTTTGCACATAATCCTGATTGTTATGGAAAAAAAATGGCAGACCAAAGAAAAGCTTTCTGAACGGGACAATCGCTGAATTATAAACTGTGCCAGCAATACAACGAAGAGTCTTGGTCAGATTAATAATGAATGCGACGTAATTGTGTCCAAATGAACCATAAGTAAATCCCAGACTATTACTCGACAAAAGCTGTTGTCTGTGCCAAAGTTTTCACAATGGCACAAAAGCGCTAGACTTGAATTCGCTCAAAGAAACTTACAAACTTCCTGGAAACTGGTAAGTCCATACTCTTTGATATTAATAAATATTTTTTTGGATTGAAAAAAATTGAATATTGATGGTCCAGATGGTTTCAACGTTTTTTTTTATGATTTGGGAAGCTTTTTGTGAATTGCTTGATTCTGCTTTTACATAATTACCTAAATTACTAGATAAGAAATTATTGTTTTTTAAAAAAAATATTAATGAAAAATAATTTTTTTTTCAACAAAACTACGAACCTATACAAGTAGGTCATCAAACAAAGGGGAAAAAATCATAAAAAAGATCGATGAAAATAGAATAAGAATATTTATATCCAAATACAAATTGTAGGGGAGAGGGGGGCACCTTTTTGCTTTCAAGCCACATACAAATTTATATTTTTGAATTATTGACTTTTTATATAATTTAACTAATATATGTATGTATATGGAAATAAACTTCAGCTTAATTCTACAAGTAACTTATTTTTAGTTCGATTTATATTTTTTTTTTATTTTTTTAATGGCTGAAGTCATTGTGTTCAAATGTGCCTCCCATACGGGGCAGCTTTGAACTAGGCTGGGGCAGCTTTGAACGGCAATTTTTTCTTGTATCATAAACAGTTATATTTTTATATATATAATAAATTCGATTTATTTATTAAGAAAAACATAAACATTAACAATTAAACAATAAAAAAAATTCAGATCAAAAATAAGTTTTATATTATTAAGACGGAAAAGACCTTGCGATTTCAGATGACATTACATTTTCCTTTAAAGCATCATGATTAGCATTGGATTCGTCATTTTCAGAAAATAAGAGAGAATCAACAATGTTTGGTACTTCGGTTGATAAATTAACATGTTAAAAGGTGCCCCATTTTTCTTTGTTCAAACCTGAACTGACATGCCATTTCACGGAAATTTATAATAAATATTTTTTTTGCATAAATATCAAATAACTTAACGTAATTTTGTTTGAAATGAATTTTGGACTGCAATAAATTTCTTTCACGAAAGAAAACGATCACTAAATACTTCTTACACTCTTACAAAAAAAAAAAAATAAAAAAATTACAATGGCACTGCGAAAACTTGTTCACCCAACTACATTCGGTCGACGACTGAAAAAAACTAGCAGAAGTTGTTAACGTTGCTAAAAAACAAGGTTGTCATGTGAAAAACTCGGTTAAGGGTCGGAGAAAATGTTAAACTGAGATTTTATCAACATTGTTCAAAGGTGCCCCGGGTATAAACGTGCCATCCTCTCCCCTATGTATTGTGTTTTCTTCATTGCAGCTTTTGATTAAAATCACTACAAAACTTCACTGATAAGTGGTGATGTCTAATAGGAATCAGCAAATGTTTACGGAGTCATTATTTTATATAAATATTGCAAGACTTAATTGAAGAAGTCACAAAAGGGAGTGCTCATCACACCGCAACTGCGAATTGCTTTACCAAATTAAAAACAAAATTTATTTAAAACCTCGTAATAGCAAATATGCTAAAGTAATTTTCTAAATAGTTATTAAGAGCAAAATTGTTTACTTTTTTAACAATGCTAATATTACACAGCGTTCTATACCAGGAAACCTCTATCAGCACAAATAGAATTCCCTTAAGTATTCATTCAGTCAATACGGCGCCAACTTCCTTCCCAATAAATATATAGTAACTCATTTCAGTGTTGAATTTATGACCACCAGATGAAAGAAATGAAAAGTACACACAACAATAGCAACAACAAACAATACACAAAAAAACAACAATGAATGAATGGGGGATAATCTTTTGGTTAAGTTTACTTGATCTTGGGATTTTCCACATTAAACTTTAGGTACACACATGTAGATGCGTATGATATGTTCATGTAATACAACTGTTTATGAACAATAATTATATATGTACAATGTATGAGAATGTACCCTGCAATCCTTGGAGCCAGTTATAAATAATGTGTTAGCTAAAAAAAACATGTTTGGTTACCCATTAATAACCCGTAATAACTAAATAAATAAAATATATTTGAACTCGTTTATTTAATAAAAAAAATATCATTTATTCAGGAGAGGACACTACAAATATTTAGTTTTATTTTCTTTGATGCTGTTTGATCTTGCAAAACTCTTGCAAGAGTAAACAACGTTAAACAAATTTGTGCTAAACTAGGGTTGCCATACGTCCTCTTTTCCCCGGACACCGTCCTCTTTTTTAGAGCGTCCGGGGTAGTCCTACTTCTTTTTTGCAAGTGTCCTGGGTTTGTCCTACTTTTAAAACTTTAATCTATAATTTCGTTTTATTGCATCGATGTATTATTATTTTTAAATACACACGATATCATGACATGATTTCTTGTGTAAACACATTGTGTTTGATGCTTTTTGGCCCCCATATAAGTATGCGCCGTCACAGTTTTAAACGGCTTTGGCTTTTGGTCTTTGTCTACCTGACTTATGCTCGTAATTTTAATAAATAGATAACTACTAGAGTTTATACCAATTACTTTTCCTTACCTAACCGGTAAAAGAATAGACTTACACCAATTAATTGCAAAATTTAATTGTTTGCAACGACGTTTTTAGTTTTGTCCAGAAATGTCTGGAAAAGGTGCCAAAAGAAGTGCTAATTTATTGGAGAGGGAAAAACCAGCTGATAAACTTTTCTTTGAAAGACGAAATCTTCTTATAAATTCCAAATCATTCCAAATTTTAAAATGATCAATTCTTTTCCTGAATGTGTGTCTTAACCTTTGGGAATTTTGTTTTATAATATTTCTCAAAGTTCTTAGTTCTAGAAGTTCTGAATTCAGTGGACACCAGAAAGAAACAAATTAAACACAGAAACTATTTCTGATGTTATTAGAGTCAAATATAATTTTGATATGAATTGTCAAGAGTTTTATGAATATTTAAAAAAATGCCATAATAATATATTGGTTTAAATTGAAAGCGCTGAAAAATATACATGAAACTTGACAACTTCTACTAAAAATGCATATATAATACTTGTGAAGTTTTAAAATGAATTTGTTAATTGTTATGTTTTTATGTTGTAGTAGTTATGAGATCAGACTGATAAAATATAATTTTTTTATTATTTTGTTTAAGTTTTGTGTTGTTGTTATATGTAAATAGAATTTTGAATTTGTTTTGTGTATTTTAAGGCGTTGTTTTTTTAATATTTTGCTACAGAGTGTTGTCCTCTTTTTAATGGTAAATGTCCGGTTTTTTTTTTGATCGACGTCCTCTTTTTCTCAAAATGAATATGGTAACCCTATGCTAAACCGAGTGGTTACGCTGTTTTTAGTAAATATTTGCCAAGTTTGACCGTACCTTAAGTGTGGCATTAAAAACTAAATAAGTAGCGATACCTTACTTTATAATGACCACCACATACTGTCTGCATTACCTAGAAGTAGTGGAGTGTCAACTTATTTATTATCTAGCATTTTAACTCATTATTTGGTAATGAAAGTTTTTGACACACACTACCTTTAAATCTACAGGATAGTTTTCTCATACATTGTGTCATGCTTACATACATAAATATTTTAACGCTTAAAGACACTGTGAAGGGATTTATGACCTCAGAAGTTTTGCTGTAACTCCCAGCATTAGGGTCTGAACTTAGACAGAAAAACGTTTTCGCGTCTGTTCTAATTAGTAGCATTAAATTACGAGCAGTTGAATGAAGAGGGGCAGAAGTCTTGACCGTTTAGGGTGACTTTTAATTTGTTGTAACTGACAACAAGAATATGCTTTGTTGTTTGCATAATTGCAGCACTAAAACAAAAATGAGAATCTTGGTAACGTTTGAATAAAGTTTTTTTTTTAAATAATAAATGTCTGTGTGCAGTACGCTCATGCAATTTACATTAGATAAGTCTTAATTAGGAGCCACCATAAGCATAGCTCTCTTGGATTCTTTGGATCTCCAGATGTCGGACAGTGACATAAAAAGTGTTCAGCAATTTCCTCTTCCATTACAGCATCTGTAAAAGTTAAGGTAGTCTTAACCTTTGCACATGTGAACCTAGAAACGAGTGTTTAGTAATAATATATCCAATTTGAGCTAGATTTATATGGTTTCTTTGCCAGTGTGACCCATGCATTCCCTCTTATCTCCTTGTAACCTTGATTTATCAGTGAATATATGTATGATGGTTTCCATTTTCATTGGGATATATTCAATATATTTCTAAAAAAAACCTGCACCGAAAGCTGGTGCAGGTTTCGTGTAACCAACTGAAATACTCGTATACGTGAAATCTTGGCATGATCGTAGTTTACATTTACCCTCAGTGTTACGAATTTTTATTTAAATTCTTAGTTGTTCGTTTGCAACTTTATGCCTTCATATTTATTTCCCAATTTATTCAAACATTGAGAGCAGGAAAAGACAATTTACGTTATACTTTGCAAATGCAAATAAAGTTTTTGTTTTATGTTTTCTGTTTTCTGTTCTTTAATTTGAACTAAATTTTGTAAAGAACATTTTTAAAAGTTTTTGATTCTTCGAATGTGAATCACTTAATAAAATTTTGTACATTTGAAAATTGTAAACTTCCGTTTTGCACATGTTTCCTTTATTTTAAATGAACTTGTTGTTTTTTTTCATTTTTCAACAAATAAATCAAAAAGTATAAAATGAAATAAAGCAACTTTAACTAACTTAGACAAAACTTAGTAAATAAATTTTTGCAATTGAATGGAAAAGTTTTCCTTATGAGTTTTTCGAGCTTTTGTGATTTAATTTCACATTTTCTCAGAACGACAAGGACAACAATAAACACAAGGACAACCAGCCAAACACTTAATCAAATGATACGTACAATTTTCCCCAAAGTCCAAACAACTGAATTCATTAATACCAGATTATTAAAGATGATTCACTTAAAAGGGGAGAAAGATTTTATTAGGCATTTTGTTTTGTTTGCCCCAGACACACACACACACAGATACTTAACACTCTTTTTTACTCCTACACTTTAGGTGAATAAGTTTGTGTGTATAAGCAGGAGGGAACTTGGGAAATTTTTTGGTAATAGAATTACCAAACAGTGAAAGGGAGTTAACAATGATACAATAAAGGCAGCGACAGCAGCATCAGTATCAACAACAGTAATATTTAATGGCAACCTGTCGTTAACTATTGTCAACCTACATTCGAAAGGGATGTATTTCATTTATGCCTTTTTATTGTTGTTGTTTCCATTGCTACTGGATAGGGATTCTTTGGATTCCCCTATCGAAATTGATGCTGTTGTGTTGTATTTTGTTTGAAAATCCAACTGAATTGAGTTTGTTTTATTTGATTTGTAATTTTTCTTTATTCAGCAAAACTTGTCAGCATACAGTGGGTGGCCAAATTATTAGTTACACATGCAAAATTGTTTAGTTTGAAGCCGTATAACATTTTAAAATAGTGGAAATTTATCCTTTTATTTGTTCTATTAGGTAAATTAAGTGTTTCTAATGCAATTAAAAATAATTTTTTTTTGTTTTAAAAATATATATTTGAAGAAAAGAAATATTACAAAATTGTTTGAGAAAAAAATCTTAATATTTCGTAGAACCTTCTTTGGCATCAATTACAGCTTGCACCCTTTTTGGCATGCTCTGAATGCATTTTTTAACATTTTCTTTTAGTTCTTCATCGTGATGCCAAACTTTAATCAATTTGTATATTTCACACTTCAGAGCAGAATGACAGATAATAATCTACAACTGCACTCTAATGTCACCAATTATTGTTAACACTAAAATACGAAAACATCTGGTACAAGAAATAAATTTATATACGTATTA
This sequence comes from Bellardia pandia, assembly GCA_916048285.2. Taxonomy (NCBI): domain Eukaryota; kingdom Metazoa; phylum Arthropoda; class Insecta; order Diptera; family Calliphoridae; genus Bellardia; species Bellardia pandia. The sequence goes on along the minus strand of OU696530.1, from coordinate 79,685,183 downwards.
AAAGCGGTTGAATCTTAATTAATATAGTGTAACTAATAATTTGGCCACCCACTGTACATACATACATATGTAGATACATTCATATAACATCAGTATTTCACTATTTATTGGCAACAGCCATATATTATATTATTGCGTTTTATGAACAAATGTTTATTTAGTTTGAAATAAAAATAATAAAATCTGCTGAATCTTAGTTTTTTAACACATGGAACCGCCTTTTATTGTGCAATTTATTGTTAAAGGTTTAGTCTTGTTATTCTTTTATTTCATTTTAAAGAAGGAGTTGTCAACATTTTAATCCACAAAACGTATTATTTGTGATCGCTTTAAGGTTGTATGTAGGTTTTCGAACTAATAAACCACCTTTACATGTTATACTTTGATGTCGAAAGAAAGTACGGCCTATAAATAGGAGTATTAATAAAAAGTGGCAATTCCTATGAAAGTGTAAAGAGTTAATTATTTTATTCACAAGTGATGTTATAGTGTCGTAGGAGTTGTACGTCGTCTGAATTTACAATAGTTGTACAAATGTTGCTAGTAATTTCTTTATAAATATACTCGTATTGTGTGTAGTACGACATTTCTGTTCTGTTTTTCGAATGCTGATGAAAGTTTCAATGTTGCCAAAAGTTCAAATATGTATGTATCCGTCAAAAAATTACTCTATTTAGTTTAAAAAAATAACCAAACGGTAACACTCAAGTCATAAACTGATTGACAAATTTAAAACAAGAAAATAAAATTATAAAGCAACAAATTTAAATATAACAAGAAAGCCCGACCATATAATACCCTACACCCAGTATATGTATAAAACAGTTTTTTTGAGAAATGGGCGTTATATGGGAGATATGACCTATTATGGACCGATCATCCAAAAATTTAGTGTCATGATTTCTGTGAATATAAATATTATATGTGTTAAATTTTATCTCGATAAAAATACTTTTAAAAGATTTATGGAGCTTAAATTGAATTACGGAGAGGGTCTTATATGGAAGTTTCGAATAATTATGGACCACTTATTATAAAATTAGATGTCGTTATTTCTGTATATCAGAAACTTATTTGTGTCAAATTTTATTTGATTACCAACATTCTTAAGAAATTTATGATCGTTAAAGTGAATTTCTAAGTGGGTCATTTATGGGAGCTACGACTAATTATGGACCGATCATAATAAAATTGTACCGTATTATTTACATACATATGAAATATATTTGAGTTCAAGATTATTTGGATACCAACACTTTTGAGAGAGTTATGCTCTTTTAAGTGATTTTCGGAAGTGGGCCTTATATGGCTGCATTTGTCGGAACTGATATGACCATATATTTGCAGATGTCGGGTATTGTCATGTAATTTTTTATGGAATCAAAAAGCAGAAGACACTTTATTTAGTATTTTTATAAGACACCATTAAGAAATTTCCTACCATGATTGTAGAAGAGCCTTAAGTTAAGGCGACCGGATTTTGGAAAAGAAAAAAGATGACATTAAGAAAAATAGTAAAAAATTTATTTGAATTCAATGTTTACATTTTTTACATATTTTATAGAAAAATATACATTCACATAATTACATACATGTAAAATTAATTTTAAAAAAATAACAAATAGAAAAGTTGACATTCAGGCATGTGATGGAAATCGAAAACGAATGAGTTTTAGAAGTAAATTTTTTCGTAATATTTATTTCTGTATTGAAAAACTTTTATCACATAAAATATAAAGATATTGGGCTACTAAAGAGAATCTTAAAACAAAAATTTTAAAAATTAGATTATAAATGCATTAAAATGTATTTCCAAAACTGATTCGTTTTCAATTTCGATTTCCATCACATGCCTGATTAACTTGTAAAAATGTAAAATTAGTTTAAAAAAATAACGAAACTTAAAAATTCATTGCACAAACTTATTCAAAATTTCTTATTGCAATACAAGGTGGCACAAAAGTAATCCTCCTATCAGAAAATGCTATAAATTTTGCGAGGCCCCTAATGTCAGTTCTGTTTTGACATTTGTATTGTAAACACATGCGAAATACACGTTAATAAACAATGTTACGCTACACTGGTCCAGAACGCGGAATATTGCTGACAGAACTGACATTAGGGGCCTCGCAAAATTTATAGCATTTTCTGATAGGAGGATTACTTTTGCGCCACCTTGTATTTAATACATATAATTAGCTTATGGTTTATTGTACTCTATAAAAAAAACTAGCCCGTAGAAAAACAAAACAGAAAAAAATCTCAACAACAAAATGTTTTCAATATCACAACCCCAGGGGCCAAATTACCGCATTCGATATCGAGTAAAATTGATCGTAATTTTCTTATTTAAGATTATGGCATTCGATATCGAGCAAGAAATTTAGTACATTTAATCATAATTTCGCTATCGAAATCAGTTTTCGATACGATAGCTCATTCGATCACGAATGCGGTAATTTGGCCCCTGTGTACACATAAAGCTTAGGAAAAGAAAAAAAGTGTTACCATTTACTATTTTGAAAAGCGAAAGTTCAGTCAGTAAGGGTTTGTGGAGTAAAATTTGTTAAAGGTTGCGATTCTCATTCTACTTAGAAAACGTGCCGTGCTTGTTCTGTTCATACTCTAAGCTCAATAAAAACAAATATTGATCATGCATTTAAAATTAAATATGACAAAAGATGACTGAGTATGAAGAAGATGACTGAAAGAGGACAAAAATTTTATAGATGACAGCGAGTTAAAATAGATGATTGTCCTCCAAAATAGAGGACCATACTTAAGTGGTCTAGTGGCTCAGTATAGAGTCCATCATTATCGAGATCGAACTTAGCAGAATATGTTCAGAAGTGGACTTAAATGTGAGCTATTAGGTAAGTGCACCCTATAACAGGTCAAGTTAGAAGTCGGGAGCTCTATATCCTAAGCTGAAGATGGCAAACACCAATTAGGTTTGTACAATAACAAACATAGGGATAATTATTCCATCATGAATAAATGATTCTGATAAGTTTTCAAATGTATTTAGTGCTTGCCGATGTATTTAGTGTTTGGTTTATTAGTTGAAATGTACCGATATGTGTAACCTATTGTGTAGTTCTAGACGGAGAATCATTTTAGAGGTTTTTATGGGTTTACTCTTCAGTACAGACTAAGACCAGTAAATGACGCCGAAGCACATAAGAATTCTCTACAATGTCCGTGAATATTGAAGAGTAGGAAACTAGCATTTCCCAAGATTATATTTGAATAAATTTCTGGCCAACTATTTTTAGTTTTTGTGATAGAACTAATATAAAACAAGAAACTTATTAAATTTTAGATTAAAAATAACGTCCTTAATAATAACACAGGATTGTGTAGTTCTAAAAACTTGCTTCCTTCCTCTTAACTTACACACCCTTTTAAAACTCTAGTTAATTTTCGAAATAAAAGCTCTTCTAAACAAACATTACTACTGCACTGCACTGTCTGTTCTCTATGTGATTTGCACATTTGAAACATATTGTAAGAAATTTTAAAACTCATTTCCTTGTTTCATGAATTGCCATGACACACAGCTGTGGTCGTTGAACGCCTCAGTTGGCCATAAGTACCAAGTAATTATAAAAAAAGAACAACATCGGCTGTGGCTCCAAACACTGCCTCAGCTCAACTCTATTCATGTAGTGTTAGTCTCTCTTTTTCATTTTTCCATTTTAACAAATGAATAAAATGACCATTATTGAGAATGGTCATCATTGCTAACGTAACGACCAACACATGTGACAGTAACTGCCAAATGCAAAAGGAACAAAATTTCAAAGTGATATGGAAAATCAGCCAAAGGAATAGCAGCAGGCTATTGGGCTCTACATTTTCTAGGGGTATGAAGAAGGTTGGGCAAAATTGAATTTCCGCTTTAGTTTTTCTTCCTTCCGCCATACAAATACCAGTACAATTGTGATTCAAACAAAGTATCACTTGGAGCTACTCAACACATTGTAGTGGCGGAACCCAAAGAACAAGAGAAAATTGGAAAATGTACTTCCTAAGTTGTGGTCAAAACACACAAGAGGCAAATCATACTTTTCGAATTAATTTAAAATAAAGTTTTTATTATGACTTTAATTAAAAATTTAACACATTTTAGCTAATTAGAATTCAGAATATAAATTTTAATTTTGTCTTTTGTTTGTCCACTTTTACACATTGTTTTGTTGTTTATATTAATGTGGAGTTTTTCTTTTCGGTCAGTTATTTGTTTTTGTGCTGGCAATGTCCCCTCCCGATTAGATGGCATACAACAAGAACAATATAAAACGTCTGTCCATTTATTCTCATTCATAAATACCCCTGCAGTTTGTAATTATTTGTTGACAACAAAATGCTCCATATAAACACATTGTTACTCAAATTATGTAATATGTATGTATGTATTTGTACTATGCATATGTGTGTGTGTGTGTGTGTTTGTATTTGTTTGCATGAATCTAATTATTTTATATAGTTAAAGCAAATTTCATCCGCAACAGTAAACAATGATGATGTTGTGCTTGTTGATGATGATGTTGCTCCAAATGTTTGTCAGGTATTATTGGCTAGTGTTGTTGGTATTCGATTATTTGGTTAATGAGTTATTCAAAGAGTCTCTCGAATAGTAGTCAACTCATGGGATTCATTGGATTCTGCAACTACTCAACTAGATTAGGTATAAATATTTTCCTATGTAATACTTATGCGCTAGACTTCCCTTGTACAAAACGGATATCGGAGAAAAGGAATATTGCACTACTGCTATATCTATAGTACCACAAGGTACTATATGGTTCCCTAACATAGACTTGTAAGCATAGAGTTATCAAATGGAGCATAATGATAGCTTTCACATTAAAAAAAAATATGTAGAAAATTTAAAGAAATGTATGAAATCTTTTTTGAGTCAATAGAACGATCTTCAATGCTTAAATGATTTCATGTAAATTTTGACCGCGGCTATGCCTTAAATGGTTTAAACGCTGTGTCAAATTTTAGCATACTCTCTCCAACATATCAGCCGATATCTCAAGAATAAATTCTTTAATTTTAACTACCAGTGCGTCAACCGTTGCAGGCTTGTCCCAATAGATATGAGCCTTAACATATCTAAGGAATGTTACGAGTAAAGCGAAATGATCCTGTAGTTATTGACAATAAATAATTTTGGAATAAGCATCTCAGATGGAGCGAAATGTTGTGCAATAGTTAATGAGATCCATCAAAACAAAAATATTGAGAGAAATTAGTTTTGTTATGAATTCATTACTTTACGCTTCCAGACTGTATAACACACCATACAGTGACACGATGTTCTTACAAAGGCTGTTTAACAAAATATCTTCCCCAAATATGGCGGTTTAACTTGTTGACGTATCAAGACAAATTAATATGTGATTCGACTGCAAAAATTATATTTTACGAAATGTAGCTAGATAGACTTTAATGCCATTCTAAAGCAAAATTTAATTCATTGTTACTATTGTCAAAGCTTCTAATGCTGATATAAGTATAAATCAGAGATCAGTTATGAGTACTGAAAAAGTGAGTATACTTGAATCATGACTTATAATTTGTTATACTTATACGTACTCATACTTGTCTCAATATCATCAAACCAATATTCATATTTAAAGTTTGAAGTACTCATTATATTCAGATTTAATCTCATGTATGTTGTTTATTTTGACTCTCCTTAACTCAATGTACGTAGACGATAAAAAAAAATAAGTATGACTCGCATACACTCATGCGAGTGTCGTTCATTTTTTACAGCCTGCTTATAAAAATTATATAAAATTTATATTTTCCCCAATATGTTTTCCTATAAACTTACTTGTATGTTTTTATATTTCTTTTTTACTTATTTTGTATAAATACCTGAATAAGCTGAAATTTTTTTTCAATGACTTAACTGAGTTGAATACTTTATCAGTATGTGAGTATTTTTCTTAAAATGTAAATACCGTGGTCTATGAATCAATCATATTGGGAATGGTATGAGCTCGATGTCGGCGTTGTAGTCATACTTATATCCACCCGCATTTATAAGTCAACGTTGTTGTGAGTTTGAGTAACTCAGAGTAGTTAAATTTCAATGATTTAAAACCACTTATACTTAAAATGTTATGAGTAGTTGTGAATCGTAAAAAAACGATTCATTGCCGATCTCTGGTATAAATACATAAGTAAAATTTCAGAACTTTTATGTTATTCATGAAATGAATCCAGATTGTTCTAACAGGGGACAGTACAATAATAATACATTTAATTAATAAAATAGCTTACCCTGGAAATGGAAAAAAAACAAAAAACAGGTAAGAGTTTATATTCTTATACAAAAAAAGGGCCCAAATTGAAAAAAAAAAAATATTTAAAAAAAAAAATTTTAAATTAAAAAAAATATTTTTGGAATGACTGAAGAAATAGCTATCTAAAGTCCTTTGGACAATTTTTTCTAGGACCAATAGGTGAAAAGTTACACTAATTTTAAAAAACCCTGTATGACCAAAATTGACCAAAATGTCCAACTTTTACCCCCTCTAACTTCTGCACTTCTGGACTGATGGAGCTGAAAATTTGTGTCTATCCAATAGTACTAAGCTTGGTGCAAATTTCATCCAAATCGGAAGACATCGATTTTTAAAATTGCGTCACTTGATGTGAAATTCCCCATATACATATGGATGGACTATTTGTATTAAATTCCATCTTGATAGTGTTGTTTATAAGATATTTATGCGCACTTCGGAAGTGGACTTTATATGGGTACTACGGTCAAATATGGACCAATGCAAACAAAATATCGTTTTGAGCTTTAACTTTGCAAAAAACTTATTATTGCAGAATTTGACAGGGATACGACTTTTCTATAGACATTTATGTACCATAAAGCAATATTCCGGTAAAACATTTGTATGTGGGCTATGATAAATCGTGGACCGATTCCTAACATTTTCAACAGGACTTGTCCTTCTATAATAGAAGTAAAGTGTGCAAAATTTAATGCCATTGTCTGCATTATATTTGAAGAAAATAACAAAAAATATCGAGTTAGTCTAAAACTTTGATTTATAACTCGGATCCCACTGGACTGGTTTTTCCCATTGTCAAGACCAAACATTTCGTTGGATTTTTGCTAAAAATTTCATTGTTCTATGTCTTTTTTTTGAAGATGTATCATGATTTAAACTGATAGACAGACCGACGGACGTGGCTAGATCGTCTTAGAATCTTACAAGGACCCAAAATATATAGACTTTTTGGCTCTACGACCATTATTTTGATGTGTTATAAATCGGGTTTGATAAGACAAAGTAATCGAATGTTTTATAGTTAGTAGTGATAGCTGATGATAAACTAAATAAAGCTTCAATTTTTTTAACTTCGTGGCAATCGTACTCTTGATTAAGCTTGACCACCATTAGCCATTCCATATATAATCACTTAAGTAATCGAATACTTAAACAATGAATTATTCGTCAACACTATCACGATTATAAGGCAAAGTAACTGTAATATATTATTACAGTTTGAATTAAACAACGAGGTGTTAAAGCTGTATTGTTTGAAATTTCCTCTTTTTTTAATATTATTATTATTCTTTCGCAAAAGATAACATTCAATGTACACATTGAGGATGTGTCCGTACAACAGGAGCAAAGGCAACATGAACAAGACAGAAACAGAAAAAAGAAAACTGGGAAAAAATCATAATCGTTATCCATCTAATTGTCTACTGATGAGTGTCCAGGTGTAAACCATACCACAAATACCCACAATAAATTCCCATACCAAACATTAGAAAATCCTGCAATATGTTAATGAGCATTCTGTGGTAGATTTATACAAAATAATACTACGATGGGCTTTTGTACTCGTGCTGTGTGTGTGTGTGTGTGTTTGTTGGGTAGAGTGGGGTAGAGAAGCGAGGAAATAGGGCAAATGTGTTGTAAGCCAATGACCATGGTATGAGCTGGTATGAGAATGGAATATTTAATCTGAATTGTTTTGTACTCGTATAATGTCATAAGCAATTTTAAAGATTTATGATGTTATTAAACATTTTGTTGTTTATTATTTTATACAATTAACATTAGAGTTACCATGTGTTTAAGCTTACTGCAGTGCTGTTGGTTGAATATGAGTAGAGATAATAAATATTTTAATTAAAATTCATTTACGCTAGACAATTTTGTTTTAAGGGTAATTTTTATTTATATTCTGCAAAATCTGATGTAAAATTTAACATGAAAAAGTCAACCTTTTTTTACTACAACAGATTAAATACTCGTATGTAATTATATTGACAATATCTGGACATCATATTAGTCGTATTAACGATTTATTATTAATAGACATGATAACAAATATTTAAGTGTAACTGGATGGATTATGAACAGTGTAGACCCCGTTAGTATGATAGTTATACAGGGTGGCTCAGAAAGACCGAAGTGGTGTGAATTCCTTATAACTTTTTTATTATAATTTTTTTTTTCTTTTCTTTTCAGTATTTTGTACAGAAGACTTGGACAATTTATAATGGAACAATACACAACTGAACAACATGCTCAAATCGTTGAAAATTACTTTTCAAATCAACGGTCCATTGTGTTGACTCAGCGTGCATACCGTCGTCAATTTAATGTGCGGGTTGCACCCTCTCAGTCAACAATAAACCGTCTAGTTGCAAATTTTCTACAACAAGGAGCAGTATGGAACCTTCCTGGCTCCGGCAGACTACGAACTGTTCACACATTTGACAATATTCAAGTGGTACAGGAGAGTATTCGGGAGGATCCAGAAACATCAACCAGGAAATCGATATCGGGCCATGTTGGAAAATTTTGTAAGGCCAGCCGTGGAAACCATCCGCAAATATGGTTCCAACAGGATGGAGCCGCGTTCCCCGGATTTAACCGCTCCAGACTGTTTTTTTTTTTTTTTTTTGGTTATTGAAAAGGGATAGTTTATGTTAATAAGCCTAGGACTATTGAGGAATTCAAAAACAATATGCGAGACGAAATTAACAACATAATACCGGAAGTTTTGCGAAAGGTCATGAAAAATGTGTTGGAAAGAGCACATTTGTGCGAAGCAGAAAATGGCCACCACTTGCGGTATCTCATTTTTAATAACTAATCTAAAAATATTCCCTATAAATTTATTGTATTTAAAAAACAAAAAATTAAAAAAATATGTCTTAAATAAAAAGTTATAAGGAATTCACACCACTTCAGTCTTTCTGGGCCACCCTGTAAATGACTATATTCCACTTGCACTTGTAGCAGAGACAACGCAGCTTATTTCGACGACCCGAATCTCAGACGGCCAAAGATTGTCAATCCAGCGATCTTTTCCCCAGGAAAGAACTTTCGACAAAAGTGGAGCTGTTAAAACAACAATATCAATTGTAGCTCTGATTGAATTCCGTGAAATTGAAGAAAGAAAATGCAAACTGGAATTACTAAAGTGAAAGCTGATCGAATGTATTTTGAAGAGAGAGTACATTTTAATCTATAATAACAATAGGAAGATCGTTTATAAATAGCATGAATAGGACAAGATGAAGTTGACTTTTCTGCGTAACTTTAGACGAAACATGTTTGACTTTGAATACTTAATAAATTCTTTTACGAAAGTGTTGGAATATTTCCGTTGGCGAAAATTTCTGTAGCATAAGTGTAAATATTACTTTCTTCTACATGAAAATCAACTCCAAGGAATTGCGAATCTCCTACAGTTTTATTACAGTATCTTGCTATCGAGTTACTTTTATATGAAACTTGCCCATACCGCACTGCATACACGAAGCTCCTGTCTGGCATGCCTCGGAGCGGTCGAGTCATGTTTTCGTATGATGTTAAAGTTTGGTTGAATGACATTTCATAAGGAACTGTTTAGTCAACATAACGTTGCGTTCAGTGCTCTGTAGAATTTAGTGTCCTCATGGCATTAATAAGTTAGTTGAATAAAGGCCTCATTTTGACAGCGATAAGTACTTCTCCACTAGATGTCTGTTAACAAAGGTTACAACAGTGGTGCAATTTGTTCGTGATTGCGTGATTGAGGAGTTTTAAAGACTATCAAAAGTGGTTCACTGTCTGAATTTTTACGTCGTCGACAACGTAGCATAAATTGAGTTGTACCTCTTTTTTCCAGGTTGTAAAGAGTGTTTTGACGATAACTTTTTTTTAGTGATAATTCCAATTTACATACAATGACGAAATTGTGGATTTCATTATCATACCATAGTAATGAAAGTAGCGCCATGATGGTGCAGTTATGTGCATATTTGAATACCTTCATCGTGTCACGTAGATAATTCGCTGCGGTATCTTTTTATAGTTCTGTATTGTGGACGCAGGATGTCCTGGAAGAGCATGGCGTAACTGACGGTGTCAAAGGCCTGTCTAATGCCGCATACTGACTCACTGATTATAGTTGATAAGTCAGTTATTGGAGAAAGAATTACGGGAGGGAAGCGGCAATTTTCCTGGGTTTCAAAATTAGGAATGCTCTAGGCCCTTTACTGTCATGTTACTTGATGACCAGCTCGCCAATGTGTTTCAATATCAGGATGGATAGCATTGGCCTAGTATGGCTGGGTGGGTAGCTTTTAAACTTATTATGAACAATACTTTATTCGCTTCGTTTCTCTCTGGGTGTTCAATTCAAAGTATTAATAAAACGCGAGCGCACATTTTAGGGACAGCTAAAGTACTGTCTGCAAACTTAATCGCGATTGTATTATACTTTTTCGTCGTGTTGGTTCAACCATTCTAAACAAATTCATAATTATACTAATATATATGAATCCCATCTGAAACAGGACTAAAACAATTTTTCAAAGATCTTAAATGTAATAAAATACTTGCTAAGTTGATATACAGGAGGCTATGATTTATTTAAATTTATAAAATTTTAATAAAATTTTAATTTAATCATATAATTTTATTAAAATTTTATAAATTTAAGTAAATCATAGAAATGTTTCATCCAAACTCGAAACATGTAAAACATTGTTAATTGTTGAGTTTTTTCTCAAAAAGCCCTTCATTGTATTTCTCTCATAGAAAATAATTTTAAAGAGAATGTAATTTAAATAACACAAAAGTTTATAAGATATCTCACGGTAAAAAAGGTCAGAGAAGCCTCTTTAAATAAAAGCATTTTCCCTGTATAACGAATTTTGTTATTTAAATAAAAGACCCGAAATATTTGTTAATTTTTTATTCAATAGGTTAACGAGTTAACCAATTATTATACCCTTCACCTTCATGAGAAGTTTATATATAAGATTGTCATTCCGTTTGTAATTTCCACAATATAATTTTCCGACCCTATAAAGTATATATATTCTGGATCCTTATACTTAGCGGAGTCTATTAAGCCATGTCCGTCCGTCTGTCTGTCTGTTGAAATCAATTTTCTGAAGTCCCCAGATATTTTCGGGATCCAAATCTTCCATAATTTTGTCAGACATGCTTTCGAGAAGTTTCCTATTTAAAATCAGCAAAATACGTGCATAAATAATATAAGCAAAAATCCGAGACAACCTCTGAAAATTTCATTAAAAAAAACTATCAAACAAAGTGTATTAATATAATATATATAAGTAGGTATGTATATAATATAATTATGCATCCGCAACAAAGGTGAAGATTCGGCATAGCCGAATATAGAACTATTACTTGTTTTTAAAATAAAATGTTTCGTAACCACTGAACTAATTAAATTTTCTTGAATTCGATATTTATTTATAATATCAAATAAAAAAAAAACTCTGCCCAATTTATGCATTTCCGCACTGAGTTTTATTTATGCAGATATCACATTTTCAATAAATTATTCTCAATTTGAATAGAACTGCAACTTGTGTATTATCTAGAACATAATTAAAATTGCAATATAAATTAATGTTATTTATTACTTAGTTTATTCAATATGTACTCGTACTAACATTAAGTTATGAACTGTATGTTTTTATCCTTCCACAAAATTTAAATGAAGTTCAGTTAATTTATGTTTTGCTTATTTAAACATTGAACAGATCGAGTAGAGTTACAATCTCGTACAATAAATAAATATATTTGAATTATGGATAAAATGTGGAAAAGTCATGTTGTGTATTCATGTCATGTTATTATACTCGTATTCTTACGAGTATGTTCATTTTGCATTGATTCTCATTATCATAAATATAAATTTTAAGCAGCGTTTTATAAAGTTTTTTTATGTTATTTTTTGTATTTATAATTCAGACATTGTGTTACCATAGATAAAAACTGAAGAATCTTTATGTTTTGTTATGAAATTTATCAATTAAAGGGAGTGATTTAATGTCAGGTCATAATTTTTGTTTGTCTATATTACGAGTAGTACGAGTATCACTGTGTTAAATTAAGGGATCTTTTTGGCTTCCCCTCCAATAAAGTAAGTTTAAATCATTAAAAATTTCATATCTAATAGAATGTAATTTCTCCGGTAGCTGGTTTGGATGATGGAAGAAGTGCAATACTTTTCAAGGAGATTAAAAAATATTTGGATTTTGTTATCATACCAGGGATGTTAAACTCCGTGTAGTGTTTACTTGTATTAAATTAAACCAATTACCAATTACTGTTCCCTGACAGACGACCACCCAAACTTTACTTTTTACTGGCTTGATCATCTTCCCACTAAAATATAAAGAAATCTCATGCCAGCGCCAGATTTGTCCGTCCCTCATTAAAATTCGTATTATTATTATTATTATTACTTAAAGCATCACATTTTTTGAGCATCACTTTCGATTTACATAAATAATTTACAGTAAAAAAACACAACAATTTTGACAGTTTTGGTTGTTGGTTTTTTTTAAATAAAACATACCAAAACAATTAAAGATTTACTCAACTCAGATTTAAAATAAACAAATGCATACTTAAAATCAACAATAACAATAACAACAAACCCAACAAAAATCCCAAAATTATTATTCAAGTAATTTGAGAATCCTCTTAAAAATTAAATCGAAACATCCTACAAACAAATATACTCGTACATAAAACACCAGACAACATTTTGTGTGTTTGGAGTCATCATCGCTGTCACTGTTTATTTATTCATTCACTCATTTATTTATTCCCCACTTTTACCCAATTTACTTAGTGAATTTCAGAAAAAGTGCACAAGAGGCTGATAAATGTATAAATGTATTTTCGTTTCTTTACTCTAGTCCGCACATCATGGTTGGCAGCAGGCACTTCATACAAATCTTTTTATAAAAATTCCTAAAAGTCATAAAAAATACATTTACATAATTAGAATTTCCATATTTTGTTTTTAATTTATTGAGTTTTGTTTAACTTTTTTGTTTTAGCACTTCATGTAAAACTTTAAAATATCCATAATATCTCTTCATTTATTGTACTCTACTTTATGCAGACATGTTTACGTGCAGCGTATTTCATATTGTTAACTTTTAAAAATCTTTCAGAATATGCATTTAACATAATTTACATAATATATGTATGTATGCATGGACCCAGTGAAAACTTGGCAATGACCTGCAATGTGTTGTACGAAATTGCTTAATAACTTACTTTTCAATGGATATTGCATATAGTCTGCATTACTTAGAAGTAGTCTTGTAATGACATATTTATTATCTGTTATATTCTAGTCATTTGCATGAACACATTGCATTCTCATTGTGAGATCTAACTATTAATGAGTTACTTAAGTTACATAAGTCATTACTTGTAACCAGTTTTAGTGTTATTACTTTAATGACATGACATAAGAGATGTTGTGTTTAGTACTCCTTCGTTGGCATAGCATTCAAACGCCACCGAAGTAAAATAATTAAATAAAGGCTTTTAAAATCAAGCTTTAACATTAATGCGCCTACTCACCACCGGAGGCGCTGCAATGCTGCACTAAACACAAACATAATGCGCAATTGCAGAGTGGTGATATAAAAAGCTTTCTTCTTTTCACCACCTTTACTTCTTCAACCTAACCCCTTTCCAAAGAAAGTAACGCAAATATATATAGGCATATTCACCCCTATTCTGACTTTCGATTCGAATCGAAATTTTCTTCGTTTGCCAAATTTGGTATTCAAAGTTTCGAATTACGATCGTAGTTACGTTTTTCTACGCTTATATTTTAACAACGGAATTTTTTCGATAACTCTTTTTATAAATTTAAAAAGTGTTTAATTTAATTAAAATTTCAGGTAGTTTTTTATTACTATGTAATATATTTTTATTTTGGCCGAGAAGGCTTAACATTACTAATAAATGAATAAATAAATAAATGTGTAAGTATAAAATGTTTAAAAAGTGGTGATATGCAGCAACAAAGAACATGGTTAAACAAATGTGTAATGGTAGAACGAAGGAGTTTTGAATTACTGTCACTACAAATAGGAAAGCATCCTATTTATTTATTTTTCCAGGTTAAAAACAACGACATCAGAGCAATACGAAAAGCTGGCAAGGTTAATGTCAACAAAACAGGATAACGCTTGCGGCTACCATAAACGATCCAAGGAGGAAGTTCAGGTATTCAGGTATATACGTTGTTCTCCTCTTCCACCAATAAAGCCACTGCTTTAGATTCCATTTCTCCTTCAAATACAAAACTTAAAAATACCACCTCCGGCTTGACAGGATTCTTAGCACTTAAATATTTTGCAAACAAAAATTATTATCTTTTTATTATTATTAATTCACAAGTCTTTTGTTTTATTTTATTTTTATTATTATTAATCACAAAATTTATTTATTTTCCTATTTTTATTGTTTGTTGTGACTTTTGTTTATTAAAATAGTAACTAACTTGCTCATTTCTTTGTTGCTATTCCACATTTCATAGTAACAAATTGGCTTTGTAAACATTGTTGTATTCTTCTTGTTCTTTCGATTCAGTTTTTGTTTGGAATACCAATTTTCGATCGTAGCGTAACTGAATGCGGAGACGTAATCTAAAGAGTCTTTAAAAAAAATTGTTTAAATAATGAATTACAAAACGATATTGTTAATTTACCAGAAATTAGCATTTTAACCCATCACTTGGTAACAAAAGTTGTTGCTGGGTAGTTAGTCGAATGGGTAGTAGGAAAAAGATTTCCTGCAAAACAGTAATAGCGCGTCGTAAGTTGCTTATCTAGGAGCATTTTTAATTTATTTCAATATTTATTTTTTTTTTGCTTGGACCAAAACTCCTTTAGGAAAATTTGTTAAGATATGTTATTAATATGGAGTCACATATTTCCTACGCTGTTTTAGAAAACCACGGTATTTGAATAATTTATTCGACACTTGAAAAATGTGTTTAATACTGCGGCAACTGAAATCTGTCCTATGTCTTTAGCGTTTTTTTTTTTGTTTGTTTTTAAACATCACTGAGTCTTTAATATAGTATGTGCATTAAATCGACTCTATTCGCACAATCACATTCAGAGAAGACTACAAGATCCTGATTCAGCGTATAATTAATATTTTACTTCAATGCCTAAATCTCCGTCAGTCTTGGTGTATAATTGGATGAATATGAATGGTATAACTATGTTGCTATCAGCCTATAATTGAAAGAGATAACTTTTGACCTGTGTGACGAAGTCCTATCGAGAAACGTTTTCAACCACTTGCATCATGCCTGAAACTATTGAACGCCAGTGAAATAAATACAGGCATCTCCAAAACGATTATCTTACAATCTTTTCGATAAGGAGGCTAGTAAGTCTCCTGTCAACATTCCCTACGAAAGCCGTAGTGGCAGTCTCTAAGTAAATTACTAAACTTTAGAAAGTGCGGTAACCCATTTTCATGCATGTTAGCCTCTCCATTTTTAGGAGTCGGTGTTACATTAACAAACACCAACACATATATGAAATATGACGTCACAGAAACAAATACGGCGAAGATATTGCAAAAGTAAATCCGGAAGCCACTTGTCAAAATAGTTTTGAAATAAATCTATTATTTCAAACAGACTGAGCCGATGGAGATTAAATTTCTCTTAGGTGCAACTTATGTTGTACTAGTTTATCCAGCACTGTGGGCTCTAAAAGTAGGTTACCTGAGACTTGCTTAACTTTAAAACACTTGGAATTTTTACAAAATTGCTATGAAAGTTGTATACAAATAATTCGCAATTTTAAATCAAAATAATTTTTTCTGAAAATATGAGTTTGTTAGGGCAGTGTGATTTTTATAGATCTATAACTTTGAATTAATATAATTTCAGCTAATCTTGGAATCAATTTAATTATTTTGTACCCTTCGTAGCATATTTAGAGGTGAAATTGAAATATTAATTTGCTTCAATATCTACTGACTTTATTGGTTAACGAACTGTTTTCTTTGATCTTCACTATTGATTGAAAACATCTTTCACTCATTCAGTTGTCCAGAGTAAATGTTTTTAAACATATTCTTCTAGTTTAATCACTGATGCAACCTTAGCGTTCTCGATTGAAAATATATTTTTCTGCTGGGAATTTTCTGCTGAATAGTTAAACTTTGTAATTTTTTCTCATCATGCAACATTATAAAGTTAATAACAGAGTTATTTTTGCTTTAAAAATGTCAAATTTTGTGCCAACAAAGCTTCATATGCGGAAAGTTTTGTTTTACTTCTTAACCCTTCGTCTTACACTTGGGTCTGGAATATATGAAAAGGGCTTGTCATCTTTACCTCTTCCACTAGGCTTCTCCCTTTCTATATTTCTTTCCATTTTTTTTTTCTTTAGTTAATTATTATTTTCTTTTGATTTGAGCTCTTTATTTCTTGGTCGATTAGACTGTTAAGCTACCTAAATTTTGAATTATGTAGTGAATCACAAACGATATCGATAGGGGCAAGAACCACCCCAATGAGTACAGCCGGCATTAATAGGTAGCATGGCCCCTTGCGGTTTTTTTTTAAATAATTAACAAACACAAACTGCGAAGCTTTCGGCTTATCTGCAGAAAACACCCAGAGTCTTTGGCGGGAATCGAACCCGCAACCCTTTGACTGATAGTCCGGCACTCTATCACCTGGTCTATCGGGGCACTCATTAGGTTCGTTACACTGGCCAGACCTTTCTCAATTTGAAATGTTTCTATAATAAATTTAAAACTAAGTTAGAGACTTTATATTTCAGGTACCCTTCTACAATTTAGTTCCCTATTATTATTTAAAAAAGAAATCCTGGAAAGGATATAGAAGCACACTTGTTCGAATATTTCACATTTGTAACACTTGGGTCTGGTCAGACACATATACATTTTGTATTGCAAAAGCAGTTTCTTTTATATTTTTGTTGCTGGTTTTAATTTTTTTTTTTGTGCAGTTATTTATTATTATTTATTTCTATCTATTAATCAAGGTTAGGTTAGGTTGATTCGGGAAAAACCCAATAAACATACGAACAAGTAACTCCATCTTTCATTACACTTTTCACCACCGCTGCTTATATTTGTGTTGTGTTTCCCCTTTTAACATGTGAATATTTATTTATAATTTTTTTTATAAATTTTTGATATATTTCTTTAGTCAGGCTCGAGTTCATTAAATTTAATTTTCATTAAATTATTATTTTTACTGAAGGTAGGAATTGTTTTTACAACATGAAATTTTTAATAAAATTTTTTGATAATTTTTCTTGGCTGAGCTGGGGATTGAAATAAATTGTAATACATATATGTACATATATAATATTCACATTTAATTAAAAAAATTGTTTTTTTTTTTTTTTGGAATTAAGTACATGAAAATCTACCTCATGAGTTACGAATGTGAAAATCAAAACAAATTTGAAAATATGTTGCTGAAGATCAACTATTGCTATTGTGAATGTATTCCGTCGGTTTCAATGTTGGAGAAATGGTTTGTGCGGTTCTAAAGTGTTGATTTTGACACGGAAAACAAAGATCGCCCAGGCCAGCCAAAAAAAGTTTAAAGAATTGGAAATATTACTCCGCGAAGATTGTTGTCAAATTAAACAAGAGCAGTAATTTAAAAATGTTTGCGAACAGCAGAATGCTTCCAAAAGCAGGGATATGAATTGAAGACGAAAGATCTTGAAATACGAATTTGCAACGAATCATTACATGCGATGACAAATGGATCAATTAGAATAACCGAATCGAAACCAAAGTCAAATATCCATGAACTAAAGTAATGCTGTGTATTTGATTTGACCAAAGTGGTTCTTTTACCAGAAAGATGGTAAAGAGTCATAGCCAGCAATGACTAATACTTTGAATACAATTTTTAAACGAACACGAAACCTTTAATAAAATATAAATATTATGCACAAAAACATTACAGGTAGCATACAAGGCAAACGACCATGACTAGCATTTATATTCCTCTGCTTCTGTTTACTTCTGTACTTTTGTCAGCAAGTGACAAATTAAACGCCACAAAAAAAAATGAGAAAACAGAAAATGCTAAATAAAACAGTCCTAATTACAACAAATGAATGCCAAAAAATAAACAAACGAACAAGAAAAAATGAAACAATAAACTATTTTAAATTTAACAAAGTTTCATTCGAAACATAAATTAATTATGCCAAATGCGAATTTCCATTTTTATATCACACAGTTATTACGCACATATTAAAAATTAATTCAATAAATTGAAAATTGTATGAACATCATTTAAATGTTTATTAAATTAGTAAATGCTTGTATGTGATATAAATTTAAATTAATCAATTTAACACGGATTTTGTTCATTTGAAATGTCACAAAAACTATTTAAGTATGTATAACTGATTTCGTTATGACCAGAAAAGTTTCACTAATAACATAATCAGAAAGGCAGTAAAGTAAATGTTTTGAGTTTAAAACATATGAATGCAGTATTTGTTTACTTTTTACCTCTTTCTAAAATCACTAATCTGGAACTGGTAGTTCTTAAATTTGTCATTTATTGATACAGTTTTTAGTTTCGTAAAGAAAGGACGACTTAATTTGGATCCATATTAGTTGTCTGGCTTTGAAATCGGTTTCGAAACTTTTAATTTCGTCTAAATCGGTATCAAATCATGAAAATCTGATTTTAAAGTGTAACACAAGGGTAGTTTTTATAATTCTCAATATTTTTAGGTGATGGGTTTCATAAAATTCGACATAGTCGAATATAGCACTCGAACTTGTTAGCAAATTTGCTTTTTAATCATACCCTACTGAGTAGGGTATATTGGATTTGTGCTGACGTTTGTAACGCCCAAATACCCATCTTAGAATCATTTTGTTAGGCGGTCTAACGATTTCCGTCTGTCTGTCCGTCCGTCGTCTGGCTGTCTGTCCATGTAAATTTAGTGTGCAGAGTACAGATTGCAATTTTGAAGACATTTCGATAAAATTTGGTACA
This sequence comes from Bellardia pandia, assembly GCA_916048285.2. NCBI lineage: Eukaryota > Metazoa > Arthropoda > Insecta > Diptera > Calliphoridae > Bellardia > Bellardia pandia. Next base: position 79,665,806 of record OU696530.1, on the reverse strand, counting down.
TGATATTTTTTGGCCCAAGGACGTTTGGGATTGAAACTGATTGAAATCTGTCCGCATACAAATGTCCTCCCGAAATAAAAGTTGATCGGTCATAAATGTTTGATTTCTGAACGTATCCCAACAAATTTCTCCAGGAAAAAATTGTACATAAAGCCTAATCTTATGAAAAAAATTTATGCAGAACGGTCTATAATTGACCAGAGCTCCCATATAAGGCCCACTTTCCAAAATCACTTTAACAACCATAAATCTATTAATAATGTTAGTATCCAAATAAAATTAAACACAAACAAGTAAGAGTGCTATATTCAACTATGCCGAATCTTATATAGCCTTCACCTAAACGTAATAAGAAATACAAAAACTACACTGGTTATAAGACTAAAATATTCTTATTCTGTGTTTTCTATTCAGTCTTAGTGCAAATTTTATTTTATATTTAACAAGAAATATCAAGATAATGTTTTGTATATTCTAAGTATAGCAACTGCAAGTGATCATTCATCACTAGATTACTTATGAAATTTAAGCTCATCTTACAGAATATAAATATTTATAATTATAAAAAATATATTCACAATATGAACAAAATACATTTTTTATTACGAACACAAATTTTAGAGAAAATAAGTATCAACATTGATGCTTCAAAAACATTAGTAAATCATTTAACAAATACATTTTATGGGAATTGTGAAAACTGTTGACTTCTCCAAGACGATTAAAATTTTATTTATCAGCCAGTTGGTTGGCTGGTATTGCTGACATCCAGCTCGTAAACTTTTGCATTCAAATTAATGAAAACGATTTAGATGTTTAAACACGAAATCATAAACTATAAAATAATAAAATAAATATATGTACATATATGCAAATTATCTGGAATCAATAAAAATGCAATTTACATACAAAAACACAAACATTAACAAACAATAGAACAGAAATCAATAAACTGAATTTAAAGACCACAGAAACAGTCACTCAAACAGTTGTTTTTTTTTTATTTTATATTTTAAAAAACATTTAAATGAAATGGATTGTATAAAAAAACTATCACTGCAACCAAAATGACGACTGAGTTTGTGTCGTAAAAAATTTAATTACAAAAGATAAAGTCAAAACTTATCAAACCAAAAAAAAAAAAAAAAGAGTTCCCGGCATTTTTCAATCAATGCGTTTGTATTTGCCAAAAGGACAACAATGCAACAAACCAACAACGAATCAACCAAACAACCAACCAGTAACGATTTCCATTCAAATGCGTTAAAGTATTAAAATCGTATTTGAATTTAAAATGAGAAAAATAATTGCTATAAAATCGTAGACATGTTTATTTATTGGACATACTTTACGATCAATGAAAATTTGCTGAAATTTATGTGCTTGCAAAAATAATTCTATTCGTATGTACATATTTAATTATGGACTCGTATAAAGTTTACATTTACTTGTAAAGACATTGGCCATTTAACAAGTTATAACAGACAAAAGCATGACGTTTAGGGTCTATTTAGTCAGATTAATATTAAGCTCAAGCACAATTGATGTTTACTAGGAAGTCTACATTAATTTGTATGATATTTTATTTGGATTTGCCTGCTTCAAATCGCTTTATGTAAGCAGAATGATATCTGCGATCTAACTTATAACTATTAAACAATTACATTGGTTTGTTACAAAAACCAAAAATAATAGAAAACATTAAAAAATTAATAACTTTAAACTAACTTAAATTTGTAAGAAATATGGTTTGAAATACGAAATATGGCTTTGAAAACAATTCTAAATTTTATATCAACTACGGCGTATTAAATAGATGATGCAAACTAGAAGTTCTGGTCAGTTGAGTATACATATACATTTTTCATACAGTTTGTAATTAGAAAAAAAAAACTATTAAACATTTTGCGAGAACAAAGTTGTTTAAATATTTGTATCCAAAACTTCTTACCGGTTCACTATATTTTTGGACACATATGTATATTTATTAGCTATTAATACTAAGTATTTGTGCCAATTTTCTAGGTCTCATTTTTGCATTTAAACGTCCAACAGGCGAACATGTGTTCACTTTTTTTGGTCTTTAATGACCAATAATACTATATACATTTACAGGATAATGCAATTCATTGTTTTAACAAACACTCAAGATCATACGAATGACACCCGGCTTGAGTATATAGTAGCTAAGCATTCATCGTTCACCATCATCTAGTTACATGTACAGTGGGGAGCACAAATGACTACATGCTAGTATTTTGTGCTCGTTATTGCATTTTAATAAAACTAATATGTATAAAAAATTAAAAAATGTTTTTGTCATTTATTTTATGTTTAATATTTAACAAAATAATTTATAAATCAACACTAAACATATCAAGTTCTAAGAAGAAATAAAAACGTAACAAAAAACAAGTAAGAGTGCTATATTCGGCTGTGCCGAATCTTAAATACCCTTCACCTAAGCGTAATAAGAAATACAGAAACTACACTAGACTAGAATATCCTAATTCTGTGTTTTCTATTCAGTCTTAGTGCAAATTTTATTAGGATTTGATATATTGTTTGAAAGACAATTTTACGACCAACATAATTTATGTTAAATATTTTGAAATGTTGTCTCATTTTTACCATTTTTAATTGATTTAATTACCAATTCTTACCATAATTTACAGAGTCTGTCTGATGTTCATAATAATCTTGAGTGTAATTTAACAAACAGAGTATAAAAAAGGGGTACAATTCGGTTTTAGTGATTTTGCTCAAAAAAAAAAAAAAAAAACAAAATCAAATAGGGCTTTTAGAGGAGATACCAGCAAAAAAAAATTTGTTGCCGGTCACGCCTATTTTCGAGGGGGCGGGCCCTTAAAGTTGAAAATATATAGGCCTATATCTCGGGAACTACTAAGTGTCTGATAATTTGTAATACATTAAATAAAAGGTATTAAAAATACCTTTCCAACGATATATATCATGATTATAAAATATGGACCGAATATGGGTTAAATCCGAAAAGAATATTTTTTGACCCGAATTTATTTGTTTTTTGGAAATGGTTCTTATATGGCAGCTATGACAAATTATGGGCCGATCTTCTTAAATTTTGGAACAGTTATTTTCATGCATATGAGGATATTTCACGTCGAATTTCAACATAATAACGCTATATTTAAGATATATATTAGTATTAAAGTGGATTTCGAGAGTGGACCTTATGTGGGGGATATAGTCAAATATGGACCGATATTCTCAAAATCCAGCAGTTAGATTTAGGCATGTATGTAAATGATCCGTGTAAAATTTTGGATTGGTACCCTTATTTATAAGCGATTTATGAGTATTAAAGTGATTTTCCGAAGAGGGCTTTATATGGGGCATACAGTTAAAAATAGACCGAAATTAACAAAATTTTGTGAAATGATTTTTGTATATATTAAAATGATCTGTGCAAAGTTTTGAGTCGGTACCGATATTTATACAATATATATAGGGAAAAATGTCTTTTTCAGATGTGGTCCTTGTATGGGAGCTATAACCAGTTGTGGGCCGATCACCATAAAATTTAGTACAATAATTTATTTGCCTATAAAGAGTATTTATGTCAAATTTTAGCCGTTTAACATTATTTATATCTGTTTTATACGTATTTAAAAAAATTTTGGAAGTGGACTTTATATGGGGTCTATGGTCAAACATGAACCGAACTAAAAAAAATTTCGTTTTGCGATTTCTTTTTGCATAAAACTTATTTTTGCTGAATTTTGTCGTGATATTCCAAATTTATAGGCATTTATGTATAATTGAGCAATATTTCGGGAAGATTTTTGTATGGGGGCTATGACCATTTCTGGGCCGATCACCATAAAATTTGGTACAATAATTTATTTGTCTATAAAGAGTCTTTATGTCAAATTTTAGCCGTTTAGCATTATTCATATCTGTCCAAGTGGACTTTATATGGGGTCTATGGTCAAACATGGACCGAACTAAAAAAAATTTCGTTTTGCGATTTCTGTTTGTGTAAAACTTATTTTAGCTGAATTTTGTCTTGATAGCCCTATTTTATAGGCATTTATTTATCATTAAGCCATATTTCGGGAATATATATATTTGTATGGGGGCTATGAGAAATCATGGACCCATTCTTACTATTTTCCGCACACTTTCTTCTTTTGTCATACAAACAACGTATACAAAATTTCATAGTATTATCTCCAATATATTTCAAAATATTGCAATAAAATGGACGAAAAATATCAAATTTTTATGGAGGTGGTCTCACATATTGGTTCATAACTCTGGTTGACCTAAACCGATTTTGCTGATTTTAAATAGCAAACTTCTCGAAAGCACTTCTGACAGAATTATTGAAGGTTTGGATCCCGAGAATATCTGGGGACTTCAAAAAACTGATTTCAACAGACAGACAGACAGACAGACAGACAGACAGACAGACAGACAGACAGACAGACAGACAGACAGACAGACGGACATCGCTTAATCGACTTCGCTATCTATAAGGATCCAGAATATATATACTTTATAGGGTCGGAAAATTTTTTTGTGGAAATTACATACGGAATGACAAACTTATATATACCCTTCTCACGATGGTGAAGGGTATAACAAGTAAGAAAGCATAGTCGGTCAAGCCCGGCCATATAATACCCTACACCCAGTAGATGTATCACACAGTTTTTCAGAAATGGGCGTTATATTGGCGATATAACCTATTGTGGACCGATCATACAAAAATTTAGTGTCATGATGTCTGTGAATATAAATATTATGTATATTAAACTTTATCTCGATATAAATACTTTTAAAAGATGGAGGTTAAAGTGAATTACGGATAGGGTCTTATATGGGAGTTACGACTAATTATGGACCGATCATAATATTTTTGAGGGAGTTATGTTCTTTGAAGTGATTTTCGAAAGTGGACCTTATATGGGAGCTACGAGTAATTATGGACCGATCTGCACAAAATTTGTAGATGCGATTTGGTTTCATTTACCTCTAATTTTTGATGAAATTTGTTTGGATACTTGCATAATTCAAACATTTATGACCGGTAAACCCCAATTTCGGGAGGACATTTGTATGGGGGCCAGGTGAAATAATGGAGCGATTGCCACCAGTTTCCATCACATCTATACATGGGCAGAAAAAATATCACGTACGAAATTTTATCGTAATATCTTCAAAATTGCGACCTGTACTCTGCGCACAAGCTTTGCATGGACAGCCAGACGGACGGACGGACATCGTTAAATCGACCCATTATGGTGGTGTAGGGTATAATAATAGTATTTTACATATATATTCCAAACCGCGTTATTTCGTAAAACACTTTTTACGTTTTGGCATACTCTCCAATAATTTTTCAGTTATTCATTTGGAATACTCCCCAACTTATCTTAAAAATACGCAGTGGTCCGGGGAGCCATCATGTTGAGCAATTCCATAACGTTCCTCCCACTATGCTTCATTGTTTACTTTACATAGTGTTTTTGTATTCGCTATGCTATTCATCGCCAAAAATATTATTTATCGTCGGATTGAAAACGATCAAATTTGGATGCAACTGACTGTAATCTGGTCAGTCATCTATTTTTCGATTTCTGTGCATTCGTTGTATATATTATAATTTTATTTGTGTTGAATATGTAATTTGCAAAAAGTGTTTACCATGTGCAATTAAATTAGTAGCAAACTAATGTTTTTATGATCAAACATTATTTTGATATTTTTGTGCAAATATTTCAAATGACACACTTGTGGAAAATTGTATTGTAAATTACTTTGATTAGCATTAAACTTAAAAAAATGTCAAAAATTCTTTAAATTTTCTTTATTAGTTTCATTTTTATGCAATAAGAAGTGCACAAACATGTACTCATTTGTGCTCTGCACAGCATATAGAGACATAGACTGTAATTGGCCAGCCATCGGTGTTGGGAAAAAAGGAACTTTATAAAATTGCACTGAGAGCAATTGTATATCTCGCCACGTGGATAAGCTGATCATGCCATGGAAATTGTAGGAATCAATGAATAAGGCTTAACTAATGACATGATATTTTGTCCAACAATCAAGTAAATGAAAACTCTCTTTTAAGCCGTGTACGCTACATATATCACTTTAGTTTTAAATTTGTGTCCATTTTCAGGAGATATACTTGTCTTGAAATTATCACTGCAACTACATCTCAATATGCTGACCAACAGAATATAAACATATCTTAACAATTAAGGTTTCAAACATCTATTAAATGTTATTTTGAAAATATGAAAAAAATCCGCCCACTGTAACACCCACCCCCCATACAACTCCAATACAAAAATTTTGTCGGTTTCACTCTATTTCATTTATTAACAACTTTTTGACATCTTCGTAATAATCTAATTTTTTAAGCTTCAATTTCGTTCTAAATCAGAGGTCGGCATCCTATAGCACAATAGTGCAGAGAGCACTTCACACATACGCTTATTCTCTTCCATTCAGTCGTCATTGAGACAGCAATGTGTCGACATGCGGCGGATGCTTTTATATTTTTTTCAGAAATACTTCCCAACAAACATTTAAAATTAATAATGAATTACGAAAAATAATTTATAATTGATAATGCATTTGGTAACATGCATGTAATCAGCTTTTGAAGTATTAGAAGTTCCGTTTGTATATCAATCTCGTTGTTAATTTCTTATATGTTACGGAAAATACATTGTGAGTGTATGTTTCCTATCTAAGTTGTTTTGTATAATTTATATAATTATGTTTATGTTTGCTGGGTAGTTTGCTCACACACACAACCTCATTTTACGCTTTGCCGACCTCTGTTCTAAATTTAAGTTTTTTCTATATAGCACACGAGCAATGAAATTTTCGTATTTTTCGCTTCCAAGTTGGCACCGACTACGTGTACGAGTAGCAAAAAGAGAAAGAATGCGCAGTTGTTTTTGCACGCGTAAAATATCGCATAACGCATATTTTTTTTTGGGTTTTCATTGTTTTTTCGGCGGCACGCAAATATGCGCAGGTTTTTTTTTAGTCTGTTAGCTGAGACTCTCAGCTTTAATTAGGCATAGGACTCCATGTGTCGCACTGCTAAAAGTCTAACGGAAAATCATAAATGTTTATTTTTTGGCTCAAAATATATTGTCAAAGGAATTTTTTTTTCAATTTTTAAAAAAATTTTTTTTTAATTTCCATAATGCTTAATGTCTATTTTAAGTAAAAAAAATACTTATAAGGTACATACAGGTCACTGTACTTTTGGGACACACGCCAGAAGACGTGGTCTACAATATAATGAATTTTGTAGAAGCTGTCATAACGAGGAGGAGGAGGAGACAGTCATCCATTTCTTCTGCAAATGGCCGGCCCTATCGATGAAGAGGGAACGGATACTCGGGGCACCCTTTCTTCCATGTTTGGGTGCACTATCCAGGATTAATCCAAAAAGCATCGGCACCTTTGCTAAGGAGTCTGGATGGTTCGACAGGGAAGCAACCGATACGGTTTGAAATCGATAGGTTGCCTACCAACGGGTATCACAATGGGACCAATATAATGGACCCAAGTGAGCTGTTTTAGAAAACGGCTACCCATATAACCTAACCTAACCTACATTCGGTGTATAGTTTATAATTAACAAGCTTTTGAATATGACGTAGAAAACTATCACATTTGAGACTTGTTTAAATGCTTCAAGTTTGGGCTGCTCGGGACAGAAAACCAATGGAGATATTTTCATGAAATTTTCCACACATGACCTTTAGATAGATTTTAACCATCTGTGCAAAAATCATCAAAATCGGAGAGCAGGTCCGAATTGATTTATTGCCGCAGTGGACACAGTGTGCGCCGTGTAAAGTTGAAGCGATATTGCAATGCGGCTGGAAGTCCTTTTGACTGCAAAATAAGTCCTTCTGGAAGGCCTCTATACCGCATCTTTTTGCTGCCAAGTACTTATTTCATCAAATAATCGATTAATCTTAAAGTACCTTCCAAATCATTTGGTAAAATATTTATACACTTAGGTCTTTTTTTATGCGGTAGATGCGTTCCAAAGAAAACCGCATAAAGAAAATCCGCATAAAAAAAGGCTGATTTTCACACAAAATGGATGATTCGTTCCAAAAAGTTGAGAAACCGCATAACTTCAAATTTAGGTGTAAAAATTAGACCCAAATCGCATAAAAAAGTCACAAGATAAAAAAAAATAACCAAAACAATTCATTTATTTATTATAAAAATTACATAAAAATGGGGAAAACAGTCAATTTTATTACATTTATCTGCTTAAACAGGTTTATAAAAGTTAAAAAATAAATAAGTACGAACTAAAAACCAAAAAAAATCATTTATAGAATTTAAAATTCGATACTTAAATGTATGACATTACATATTATAGGAATCACTACTTGATAATGCATACAATCTGTATCTAGAATATTTTGACCTGTTTTTTAAAAATAATTTGTCATTAATTTTTGAGTTGTATTTTTTTAACTGATTGTGTTGTTCGCGATATCCTGACATAAGGTTACAAATTTATCTATTGAGTATAAAGGCTTTTTCAGTATCTGGTTCGTGTAGAAGGATTTGATTTTATATCTCATTAGCAGTCTGAATAATTTTTGCAACCGTTTGAACATTGAGTGGTGCTATGTCTTCTTCACAATCACTTTCTGGATTTTCATCATTTTATTTCTAATTTTGAAAATTACTATGCAGTAGTGATGCCAACAAAATAATTATGAAAACTCAATGAAAACAATAATACATACAAAAAAGTAGATTTTAAAACCGCATAACTTCAAATCCGCATAAAAATAAACCGCATAAAAACAGACCCAAGTGTATTGAAAATAGAATTATGTATGTATGTAAATATATACAATGTATGTATATGGACGAGTATGCATATATTTCCAAGTACATGCACGAACAAATTGTACTTATGAGGTATTATAAGTAGTAAGCAGGCAATACCGGTGTAAGGAACAAAAATCATTAACAATTTATCAATAATTTAAATAAAATCCAAAATTTTTTAACTGTTTACCAGAATTTATGATTATTCCTAATTTATAAACACACAAGTACATTTACAGACAATCAGACAGACGCACATACTTTGTTATGTAAAAAGTTTTGTTTGTGTTTTCCTAGATTTTTTGTTGATTATTATTTTTTTAGCCTAAAGAATTATGTACGAGTATGTTGAACACCACAGGGAACTGTGATGAATGTATCTTTTACTAGCACTACTATCTATTTTACATTTACATACTTATAATCGTATTCGAATCTTTCCATGGACACAACGATAAATAAAATATTTTGTACATAGAATGTAAGCATAAGGTAGAGTAATGATCATTTGTTATTTGCTAATCACTCGTTAGTTTAGTGTATTAATGAATGAATGATTGGTTGCACGAGTGTGTAGCCACAGGTTGTCTGCAACATTTTATAAGTTTGTAAATACCTGGGGCTGGCAATAAATCAAATATTTATTTTAAATAATTTTCATATTCGTATTCGTCGCACATTAGAAGAGAGACAAAATATTCAATAATGCTTTACGATGCATACGAGCATATTTGAAAGACGCCAACTTTATTGCTGTGGTGAAATTATAAATATCTTCTACTAGACAAAGAAAATATATTTCATTAATGAACCTGCAACTGTTGGGGCATGTTTTAGAATTAAACGGAATATGTATAGGTATATGTATGTATACATAGAAGTAATTGTAATTAAGCATTTGAATTTGAAATTATCTTACAATCTAGTTTAGTTAAAAAGAACTATACTCATCCATAATACTTGTGACATGTAACATTTTAAACGTATTCTTTGATCATTAGTTAAAGAAAAGTCATTATTGATTTGATCTATTGATTTAATTTAAGTGCAGCTACTCGGCAGCAATTAATTTTTAAAAATTCTTTGAAAGAAATAAAAATTAACAAGCTAACAATTTTAACGATAGTTTCCATTTTAAACATATGTACAGGGTGGCGCAAAAGTAATCCTCCTATCAGGAAAATGCTATACATGCGAAATACACGTTAATAAACAATGTTACGCTACACTGCTCCAGAACGCGGAATATTGCAGAACTGACATTAGGGGCCAATCGCAAAATTTATAGCATTTTCCTGATAGCAGGATTACTTTTGCGCCACCCATTAGTACTCGTATGTATGTTTTAAACTGAAAATAAACTTAATTGTTATACTGCAGCAGTTTACTTTTTTAAGGGCAATGCTACTTTGCATTAGGCTGCAAGTTTACGCAATATATATTTCTCATTAACCAATTTTACTACCTAGGGAACTTTATTACCCCCGAAAAAATTTGTAGTCATACATCTATAAATCTTTCAATAAAGACCTTTTACAAGCATAACAGATGCCTTGCGTATCCCACAAATTAGCTTTTCCTTTTAATGAAACTTTTGCAACAAATACTTGCAAACATAATCAAACATACACACTCTCAGAAAATCATACTGAAACTCAGTGATGCCAACTGTTTCTAGAGGTTAACCAGTTAATGAACTGAAAGTTGCTGAATATTTTAGTTAGGTCAGGTTCTGTTAAAATGACAACATGCAAGTGTGCCTGACACAAGACTATTATCGTCCATCCACGGTGACTCTTCAGCAGCGTTGTCAACTTTGAAATTTCAAAACGCACCAAAATAGTTTAGAATTTCTTATACATACATTAAAAATGTTTATTGAATCTTTTTAATTTCATAAATTTTATAAAAAACTTTTTAAAAAGAGATCAACGACTAATAGTAAAAATAATAATAATAGTAAAAGCCTTTTTTAAATAAACGAGCTAATAAAGATAAAATAAGCATTCAACCGCTCAAAATTTAACTCACAATATGCTATTCGGAACTGAAGTACTCATTGGTTAAAAGGGCTAATTTAAGTACATATTTGGTGTTTTTTTAATTATTTTTGTTTTCTATTTTAAGTACTTCTATTTGAATTTCTTCAATAAAACTTGTTAGGGCTCCACTGGAACTGGGTTGTTTGTTTAGGTACAGTTCAAGCCATCAGGCTATACAAAAAATTTTATTTCCATGTTTAAATTGTTAATATTATTTTCAAACAAAGATTTCCACCCTATTCACCTTTAGCAATAACTTTCATGTGACAAATTTGATAGTATTTATTCATTTATCATACATTCGTATTTAAAATACATTTAATGGGGTTCTTTTTCATCGTATGGATTTCATGATAACGAATTATCAAAAAACTGCAATTAAAAATTAGTAAAAATAAAGATTCCATCACATTTTCGGAAAAAGTAAAAACGCACCGAAATTAAAAAAAGCGCACCGCGCACCAACTAAAGAATTTTAAATGTAAAAGCACCAAAAAATGGTGCGGAACGCACCAAGATGACAACACTGCTCTTCGGATATGCATTGATAAGAAAGTAATCGTTAACAGCAGTCACACTTAAAATTAAAAGTATATTCCTATCCTTCTAGGCAAGTGCGGCTAGCATTGTATATTTGAGTATTACCAATCGGTCCATACCATTTAAGTTTTCTTGATGCTGAAAGGGAAAAAATGCAAAATCAATTAAGACAATTGAGATATAGCGTCTCCTCACTAAATCATTATGTCTGATAATAAACCTACATACATCCTCAGTTTAGGCTTACTTATGCTAGAATCTGCTTTAATTTTCTGTTAATTAATTAATTAATTTTCTTCATTGAGTTTGGAGAGTCCAGAGTGTAAATCTTTACAACCCATGTCTAAATCAAGATCAGATCCGGCCTTTGCTCATCCGCAGTTTCATTACCTCGAATATTATTGTGACCTAATACTATGCGATCGTTAAAATCGTGGTTTAATGAATTTTTTTTTTGAACAGAAGTACCACTATATGTATATATGTACTTGCGTTACTTTCTTTAGAAAGGGGATAGTTGAAAAAGTAAAGGTGGTGAAAGAAGAAAGCTTTTTATATCACAACTCTGATATTGCGCATTATGCTTGTTTTTAGTGCAGAATTGCAGCGCCTCTGGTGGTGAGTAGGCGCATTAATGTTAAAGCTTGATTTTATAGCCTTTATTTAACACGCAAGTTTTCCAATTTTATTTATAAACAGTTCAGTTAAAATGCTCAATTTTAGCGTTTTTGTTTCTCCTAAAAACATCACTATATGGGCAACGCTGCTGAAACTACATGCTCTTATTCTGATTATTTTCCGCTCTAATTCCCACAACTTTGTTTTGTTTTCACTCGTACACTCATTTTGTTTAATCTCAATTGTGGCTGGATTCAGTCAAAAGATTTAAAAACCCAACATTTTACCAACGAAACAAACAACCTCTTGTACTTACGTACAATTCCTCACGAATTTCTGCCGCCACAATTATTTTGTTTCTTCCTGTAGTGCTTTTCGAAATGTCTAATTAAAGTGTTCATAAAGGTGCGGATGTAGACGGATACATATGCAAGTAGGTACATAAGTAATATGATGTATATACTCGTATGTATGGATGAATGTATGAATTTCAGTAAAATAGTAATGAGTTGAATTTGGAGCATCTAATACAAATGATTAAAGGCAAAGAAAATTGTAAGATGCTTCAACATCTTAATAGTTAAAGATATTATGTATTTATTTTTAATTGGAACACGAAATAATTCAAAGTTCTTAGGTTAGAAACTAATACGAAACTTTTTCATAGGAAGTGAAAGTAGAAGAAAAGGAAACACAATTTATTTGTGGCATGAATTTTTTGGTTGAAAAATTATGCTTAAAGATCCAACCGAAAGAAATACATTCATTATATTTGAGGAAATTTGCAAAAAATATCTGGAAAACATCGAGGTTGTCTAAAACTTTGGTCTATAACTTTAGTAAAAATTGCATTATTCAATGTCTTGTTTTTTCGAAGCTCTATCGTGCCTTCAGCGTTATTTACCGTGTGATAGTAAAAGAACTTTTTCTGTTTTTAAGTAATATACAGGGCTATAAAAATATGAAAGTCTTTAGAGGATCTGCAATTTGCTTTTTTTATTTTTTAACAAGTTTGAATTGGTCGGGGAAGGCCTATGTCGGCTTAAATCAGTCAAATCTCATTTTACACGCTAATATATTCTCATCTCTTTCCAGATCATATACAAATTTTATATAGTTGTGAACAAAATTTTTTCTATAAAAGAAAAAATATAGGGAAAATATGTAAAGATATATATAGGGTATGGAGCTTTTTACATGTTCCAACTTTGAATGCTTTAAATGTTTATAGGAAAAAAACCTACTTGCAAGTTTTTTAGTATTATTTAGAATTTTATCGTAAATATAGGTGACATTTTATAATATTTTTGCGACCCTCCCACCCGCAATATTTTAAAAACCCAAAAAATAACCAGGGTCATCACACAATAAATTTTTCGAGAAATCAATCTGCTATCAATACAAGGAGCAATATGAACTTAGCAGTTTCCCGATGTAGACTTGAAGTTACAAAACAAAGAATTGAATACATGCCACAAAATTTAAAACACATCAATAGAATTTCAATATTTAAAAGAAACGTTAAAAATTATCTAATACAAAACATACAAGACATTTTAATGTAACATTTTGAATAATTTATTACGTCACATAACATTATGAATTTATATCCATAGTTTTTTTCTATTTTGTATTTATAATATTATGTTAAGAAGTAAAATGCTTTAAATATATACTATATTGCCAACTCGCCTCTACAATGTCTTTTTGGCGCTGAAGCCACTTATATAAGGAATTAACATGATATGAATAAAATTTACAAATTGTTAAAAAAAAATTAAAAAAAATAATAAAGATCTTCTCAGCGACAGTTTATATTTTAAATTTCAGCTTATTCGGATCAAAAATGGTTAAAAAAAAAATGCCAGATCCGAGTTGACGAACTTTAAAGGACTACGTACTGGTCCCCCTTCCGCCTACGATACCAAAAAAACTGCAAATTAACTCAAAAGCACCTCAGCTCAGACCATATTACGATAGCTGTTATAGTTCTCGAAAATCCGCATTATTTCCAAAATTCCACAGTGCATCGTTTTCGATGCAAAGTGTAACACAAATTTGTTTTAGGTATGCATAGATCACGCTACTGGTATATAAGACTCGTCACAGTTGAATATAATCTCTTAGTAAAAAAGCGTAACCACTTGTTTTAGCACGAATTTGCTTGACGTTGTTTACTCTTACAAGAGTTTTGCAACATCAAACAGCATCAAATAAATTAATACTAAATATTTGTTGTGCTTTGGCGTAAATAAGAAAAGTTTTTTTTAAATAAATTAACGAGCTCAAAAACATTTTATTTAATGGTTACATCTTTTTTCGGCCAATATTTGCCAAATGTGACCGTACCTTTAATAACAATGTTCATTAATTATGTCATCTACCTACTTAACTTATTTTGGTTAAGGTTTTTACGAGGTGCGGTTGAGGTAAAACTTAAAAATGTTTCTAACAAGAACTGTTTTAAAGCAAGTTTAAATTAAAGTGTTTTTATATTAATAATTATGTATGTTTAAGAAAACTTATTTAAGAAATTTTCAACTCAATACACGAAAAAGTATTTCAGATAAAAAGTAAAACATTAAAGTCAGTCTAACATCATATCAACCTAAAAAAAATCCTACAAAATTTGGAAGAAAACGGCTAAAACGATAAAAGCGGAATTATTTTCAAAGAAATAAAAATAATTTGATGTTAACTTATTATTTATTCTTAAAAAAAATTTGGAATTTGACTGTTGGCGATTGTTTTCAACGATCTCCTAATAAGTCACACCTCAATTTTGAAATATAATTTTCAATATTGACTAACAAATGTTGGCCTTTGGTCAATTAATTTTGTTCACTCTGGTCCATTGTTTAGAGTTAACACTGAATAAATTACTTAAACTTTTGCATTTCCAATAAAATAATGCAGAGTAAAACTCATGGTGTAATTATACAAGGTGAGTGCAAATCGGCAACACATACAACACAATACAGAAACAACAGGCATTTTGTTTGTGTAGAATAATGTACTACTGTCAATAACACTTGAAAAAATATTACTTTTGACATAAGTGAATTACAAACACAGTCAGTCAGCTGTGCTACTGCACTCCCCGTGTATCCCTTTCAGACCCACATTATACAATTGTGCCATGTGAATCCAATAGAGTTAAACCGAATCGACAAACAGGTTAGAACGAAACGAACTATCATACAAAGGCATTGATTCACGCAGAATAGAATACACTGGATCCAGTATATATTTAGATCGTTTAGCTTTCATCAAAGGATAGCAATAATCCAGAAATTTTACTTGTTCGAAATTTCCATCTTTCCAGCGTTTCATTAAGGAATAGTGTATGTACACTGATGCCTCCACAATCATTGAGGACATTTCTCGGGCATCTTTCTGGATTTTCTCAAAGATAATGTCATTGTGACAAGTTGATCGTAAACATCGTTTGACTACGATAATTTCCGTTTGTTCAAGTTCCGGAGATTCTAGCTTGCGCTTGGTCATTTAAAATTGTCTAACAAATACATATACTGAAACTTCGTCCTTTATACTACTATCTTGGAACCAATCCATACTTATCCAATAATGCATAGTTGATTATGAAAACAGTCTAAGTATAAAATACAAATTTTTTATTTGGGTCTGAAAGAGGTATACATAGTTACACCATGGTAAAACTCGTCGATATAAATTTGACTAGATCATGTTGTCGACTCAGTTTGATTACAAATTCAAATCTATCAACGCTTACATAATACGACGATTTTATTTGGATTTATCATAATATTGTTAGCAATCATTTATGCCCCTATTCATAAAAAATTAAAGTTGACTTCAAATGTACACAGTTCAAACCTACTTTATTTTTTATGAATACGGCAGTTAATAATTAGGGTCTATATAATATACATGTATGTCTGCAAATTGAGAACTTTTCCAAAGAGTTTTGTTACTCATATTATCTTTTGAGCAAAGTTGTATGTTTATTTTGTCAAACTTTTAAAATGACAAAAGAAAAATATTTTAAAAAGAATTATAAAAATATGAATATTTTCCAAAATTAAAACATACTGTAGAATTTTCACCAATATCCATTATTACAGTTCTTTGTTTATTAATTTTATTTTCTTGTTTCAAATTTGTCAATCAGTTAACCCTTTACGGCGCCATGTTGCATTTCTGCAACATACCCTTAAAGTTAGTGTTAAAATACCGCAGATGCCGATAAGCCGATTTAGCTTAATGGTGTAGTTTGGCAACAAAGTGTTCTTATGGTTGGAAACAAAGTTTTCTAATGAAAAGCAGACTAGATGGCATATGTTCACTTCAAGTGGTACACGTGTAAAAACTGGTTTTGCAAACATTTAGTCAATTTGCGAAAAATAATTTCTTGAAGAAATACTCATATTCGGCTCTTGAAATTTGTGAAAGTGAAAGGTAATACGATATATTTCAGAAATAAATTGCAAGTTTTTTTTGCAAAACCAATTTCGTTAGCGTTTTATACTGATTTTTGTTTGTTGGATATCTGCAACACTGCGTATCTTCGTAGTTGTAAAATTAGCAAAAAAGTGCATAATTTGACTATTAAAGACTTGGAAAATATTCTAGCAGAGTGGGATCCACCATACATTCAAGAAGCGAATGTGGATGAAAGCTCTGATGAGGAATTAGAGTTGCCGCCTAACGAAGAAGATGTTCCTGATTTTGCAGACGATCTACCAACTACATCCACCACTGATATATTTCCAGTAACAGCTTCTCCTACTACCTCCGCTAAAGCAGCTCCAAAGTTATCTGGCCGTATATCAAACGCAAAAACTGTATTGAAAACGAAAAGATTAACTTTAAATGATGAGCAACTACGTTTTCTTGCGTCTAAAACATTACCAGCAGAGATACTTTGCCTAGATACCTCTTTTGAGGTATTTTAATATTCTTTCCAGAGGATATAATAGATATATATATATATATAAGAGACCAGACCAATTTATATTCTGTGCATAAAGATTAAAATAAGTCAATTAATGTGAATAGTCAGGAGATACGTCAGTACATTGGTATCGTTTATTATATGTCGATCGTTCACATAACAATCCGACAACATAAGCTTTGCACCGGTACGGGAGATGATGCCGGAAAAAAGATTTCAGATGATTAAGCAGTTGCTTCATTTCAACGATAACAGCAAAATGCATACAACCATACAACCATGATGATTCTGATCGTTTGTATGAAATCCGACCATTAATTGAGAAACTTAACCATAACAATTAAGCTACGTAGAAGCGATGGGGCATACGATTTTTTTTACCATTTTCTTGATATGACTATGTGCAATTCATGGCTGTTACATAAAATAATACATGCTGAAAATGGTAGTACTAGTAAGGTCCTTAACTCTGCAGAGCTCAGACTCAATAGCGCTGAGACCTTATGTAAATATGAGATAGTTAACCGTGCAAAACGGGGAAGTGATGTTGAATGGCTAATTCAAAACACAATGGTCCCGCTCAACACGTACCTCCAAGAAATGTGAGGATGGACCAATTGGGGCACTGGCCAGCATGGACTGAAAAACGGATGAGATTCAAATTTCCAAAATGTAAGGGTAATACGCAAACATTATGCGAAAAATTCGGCATTGCTTTATGTTATAATAAGCAAAATAACTGTTTTAAAAATTTTCATTTAGTATAAGTTCAACAACAATAAATAAGAGCTATTGATGCAATGTTGCATTTCTGCAACAAATAATATTTTGTCGAAAATCATTATTTAATTTTTAATAAAAATTTTTTTGAAAATTTTTCCTTTATGATATTTTCTTTTAGTTAGGCTTAAGTTCATTTGAATTTAATTTTCATTAAATTGTTTTTACTGAAGAAAGAATTATTTAACAACTTGAAAAAATTTTATTTTTGATAATTATAAAAATAAAAAAAAAAAAAAAAATATCAAAATTGAAATATTAATAGTTCAACAAAAATACTACTAATTTTTCCTTTATTTATGTTTTATTTTCTATTTAATACAAGAAAATAGAAAAATTGGCGTTCTTGCGCCGTAAAGGGTTAATGATTTGACTGTTACCGTTTGGTTATTTTTTTCAAACTAAAATGAGTAATTTTATGACTGAGATACACATTTTAACACATTGGCAACACATAAACTTCAATACAACACTCGAAACACACACGCAGTGATGCCAACTTTTGAGACTCAAAACTCGTAAACATTTTTGAAAAAAGGGCTAAATGGAAAAAAATCCATATAAGGCCACATCAAATTTCCTTTTTTTATTGCGTTTTTCGAGTTTTGAGTGACTAAAATTGGGCTAAATCTAGCCCGGCATAAATCTAGTTGGCATCGCTGCACATACGTATGTGAAAATGTCGTATATGTTGTACAAAATATTTACATATATCGAAAATACCAACAACTATTGTAAGTTCAGACGACGTACAACTACTACGACACTACAACATCACTTGTGAATTGAACAATTATTTATAAAGCCCCAGTAACTTGCTAAATATAAAAACTGTATAAATTATGAGCTTGATCAACTATGTATAACCCTATTACTTGCATTACTAACCATACGCACATTAAATACCAACATTATTTCTAATTAATTTGCCACTTTGCAACTAAGTATGTACATCCTCCATAAGTTATTGCTGTATATTCATCCTATAATCGATAGATTAGCACTATTAAATGTTGCAAGTTTATTAATTATAAATGTAGTGGCATCAATCAAGTGAAGCATTAACTAAAACACTCGTAACCAACCTTGTTCCATTCCTCGATAATAATTTCATTATACAAAGCCAATATTAAGTACCATTTTGATCTACTCTACTTGTGCATTAGTTTTCATAATTATGAGTATTATTATTAGTTTTGTTTTCGTTGTTGTAGTTTTCTCAGTGCATTTAATCATGAATTATAGCATTAATAATGCTAATTATTGGAAAACCGTTAAGTGAAATAAAAAAATTAAAAAAAACAACTTTCATTCAACTTGTATAAAAACAAAAAACACACCACACAACACACAACACAAAACTTCTTTCGATTAAACAAATTTAACCCCTAACTAAATATTTCTCTTGGTAACCTATTGACCCATTATAATTAAACTTTTTAGAATCATTTAAACGTTTCTCATAATTTCTGCTCACTCCCTCATTCCGAAACCTTTGCTTTGCTGATGGGGCATAAGTAGCTGCCTTGAACTTTTTCTTTATGCTTAAAATTTTTAATATCTTTTTATTGTCAAAACAACAAAACAAACAAGATAATAAAGAATCGATTATTCCTTTTAGTTGTTTGTTGTTGTTGCTGTTGGTGTAATATTGGCGTTCATAAGGAGGCAACAAAATGTGTCATAAACTTTTGTTAAAAAGTCAGTTAGCAGATCTGGGCAATTTTTCGGGTAAGAGATACTTACGAGTACCAGAAATGCTGCACAATAAACACACAAAGTGTTTTGTTATCGTTAGTGGCGATATTTTAATAAACTTTATTAAACGTGGACTGGTAGAATAAGTTAATAAAAGTTGTCAGATTATTAAAATGCTTTAATATCAAATAATTTCTGTCTGCATTCTTTCAGAAGTCTGAATATACAGTGGCAAGCAAAACTGTCCGTATGTTTTGCATAAATATGGTGCTTTTTAATGCGCTCATCGTCCTATTCTTTTCCATCAGACTGGTATCTTTCGTTTCGTCGCTCTAAATAACTCCAAATAACTACTGTCCAATTTTTGTTGGTTTTACAGAAATAAAGAAGTTTTTTCCCCATTTCTATCGGAAAGTGCTGGCTTTTTCTTTTTCACACTGGCTACTAAACCAATTCTATTTAATGCGCGTCTAACCGTTTAGACACTGACATCCTTACCAATACTTTTTGCAGCATTTTTCGGGGCTTAATGGCATTTATTATGTAGCCGGAAATCACCATCAGAAAGCAGTCTTGGTGGACCCCCTTGGTTATTATTGCGAACTACATTACGCCATTTTTTTATATCAATTACTATGGATTTACTTAAATTTAATTTTTCAGCAATTTTACGGCATGAATATTTAGTTTTGCAACAAATTTATCACATTGTTTTCAATATCAGTTGGCGTTTTTCACAGTTTAAAAATATTTTAATTTTTTATTTAAAAATCAAGTTAATCACTTCACAGGTCAAACAATTATACACAAATAGAGCAACAGAAGCTACTCTGATGACGAGATCGCAACAAACATAAAAAACTAACTGGTCAAAACTGTTACATTTTAATAGAGCAATATCGTGATAGTGTTTATTTCTTGTACTGTCCAAAAGTGTCCGAATAGTGAATTTTTTTTATAACCTACAGCACCATAGTTGCACAATATATGTTTGTAACGCCCACAAATATTGGTCCAACACCCGATCGGCTCAGAATCACTTTCTGAGTCGATTTAACGATGTCCGTCCATCCGTCCGCCTGGCTGGCTGGCTGTCCATGTAAAGCTTGTGCGCAGAGTACAGGTCGCAATTTTGAAGATATTTTGATAAAATTTGGTAAATGACATTTTTATGGCTCTAGGACGGATGAGATTGAAACTAGTCGAAATCGGTCCATTTTTCACCTGGCCCCCATACAAAAGTTCTCTCGAAATTGGGGTTTACAAATTAGTGGTAAATGAAGCCAAATCACCTCTACAAATTTTGTACAGATCGGTCCATAATTAGTCGTAGCTCCCATATAAGACCCTCCCCGTAATCAACTTTAACCTTCATAATTATTTTAAAAGTATTTATATCGAGATAAAGTTTAACATACACAATATTTATATTCACAGAAATCATGACACTAAATTCTGGGATGATCGGTCCATAATAGGTCATATCTCCCATATAGCGCACATTTCTGAAAAACTGTTTTATACATATACTGGGTGTAGGGTATTATATGGTCGGGCTTGACCGACTATACTTTCTTACTTGTTTTAATTTTTTTTTATTTTTTGAAGCAATTTAATTGAGTGTTTTTGCTTTATAATTTAAAAACAGCCTTAATTAATAAAGAAAAACTACATATATGATATATACAAATTAATATAATAATTTGTATTATTATTATTACCTTACTTCCTTAATGCAAAACATACGGACAGTTTTGCTTCCCACTGTATGTAGATAACCAATATTAGGGCAACACCCACTTTAAAGTATACCGATCGACTCAGAATAGCTTCCCAAGTCGATTTAACAATATTCGTCCATCTGGCTTGAAAAACTGTCCATGCAAACCTTCGGTATATCGAAAAATCTTTAACAGAAATATGTTTCATAAATACACAAATCATTTGACCCATTTTGTGATGATCGTTCTATAATTAGTCTAACTTCATTATAAGGCACACTTACGAAAATCACATAGACAGACCTTTTAAAAATGTTGTTATCCAAATAAAATTCAACACAATTAAGATTCACTTAAATTTATGAAAAACTGTTTTTACACATATACCGAGTGTAGGGTATTTTACTTTCCTACTTGTTTCTGTTGCCTTTGTTTTTGTATTTTTCAAAACGAGCATAAATATTTTTAACAATTGTTTTTCAATTTCGTTAAGTTGAGATTCGTTATATTGGAATTTGCTGAATTTCATGAATATAAAATTATAAATTGAGCCACGTAAGATTGTGTCCCCTTTTATTACATCGTTTATTGGAGATACCATGACTACATTTTATAGCAAAGGCATAAGAAAAGCAGTAACAAACCTTTAATAATCACATTACGCCTGCAGTGTTGATTGCGGTAAATGCTCTATTGAGAAGTTTCATAGCAAATGGCACACAAACACACGAATACACATCCATATTCAATCGTTGTCTTATTATTTGTGTGCTTTTGTAATTTAGTCATCTTGATAAGCGATAAAAATGAGCAACATTGAGATAACCAGCAGGCATCCAAGTAAAATCGAGTGTTCTTGCAACAAAACATACACAGACAGAGTCATTCAACAAAGAACAGGTAACCTGACACTGTTTGCTATCGCCACTGCGGTGGTTGTAAATATTTGAATAGGTGGCAAATTTCGCTTAGCAAAAGCGTGCTCACTTTACTGAAATCATCATCATTATCCTCAATCCCCTCCAAGTCAGCCAGCTAGCCAGTCAACCAACCAAACGACCACATTTCGAACTAAAATGCTTTTCATAATGATGTCTGCCACTGAGCAACATCATTATCATCTTCTTGAGCAAATTCATCTGCATACTTTAACTTATTTACGGGACTGTTTCTTGGTTTGACTGCGATATTAATAAGCTCTGTGGCACCACCACCATCAACGCCACCGCTATGAATGTTTGTTACGACTTGTATGAATAACTACTGCGATTACAATGGTTGATTGGGTTGGGGGAATGGAGACAATGGCCATGACTACTCGTAGTATGTTTACTATTCCAAGTGTAAACAATAATGAGAGTGGTAGGATAACGAGTTGAGATGTTTCAAAGGAGCGTATCGTATCGTGTGCGGAAAACAAACACAATAAATAAATAAATTTATAGCCGTGCAGATTGTAATGCTGCAAGTAGCCAAACTGCCGTATTCATTATTCAGTCTTCATTGTAAGTTGTTGTACGAGTATTTGAGGTTGTGCAGCCATTGTTTGTGTTAGCATTTGGTCTCTGTTTGCTTCTTGAAACGCAGTCGGTATAAGATGGTCGTTCTTTAAGTACATGCATACCTACATACTTAAATACTCGTACATATCTCTATACATACTTGGTCATAATATTGTAATACTCGTAGTATCGCTAGACTGCTTGTAGTACGAGTAAGATATTAAAAGTGTTTATTATAATGTTTTCATATTTTATTGATAAAAACAGAATGAGAGTGTCGTAGATTCTTTTAGTTGGTGGTGTGTGTCTTATCTAGTTTTCAATTTAAAGAGGCTCGTTATATTTTAATTTTACTTGTAAATAAGTCTGTAGACAAGGAAATAACTAATATAAATATTATTTTTATGCACAAATACACTTTGTATTGTCGCATTTTTATAATGTTAGTCTACTTTTTGGCAACTTTAAAAAACAAGAAATGATGTTTTACTTACTTTTATAAAATGGTTCGCATAAGATCCGGACATATTGCAGAAGTTTTTTTTTTTTTGTTTTGTATAAAATGTTATCAGTCGAATTATATTTACTCGAGGACTGAGCAATGGCAACTCAAAATAGAATGAAAATCATGTTCAAGTTTCTTGAAAATCTGACTTTGTAGGATTCATAAAAAATCATAAAAAATAAAGCGTTTTTCAACAGGGACGCTACAAAAGTAGACCGATAGGGACAGCAAACGACGCCATATTTTTTGCCGCTCTTTTGACATTTCTCTTCAGTAAGGTTTGCCATTTCATGATGGAAAGATATACGAGCCAACAACGAGTCGAAATTATAAAAATTTACTACCGAAATTCGGAGTCAGTGGCCTCAACCTTAAGAGCGCTACGTCCAATTTATGGTCGTCATAATCGTCTACCAGATCAACAATTGAGCGTCTAGTGGGAAAATTTAAATCCACATGCACAGTACAAAATGTTCCCGTGCCAGTGAGACAAAGAAGTGCCCGTAGAGTCGAGAATATTGCTGCCGCTGCGGCTTCCCTTGAACAAAGCCCAAATGTGTCTCTCACACGTCGTTCTCAAGCGTTGGATATCTCTGTGACGTCGTTGTGGCGAATTTTGCGAAAAGATCTTGGCCTACATCCTTACAAGATCAAATTGACGCAAGAATTGAAACCGCTTGACCACCAGAAGCGGATTTTCATCGAAAAATCATCTTCAGCGATGAGGCTCATTTCTGGCTGAATGGCTTCGTCAATAAGCAAAATATGCCTTATTGGTCAGACAGAAATCCACACGTACTCCATGAGTCATCATTGCATCCCGAAAAAATTACGGTTTGGTGCGGTTTATGGGCCGACGGCGTCATTGGGCCGTATTTCATCCGTGAGGATCAATACCGGCACGTTACTGTGAATAGGAATAAATCAATTTATTGGAAACCAACTTTTGAGAATGTGTTACCTCACGAAATGGTCCAGTCGATTGGCCGCCTCGGTCGTGCAATTTGACGCCGTTAGACTATTTCCTGTGGGGCTACGTCAAGTCTATGGTCTATGCCAACAAGCCAGAGACGACTGATGAACTTCATACGAATATCGAACGTGATATTCAACAGTATCGGCCGCTATATGCTTGAAAACCGTCGAAAATTGGGTTCAGAGTCTGGACTTCTGCAAGCGTGCCCGTGGTGGCCATGCAAAAGACATCGAGTTCCACACATAATGGCATCGAACGTACTTTCACAGGAATAAAGAATTTCATTGATATCCAAAACCGTTTTATTTAAAAAAAAACTTTTGTAGCGCTCTTATTAAAAAACTCGATACAAGCAAAACTTAAGCACAGATCGTAAAAGAAATGTTTAGCTTTTATTTGGAAACATTTCTAAGATATAAATTTATTCAAAGTATTGGCCATTGTTAGTCTTTTTCCATTTTTCCTCGCCAATAGAACTGCTCATCTTTTAAGGCCAAGAAGCTTGCTGCCAATTTTGGATGGCCGAAATAAATAGTAAATAAGGCAAGGTCTGGACTATAAACTTTAATAAAATTGGCCAAGCATTGTCATGATGGAATATTACGCTTTCATGTCAGACCGCATATTCTGGGCGTTTTTCAACCAATGCTTGCTTCAAACGAAGCGGTTGCATTCGGCAAAGGTATTCAGTGCTGGTGTGGAAAGATTTCAGCAGCACATATTAAATGGAATCTTTTGGTCCCACAAATTACAGAGCAAAACCTTACTACCATGGATATCAGGCTTTGGTGTCTCTTGCGTAATGTATTCAATTTCCTTACAAATAATGATTGGGTGTAAAATTGATTGATTAAGTTTGTCATTCAGTTCATAGAAATATTGCTCGTAGAACTAAAAAGTATATTTATTATGGGTCATGTTTAAATTCTATAACGATCTAGTCGGTATTTTTGTCCGGTGAAGGCACAATAGATCTTCGAAAATGAAATACTTAGAACATAAAATTTTATTTCAAACATTATTTGTTTCAGCGAAATATTTGGTATTTTAAATGGGCAAAATCTGTCTAGTAGAATCAGATTTATATACCAAAACATTAGACAATCTTTATATATTTCAGAATAT
Organism: Bellardia pandia; assembly: GCA_916048285.2. Taxonomy (NCBI): domain Eukaryota; kingdom Metazoa; phylum Arthropoda; class Insecta; order Diptera; family Calliphoridae; genus Bellardia; species Bellardia pandia. Next base: position 79,640,480 of record OU696530.1, on the reverse strand, counting down.
TCTTGATATTTTCTTCAAATTTAATGCAGATAATATCATGCCATTTTGCACACTTCATATTTATTATAGAAGGACAAGTCATGTTATAAGTGGTAGGAATCGGTCCACGATTTCTTATAGCCCAAATACAAATCTCTTATCTTCTGTCTATAGAAAAGCAGTATCCATACAAAATTCTACAATAATAAGTTTCATGCAAAGTTAAATCTCAAAATGATATTTTGTTTGCATCGGTCCATATTTTGACTATAGCCCCATACAAAGGCCACTTCCGAAAATCACTTAAATGATCATAAAACTTTTATAAAAATCGCTATCAAGTTGGAATTCAACACAAATAGTCCATACATACATATATCAATGGCTTAATATAAAAAAGACCTAATACGATTTTTTATTACTTTTACAGACGAAGGAAAAAACTTGATAAAGAATTTTAATACTAAAAGCATTTTAATAATAAAAGCAACACATTTTATATCTCATTTAAAACTTTTTTTATTTTTGTTTTAATGAAGGTATCGATGATAGACATTTTTTTCATTGACTTTTTTTTAATTGAGTTAGGCCACTTTTATATTAAGCCATCGATATATAAAAATATACGCCCATGTTCTCAAAAACGCTTGAAATTGTTGTTTTCGATTTGAAAACGCTAAAGAGGTGTTCTGACAAACGAAAACGCTAGAAATTTGGCGATTTCAAACACGATTTTAACACAAAATGAAACGATGCACAATTTAAATTTAATATGTTTTCTTTTTATTTAAGCTAAAGCTTGTAACATTTTTTCACGATTTTAATTAAAAATATGCAATTTAAAAATTTTCTTTAAGTTTGTCAATTGTCTGTTTCAATTGTTTACTTGTTTACTAACGATTTGTGCAAACAGCTGATCAACTTGATCTTCGAAAAGTAATGTAATGGCTTTTAATTTAAAATTTATTTATTTTTTTACGTTATTGTATGACAAAACATCTGTTTTTATTGTTCGAACATAGCTTCGAAAAATGGCAAAACGCTAGCAAATCGTAGCGATTTCAGAACAGGTCAAAATGCGTTTTACGTTTTTAAAACTGTATGCGATTTGAAAACGATGCGTTTGTCAGAACATGGGCGATAATGATGATCGGTCCACATTTGATCGTAGCCAATATGATATGTTTAATTTGTTCTTATTAATTCTAAAAATACATTAATTTAACTTTTTAATGATATAAATTTTTTGATACACTCACAAAATCATAGTTCCAATATTATTTAAAAAAAAACTTATTGAAAATTAAAGTGATCTATAGAACTAGTTTAGAATCAATATATAACTAGTGCAAAAAATTAGTTCCACTAAATTCTATAGATGTACTTTAGAACCACAATAGGAATCTACAGAACGGATTCCAGAAGCAATTGCGACATCACCAGCTCCTAGGCTGTCATTGTGGAATCAGAAGAGGTTCTGGTGAAGAATATTTCCAAGACTAGATTTGGAAATTACATTTACGTTATAATCATATTTACAATACTAGTAAAAACAGTAAATGAAAATGAACAAAGACTTAAGCTGTTCAAAATTCGCCATTAAGAATACCCTTCAGACATGATTAAACATTGATTTTATTTTCTGCTTAAAACATTAAAAAGTTATACTATTAAATTGTGGCCGGATATTGGAACTAGCCTCAGCATAACTAAAGACTATCAATGTAACCACTAGCAGTGTAACGCTACAATAAAGTTTACTAGTATTGTTACTTTAAACAGGGTTGTCAGATTTTTTTGAGCTTCGTCGCCAAAACGGATGTAAAAAATCGCCAAAATTCGTCAAAATCCGATTTTGTTCAGTTTTTAATTTTTTTTTTATTATTTAAATGAAATAAATTTTGTTTAAACAAAAAAAACCTAGTTCAATTTTTAAGTCAAAAATCGCCAAAAATTGAGAAAAAACCAAAAAAATCGCCAAAAATAATTTTTTTTTAGTTTTTGTTACATTTTTTTATTTAATTCATTAATTGTTACTTATTAAACAATATTTTAGTAAAACATATACACATTTATATCCGTTTTTGTATTTTTTACTATTTAAAAAATTTTAAAACTTTGTTAAAAGACAGTTTTAAATTACATAAAAATGGAGATCATATTTAAAAAAAAAGTAAAATTAAGTAGATAAGTCTAAGAGTTCGTAAACTTCATCCTCAGCGATTTCATTACTAGAGTCTTGACTTTCATACATAGTTGAATTGAATTTTTTTATCATTTCATTAGTCGGTGTAAACGAATTGCAGCATAATTTGTTTATGTTCATATGATTATTATTATTATTCTCAATAGAGCGTCTAAAAGCTCATATTGAATGTTATTACTTAGTCGAGTTTTTGTACAATTCATTATTGGTAAGACCCTTTCAACGCAGACATTACTCGTTGGAACTATCAATATAATAAGAACGGCCAAAGATATTTCCTTAAAATGGTGCGTACCTGCTGTATCGTGATAATCAAACACTTTTGGCCAAAATTCAAGTAAATTTGTTGGAATTTCGTTATTAAAATAATTATTTCAATTTATGAACGGAAGTTTTCCCTATTGAGTTTCATACACGCCTATTGCTACATTTGGATCCATAAATGGTCTTAATGTTTCTTGAACAACGTCAAATTTAGTTTGAGATAATGTATTCGCACACTTTGAAATAGAAAATTGTCCAAAAGCTTTAAAAAAGTTCATATTTTCTGGTAATCTGCTTATCATCTTTTTTAAAAGTTTTTTTTTTAAACACAAAACAGTTTTCTTTAAGTACGATTATTTCTACTTCGCTCAATTTCGCATTTCTTAATTCTGTTTCAAACTCTGCTCCAAAATCAATTGCATTTAGAGGCAAAAATGAATTTGAAGAATCAATAGCTGCATGTAAATCATTGAAAATTTTTTCATTGTTTTCAGTATTATATAAAACAGAAGGTTTGAAAACTTTTGTTGAAAACATAAGAAGTGTACAATACATTTTTTCATGCATGCTTCCTGCATCCATGCTGTAAGATTGAAATTCCAAATTCAGATGATTCATTTCGTTGACAATTGGATTTATAAAAACCAAAAAAAGACGATTTTTTTCATCACATAATTCATTATAGATGTTTTGGTGAAAATCGCCAAGAAAATCGCCAGTGATATCAAAAATCGCCATGTCGCCAAACGGAAAATCTCGACGCCAAACACGTTTCAAAATCGCCACGTTTGGCGAGAAATCGCCATATCTGACAGCCCTGACTTTAAAAACTGCAGGAGTGTGCAGTTCTTAGTGTTTGTATACAAACATCGATTTGTCGATTTCTCATAATTTTTGCCACACGCAACAGAACAAATAATATAATTTTAAATCCTGTTTATATAAAAATGTTACATATGAAGTCTTATGTCATTCAACATATTTCTACATTATTTCTTAGTCATGTAAAACGATGTAAAATAATGTAATTTCAGGAAAAAGCAATCGTGACCTTGACAAGAAAACTAATGTAAAAGAAAAAATATTTAAATCCCAACAAAGTCAAATGCAAAACATAATACTATTAACTACACAATGTGTCCATTTGTTGTAACGAATTGTTCTTCAATCATCCCATGCACGTAACTTCTTTCAACACTGCAACATTTCAATTTAGTAGTGGAAATTCTTGGGAATTATTTTCCATTGTTCACGGCTCAAATTCAAAATGAAAAGAACTGACAGGCACACATACATACATACATATACTAAGTATGCATACATACATACAGCCATTGTTACACACGTTTCCATTATTGGCCACCAGTGTTTATGTTTCAATTATGATGTTTTGTTACACACAAATCGAATGTATGAATGTAAAGTAAAGTCAGTATATTTTACATTTCACTCATTCCGCCATGAATGCCAAATTACGTGACAAGGTGCTGAATGTACGTGTTTGTGTGTGAATAAGTTAAAACCGTAATGAAACTCAGTCGCTCGTATTGGAGAACAAAAGACATTAGGACATTGTATGCTGGGCATTGGTGATGCTTTTCGCTTTTTTTCTTCGCTTTAATCTAAGATTAATTTAAAATTTAAGGAATTTATTTCAGTTTTACATTGTTTTAAGGGAAAAATAGTGAATTTAAACGTATATAAATCAAAATATTTTATGTTGAAATTCTTGTTTACAGAAGCCGACTTCAAGAATAGAGAAAGCGATCAAGAATAAACATTTCTCACTAGAGGAAAAACATAAGTGTTTGAATCTAAGAAAGACTTTTATTACCAGGGGGACACAGTATTTGGATTCCGAATATGGTTGATGGCGAGCATGGCTGAAAAATATCTGCCTACCACAATCCGCGATATCATGCAAACGAAACTTTGTGATCCCTTGTGAACATCGAAAAAACTGAACTTGTTCTCTTCGCCAGAGAGACCGATCGTGTAGGATACTGCATGGCCAGCCGAGGCAGCCATTTGAATGAAATTATTTTCCATTATTAACCGGAAGGATTGTACTTTCAAATAAAAAAATAAATTTGAGAAAATATTCAGTAGTTTTGTTTAATAGCATTTTCAAAAAAAAAAGTTATTTAGCGGACCCTTTATTTATAACGATATTTATAAGGGATATCGTTTTTTTTCGAATCCAATATATGAGAGCTATCACATATTATAAAGCGATCGTCATAAAACACTCTACCGTGTTTTCTGTATTTGAGTTTTATTTTATATGGGAATTACAGCGAATTTAGAACTCATCTTCACAAAATCCAATTGTTTGATTTTTACATACATATAAATAATTTGTGTTATTGTATATTTACCGCCTGGCCCACGATGTCGAACGATCACGTTCGCTTAGATAAGACTTAAGACACAAACGTTTTATCGTATCTATTTTTTTACCCAATCAACTTTGTTTATTCCACAATCAAGTTTGTGTATTAAGTCTTATCTAAGCGAACGTTCGACATCGTGGGCCAGGCGGTTAGTCTAAAACTTGGTTTTCGCAGATTACATGAATATGCAAATCCATGTCGGTAGACCTTCTCTAATATATTTCCTGGATAGGAATATCTTGAGTTATTATATGAAGAAGTCTCTACGGTTCAGTCTTTAAAGCTGAAGATCTTGTTCTTAAAAAGTCACATGGGGTACTCAGCGACTCTGTAAAAAGTTAGGGGCAATATGTTACCTGAATGCCAGAGAGCCATGAACGGTTTAGCTCAGAGATCCTAGAGTGGAGCTATTCATTTTTCATTCAACTATTGCAGCTACTCAGCTGTGTTGAAGGAAATCCTGCTTAGGTGTAACTGCAGTCGCAACAAGGACAGCAGTTCCAACGGTCCTGTGGCCTCAATTGCACCTGGCAGGTACCAGAATATTTTAGTAACTGTCCAAGCTTAAGGTATTTTTAAATAAAATTTATTATTTGTGTAGCATCTTCAGGAAGAATTTTGTATTTTATAAATTTCAAATTATTCGTCATAGGGAAAAGTATATGAAAATTTTTTAACATAACAAAATAACAAACTAACAAAATAATTTATAACAAGAAAAATAATTATTTTTGGGGAATTCTTTATATTACAGTGGGTGGCCAAATTATTAGTTACACATGCAAAATTGTTTAGTTTGAAGCCGTATAACATTTTAAAATAGTGGAAATCCTTTTATTTGTTCTTTTATGTAAATTAAGTGTTTCTAATTCAAATAAAAATATTTTTTTCTGTTTTAAAAATATATATTTGAGGAAAAGAAATATTACAAAATTTGTTGAAAAAAAATCTTAATATTTCGTAGAACCTTCTTTGGCATCAATTGCAGCTTGCACCCTTTTTGGCATGCTCTGAATGCATTTTTGAACATTTTCTTTTAGTTCTTCATCGTGATGTCAGCCTTTAATCAATTTTATCAAAATTGCATATTTCACACTTCAGAGCAGAATGACAGATAATAATCTACAACTGCACTCTAATGTCACCAATCATTGTTGCCACCTGCACAAAATATTTATCAGTATTACCAGAATTACAATACGAAAACATCTGGTACAAAAAATAAATTTATATACGTATTAAAAGCGGTTGAATCTTAATTAATAAGTTTGAATAATAATTTGGCCACCCACTGTATATTATAAAGAAATTAGGCCTTCTTATTGAGGTCCAGATATTAGGAAATATAGAAAAAAAAAAATAATATTTAATGATAAAATGAACTTTAGTTTTAAAAATAAAAATAAATTTGGGAAATTTAAAAACATAAACATTGTTAAAATCTGTTGGTATACACTGAGGGAAATGACGTCGCAAAACTGTTATCGTGGATTCAAACGAAAAAGTATTACCTGGATTAAACGATCGTTGTCTTCATTTTCAAATTGATCTATTCATGTAGGATATGTGATCGTATTGCTTGATACACTATTGACACCGAATGTGGTTTTTTTTACGTGAACATGTATTTAAATACCCTCTCGTTGAGGAAGGTCTGCAATTATTAATGTCATTTCATCATTAAATAATTCATGATTTGTACACATTGGATTACTACCCTACCTATAGATCTACATACTTTTTTACATATTCATAACCATTTCAATCACATTATACAATATTGTGTTTATTTTTTCTTTCTTTAATTTCCAACTAAATCATTATTATAACATTAAATTAAACATCAGCTTAAATTACAAATTGTAAAATAAATAAATCTTGAAAACTTAATTCAAATTATTAAATATTCAAATGTGGGTAAAAGATCATTTGGCATGAGCTGGCACAAGAGCACATCATCATAATCGTTCCAACATCAACATTGTCAACATAAAAATCATTAATAGAATTTTGCTGCTGCCGTTAAAATGAGATGAAGCGTATCTTTTTTAATTATGCGGTTACTTAAAGTTCATTTGTTCAAGAGTGCAACATCCCTGAAACCGAACAGCAAACCAGAGGGGGGTAATGGTTGAATTGATCTTAAGATTTCATTTAAATTTGACATCATTACAATCAACGAGTACAATTTCTCAACACTGCCTCTCAGACACACAAATAAACAACATAATGAACTTTTATAGCCTGTTCGCCGATCTCGAACGTTAACGTTCGCTTAGATAAGACTTAAGACATAAACTTGATTGTGGAACAAACAAACTTGATTGAGGAAAAAAATAGATACGATAAAAAGTTTGTGTCTTAAGTCTTATCTAAGCGAACGTTAACGTTCGAGATCGGCGAACAGATATTTAATATGAAAAATAAATAAAACAATTTAACAGCTTAAATTTTACACATACGACTCTATACATACATACATACGTACATATATGTATATGTACGTACATACTTTCATGTAGAAATTGATGTGTTTATCCACTCGTACACATAAGCACATAAGAATTTATTTAGTTTAATTATAAATATAAAATTTTCTATTCATTAAAATATTAAAACCTTCTCACACATTTTAAAACATTTTGTGGGTTTGTATCTGTTTTTTTTCTATTTGCTGTAGCTGCAAAGAGCCCTTGAACAAAAAATATGTATGAGTGTGTGTGTGTGTGTGTAGATGTGCGGATATGAAAATTTTGTAATTTTATATGAATGAATTTAAAACAACTTTATTTCTGTGCATTCTACCTACCTTCCTTATCTTATCCTCAATAACAGTTTTTTTATCCAACCATTCCGAGAAGTCCAAACTTTAAACAACAAAATAACCAGCCACAATCATACAAAGTTATAACTGATATTTTGTCGGCATTAGTTTGAAGTTTAGTGGATTAAAGTTGAACAGGTGACTGCGAGATATTCACCCATATCGTTAATAAAAATTCCACATGAAATTTGTTCCCTTTTCACATTTTTCCTATTAAAAATCAACAAAAAAATAAAAAGGAACAAATTTCATGTGGAATTTTTATTCACGATAGGGGTGATTTATTTAATAAGGTCTGTTGCCCCAAATGGTTTTCTATTAATATGTAGGCCCATAAAATGCTGATCCGACTATTCTGGGCTAAGATGGATCAACCGGATGGGCTTGTGCGGAATCTTGAAATCTTTAATAACGACGTAGTATTGCAATATCGGACTACCTCTTACCTTTGTATACCCTCGATTTAACGATGTCTGTCCGTCCGTCTGGCTGGCTGTCCATGTAAAGCTTGTGCGCAGAGTACAGGTCGAAATTTATAAGATATTTCAATAAAATTTGGTATGTGACATTTTTTCGGCCCAAGGACGGATGGGATTGAAACTGGTGGAAATCGGTCAATTATTTCACCTGGCCCCCATACAAATGTCCTCCCGAAATAGGAGTTTACCGATCATAAATGTTTCAATTATGCAAGGAACCAAACAAATTTCATCACAAATGAGTAGTAAATGGAGCTAAATCATATCTAAATATTTTGTGAAGATCGGTTTATAATTAGTCGTAGCTCCCATATAAGGCCCACTTCCGAAAATCACTTTAACGACCATAACTCACTCAAAAATGTTGGTATCCAAATAATATTTAACACAAATATATTTCATATGTATCAGAGATATGCATGAATACCATTCAAATGACATATTTATTATTTTGTAAAAGTGAAGACTGAGTTAGCACTATACATAACTAAACGAAAGCTGTCATTGCATGATTCACCACAGCAAGTGGTTTGTTACAAAATGCATATAATTGCTTGTTTATTCTGTAAGCTCTTACCATTCACAAAAGCATTGAATCAGTATGAGTGTTATGAATATACGAAGAGCTTTTTGAGTAAATATACACTTTACTATATTTATCGCATATTCTTTTTAATTTTATTTGATAGTGCTTAAACATATGTATTATTATAGGGATAGTAATAATGATAATGATAGAAAAAATAAGTACAAATTTCAGCCATTTTTCAGAGGTTAGCAAAAGAAATAATGTAATACTTCATGTTCAATATTTTATTATTTAAAGATAAATATATGTATGTATTTGTTGTTTTTATAAATTATTGTAATATCCCAAATTTTACTTCTGCTTTGTTTATTTTTTACAATACGGAAAACACCGTTTTCAATATTTTTTATTATTTCGGAGTTCATCTTGAAAACTTATTTAAAAAAATTAACGCACTGATTTTGCACTATGCAATCTGAGCTTTTATGAATCATTTGATTGTTTTGCTTACAAATCAAAACACAGTTATAATTTTTGATTCGTTATTGCTAACGGCGTTTAAAGAGTGATTGAGAAAATGACAAGCAATTAGGAGAGCGCAAACACTGCAAGCAATGTTATTAGCACATGTTGATGATTGAAAACAAAACAAAAACAGTGAGTTCATAAATATAGGAAAAAAGTGATTCAACTCGTGTACATCTCTGATATGTATACAACAAAACAGTACAATTTTCTTGTGACTGATCCATAATTAGTCGTAGCTTCCATATAAGGCCCATTGTCGAAATTCACTTTTACTATCATAAATTTCTTAAAAATTTTGGTATTAAAATTTTACTTAAATAAGTTTCTTTTGTACAGAAATAATGACACTTAATTTTATAATGGTCGGTCTATAATAAGTCGAAACTCCGATATAAAACTCTCTCCGTAATTAAATTTAAGCTCCATAAATCTTTTAAAAGTATTTAAATCGAGATAAAGTTCAACATACATAATATTTATATTTATAGACATCATGACACAAAATTTTTGGATAATCGGTCCATAACAGGTCATAGTTCCTATACAGCCCATTTCTGAAAAACTGTTTTATACATATACTGGCTGTAGGGTATCATATGGTCGGGCTTGACCGACTATACTTTCTTACTTGTTTTTTGTTACCACAGTAATCTTAGAATCATAATACCTGTAGGAAATCAGTAGTGAAATCAAACTTGTTAGCATGATGATGCCTATCGGGTATAGTTCACTGATGGTTCCGAAGAGGCAAATGGTAACACCGGGGCATGTGTATATGAATCCAACTTTCAAAGGTGTACTGGGTAAGTGATTCAATATTTCAGGCGGAAATTTAAGCAGTATTATTTTTGTTTTGTCAGTTAGCCAAGCTCTACTTAATGCATTCTCTTGCTATAAGGTGAAGTCTGTTATTCTCATTGAATGTGCTACATCTTTAAATTAACTCGGTGCACATAATGATCTGACATTGTGATAGATAAAAGGTCATAAGCGCCGATTGCTGCGCTAATAGGTGACCTGGTGGAAATTAACCATCCATCAAAAAATTCGTTATTGAGTTTTGATTCGAAATATGCCTGACATTCATTACACTATCCAAAGGTAGATCCCAATATTGTGTTTAGAGATCGGTTCCTTTATCTGAACTCGTTATGATAAAGGTTAGGCCAGCACCAAATATCGTATGGCATGGAGTCCATGTAGCCTTTCTGTTATTTATGTTTGGCTACAATAAAATTTAAGACATCTATTCACATTCAAGATGATTTCTTCGATGCAGTGTCACTTTTTATTAAATGGTCCCCACTAATAGGAACTATGAACAACACTTGCCAATGGCAATAAATTCAATCTTAGGTTTAACCTACAGTGCAAAAGAATACCACGCTACTTGGCTTCTTCGCTATGATTGATCTTGATTTCTTTTAAAACTATGCAACGGAATACTCCATATACAAAAAATATTTAGTTTTCGGATTATTCCAAAACTTTAATTTTAGATTTCGAATACGATTTTAACGTTTTTAAAAACGGTTAACAGGGGATTTATTATATGCTGTATTATTTAAGTTATTTATTATTTTTACAACAAGTCAAAGTTAAACAGATTGTACTTACCAGTTCCTACATTAATAGTGACTGTTGCATATATAAACTGTCATTTAAATAAATATTTTTATTTCAGGTAAAAATTACACTAGAGGCTACACACAGAAAAAATCTCCTACAACAGGAACCTTAAACAAGCAGCCATTCAACCATTGAGCCAACCAAACCATTCAGCTGACATAATAAAAGCCTTTATATGATAGGGTTTCATATAACGGAATTATATCAAACAAACGTTTGGAATACAAGTAATAACCAAATAGGAATGTTTTGTCGAGTAACACGAAGGAATATTGGTTGGTTGGTTGGTTTACGTGGTTGCCTGCTGCCTGCTGCCTGCAAGCATTCAAGTGAACACGAACAGATGATAGGACTAGATCTTTTCCAGATGCTAGTATATAATGGGTACTATATCCAGCCTGCTTGCGATGAAATCGCACCATCTAATACTTGATGCCTCCGCTAGGTTGTTTAGTATAAGGTTTTTGAGTTTTCAAGAAAAGATGGAACACTGTTTCTTCTTTCTCCTGGTCCTGGCAACTGCGGCAGTGATAATTGAGGGGAAGTCCGAGTCTGCTTGCATACTTAACAATCGTGCAGTGACCGTTTAGTGCCGCTATAATGAGATTTCAGTGACATGAGTGCCGCCTTACTGTTGACAAAAATGGCTGTGATGCCGCGAATATATTTTTCACATAAAATTCTACATGCCTCCCTTATCGCTAGTATCTCAGTCTGAAATGCACTAGATTTGTATCGAGAGTTTTAAACTGAGTTCATCGCAGAATGCGCAGGAATCAACTCGATCTTTGAACCATCGGTGTCAATTCTTATGTCGAATCCAGCAATCATGTGACTCCATTCCATTCCCGCCTGGATGAAGTAGTTATTTTGAACCTCTTTTCAAAGTCTGTGAAGGGTGTTGTGAAGACAGATTTTTGGTTTAATGAAGGGGGAAGCAAATTTAGAACATTTGTATGTCCTTACGTTCTTGGTCTCCAGCAATAAGAGGCAGATATTCTCAATGCACTACTTATGGAATTTGCCATTAAGTTTAAGTCTATTGGTGTTAGCTGCAGAGTAGTATTCAGGACTTCTGAAGGATTAGTGCGTTATGCACCTGTAATGCGAATGAAGGATTGATTGACGGACTTGGGATTTCATTGTATACAATCTTTTGTATAGCGTCACATTACAAATAAGTCGTTCAGCATATATATACATATATATCAACTATAGTATACACAGATGAGTTAAGCAGTGCGGGATCTTTATATATATCGTTGGTCTCATGTAGAAAGGCCCTAACTCGCATATTTGAAACTTAACAGGAGAAGGTAAAAACATAATAGAAACTGTAATATTCAACATGTAACTTTTTTTGTACAACTGCTTTTATAAGCGTTATTTTTTACACTATTGTAATAAATTTTTGTGAGGTGTATTTGCGTTAAATGCATTGGAATCGCAAAAAAAAACAAATTTCGAAAAAATAGTGAGTTAGGGCCTTTTTACATGAGACCAACGATATATATAAAGATCCCGCACTGCTTAACTCATCTGTGTATACTATAGTTGATTATGTGCACAGGGAACCAAAACGAAGGTAATGGTTTAGTACTGATTCATAAAAAGTTAAAAAGCAGTGTCGCCAAAAATAAAACCATTTTCAAGAATGATGATGATTCACAGACGAAAGCATTACATAATTAAGTTGAACGTCTTGATTTCCACCAGCCAGTTGTAGGTACATAGATATGTTGCATTGACCAAACGTTCTTGATTTCGCATAAAGCCATTAAGAGTAGATATATTTGGAATAGGTGCAGTGTAGCTTATTGATAATGTGACGGACTTGTTATCCCAATGATTCAAATGCATGGAGATCGCATAATTATATACAGTACTCGTATGTATCCAAAATATTCTGTTGCGTTATCGGATACAGCTAATACAACAGTAATTTTAAATCTATAATCCATATATATTCAACTTTTTGAATTGTCTAAAGCCAAAAAAAAATGGACGCAGTGACACCAATTTAGCCAATAATAAAATACAATTTTGACAGTCAGCTCTTTTTAGAAAAATGGCAAATTAGTTTAATGATGTCATTTCTTCTAATTCTGTTTTAGGGCTGCCTAGGTCCACATATACTAAAAACTTTAATGAAATAATAAGGGAGCAATCACATCAGTATAACTTTTGGTTAAATGCAATTTGTTATTTAACCATGACAATTTAGTTTCAAATTACAATTTATGTTGTTACGATTTTCACTTGGGAAATATTATTTCAAAAGTTTTACTTATTTGATGCAAATAACTTGTTATATTTTCACATATTTTATATTGGTTTTAGTATGCATAGTGAGATCTCAATCTCATGGATTTAAGCCGGAATATTTGTGTCTCCTTTCAACAAACATATTTGTAATTCCGCTTTATATTAAGCCCTCATTGGAAAGTAAGTACGTGGCTATATTTTTTTTAATTACACACTTCACTTAGAAACAGATAACTTTGACATATTGAAAGACGATATAGTAAGACGTTATTAAAGTGTGTTATACTAGGTTTCCACGACGACTTGAATCACCTGCTTCGCTCTCTGAATCATGTTTATGAATCACGCTGTTTACATGACCAAAAAACTTGATTCGATTTGACAGTTGTCTTTAATAAACAAACAGAATAAAAAAAAAGAATTTACAATTTGTGGAAAATAATTTTTTTTAATGGACAAACAAAAGTGAGTGGAAAGTAGTTAGCTTATTTGAAAAAAAACATACATTCGTACGTATTTACTTTCTTTACTTCCAGCAACAAGAAAATAATTTGCTTTGTGTACAATAATATTAAATTTTTACAGCTAGTGCAGATAAACTTGCGATAAAAATTAGAGAAGAGTGCAATTTTTCGTGCTTCGCAAGTAGATTCAATATGAATCTACTTGATTCGCTCTTAAAATTTTGTATGGTGAAGCAAGTTGTTTCGCACATGATTGGGGTGTGAAGCATGAAGAGAGCGAAGCATGTACCGTGGGAACGTAGTATTAATTATATATCAAAATTTTCCATGTGGTGTAATCAAAATTATATAATACCAGAATTGCCCAGGATTATTTAATATAATCCTATATAAATTCCAAGTAAGATTAATGAATTATTTACATATAATTTATAAATGTTTCATTAGGAAATTTTGTATTATTTAGGAAAAGTCCTCGTGACAACAATTTTAAATTAACTATAACTCCAAATATAAGACCTTGGAACATCTCTGCAGTATGATTTTGTGAGTAACAAATATGAATTATTATAAAACCATTCTATTTAAAGATTATTAGTTATTATCATTTACATTTATTTTTCGTCTGTCGGTCCGTTTCAGTTTTGTCCATGCACATTAAGAATTATTTTTTTTTTTGTTATGATCACATTTCTCTTTATACAGATTTATGAATGAATATCATAGAATCTCATTATTATTAGTTGTTTTTTTATTCAATAAATTATTTTAAATGTGTTTTTAAAATGAAACACTAATTTCTTTCCTTCAATGGGAAGGATAGCCAAAACAAAATGTAAATATATGAAAGTTAAAAGTCATGTTTATTAGGGACAGGTATTACAAAAAACGGGTATTATATATGTCAAAGGTGTTCATAATTAAATTGGCAGGAAAATTGTATCCCATTTGGTTTAAGACCTAGCCAACTAGAAAACTATTACTTTTATTTGCTTAAAATATCTTCTTTGCATTTTAAAATTTATTTTGCATACTCTATTGGTATGTATATGTTTACGCGTCATTACTTGGGTTAAGAACGAAAATTAAATAAGAGCTAGCGGGAAAACTTTTCATGCCCTTAACTGACGTTTTGAGCGGTTATTTTTCAATTGATAGAAAACAATTTTTTATTAATCGATAACTGGCCGGCGCGTAACAATGTTTCAAATATTTCTGTTAATACCTTACTCGATTTACCCAAAAAAATCGTCTTTGAAATCAATATTCACGGCTCGTTTTACTCAGAATTAGTTGGAGTCACTTAATAGAAATATTTCATGGTTTCGTAATCTTCCTGCCACTGAAGGCAAATGCTTTACATACATAGTTTTGATTTGATATTCATATAATATTCAAGATATTTAACAAATTCTCTTGAGTGCCTACCAACTGTTTTCTTGGCCAATTGATTTTTAATCATATTATTTATGGCATTCTTGAAAATTCATAATACATATTTAAGATTTTGGCTTCTGTAATCTTTATAGATCTGTTGAAGTTCATTGTAGTCAAGATGTAATGTAATGTGTAATATAATGTGTAATGTGTAAGGTAATGTAATATAATGTAATGCAATGTAATGTAAGGTGGTATAATTGGACTATACATCTTCGAAAATGAAGCCCTTGAAACAATTCAATTACTGGATGAGACTTTTCCTGGTCGTGTACGATCTCACCGAAACAGAATGTAGCACCTAGAACATAGAATTAACTCCACTTGAATTATATTATCGTTTTGCCATTTTCATGTGTGTTATAAATAACACAAGTCTTTGAAATTTATTTCCAAATGATCCCGCCACGAAAACCCCTATTTTCATAACTGTAACTAGGAGACTATTTTTATGCCTGTTTCTATCTATCTATAGCTACACACATACATATGTGTGTAATACGTGTCATGCACTGACATTTTATATTATAGACTGTGTATTAAAAGAGTTCGTGCTGTAGAATTCTAAAAATTGCGTCTATTCAAAACCATTTGCAAATTGTGTGGTTAAAGTTTATTTTTTCTCAACGTTTGTTTTTTTCCCAAGTACTTCAGCTAAGTGTGGCACTATTCTGCATACAACCAGAATACATAGTACATACAAGTGACTTCCATTGCAGTTTGTCAGTGTATGGTGGCACTTTTGTCGCAATGTCATTTACTACTGAAACTAAACACAGTTTTTGCATTATATATTTTTTTTTTTTTCAAAATTGCTTATAATATATTTTTGTAGAAAATAAACAACTAAAATAAATGAAAACAAAAAACATCCATAAAAAACTGAAAAGATTAAAAAGTATTATTAAAACCTGCTCGAGTACAAGCATGAAAGTAGTTTTAGTTTATTTGAATTGCTTTCAACATCTGTATTTAAAATTTGTTGCAATTTAGTAGCAAATAGAGTGTTAGAAAAGATAATTCAATTCGATTTTTTTATCAAAGAATTCATTGCAAATACTACATCAGTTTGCCAATTTCGTAACGTTGTTTTCTTTCAGTGTATATTATATCTTGTGATTGCTTTATTCTTTTAATTTTATGTAAATAAAATATATACATATTTTATTATCAATCACTCGTGATTTTATTTTAAGTACTTTTTTATTAAGTTTTCCTCCTTACACTTAAAAAATTAAAAGATTTTTTCATTTTCATTTCGACATCAATTATAATCTTTGATTTCCAGTCACTGACGGTAATAATTACGTTAATGTTAATGATGGTGATGACGATACAGATACTGATGAATAATAATCCCTTCTTCAAATATATCGCTACATTAATTTTCAGTATTAAGATGACATGGTAAGAGTGTGTTATGTGTGTAACGCCATTAAAAATGCTTTTCATAATGTAAACAAACCAACTGTCACTATTGTAAAATAAATGTTGACATTAACTTTAGTAGCACTCAATTTCTAGATGTCACTAAACTAACAAAATCATCTGTATTGTTTCCCCAGCTTAGATCTATATACTATTCTACGACCATTATAAAATGTTTTAAACCCTGTAGTTTACATTGCTTCTTAAAATAATCAGCGGTTCTCTAAGGGTTTTATATTTAGAATGTTTGTATTTTATGCAGACCATACACGTTTTAATTCAATCGTCAATTGAGTATTTCAATTGAATTGATTCTTGTCCACACACTTCTTAAACTGAATTGAAAGATTTGCATTCAACTGTCAAATTTATATTTTTTACAATTACAAATTTAAAAATTAAAAACTTTAATGTGTAGTCGATAATTTGTAATAAAACAACAAAAAAACTTGAATATTTATTTTTCTTTATTTTATGATGTTGTCACTTTGACTTCTACTTAACAACTAACTCTTTTCCTATTTTCTTTTGTCCCTATACCGGCAGTTTACATAGATCGTTGTTAATATTATGTTTTGTCTTTTATTTTCTTTCAAGAGTGTTGCCACAATTCGGCCATCCTGACCCTAAATCGCCCCGATTTTACCTTTTACTTAAATAAATTGGGTAACCATGGTTTAACGTTAGCAGCTTCCCAAATCCCTTCATATGGAATTTGGCTAACTTGAAACCCGTCCACATCTC